>JBAPLJ010001326.1:0-662500 GCA_037832345.1 Rhizophora mangle
TAGGCATAAAACAACCTTTATAGTACCTTTTGTGCATTATGAGTAGAATGTCATGCTTTTTGGTTTTAAAATATGCTCCTCTAAATTTCTGAAGGATATAAATGAGATAAATTAATGCTTATTTTGCATTTATGATTGTTTATATCATTATCGTGTTAATTTTCTTTAGTACCATTGAGCAACATTTTAAACATCTTAATTTATTCATTCATGTGATGAAAAGAGTAGGACTAGCCGCTTCGACAAGAATGATGAAGTAATTTTAAACTAGGATTTGCTTCCTTGGACACTTCATTAAGAATGGTTTTATTATTCCCATTGATAAAGCAATTGAGTTTGCCTCAAAATTTCCTAATGAAATTAAAGATAAACAATAATTACAAAGATTTTTGGGAAGTTTGAATTATATTTCAAATTATTATAAGGATTTAGCTTATGATGTTAGACCTTAATATGAAAGATTTAAGAAAAATTTGCCTTCACAGATGGAGAAACATCACAAGCTATTAAATAGATAAAAGTTAGAGTAAAAGAATGCCCTTGCTTTGCTATACCCCATTTAGATGCCTCTAAAAATGTTGAGATAGATGCCTCCAACTAGGGCTTTAGTGATATCCCTAAGCAATGCCTCCACTCCAAAGAATAGATACTTCACTTTACCTCTATGGAAAGGTGCTAAAGTTAATTGCTTTATGATTAAAAAGAAATTTTTTCTATAGTGATGAGCATTTAAAAGTTTGAAAGTGATTTATGGAAAGTGACTGCAAAGTAGTGAAGATGTTTTTACTAATGATGTTAAGAACATAACATCAAAATAAATCTTTTCTAGATGGCAAGGAATATTATCTCCTTTTGATTTTGATATTGAGTTTATTAAAAAAAAATTCCAATTCTTTCCTTTATTTCCAATAGACGTGCTTTATTGCAAAGATTTTAATGAATATAGGCATCCTTATTATCATAAAAAGAAGGGAAAATCACATTGTTTAGGAATTATACCATTTAATACCTGTAAGGAAATCAAGATTAATGACTCATTTACTTAATGGAATTTAATGGGTTAAGAGTACCAAAGATGTACCAATGATCTTATTGTAATGAGTATATTGTTTGCTCTTGGCACAAAAGTTAATTACAATAACATTTTGTATAAATGACTCTTTGTAATGAAAAGAGAAGCCTTTTTATCAAAAAAATGAAAGACGTAATCTCATTGTTGAAGAATTAAACCATTCAATGCCTATAAGGAAAGCTAATCATGATCAATCACTCATTTCCTTCATGGAATTCAATGGGTTTAGAGTACCAATGATGTCTTAATCATCTTATTGCAATGAGTCTAATGTTTTCTTTTGGCACAAAAGTTAATTATGAGATCATTTTGTGTGAATGACTCTTTATAACGAAATGAATAGCCTTGTTATGAAAAAAAAATGAAGAGATAGTGTCATTGTTTGGGAGTTAAACTATTCAATGCCTATAAGTAAAGCTAATCAAGATCAATGACTCATTAGCTTGATGGAATTCAGTGGATTTAGAGTACTAAAGGAGTTCTAACATGCTTATGCCATTGAATAGGATGTTTTGTGTTGCAAAAAATTTAATTTCCCTATCATTTTGTATAAATAAGTCCATGCATTGAAGGAAAGAGCCTTGTTAGCTAGAAATGAAGAGAAGATCTCATTATTCTAGAATTGAAAACTTAAATAGCTCTAAGAAATGCTAATCAAGATCAATCTAACCCTTGTATGTGGGAATTCAATTAGTTTAGAGTACCAAAGTTATATAGACATGCTTGTTGTGATGACTATATTTATTATAGGCATCCTTGTAAGCAAAAAATGAAGAGATGATCACCTTGTTTAGGAATTAAACCATTCAATACCTATAAGAAAAGCTAATCAAGATCAATTACTCATTTATTTGATTGGAAATCAATGGATTTAGAGTACTAAAGATGTACAAATGAGCTTATTGCAATGAATATAATAAATTTTGTTGACACAAATGGTAATTACAAAGGAATGAGACTTGTTAGTTAGAAATGAAGAGATGGTCTCATTATTTGGTAATTGAATCACCCAAAATGTATAAGAAGATAATCTAGACCAAATGCTCCCCATTTTTTATGGAATTTAATGAATTTAGAGTACCAAAGTTGTATAAATGAGCCTATTGTAATGAAAGGAGATCATTTTGTGTGAATAAGTCCTTGCAATGAAAGGAGAAGACTTGTTATTAACAAATGAAAAGGAGGTCTTATTGTTCAAGAATTAAACCATTTAACACTTGTAGGGAGAACTAAACAACATCTATGAGTCATTTACTTGACGGAATTTGATGGGTTCAAAGTACAAAAGGTTTATAATCATGCTTGTTGTAATGAATATAATGTTTTGTGTTGACACAAAATGATGTAAACCCTAACAAATGTGGCTTAGGAACCCAACACACTTGAGGAATCAATTAAGAACCTAAGAAAGCTAAATCATATTTAAATCATGAAAGACATAGACCCAATGTTCAAGGAACATGAACCTAGGGTGTAAGGGAGGATATAGATGCCACACTCCAACAAATAATGGATCTGGGAGTGATAAGTTAGGTTGAACACTACAAGAAGAGTTAGTTCATGATGAGTTTTTTAGTTTCTCAAATATATCAAAGGAGAAATTTTTCACTAATGTTATGCTTTTTTTAACAATAAAATCAAGCTTATTTATAAGCTGAATTAATAGCCTCAAAAACCCAAAAAATAAAGTTTGTTATAAATGAATTGATGATCTCCTTATTCTAGAATTAAAACACTTAATAAGGATAATAATAGCTAATTTAGACCAATCACACCTTTATTTGATGCAATTCAATGGATTTAAAGTCAATGATGTAAAAATGAGCTTCATACAATCAATAGAATTTGACAAAAGGTTAATTTTAAGATCATTTTGTGTGAATGAGTCCTTGCAACAAAAAGGGAAGCCATGTTGTCAAAAATTGAAGAGGTGTTCTTATTGTTCTAGAATTAAACCATTCAATATTTGTAAGGAAAGCTAATCAAGATTAATGACTCATTTGCTTGATAGAATTCAATGGGTTTAGAGTATTAACGGTGTGCAAATATGCTTGTTCCAAATAATATAATGTTTTTTTTGTCAACACAAAAGTTAATGTCACCATCATTATATGTAAATGAGTCCTTTCAACAAAAGACCCTTATTAGTTAGAAATGAAGAGATTGTCTAATTGTTTAGTAGTTGAAACACTCTCTCTATGTATAAAAAAAAAAAAGGTAATCTAGACCAATCACACATTTTTTTGGTGGACATCAATGGATTTAGGGCACCAAAAATGAAGAAATGAGCTTGTTACAAGGAATATAATGTTTGTTGTTAACCCAAAAGCTAATGAGTCTTTATAACAAAGAGGAAAGTTTTGTTATGAAAAAATTAAGAGATAGCCTCATTGTTTAAGAATTAAACCATTCAATACTTAAAAGGACAGCTTATGAAGATTAATGACTCATTTACATGATGGAATTCAAAGGCTCAAAGCACCAAACACTTAATACATATGAGATAAGCTAATCAAGACCAATCAAACATTTGTTTTTTAATGAAATTCAATTGATTTAAAACATTAAAGATGTACAAATGAGCTTGTTGGACCGAATATAATGTTGTTGACACATAAGTTAATTATGAGATCATTTTGTAGGAATATCATTGCTATAAAAATGAAGAAGCAATTTCATTGTTCAAGAATAAAACTATACTATACCTATAAGGAAAGCTAATCAAGATTAATGACTCATTTACTTGATGGAATTCAATACATTTAAACTGCCAAGGGCACTTAAATGAACTTGTTTTAATTAATGTTATGTTTCCTGTTGACACAAAAGTTAATTTCTTTATGATTTTGTGTAAAGGAGTCCTTGTAATGAAGGAAGGAACCTTGTAAGTTAGAAAAGAAGAGAGTGTCTCATTATTTAGCAATTAAAACACTTAAGTATAATAAAAGTTAATCTAGATCATTCACATCTATTTTTGATCAAAATTCAATAGATTTGGAGCACCAAAAATGTAAAACAAGCTTGTTGCAATGAATATAATGTTTGTTGTTGGCACAAAAGTTAATTATGAGATCATTTTGTGTAATGAGCCCTTGCAATGAAAAGAGAAGTTTTGTTATCAAAAAAAAGGAATTGGACTCATTCTTTGAGAATTAAACCATTCAATACCTATAAGGAAAGCTAATTAAGATTAATGACTCATTTGGTTGATGGAATTCAATGGGTTTAGAGTACGAAAGGTGTGTAAATGCACTTGGTTCAATGAATATAATGTTTTGTGTAGCTATAAAAATTAATTTCACCATCATTTGTGTAAACAAGTCCTTGTAATGAAGTGGGGAGCCTTATTAATTGGAAATGAGGAGAAGTGTTATTATTCTAGAATTGAAACACACAATGCATACGAGAAAAGATTATTTAGACCAATCACACCTTTTTTTTTAGGGAATTTAATAGATTTAGAGTATTAAAGATGTACAAATGAGCTTGTTCTTATAATTCAAACTTGAAGTGTAGTAAAGCATATCTTAATGCAGGCCAAGGTTTTATTAATTTGATTAGTGTACTCAATAGGCTAGAGTTATAATAAAATTCACTCCTAAATAGGAGGTTTTTTTTTTATATATATAAAATACATATTTGCAATAAAATAGGAGTGCATTATATTTTAGGAGTTTATCATTGTCTTTATTTTTAGGGATTTTAAGGTTGTTAATTCAGCCTACAAAAAGATTGATCTCATTGTTTAAACGTGCAAAACATTGGTGAGAATAAAAGTGTGAATTTCTTCCTTGGTTCTTTCAAGAACTAACTCTTTTTGTGGCATTTAACCTAACTTATCAATCCTTTCATTGCTAAACTATGACATCCATATGATTAGTTATACCTTAGGTTCATGTTCCTTGTACTTTGGGTCTAGGTTTTTCATAATTGAAATATGATTTAGCTTTCTTGGGTTTTTGTTCAATTAGTTGTATATGATGGGTCCCTAAGACATGTCTTTTGGGATTCACATTAGTTAGAATCAAAGCTTTAAAGATTACAGGTTTATTTATCTAAAATTTGAGTTTTTCTTTTGTCCTTCTTCTTAACTACATTCTATAATCTCTTGATTTTTGAATCTCTAATCACTAGCTTTTATTTTATTTTTGTTTACAAACCCAAGGTTGCTAGCCACATTCTATAAAGGCTTTATTTCCTTATTTCTTTCTAATTCCTACAATGATTTGGATATAATTAATCATTTTTCTTGTGTGTTTCACAATTTAATTTTATTGTGCTTTTCTTTGATTCTAATTTGTTAGAATTAGTTGGTAATGAGGTGACTTTAATTGAGCTTGTTTAGTCCAATAAAGGAATGAGAGAGAAAAGCAAAATTTACATAGAGTGCAAACATAAGAGTGACTATCATACTATGAGGCAGTGGAGTGAAACATGTGAGGGAGTGTGTGAGGTTGTTCCCAACATTTTTTTTTTTTTTTTGGCAAGTGATGATTTGAGACAAATCATTTTAAGGGGAGGGAAAATTATGGGATCCATGAAGGAACTAATACATGGAGGGCTTCTAAGGATCCATTAAGCATTCAAGAAGGGCCCATGACATGTTTAAGAGGTAAAAGGATGAAAGAGGCACTTAGTGGACTGATTAAAGAAATTTGGGCCAAAGAAGATAATTCAAGCTTAAAGGGTAGCAAAGCACATCTTAATGTGGGCCAAAGCTTTATTAATTTCTTTGGAGTACTTAATAGGCCAAGGTTATAATAAAATCCACTCCTAAATAGGAGTGTATTATAAAATAAGAGTTTACAATAAAATAAAAGTGTTCTTATATTGTAGGAGTTTGTCATTGTCTTTATTTATAGAATTTTATGATATTCAATTCAGCCTATCAATATGCTTGATTTCATTGTTAAAAAGAGTAGAACATTAGTGAAAAGAAAAGTGAAATTTTCTTATTCAATTCTTCAAAGAACTAAAGAACTTATCAAGAACTAACTTTTCTTGTGATGTTCATCCCAACTTATTACTCTCAAATTCCTTTTTTTTTGGAGGGCACCATCCAATCCTTCTTTGTAGCTTAGGTAATGTTCCTTGAATATTGGATCTAGGACTTGCATAATTGAAACCTAATTTAGCTTTCTTGGGTTCTTGTTCAATTCCTTGTGTGTTTTGGATCCCTAAACCACATCATTTAGGCTTCACATTATGGTGTCATTATTCAAGAATTGAAACACTCAATACATTAAGAAAAGGTAATCTAGAATAGTCATTTTTTTTTTATGTAATTCAATGGCTATCAAGTGCCAAAAATGGACAAATGAGCTTGTTGTGATTAATATAATGTTTGATGTTAACACAAAAGTAAATTACAAGATCATTTTGTGGGAATGAGTAATTGCAATGAAAAGATAAGCCTTGTTATCAAAAAATGAAGAGGCAGTCCCATTGTTAGGAATTAAACTATTCAATACATGTAAGCAAAGCTAATTAAGATCAATGACTCATTTACTTAATGCAATTCAACAAGTTTAAAGTACCACAAGTGTACAAATATGCTCGTTTCAATGAATATAATGTTTTGTGTAGATCCAAAAGTTCATTTCACCATTATTTTGTGTAAATGAGCCCTTGAAACAAAGGAAGGAACCTTGTTAGTTAGAAATAAAGGGACAATTTCATTATTCAACAATTGAAACACTCAATATGTATGAGAAAAGGTAATCTAGACCCATCACAACTTCTTTTTTTGGAAAAAAATTCAAGGATTTAGAGTACCAAATATGAATAAACAAGCTTGGTGCAATGGAAATGATGTTTGATGTCCACTCAAAAAGTTAATTGCAAGATCATTTTGTGGAAATGAGGCCTTGCAACAAAAAGAGAAGCCTTGTTATCAAAAAATGAAGAGTCGTCTCATTGTTTAAGAATCAAATCATTCCTTATAAGGAAAACTAATCAAGATCAATGACTTGTTTACTTGATGGAATTCATTGGGTTTAGAGTACCTAAGGTTTGCAAACATGCTCATTTCGATGAATATAATGTTTTATGTAAACATAAACATTAATTTTAGCATCATTTTGTGTAAATCAATCCTTATAACGAAGGAAGGAGCCTTGTTAGCTAAAAATGAAGAGAAGTTTAGGTATTCAAACACTCAATACTTATAAGAAACGATAATTTAGGCAAATCACACCATTTTTTGATGATATTCATTGGATTTAGAGACCAAAGTTATACAAATGGGCTTGTTGCAAGTAATATATTGTTTATTACTATTTTCACAAAGGTTAATTATGTGATCATTTTGTGTGAATGAGTCAATGCAATGATAAAAGCCCTATTATCAAAAAATAAAGTAATGGTCTCTTTGTTTGATAATTAAACCATTTAATACTTGTAAGGAAAGCTAGTCTAGATCAATGACTTAATTACTAGATGGAATTCAATGGGTTTAGTGTACCAAAGATGTAGAAATGAGTTTCTTGCAATGAATACATCATTTATTGCTGTCACAATAGTTAATGATGAGATCATTTTATGCAAATGAGTCATTGCAACAAAAAGAGAATTTTATTTATCAAAAAAATGATGAGATATTCTCTTTGTTCAAGAATTAAACCATTCAATGCCTATAGGAAAACTAGTCAAGTTCATTAACTCATTTGCTTCATGGAATCCAATATGTTCAAAGTATCAAAGGTGTACAAATGTGCTTGTTCAAATGAATATAATGTTTTATGTGAACCTAAAAGTTAATTTCACCATCATTTTGTCTAAATGAGTCCTTGCAACATAGGAAGGAGCATTATCAGTTTGAAATGAAGAGATGATGATGAGATACATAGAAGATTAAAAGCATGGAGGGCTTCTTAGGATCCATTAAGGTTTCAAGAAGGGCCAACACATGTTCAAGAGCTAAAAGGATGAAAAAGGAACTTGACGGGCTGATTAAAGAAATCTGGGCCAAAGAAACTATTTTAAGCTTGAAGGGCTGCAAAACATATCTTAATGTAGGTTGAGGCTTTATTTATTGTATAAATTTGCTGAATAAGTCAATGTCAAATGATTGTAAGGATTTCTACAACTCCAAAAACAAATAGGAGTAGAATTATTATTAGCTTACTTAGGATGTGTTTTAATTTCTCTAGGGCTAGAGTTGTAAATTTAGCATGTAAATAGGCTTGATTTCATTGTTAAAAATAAGCAAAACATTAGTGAAGCTAAAAGTAAGAATTTTCTCCTTTAGTTCTTTAAAGAACTGAGAACTTATTAAGAATTAACTCTTCTTATGACATTTAACTTGACTTATCACTCCTAAATCCCTTCTTTTTTGGAGCATAGTGTTCATATCCTTCTTTATTTCTTGGGTTCATTTCTGTCAAACATTGGGTTTAGGAATTGCATGATTGAAATTTGATTTAGTTTTCTTGGGTACTTGTTCAAATTCCTTATTCATGTTAGGTCACTAAGCTATGTATTTTGGGGTTCACACAAGTTGGTATCAGAACTTGGCTCTAAATCACATTCCCTTATCTAATTTAATTCCTTCCTATTTTAAAAGTAAATCCTGTTTAATTAGGTGAAAGGGAGATAAAGGCTTTATTTTTTTATTTCTTTCCAGTTCCTACAAGTATTTGGATCTAATAAATTTTTCTTATTAGGTATTTTGCAATTTAATCTTGTTAAGTTCTTCCAATTTTACAATAACATCTATTGGGAAAAAAAGACCAAAAGAATGCATAGGCACAACACCAAATTAAAAAAATCCTTTTTACTCAGAATCTAAGCCCAACCAACACTAACAATCTTCTAAGCCTAAAACAACTTTTAGGCCTAAACCTAATAAGCCTAAACAAACAAAAGCTCAAACATCCATATATGTCTGTTATAACCGTGGTAAGCCTAGTCACATGTCCAAATACTATAAACTTCACAAAAGAACTCCAAGCCCTTGAACTACTTGATACTGCTCAAGCCCAACTATAGGCATTGTTGGTTGAAACCTTAGAAGTTAGTACTCTTGAACTATCTTCCAAGGATGAAGCTGGTCTCCAAGTTGATGAACTTAAAGCCTTTTCTGAAATAGGGTCAAAAGAGAAAGGTAAGTTTCCTAATGTGTGATCAAGTGTAAATCATTGAGATATTTGATATGTTAGGGAATGATCAAGCTGAAGCCCAGTTTCTACAAAAGCTCCTTGAAAGCCCATTAACTTCAAATCCAAACTCCTTACATCAGTCCATCCAAGCTCCTTATAATATTAAGGATGTTCTAAAAGGCTTGACCAACCCTAAACCAAGCCTGTCTATTTGATAGACCTTAAACAAGAAATAAACAAAATCAAGCAAGAGATCTAAGATCTCAAGGCCCAACAAACACAAGACCATCAAATGCTAGTGTCCTTACTAGGCCTAGTCAACTCTCAAAATACAGAGGTTCTAGATCAACTAGAATCTTCTAAAGCCCAACAACTCAGAAGCCTCAAAAATAATGAATTCCTATTTCTTCTAATAGAAATTACCACTCAAAAATACCTTGTTAAAATCCATTTGAAAATTGCTAAGCAATTTTCTTTGGAAACCATAGTTTTAGTAGATATTGATGTAGATCTCAACTGTATACAGGAAGGCCTCGTACCCACCCAGTATTTTGAAAAAATGTTAGAAAGCCTAAAGTTTGCCAACAATCACAAGCTATCTGGTGTCTAAGTTTGCCAACAAGGTATCAGCATCCAAAACTCTTTTGTTCTTGTCAAAAACCAAAGGCAAAAGGTAATCCTTGGAAATCTCTTTCTCAATTTGATTATGGAATACACACCATTGTCCTTGATCATTGAATAATTGTTTCTTTGAACGCTTAATGAATTAGAGGATGTGAACCCAAACAACATGGCTGAGGGACCCAACATGCACAAGGAATCAAACAAGAACCTGAAAAATCTAAATTAAATTTCAAGGACATGGATGCCACACTCTAGAAAAGAACAAATTTGGGATTGATAAGTTGGGTCAGATGCCAAAAAAAGAGTTAGTTCTTAATAAGTTCTTTAACTCTTAAAAGAATTGAAGGAGAAAATTCTCACTTTTATATTACCAAATGTTCTACCTCATTTAACAATGAAATCAAATCTATTTATAGGAAGAATTAATAATCATAGAGAAAACCCTAAAGATAAGCACAAACATCATAAATAACAAATCTACTCTTATTTTTTAGGAGTTATTATAGAAACTCTTACAATCACTTAACATAGGCCAGTTCAGTATACTTCTAAAATTAATAAAGTCTTAGCCAACACTAAGATAAAATTTGCCACCATTTAGGCTTGAATAAGCTTTTTTGGCCAAATTTATTCAATCAACTTGCATTAAGATATACTTTGCTGCCCTTCAAGCTTGAATTATCTTCTTTTGCCCACATTTATTCAATTAGTTTGCTAAGTGCCTCCTTCATCCTTTGAGCTCTTGAATGTGATTGAAGAAATTTAGGCCAAAGAAGATAATTCAAGCTTGAAGGGCAATAAAGCATATCTTAATGTAGGTTAAGGCTTTATTAATTTGATTAGAGAACTTAATGGGCTAGGGTTACAATAAAATCCAGTCCCAAATAAGAATTTGTTATAAAATAGGAGTCTATAATAAAAAAGGAGTGTTCTTATATTTTAGGGGTTTAACATTGTCTTTATTTTTTGGGTTTTTAAGGTTGTCAAATTAGCTTATAAATTGGCTTGACTTCATTGTTAAAAATGGCAAGACATTACTAAAAATAAAAGTAAGAATTTTTTCCTATAGTTTTTTCAAGAGCTAAAGAACTTATTTTAGTACAAATGAGATTAACCCCTCATTGCCTAGTGTTGTTGTTTCTCTTTTGCAAGAATTTGGTGATGTTTTTCTTGAAGTATGAAATGGTTTGCCAACTTTTGAGGGGAATAGAACATCATATTGAATTTTTCCTTGGTGCAACAATTCCAAAGGATTCAACATTGCAAACCAGCAACCATGTTAGTGTGAAATGAAGAAAGGGTCTCGTTATTCAATAATTGAACCTTTCAATACCTATAATCAAAATCTAATCAAGATTAATGACTCCCTTGTTTGATGGAATTCAATGGATTAAAAGTATTAATGGCATGCAAACATGCTTGTAGCAATGAATATAATGTTTGGTGTAGACACAAAAGTTGATTTTAAGATCATTTTGTGTGAAGGAGTCCTTGCAACAAAAAGTGGAACCTTGTTAGCAAGAAATGAGGAGATTGTCTTGAAATTCAATAATAAAAAATTTCAACACTTGTAAGAAAATCTAATCAAGATTATTGACTCCTTTGTTTGATGGAATTCAATGAATTTAAAGTACTAAAGGTTTAGAAATGTGCTTGTTATAATTAATATGATAGTTAATGCTGACATGGAAGTCAATTTCAAGATCATTTTGCATGAATAAATCCTTGCAACAAAAGAAAGGACCTTGGTGGCAGGAAATTAAGAGATGATCTTATTGTCAAGGAATTCAACCAATCTATACTTAGACATAAAGCTAACCATGATCCATCACTCCTTTGTTTGTTGTTCAATGGATTTAATGTATAGATGTGCTCTGCAATGAATATAATGTTTGGTGTAAATACAACAGTTAATTTCAAGATTATTTGTGTGAATGAGTCCTTGCAACGAAATGAGAAGCTGTGCTAGAAAGAAATGATGAATCAATCTCATTATTAAGTAATTAAACTACTCAATGCCTATAAGAAAAACTTACCAATATCAATGACTCCTTTGTTTGGTGGAATTCAATGGATTTAAAGTGCCAAGGGCTTACAAAAATATTAATATCTAGATCATTTTGTGTGAATGAGTCCTTGCTAGGACTGGAGAAGCCTCGTTAGTAGGAAATGAGCCGTTTAATACATGTTAAAAATGCAAATCAAGATAAAAAAAAATAACTTGTTACAATGAATATAATGTTAATGTGGACGCAAAAGTTAATTTCAAGATCATTTTATGTGAGTGGCTTCTTACAATGGAATGAGAACAATTTTGCCAATACTTGAAGTTATATTCTCACCTTTCATGTATGAACCATTCCAACCATGTGAGAAAACCTATTCATGATCACTTACAGCTATGTTTGATTGACTTTAATGGTTTTAGAGTACTGAAGTTGTATTGATGTGGCTGATGCAAGGAATTTAATGTTTGACGTTGATACAAAAGTTCATTTCATAATGATTTTGTCTGAATAACTCCTTAGAATTAAAGAAGTTGCCTTCTTAATAAGAAATGAAGTGATAATCTAATCTTTCATGCAATGAACCATTCCAACCATATGTTGAAATCTAATCAAGATGAAGGACCTTTATGTTTGGTGGATTTCAATTGATTTATTTAGACTACCAACATTGCACTTTTGACCTAAGCAAGGAATCTAATGTTTGGTGCAGATACAAAATTTAATTTCATGAACATTTTGTCTAAAAGAGTCTTTGCAATGAAAAGAGAAGCCATGTTAGCATGAAATGAAGTAGGGTCTTATCCCTTAGGAATTGAATTATCCTTTAGGAATTCAACCATTTAGTTCCTTGAAGAATAGTTTATTAAGATCAATGACTTATGATCATTTTTTCTAAATGAGTCCTTTCAATGAAAGAGGAAGCCATATTAGCATGAAATGAAGTATAAGTCATACCCTTCAAGATTGAACCATTCAATCCTTAGAAGAATAGGTAATCAAGATCAATGAATCCTTTGTTTGATAGACTTGAATGGATAGACTACCAATGGTGTATTCATGTGCATATCACAAAAAATCTAATGTTTAGTGTAGACAAAATGATTCATTTCATGATCATTTGTCCTAATGAGTCCTAGAAACAAAAGGACAAGACTTAGTAAGAAATGAAGTGGTGGTCTCATTTTTTACACAATTAACCATTCATACCATGCTAAAAAGGTTAATCAAGATCATTAACTCCTTTGGTGTATGGAATTCATTCAATTTAGTCTACCAAAGGTGTATTGATGTGATTGTTGCATTGAATCTAAAATTTAGTGTAAAAAAGAGTTAATTTCATGTTCATTTTGTATGGGTGAGCCTTGGCACAAAAAGAGAAGCATTGCTAGTAAAGAGTGAAGAGACAGTATGATCTTTCAAATAATGAATCATTCAAACCATGTTAGGAATCATAATCAAGATCAATAACTTTTAGGTAATGAAACATTCAAACCATGTAAAAAAAAAGTGTGATTGATCTAGATTACCTTTTTTTATACATAATGAGTGTTTCAATTGCATTGCACACCTAGGGTACTCTAAACCCATTGAACGGTTTAATTCTTGAATAATGAGACTGCCTCTTCATTTTTGATAGCAACTCTTTTCATTGCAAGGACTCATTTGCACAAAATCATCTCATAATTAACTTTTTATAGTTCGTTTTCACACCTTTAGGACACTAAACCCATTGAGTTCCATCAAGTAAATGAGCCATTAATCTATATTAGCTTCCCTTAGCAATGAGACTGTCTCTCCATTTTCTTTATAACAAAACTTCTCTCTTTGTTGCATGGACTTATTCACACAAAAAATGATCTCATAATTAACTTTTGTGTCATCAAACATTATATTCATTACCACATGCTTGTTTATACCTCTTTGGTACTCTAAATCAATTGAGTTCCATTGAAAAAAGGTATGATTTGGCTAGATTGCCATTTTTTTATATGTATTGAGTGTTTTAATTGTTGAATAATGAGACTATCTCTTCATTTCTAATTAAAAAGACTCCATCCTTCGTTTCAAGGACTCATTTACACAAAATGATGGTGAAATTAACTTTTATGTCCACACTAAATATTATATTCAATGGAACAAGCATGTTTGACACCTTTGGTACTCTAAACCCATTGAATTCCATCAAGTAAATGAATCATTTATCTTGATTTACTTTCCTTAGTGATATTGAGCAGTTTAATTTTCAAACAAAGAGACCATCTCTTCATTTCTTTTATAGCAAGGCTCCTTTTTTGTTGCAATGACTCATTCACACATAATGATCTTGTAATTAACAACAAATATTGTATTCATTGCAACAAACTTGTTTGTACATCTTTGGTACTCTAAATCCATTGAATTCCACAAAAAAAAGGTGCAATTGGTCTAGATAACCTTTTCATATCTTTTAAATGTTTCAATTACTGAATAATGAGACCATCTCTTCATTTCAAGCAAACAAGGCTCCTTCTTTTGTTACTAATGAGATCAATGGAGGAGCTGATCCATGAGGGCATCTAAAGATCCATTGAGCATTCATGAAAGGCCAATGACATGCTCAAGAGCTAAAAAATGAAAGAAGCACTTAGTGGGTTTAATGAAGAAATTTGGGTCAAAGAAGCTAATTCAAGCTTTAAGGGCAACAAAACATATCATAATAAGGCTCAAGACTTTACTAATTGAATGTGTTGAATGGCCCAATGTGAAGGTGATTGTAAGGATTTTTGTAACAACTCCTAGAACAAATAGGAGTAGATTTGTTGTTAGCTTATTTAGGAAATGAGAAATTTTGTCCTTTGGTTCTTTCAAGAACTAGAGAAGAATTCAAGAACTAACTCTTCTTGTGGCATTTAACTCCATTTATCACTCCCAAATCTATTATTTTCTCAAGTGTGATATTTGTATCCTTCTTTATACCTCAGTTTTATTTTCCTTCAACTTGGGGTCTAGGTCTTACATGATTGAAATTTGATTTTTCTTTCTTGGGTTCTTGTTTGATTAATGCATGTTGGGTCCCCAAGCCATATCTTTTGGGGTTCACATCAGCTAGTATAAGAGCTTTAAGGCTTAAATTAGGTTTATTTATTTAAATTTGAGTTTACTTTTGTTCTTTTTCTTAGCCTCATTCTAAAACCTCTTTTTCTTTGAATTTGCAAACCCTAGTTTATCTTTTATTGTTTTTAAATCTAGGCAAAAAGAAACAATGAACAATTTCTTTATTGCAACGAATGATTGTATTAAGTGAAGTAAATCTATGCAATAATTGTTTACTTCTTTGCATTAACAAGCTTTATAATAAGTGAAGTCATGTAATTTGTCTTTCCAATGAAATGTAAAGTCTTGTCTTGAAAAATTGAATATACAGTCTCATTGTTCAACAATTAAACCATTCAATACCAATAAGGAAAGCTAAAAAAAATCAATGACACATTTTACTTGGTGGAACTCATTTGGTATAGAATACCAAAAGTGTGCACATGTGCTTATTTGAATTAAACAATATTTTGAGTGGACACAAATGTGCTTATACATATTGGGTGTTTCAATTCCTGAATAATGAGACCATCTCTTCATTTTTAACGTACAAAGCTCCTTTCATTGTAAGCACTGATTTACACAAAATATGGATAAGAAATGGTCATTTATTCAAATCATGCCAATTTTTGATGGAATTCAATGTATTTAAAGTACAAAAAATGTACAAATAAGCTTGTTCCAATCAATATAATATTTGTTGTTTAACCAAAAATTAATTACAAGAACATTTTGTGTGAATGATTCCTTAGAATGATGGAAGGGGCTTTCTTAGCTAGAAATAAAAAGATGGTCTCATTCAGGAAATGAAACTCTCAATACGTATTTGAAAAAAGGTAATCTAGACCAATCACACCCTTTTATTATGTAATTTAATGGCTACAAAGTACCAAAGGTGTACATACAAGCATGTTGCAAAGAATATAATATTTTGTGAAGTCAAAAATGTTAATTTCACCATCATTTGTGTAAATTTGTCCTTCCAATGAAAAGTGAAGTCTTGTCATGAGAAATTGAAGAGACAACCTGTTTGTTCAAGAATTAAACCATTTAATACCTATAAGGAAAGCCAACAAAAATCAATGACTCATTTTACTTGAGGGAATTCAACCAAAGGTGTGCAAACTTGCTTGTTCCAAGGATTATAATGTTTTCTGTAGACACAAACTTGCTTATACATACTAAGTTTTTCAATCCTTGAATAATGAGACTATTTCTTCCATTGTAAGCACTTATTTATACAAAATATGTATAAGGATGGGCTATCTAGGCCAATCACAGAATTTTTTGATGGAATTCAATGGATTTAGTGAACAAAGGAAAAATGAGCTTGCTGCAAGAAATACAATGTTTGTTGTTGACCCTAAAGTTAATTGTAAGAGCCTTTTGTGTAAATGAGTCCTTACAACAAAGAAAGGAGCCTTGTTAGCTAACAATAAAGAGATGGTCTCATTTAGGAAATGAAACTCTTAATACGTACTTGAAAAAGGTAATCTAGGCCAATCACACCTTTTATGATGAAGTTTAATAAATTTAGAGTACCACAGAAGCATAAACAAGCTTGTTACAATGAATATAATGTTTTGTATAGGCAAAAATGTTAATTTTACCATTAGATAAATTTGTCCTTCCAATGAAAAGTAGAGCTGTGTCATGAAAAATTGAAGAGACAGTCTTGTTCTTTAGGAATTGAACCATTCAATACCTATAAGGAAAACAAATTAAGATCAATGATTCAATTTACTTGATGGAATTCAATGGGTACAGAGTACCAAGTTGTTCAAACATGCTTGTTCCAATGATTACAATGTTTTCTGTAGACACAAATGTGCTTATATGTATTGAGTGTTTTAATTCTTGAATAATGAGACTAACTCTTCATTGCAAACTAACAAAGCTCCTACTTTCATTGCAAGCATTTATTTACATAAAATATTTAAAAGAAATGGTAATCTTGGCCAGCACCACACCATGGAATTCAATGGATTCAGGGCACCAAACATGCACAAATAACTTTGTTGCAATGAATATAATGTTTTTGTGTGGACAACAATGGTAATTTCACCATCCTTTTGTGTAACTTTGTCCTTCCAGTGAAATGAGGAAAACTAATAAAGATCAATTACTCATTTTAATTGATGGAATTCAATGGGTACATAGTACCAAAGGTGTGCAAATGTGTTTGCTCCAATGAATATAATGTTTTGAGTGGACACAAACTTGCTTATATGAATTGAACATTTCAATTCTTAAATAATGTGACTGTCTCTTCATTTCTAGCTAAAAAAGCTCCTTTCATTGCAAGCACTGATTTACACAAAATATGTATAAGAAATGGTAATCTAGATTTTTCACACCATTTTTTAATAGAATTCAATGGATTTAGTGTACCAAGGATGTACAAATGAACCTGTTGCAATGAATATAATGTTTGTCATTGACACAAAAGTTAATTATGAGATCTATTTGTGTGAATCAGTCCTTGCAATGAAGGAAGGAGGCCTATTAGCTAGAAATCAAAGATGGTCTCATTTACAAATGAAACTCTCAATATGTATTTGAGAAGGTAATCTAGACCAATCATACCTTTTTTTTATGAAATTAAATGGATTTGGGGTACCAAAGAGGTACAATCAAGCTTGTTGCAATGAATATAATGTTTTATGTGGACACAAATGTTAATTTCACTATTATTTTGTGTAAATGTCCTTCCAATGAAAAATGAAGTCTTGTCATGAAAAATTAAAGATCCAATCTCATTATTTAGAAATTAAACCATTCAATCCCTGTAAGGAAAACTAATAAAGATCAATGAATTTTTTCACTTGATGGAATTCAATGGGGACTTAATACCAAAGGTGTGCAATTTTGCTTGTTCCAATGAATATAATGTTTTGTGTAGACACAAATGTGCTTATATATATTGACTGTTTCAATTCCTAAATAATGAGACCATCTCTTCATTTCAAACTAACAAAACTCCTTCTTTTGTTGTAAGAGCTCATATACGGAAAATATGTAAAAGAAATGGTAATATAAGTCAACCACACCATTTTTTTTGATGGAATTCAATGGAATTTGATTTTCAAAGATGTACAAATGAGTTTATTGCAATGAATATAATATTTTGTCTTGACACAAATGTTAATGTCACCATCATTCACTGTAAATTTGTCATTCCAATAAAAAGTCAGGTCTTATCATGTAAAATTGAAGTGACAGTCTCATTGTTTGGAAATCAAACCAGTCAATATCTATAAGGAAAACTAATAAAGAATAAGCACTCATTTTACTTGATGGAATTCAATGGGTACAAAAAGGTTTTGCAAGTGTGCTTATTCTAATGATTGTAATGTTTTGTCTAAACACAAAAGTGCTTTTAGGTATTAAGTGTTTCAATTCCTGAATAATGAGGTTGTCTCTTCATTTCAAACTAACAAAGCTCCTTCTTTCATTGCAAGCACCCATTTACTCAAAATATGTATCAGAAATGATAATCTATACCAATCACACCATTTTTTAATAGAATTTAATGGATTTAGTGTTCCAAGGATGTATAAACGAGCTTGTTACAATGAATATAATATTTATTGTTTACCAAAAATTAATTATGAGATCATTTTGCGTGAATGAGCCCTTGGAATGATGGAAGGGGCCTTTTTAGCTAGAAATGAAAAGAAAGTCTCATTCAGAAAATGAAACTCTCAATAAGAATTTCAAAACCTAATCTAGATAAATGACAACACTTTTTTGACAAAATTTAGTGGATTTATGTTCCAAAAATGTACATATGAGCTTGTTTTAATGATTGTAATGTTTTGTTTGGATGCAAATGTTAATTTCTCCATCATTTTGCATAAATTTGTCCTCCCAATGCAAGGTAAAGTCTTGTCTTGAGAAATTGAAGAGATAGTCTCATTGTTTTGGAATTAAACCATTCAATACCTATAAGGAAAGTTAAAAGTGATCAATAACTCAATTTACATGATGAAGCTCAATTGGTATAGAGTACCAAAGGTGTGCACACGTGCTTGTTCTATTTAATATAATGTTTTGAGTAAACACAAATGTGCTTTTTTGTATTGAGTGTTTCAATTCCTAAATAACGAGATTGTCTATTTATTTCTAACTTACAAAGCTCCTTCTTTCATTCAAACACTCTTTCACACAAAATATGTATAAGAAATTGTAATCTAGACCAAACACACCAATTTTTTATGGAATGGCTATATAGTACAAAGATGTACAAATGAGTTTTTTGCAATGAATATAAGGTTTGTTGTTGATAAAAAAAGCCATTTACAAGATCAGATTGTGCGAATGAGTTCTTACAACAAAGGAAAGGGCAGCCTTGTTAGCTAGAAATGAAGAGATGGTCTCATTTAGGAAATGAAACTCTCAATATGTAGTTGAAAAGGGTAATTTAGACTAATCACACCCTTTTAGGATGTAATTCAATGGGTACAAAGTACCAAAGGTGTACAGACGAGCTTATTACAATGAATATAATGTTTGAAGACAAAAATGTTAATTTCACCATCATTTTATGCAAATTTTTCCTTTTAATGAAAAGTGAAGTCTTGTCATGAGAAATAGGGGAGACAACCTTTTTTTTTCAAGAATTAAACAATTCAATACCTATAAGGAAAAACAACAAAGATCAATGACTCATGTTACTTGAGGGAATTCAATGGCTATAATGTACCAAAAGTGTGCAAACATGGTTGTTCCGAGGATTATAATGTTTTATGTAGACATAAACTTGCTTATACATACTCAATGGGTATTGAGTGTTTCAATTCCTAAATGAGACTATCTCTTTATTTTTGACTAACAAAGATTTAGTATTCATTGCAAGTAGTCATTTACCAAAAAAATATGAAATGGTAATCTAGACCAATCACACCATTTTTTGAAGAAATTCAATGGATTTAATGTACCAAAGAGGAAGAAATGAGCTTGTTGCAATGAATATAACGAAAGCTAATAAAGATCAATGACCCATTTTACTTGATGGAATTTGATGGGTGTAGAGTACCAAAGGTGTGCACATGTGCTTGTTCCAATGATTTTAAAATTTTGTGTAGGCACAGACATGCTTAGACATATTGAGCATTTTAATTCCTAAATAATGAGATTGTCTCTTCATTATTAACTGACAAAGCTCCTTCTTTGACTCATTTACACAAAAATATGTATAAGAAATTATCATCTAGACCAATCACACCATTTTTTTGATGGAATTTAATGGATTTATTGTACCAAAGATGTATACATGCGCTTGTTGCAATGAATATAATTAATGTTTGCTATGGACATAAAAGTTAATTACAAGATTATTTTGAGTGAATGAGCCCTTGCAATGAAGGAAGGAGCCTTGTTGGCTAGAAATGAAGTGATTGTCTCATTTCGGAATTGAGGCCCTAAATACATATTTGGAAAGGTAATGTAGATCAATGATACTTGTTTTTTTTTTTTTGTGAAATTCAATGAATTTAGAGTATAAAAGATTAACAAACAAGCTTGTTGCAATGAAATACTGTTTTAAATAGACAAAATTGTTAATTTCATCATCAATTTTTGTAAATTTGTCCTTCCAATGATAAGAGAAGTCTTGTTATGAAAAATTGATGTTGTCTCATTGCTTAGGAATTAAACCATTCAATTCTTGTTAGGAAAGCTAATAAAGATCAATGACTTATTTTACATGATGGAATTCAATGGGTACAAAGTACCAAAGGTGTTCAAACAGACATGGTTATAAGGTTTTGTTTAGACACAAACATGCTTATATGTATTGAGTGTTTCAATTCCCAAATAATGAGACTAACTCTTTATTTCTACCTAACAAAGCTCCTTCTTTTGTTGCAAGCACTCATTTACACAATATAAATAAGAAATGGTACTCTAGACCAATTACACCATTTTTTGATGGAATTCAATGGATCTAGTGTACCATATATGTCCAAATTACCTTGTTGCACTGAATATAATGTTTGTTGTTGCACTGAAGAGATTGTCTCATTCAGGAATTGAAACACCTAAATACATATTTCAAAACGTAATCTACACCAATCACACCTTTTGTTTTATGGAATTCAATGCATTTAGAGTACCAATGATGTACAAATGAGCATGTTGTATTAAACATAATGTTTATTGTGGACACGAAAGTTAATTTTAAGATCATTTTGTGTGAATGAGTCCTTGCAGTGAAGGAAGGAGCCTTGTTAGCTAGAAATAAAGAGTTGGTCTCATTTAGGAATTGAAATACTCAATACATATTTTAAAAGGTAATATAAACCAAATACACCTTTATCTTTTTGTTGAAATGCAATGAATTTAGAGTACCAAAGATGTACAAATGTTAATTTTTCCATCATTTTGTGTATTTGGTCCTTGTAATGAAAAGCAAAGTCTTGTTATGAAAAAAATTGAAGAGGCAATCTCATTGTTCTGGAATAAAACCACTTAGTATTTGTAAGGATAGCTAAAAAAGATCAATGACGCATTTTACTTGATAGAATTCAATCAGTATATGGTACCAAAGGCTTCTATGTATTAGGATTTTCAATGATTATATTATTTTGTGTAGACACAAACATGCTTCTATGTATTAGGATTTTCAATTCTTGAATAATGATACTATCTTTTCATTTCTAACAAACAAAGCTTCTTCTTTCATTAGAAGCACTCATTTACACAAAATGTGTATAAGAAATTGTAATCTACACAAATCACACCAATTTTTGTTAGAATTTAATGGATTTAGTGTACCAAATGTGTACAAACAAGCTTTTTACAATGAATATAATGTTTATTGTTAACACAAAAGGTCAATTACAAGATCATTTGTGTAAATGAGTCCTTGCAATGAATGAACAAGTCTTATTTACTAGAAATAAAGAGATGGTCTCATTCGGGAATTAAAAAGCTCAATACATACTTGAAAGGTAATCTAGACCAATTAAACCTTTTTTTTGATGACATTCAATGGATTTACAGTATAAAAGATGTACAAACAAGCTTGTTGCAATGAATATAATGTTTTATGTAGACACTAATGGTAATTTCACCGTCATTCTATGTAAATTTGTCCTTCTAATGAAAGGAGAAGTCTCATGGTAAAAATTGAAGTGATAGTCTCATTGTTTAGGTAGTAAACCATTCAATACCTACAATGAATTCTAATAAAGGTCAATGATGCATTTTACTTGATTGAATTCAATGGTACAAAGTATCAAAGGTGTGCAAAAGTGCTTGTTCCAATGCAAAAGTTAATTTCACCATTATTTTGTCAAAATGAGTCCTTGCAACAAAGGCAAGAGCCTTGTTAGTTAGAAATGAAGAGATAGTCTCATTATTTAGGAATATAATGAAATAGAGGAAAAGGTAAAAGTGTTATTTTACTCTTCTAAAAACACCTTAAAAGGAAAATTGTTTTTTTATGACATTTAATCAAGGACAACAAAAACTTTTGCATCAAAGGCATAAAAAATATATTACATAAATGGGCATTGTTGATATTTTTACTTATATTCAAAATATTTATAATATTCAACAAAAACTTTTTCCTAATTTTTTTGCCATAAAGAGCTACCTAATCCTTGAAAAGCTTACAAGAATATTTAACCAAAAAGGGAAAAAATGTTAATAATATTTGCCCTCCTACTTTAAATCTTTCTTTAAAAATTGATGAAAGTGAGGTTATAGATTCACCTTGTAAGGCCAAAGCTATGACCAATGTTGTGATATAGTAAGACAATTGTGCTAATTTGTATCTTAATCTATAGGCTCTTAATTGATTAGAATAGAGGAAAAAGTAAAAGAAATAATTCACAAGTGGGACTTTATTCTGAAGCCTCTGGTTAAACTAAAAATTATAAAAAAGGATTTTATTTAAACTCCAATCCTTTAAATATATTAACTATAATATGACCAAAAGTTGTTCTAGAAAAATAAAACTAGTGGAAAAACCAGTTAAATGGCTTAAAAGCATTGGTCTGAAAGATAAAGAAGTTATTATTTTGA
The DNA here is from genome assembly GCA_037832345.1 of Rhizophora mangle. Lineage (NCBI taxonomy): Eukaryota > Viridiplantae > Streptophyta > Magnoliopsida > Malpighiales > Rhizophoraceae > Rhizophora > Rhizophora mangle. The sequence continues at coordinate 22,908 of JBAPLJ010001326.1, forward strand.
AAAAAAGAGAATTAGATTAAATTTGACAATAAAGGTAAAATATCAAACAAGACTTAGAAGAGTTAGATCAACTTCAACAAATGTTCTTACTAGAACAACAACCATTTGAGAGTAGTCCTTCTCATATGAAGGAACCTCTATCTATTAATAAAATAACCTTTAATAAGGTTCCTACTATGTTATGCTATCTAAGATGAATTCATGTTGACCTCTTATTGGAAGAACAAATAGAGTATAATTATGTTTAATATAATGGTAGTAGTATAGTTGAATGGAATCTCAATGGTGTGACTAAACATCAGATTCTAATTTTTTTACATTAGATGATAATGATTGTAACTCCCACCAAATCAAAGAGTAATTTTTACCCTCATTTTGCTAAAATCATAACAAGTGGTTTACCAAATAGCTTAAAGGTTAGTGGGATTTTTATTTATCTAATAAGGAAAAAATTAAAATTTTTTCTGCTACAAAACCAAAAGCAACAATACTCTTTGATTATGTTAATACACTAATTTATACAATAACCAATCATTTTATTGGTACTACCATTTTGTTAATAGACAAGACTTATGAATAACTCATTAATTTGAGATGCCATAACTTATCTGATTTAAGTGGTTTAGAGATGTATTTTTTCTCTAAGGTCTTGACTTGAGAAGATAGTCAAAGTATATTCTAGAAAGAAAAATTTCTCTCTGGGTTACATACCCTATTTGTTGAGAGAGTTAAAACTAGGTTTACAACCAATCATTCTACAATAATTGATTATAATCACTGCACCTATGGTGAACTAGCTGTTGAAGTAGTCACTAAGGGAATTAAACACTATAATGAAATTAAACTATGTAAGTAGTTACAAAATGAGAAATCTCAAGGTAAAAGGGCTTTGGGTAGGTTTTGCAAACAAGTGGGTTATCCATGCATAAGATATCCCAATAAACCAAAAAAGAAAGGTTATCAGCCTTATGTGAAATTAAAAACTTCTTATGAGAAGAAAGGAATAGAGCAAAGAAAATGCTTGTAAAGCCAAAACCAAAGAAAATAATTGTTTGCTTTAAATGTTGCAAAATAAGGCACTGTTCAAATAAGTGAAAAAGAAAGCAAAAAATTCAAGAGTTAACTCTAGAAGAAGGCCTTAAAAAATCCTTAATGCACATTTTCTTAGTAAAAAGTGATTCTAAAGAATCAAATTTAGAAATTGAAGTTCTTGAAGAAGATAATTCTTTTGAGTCTAATTTAGACACTAGCTACAAAGGAAAATGTGATCCCTATCAAAAAGAATGTGTAAATATAATGGCTTATTAGTCTTAACAAAGGTAGATAGCATAAATTTGGATCTTATTGATAAAATTCCAATTCCCAAAGACAAACAAGAACAACTAGAAAATAATTTACATCTAGCAAAATATCATATGCTAGTTTTAGCAAACAAATTGCTGAAACAGAAGAAAGTTATTGTTTAAAAATTGTCATACATAGAATAAAAGAAAGCAGTTCTAGCATAAAAACTAGAGAGGAACCAACAATTATCGAGCTTAAAGTTGACATTAAAGAATTAAAAATTGAGCTTAGAAAATTATAAGATAGGATTATTATCCTAGAGACTATTACTAAAGATAAAGAAAAAAGTACTCTAGATCTATCAGACACTTTGTTGAAAGAATATGAGTTAGAAACTCTTCAATATGCTAATCTTGTTGATGGAGTTATGGGTAATAATAGGAATGTTATGCCCTTTGGATTAAAATAAAAATACTCTTTCTAAATTTCAAAAAATTATGAACAAAATATTTAATGCCTATTTGGCATTTACTCTTATTTATATTGATGATGTATTGTTTTTTTTTTCTAATACCATTGAGCAACATTTAAAGAATTTAAATTTTTTCTTAAATATCATGAAATGGGTAGGTCTAGTTGCTTCTAAAAAAATGAAGTTATTTCAAACCAAGATTTGCTTCCTTGGTCAATTTGTTGAAAATGGAATTATTATGCCCGTAAATGAAGCAATTGAGTTGCCTCTAAATTTCTTGATGAAATTAAGGACAATCAACATTTGTAATGCTTTTGGAAGTTTGAATTGTCTTTCAAAATTTTACAATGAGTTAGCTTGTGATGATAAACCCTTATTTGAAAGGCTTAAAAGGAATCCTCCAAACTAGATGGATCACCATAACTTTCTTGTTGTTACGACAAAAATACAAGAAGTTCAATTGGTAATGAATTCTTTAATATGTGCAAAAATTCCTACTACTTTTTGGAGTAGGAATAAACATATTGTGGAATTGCTTTATGATCTATGAATGGGTCCTTGCAACTAAGAGAGAATGATTGTTAATAAGAGATGAAGTAATAGCTTCTTCTTGAATTAAACCATTCAATACCTACAAGAAAGGATAATTATGATGAATGACTCCTTTAATTGAAGGAATTCAATGGATTCAGAGTGTCATGGTTGTAAGGTCATTACTATCATGATAAATATAATGTTTGGCACATACAATAAACCCAGGAGCCTAGTTCACATTAACATAAATGCAAATTCATCCATGTTGGGATAGCATTAAAACTTGCTACCCAATTGGGTTTAAACAACTCAACAATTATCTATGTAAGTGATATACAACACAATCACTTTTAGGACTCCTAATTAGGAGTAATTGAAACAAGTTTAAGTGATGGACCTATTTGGTTCTTATATTTTCCAAACTTTACATTGTCATATTCAGACTTGGAATTGTGATATTCATAACATTTAGGAGTCTTGTTAGTTAGAAATGAAGAGATGGTCTTGTTATTTTGGAATTGAAACATGTAATACATATAAGAATAGGTAATCTAGACCAATCACACCTTTTTCTGATGGAATTCAATGGATTTAGAGTACCAAGGATGTACAAACAAGCTTGTTGTAATGAATATAATTATGAGATCATTTTGTGTGAATGAGTCCTTATAATGAGAAGAAAAGTTTTGTTATTAAAAAATAAAGTGATGGTCTCATTGTTCAAAAATTAAACCATTTAATACCTATGGGAAATGCTAATAAATATCAATTACTCATTTACTGGATGGAATTCAATGGGTTTAGAGTATTAAAAGTGGGCAAACATGCTTGTTCCAATGAATACAATGTTTTATGTAGACATAAAAATTAATTTCATTATCATTTTATGTAAATGAGTCCTTTCAATGAAGGAAGGAGCCTTGTGTGGCTAGAGATGAATAAATGGTCTCATTATTCAGGAATTGAAACACTCAATATGTAGAAGAAAAATGTAATCTAGACCAATCACACCTTTTTCTTGATGAAATTCAAAAAATTTAGAGCACCAATGATGTACAAATGAGTTTGTTGCAATTAATATCATGCTTGCTATTGACACAAAATATAATTATGACATCATTTTGTGTGAATATGTCCTTACAATGAAAAGAGAAGTCATGTTATCAAAAAATGAAGAAAGGATCTCATTTTTCAGAAATTAAACCATTCAATACCTATAAAGAAAGCTGATAAAAGATTAATTACTCATTTAATTAATAAAATTAAATGGGTTTAGAGTACCAAAAGTGTACAGACATGCTTGCTCCAATGAATACAATGTTCTATGTAGAGAAAAAAAGTTAATTTCACCATCATTTTGGGTAAATGAGTTGTTGCAATGAATGAAAGAACCTTGTTAACTAGAAATGAAGAGATGGTCTCATGTTCAAGTACTGAAATACTCAATAGGTATTTGAAAAGCTAATCAAGATCAATCAGAGCTTTGTTTGAAGGAATTTAATGGATTTAAAGTACCAAAAATATACACAAATGAGCTTGTTGCAAAGAATATAATTTTACACTAGACATAAAAGTTAATTGGGTGATCATTTTGTGTGAAGGAGCCTTTGCAATGAAGATAAATCTTGTTATCAAAAATTAAAGAGACAGTCTCATTATTTGGCAATTAAGTCATTCAATGCTGATAAGGAAAGCTAATCAAGTTCAATGACTCATTTACTTGACAAAATTCAATGGGTTTAAAGTACCAAAGGCGTCCAAATGTGCTTGTTGCTATGAATACAATGTTTTGTGTTGCCACAAAAGTTAATTTCACCATCATTATGTGTAAAAGAGTCCTTACAACAAAGGAAGGAGCCTTATTAGCTAGAAATGAACAGAAGGTCTTATTATTTAGGAATTGAAACATTAAATTTCCATAAGAAAAGCTAATCAAATTCAATCTAACCTTTTTTTGAACGGGTTTAGAGTGCCAAAGTTGTATAGACATGCTTGATGCAATGAATATAATGAATATAGATGTGCTTGTAATCAAAAATTGAAGAGACAATCACATTGTTTGGGAATTAAACAATTCAATATCTATAATGAAATCTAATTAAGATCTATGACTCCTTTGTTTAATGAAATTCAATGGATTCAAGGCACAAACGGTATACAGACATGCTTCATCCAACAAATACAATGCTCTTATGTAGACATAAAATTTAATTTCTCCATCATTTTGTGTAAATGAGTCCTTGAAACAAAAGAAGGAGCCTTGTTTAGCTAGAAATGAAGAGAATGTGTCATTTTTAATGAATTAAGACATTTAATATGTATAACAAAAGCTAATTGAGACCTCACACCATTTTTTGATGAAATTTAGTGGATTTAAGTACCAAAGATGTACAAACAAGCTTGTTGGAATGAATATAATGGGTGCTATTGACACCAAAGTTAATTATGAGATCCATTTTTGTGAATGAGTCATTGCAATGTAATGAGATGCATTGATAGCTAGAAATGAGGAGATGATGTCATTATTCTAGAACTGAGACACTCAAATATGTTTAACAAAGGCTAATCAAGACCTCTCACACCCTTTTTGATGAAATTCAATGGATTTAAAGCACCAAAGATGTACAAATGAGCTTGTTGGAATGAATATAACGGATATTGGTGACACAAAAGTTAATTATGAGATCCTTTTGCTAGAATGAGTCCTTGCAACAAAAAGAGGTGCCTTGTTCTCAAAAAATGAAGAGGTAGGTAGTCTCATTGCTAGAGGATTAAACCATTATTGACCTATAAGGAAAGCCAATCAAGATTAATGACACATTTGCTTGATGGAATTCAAAGTACCAATGACATATAAATGTGCTTGTTCCATTGAATGAAATGTTTGCTATTGGCACAAAAGTTAATTTTGAGATCTTTTTTTGTGAATAAGTTGTTGCAACGAAAAGAGAAGGCTTATTACCAAAAAATGAAGACACAATCTCATTATTTGATAATTAAACCATTCAATATTTCTAAGGAAAGAAAATCAAGATCAATGACTCATTTACTTGATGGAATTCAGTGGGTTCAAAGTACTAAGGGTGTGCAAACATGCTTGTTCCAATCAATATAATGTTTTATGTTGGCACAAAAGTTAATTTCACCATCATTTTATGTAATGAGTCCTTGCAATGAAGGAGGGAGCCTTGTTAGCTAGAAATGAAGAGAAGGTCTCATTATTCAAAACTTGATACATTTAATAGCTATAAGAAAGCTAATCAAGATCAAACTAACCTCAATTTCAAGGAATTCAATGGGTTAGAGTTTCAAAGTTGTACAAATGAGCTTCTTACAAAGAATATAGTGTTTATTGTTGGCACAAAAGTTAATTTTAAGATCATTATGTGTAAAGAAATCCTCATAATGTAAAAAAGAAATTTTTATCAAAAAATGAAGGGATGGTCTTATTATTCAAGAATTAAATCATTTAATTCTTATAAAGAAACCTAATCAAGATTAATTACTTGTTTGCTTGGTGGAAATCAATGAATTTAGAGCATCAAAGACGTATATATGTGTTTGTTCCAATGAATAAAATGTTTAGTGTACACACAAGAGTGAATTTAACCATCATTTTGGGTAAATAAATCCTTGCAATAAAGGAAGGAGCCTTGTTAGCTAGAAATGAAGAGAATTTCTAATTATCCATGATTTCAAACTTCCAATAGGTGTAAGAAAAGCTAATCAAAAGCAATTAAAGCTTTGTTTGATGGAATTCAATGGATTTAGAGTACCAAAGATATGCAAACAAGCTTGTTTCAAAGAATATAATGTTTCTTGTTGATACAAAAGTTAATTATGAGATCATTTCATGTGAATAAGTACTTGCAGCAAAAAAGAAAAAAAAGAAGCTTTCTTATCAAAAAATGGGGAGGTAATCTCATTGTTTTAAGAATTAAACCATTCAATATTTGTGAAGAATGTTAGTCAAGATTAATGACTCATTTCTTGATGGAATTCAATAGGTTCAGAGTACCAAAGGTGTGCAAAAGTGTCTATTCCAATGAATAAAATGTTTCATGCAAACAAAATTGTTAATTTCACTGTCATTTTGTGTAAATGAGTCCTTATAGTGATGGATGGAGCCTTCTTGACTAGAAATGAAGAGACTATCTCATTATTTTGGAATTGAAACACTCAATACACAAAAGAAAAGGTAATCAAGACCAATTGGACTTTTTTTTTTAATGGAATTCAATGGATTTACAGTACCAAAGTTGTACAAACGAGATTGTTGCAAAAAATATTTTGTTTATTGTTGACATAAAAGTTTATTATAGATCATTTTGTGTGAATGAGTTCTTGCAACAAAAGAGAAGTCTTGTTATCAAAAAATAAAGAGATGGTATCATTGTTTAGGAATTAGACCATCAAATACCTATAATGAAAGCTAATCAACATCAATGACTTATTTGTTTGATAGAATTTAATGTATTTAGAGTACTAAAGACATACATGCATGCTTGTTCCAATGAATAGAATATTTGGTGTAGAAGCAAAAGTTAATTTTACTATCATTTTGGGTAAATGAGGCCTTGCAACAAAAGAAGGAGCCTTGTTAGCTATAATTGAAAAGATGGTCTCATTATTTAGGATTCAAAAATTTCAAAAGGTATATGAAAAGATAATTAAGATCAATCAAAGCTTTGTTTGAAGGAATTTAATGGATTGATAGTATCAATGATGTACAAACCAGTTTGTTGCAAAGAATATAATGTTTACTACTGACTTAAATGTTAATTACAAGATCACTTTTAGTGAATAAGTCCTTTCAATGATAAGAGAAGTCTTGTTATCAAAAAAAAATGAAGAGACAATCTTATTATTGAGAATTAAATCATTCAATACTTGTAAGAAAAGCTAATTAAGATCAATTATTCATTTACTTGATGGAATTCAATAAGTCCAGAGTACCAAAAGTGTGCAAACAAGCTTTCTCCAATGAATATAATGCCTTGTGAGGATACAAAAGTTAATTTCAGATAATTTTGTGTAAATGAGTCCTTGTAGCAAAGGAAGGAGCCTTGTTGGCTGGAAATGAAGAGACGATCTCATTATTTAAACATTGAAACACTCAATACATATAAGGTAATCTAGACCAATTAAACATGACTTTTATTGAATTCAATGGATTTAGAATACCAAAGTTGTACAAATGAGCTTCGTACAAAGAATATAATGTCTACTATTGACATTAAAGTTAATTACAAGATCATTTTGTGTGAATAAGTCCTTGTAACCAATGAGAGATCATGTTATCAAAAAATAAAGAGATGATCTCATTATTTGAGAATTAAATCATTCAATACCTATAAGAAAAGCCAAAAAAAAAAACAATGCTAAACAATTAAAACGCACAATAATTAAGACACAAAACTAGATTCAGCAAAAGAAATCTTAAGAGAAAAAGGAATTACATGAATATAGCTTTCATTGAATGACACTACAAGCTTATAGATTGTTTTGGAGTAAGTTTACAAATGAGGAAAGAAAGTTATGCCTTCTCTATGGGATAATCCTATTTGTCTGTAAAGTCTATGCTAACAAACAAATACATGATAAAGTTTCTTTATAAAGTATAAAGTATCTTCATAAAAGTAGATTTTATAAAATGGCTTTGTACAATGGGTTTATAAAAGCATTTTGTCCATTTTGTCACCTTTACAACTCATACAAATCTTTTGAGTCTTGCATAATCTCATCTTGTTAAGTGAGTTGATTGGAATCTTTTGCTTGATTACTTTCTAGTTGGTCTTTATTGGATTGTAAAAAACTAGCTATCATCTCAATTAACTATTCTCTTGGCACACTCTCAACTAGTGCTTTAAGCATTTAAGCTGAAGGAATGGGTCTTACAATGTTGATCTTAAATTAATAACTCCTTTTGGTAGTGTAAACCCTTTTGCTGAAATAGTCAAATTTTTCCCACCATCGAATGTTAACCCTTCGAACAAGCCGTGGTACATGCAAAGTACTTTCTCCCAGGATATTAACCTACTTGGAAATGATATTATTGTCCCATTTGATGATCCATGGAACGTGATAGCAAACAGCAAAATTTAAGATTTTATTCCTCAAGTTGGGATTCTTTTCATAAATAATTTTTTACTCTTAAAGGGAGTGTAACGAGATGTAATCCCCATTTAAGGAACCATATTTTAAACCAATTGGGAAATTTAACCTTATCATGAGGAGATTAATATACAGAAGCCAACTAGATTTCTCTTGTGGGATTTTGTAGAATAAAAATCTCTCCTATGCTTCAATATAGTTAAAATAATTGAAAATTTTAATCTTCCACCAGCTTTTTAATTCTTTATAGGCTAGCAAATCACTTTGCCATTCATCTATCCGGAAAGATGATCCTTTTGATTTTAAATTTTCCATATGCCCAATCTTTGGTAGATCCATAATGAGCACCTCATTCAATTGGTTCAATGATCACTGGTCTTGTCTTAAAAAAAATTTGTTGATAATAATAGTAATCTTTCATTATGGTATGAGGATACATGTTTTCTTTTAAAGGAAAAAAGCCTTAATTTATTCAAAAGGTTTATAAACTTCAACAAAAATCTTTTCCCAATTTTTTGGCCCCTAGTAAGTGCCTAGCTCTTGAAAATGCTTATCAAGAATATTTGAAAAAAAAAAAGTGTAAAAGCACTAGTAGCATTCATCCTCCACCTTTAAATCTATCTATTAAAATTAATGATAATGAGATTATTGCTTTACCTTATAAGGTTGAAGCAACCACTAGTGTTGTTATACAGTAAAATAATTATAGTAATCTTTAACTTCAATTTATTAGATCTAAGCTTATGTGTATTAAGCAAATGATTGAGGAAATAGCTCAAAATAGGAATGTTATTCCCAAACCTCTGGTTAAACCAAAGTAGAAAAAAAAATTTATTTAAACCTCTTTAATCAAAAGAAATAAATAACCAAATGGCAAATAAAAGTTCTGCTAAAGTAGCACTAGTAAGTGACTTAAAGGTATGAAATTAGAAGAACAAGAAGCCATAGTGCAAGAAAAAGGGGAATAGATTAAATTTGAAAGTGAGATAGAAGATTATATAGATCAATTACAAAATATGTTCTTATTAGAATAGCAACCTCTAAAGGATAAACCTTCTCCTTCTTATGTAAAGGAAACTTTTGATATTAATAAAATGACCTTTAATAAGGCTCATATAAAATTATATTATCCAAGAACAACACTTTGTTGATCTTGTATTAAAAGAACAAATTGATTATAGCTATGTTTAAAATGATGGTAGTAGTGTAGTAAAGAAGGTCAAATAAAACATCAAATTCTCTTACTATTACGTTATATGATAATGTTTTCAATTGTTACTAAAACAAAAGGTAATTCTAACCTTGAGATTGCAAAATTAATTACAAGTAGATTTACTAGATAGCTTAAAGGTTTGTAAGAATATTCTTTGTCCGAGGAGGCAAAACAACAAATATTTTCTATAGTTATGACAAAATCTAAAGAATTTCTTTTTGATTATGTTAATACACTTATTTTTACTATTATGAATCATTTTATTGGTACTACCACTTTGCTAGTTAATAAGACTTGTGAGCAACTCATTAATTTGAGATACCCTAACTTACCACATTTTAGGTGGTATAAAGATGTATTCTTCTCTAGAGTGTTTACTAAAAAGATAGCTAGAATAATTTTTAGAAAGAAAATTTTCTTTTAGAGTTACCTACCTTATTCGCAAAAAGAGTTAAGACTTGATTAAATTCTAATAATGCTGGAAGCATTTATTATAATCTATATACTCATGGAGGATTAACTACTAAAGTAGTAGCTAAAGGAGTTAAACTCTGTAATGAAATGAAATTGCATAGGCAATTGCAAAATGAAAAAGCTTAAGGTAAGAAAGCTTTAGAAGGCTTTTGTAAGCAAATGAGTTATTCATCCATTAAATATCCTACAAACAAAAGAATAGGAGTTATCACTCCAATATTAAGAAAAAATAATTTTGTACAAAAGAAAAGATCCCCATAAGGTTGGAGAAGCAACTAATAAAAGAAAAAGGAAAAAATGCCTCAGCTTAAAAAGATTATTGTTTGCTATAAGTGTGGAAAAATAAGGCACTATACTAATAAGTGCAAAACAAAACAAAAGCTTCAAGAATTAGCTATAAATGAAATTCTTAAAAGATCATTAATGCATATTTTCTTATCAAAAAAAAAAGAGTACTTAAAGAAGATATTTCTTCCTCAACATTTTATTTTAATGAAGAAAGTAGTGATGGTCAATGTAACCACTACAAAGCATTGTGTAAACAATGTGACTTGTTAGTCTTAACAAAAGAAAATAGTATGATTTTGGATCTTATTGATAAAATTCTAGATCCTAAAGAAAAACATGAGCAATTACAAAAATATTTACATTTAGCTAAATTTCAGAATAAAGAATCTACTATTAAGGTTATGCAACTCAAGAAAATTACATTTTAAATACTGTTATACAATATATAAAAGGTAGTCCTCCTAAGTCATGTAGGGAAGAACTATCTATTGAAAAGTTTAATGATGAAATTCATACCCTGAAGATAGAAAAAAAAAAAGAATTAAAAGAAAGAATTTTATTTTTGAAAACTCTACCTAATAAGGAAGAAATGCCTTTAGTACTTCCAAAAACTTCCCTAAAGGAAGATGTGAATATTGAAAGTCTTCAATATATTAAACTTGTTATTAAAGTTATTACCATAAATGGCATATAGATATTATAGTCATTGTTAATAAAAAAAACATATTTTCTCTGCTATCACCTTAATTAATACTGGTGTTGCAATGAATTGTATTAATGAGGGTATTGTGCCTTCAAAATATTTTTCAAAAACAACTAAAGTGTTAAGCACTACTGATAAAAATAATTAGTTACAAGTTATATGAAGTTGCCATTTGCAATGATGGAATTTGTCTTGAAATTCCTTTTGTGCTGGTTAAGCTAGTATGTTATTTTAGGAAATCATTTTCTTCATATGCTCTACCTGATTAAAGAAATTGATGGCAATGATATTTAGGCAGAAATTAATGGTAAGGTTATTAGCTTTGAATTTATATCTATCTTTTAGTATAGAGAGATAGATTTACTTTAGAAAAATATTAAGAGAAATGAAAAGATTTTTTCTTCTCATCAAGATGAGGCATCTACAAAAAATACTTTCTTCTCTCATTATTACAACTAAAGTATAGGGAAGAGAAGAAGCAATAGAATCAATGATATGCTTAGAAATTCCTACTACTTTTTAGAATTAGAATAAACATATTGTTGACTTGCCTCATGAGTTAGAGTTTAATGAAAGTCAAAGTCCAACTAAAGCCAGACCCATCACTATGGGCCCTTAACATTTAAAGATCTATAAAACAAATATACAATAGCTCCTTAAGAGAGGACTAATTTGAAATTTAAGTCCTTAGAGTTGTCCTTTATTTTATGTAGAGATTAATGTAGGCATTCTTAAATTAGTTATTAAGTACAAGCCCTTAAATAAAGCACTAAAATGGATTTGCTATACTATACCTAATAAAAGAGATGTGGTTAATTGGCTTTATAAAGCCAAGATATTTTCAAAATTTAACATAAAATCTAGTTATTGGAAAATTTAGATTTGTGAAAAAGATAAGCATAAAACAACCTTTATAGCACCTTTTGGGCATTATGAATAGAATGTCATGCCTTTTTGTTTTAAAAGATGCGCCCTCCAAATTTTAAAAGGATATGAATGAGATATTTAATGCTTATTTTGCATTTATAATTGTTTATATCAATGATGTGTTTGTTTTCTTTAGTGCCATTGAGCAACATTTTAATCATCTTAATTTATTCATTCATGTGATGAAGTTATTTTAAACTAGGATTTGCTTCCCTGGACACTTCATTGAGAATGGTTTTATTATTTCCATTGATAGAGCAATTGAGTTTGCCTCATAATTTCTTGATGAAATTAAAGATAAACAACAATTACAAAGATTTTTGGGAATTTTGAATTATATTTTAGAATATTATAATGATTTAGCTTATGATGCTAAACCTCTATATGAAAGATTAAAGAAAAGTTTGCCTTCATGGATGGAGAAACATAGACAAGCTATTAAATAGATAAATGAGATAAATGTTAGAGTTAAAGAATGCCCTTGCTTAGCTAAACCCCATTTAAATGCCTTAAAAAAATGTTGAGATAGATGCCTTCAACTAGGGCTCTGGTGGTATCCCTAAGCAACGCCTTTGCTTCAAAGAACAACTACTTCACTTTACCTCTATGGAAAGGTGCTCAAGTTAATTATTTTATGATTAAAATAAAATTTCTTTTTATAATGTTGTGCATTCAAAAGTTTGAAAGTGATTTATTGAAAGTGACTGCAAAGCAGTGAAAGATGTTTTTACTAAAGATGTTATGAACATAGCATCAAAACAAATCTTTTCTAGATGGCAAGGAATATTATCTACTTTTGATTTTGATATTAAGTTTAATTAAAAGAAATTCTAATTCTTTCCTTGATTTCCTAACTCATGAATTTTCATAGGGTTCATTACATGAGTAAACATTCACTAATATCAAGGTCTCAATCCCCAACAAAGTTAGTTATTTCATCAACAAAAAATGCATCAAAAATTCTAAAGTTGATAAATGTTGTGATGGCATTTATGAGCGTGTTCTAGATAATGGGTTAACTTATCCATTGATTCCAAAATATTTGGATTTTCTTATTCATTAAGAACAATTATGCTTAGCTACTACCTAATGAGATAGCAAGATTTTATCTTAAAGATGAAATCTATCCATATACACCTCTTACAGGTTGTTCCTTTTATCAACAAATTTTGCTTAAGATGGGATTAGTGATTATTGAACCCATTGAAAAGGGTTCTAGTAGCTCTTCTTTAGGTCATAAGGACTAGGCTTATGCCAAGTTTAAAATAAAGAAAGTTCTTTAACTAAAAGACTAGCAAGGAGACCTATTCTCTACAAGAGAATTAAAGGCCTAGTGAAAGTTTAAGACCTTTAATTATTTTCATGATATGGAAGCATGGGAAAAGGCTTCTCTATATGAATACTAGCAAAAGAAATTTAGATGGTATTTTCCACAAGACCTAAAAGATTTCCTAACTAGTTTAAAATTGGTTCTTTAAATGGGGTTTACATCCCATTACCTTACCCAATAAGGTAAATTTTGATGTTGACAGTACCAATGATGTATAAACAAGCTTGTTTCAAAGAATATAATTTTTGATGTTGATACATAAGTTAATTAAAGGATCATATTATGTGAATGAGTCATTGTAATTACAAGAAAAGTCTTATTGTCAGAAAAATGACTAGATAGTCTCATTATTCAGGAATTGAAACATGAATGCATATAAGAAAATGTAATCTAGACTAATCACACCTTTTTTTTTTGATGAAATTCAATGGATTTAGACTGCTAGAGATGTATGAATGAGCTTGTTACGATGAGTATAATATTTACTATTGTCACAAAAGTTAATTACAAGATTATTTTGCATGAATGAGTCATTACAATGAGACGAATGTCTTGTTATAAAAAAAAATTTAGATAGTCTCATTAATCAAGAATTGAAACACACAATACTAATAAGATAAGGTAATCAAGACCAATCATACCTTTTTTTTGATGGAATTCAAAGGATTGTTGCAATGAATATTATGTTTGACCTGTTGACACAAAAGTTAATTACAAGATCATTTTGCATGAATAAATCCTTGCAGTGAAAAGAGAAGTTTGCTATCAAAAAATGAAGAGATAGTCCAATTGTTCAAGAATTAAAACATTTAATACTTATAGGGAAAACTAATCAAGATTAATAACTCATTTGCTTGATGGAATTTAATGGATTTAGAGTATCAAAGGTTTGAAGACGTGCTTATTCTAATGAATAAAACATTTTGTGTAGAACAAAAAGCTAATTTCACCATGATTTTGTGTAAATGAGTCCTTGCAATGAATGAAGGAGCCTTGCTAGTTAGAAATGAAGACAAAATCTCATTATTCAAGAATTGAAACACTCATATGCATAGGAAAAGCTAATCTAAACCAATCAAATTGACTTTTTTTTTTTTGATGGAATTCAATGTATTTAGAGTAGCAAAGATGTAAAATTGAGTTTCTTGCACTGAATGCAAAGGTTGTTGTTGAAACAAAAGTTAGTTACAAGATTATTTTGTGTTGATGAGTCCTTACAACAAAAAGAGAAACCTTTTTATCAAAAAATGAAGTGGTAGTCTCATTGTTTAAAAATTAAACTATTCAATACTTATAAGGAAAGCTTATTAAGATCAATGACTCATTAATTGATGGAATTCAATAGGTTTAGAGTACCAAAAGTTTTCAAACTTGTTTGTTCCAATGAATAATTGTGAAGGTGAAAAGGTTAACTTCACCATCATTTTGTGTAAATAAGTCCTTACATCAAAGGAAGGAGCCTTGTTAGCCAAAAATGAAGTGAAGTCTCATTATTCAAGAATTCAAATATTAAATTGCTATAAAAAAGAGCAAATGAAGATCAATCTAACCTTTGTTCGAAGGATTTCAATGGGCTTAGAGTACCAAAGGAGCTTTGTTGCAATGAATATAATGAATATAGACGTCCTTGTTTTCATAAAATGAAGAGACAATCACATTGTTTGGGAATTATACCATTTAATGCCTGTAAGGAAAGCTAATTAAGATCAATGACTCATTTACCTTATGGAATTTAATGGGTTAAGAGTACTAAAGATGTACCAATGATCTTATTATAATGAATATAATGTTTCATCTTGGCACAAAAGTTAATTACAAAACATTTTGTGTAAATGACTCTTTGCAATAAAAAGAGAAGCCTTGTTATCTAACAAATGAAGAGGCAATCTCATTGTTGGAGAATTAAACCATCCAATGCCTATAAGGAAAGCTAATCAAGATCAATGACTCATTTCCTTCATGGAATTCAATGGGTTTAGAGTGCTAAGGATGCACCAATGATCTTAGTGCAATGAGTATAATGTTTGCTTTTGGCACAAAAGTTAATTATGAGATCATTTTGTGTGAATGACTCTTCACAACAAAATGAATGGCCTTGTTATTAAAAAATGAAGAGAAAGTGTCATTGTTTAAAAGTTAAACTATTCAATGCCTATAAAAAAGCTAATCAAGATCAATGACTCATTAGCTTGATGAAATTCAGTGGATTTAGAGTACTAAAGGAGTACTAACATGCTTGTTCCATTGAATAGGATGATTTTTGTTGCACAAAATTTAAATTCACTCTCATTTTGTGCAAATAAGTCTATGCATTGAAGGAAAGAGCCTTGTTAGCTAGAAATGAAGAGAAGATCTCATTATTCTAAAATTGAAAACTAAAATAGCTATAAGAAATGCTAATCAAGATCAATCTAACCCTTGTATGTAGGAATTCATTTAGTTTAGAGTACCAAAGTTGTATACACATGCTTGTTGCAATGAATATGATTGTAGACATCCTTGTAGGCAAAAAATGAAGAGATGATCACCTTGTTCAGAAATTAAACCATTTTATACCTATAAGGAAAGCTAATCAAGGTTACCAACATATTTATTAGATGGAATTGAATGGATTTAGAGTACTAAAGATGTACAAATGAGCTTGTTGCAATAAATATAATACTTTTTGTTGACACAAAAGGTAATTACAAAGGAATGAGCCCTATTAGTTAGAAATGAAGAGATAGT
This sequence comes from Rhizophora mangle, assembly GCA_037832345.1. Lineage (NCBI taxonomy): Eukaryota > Viridiplantae > Streptophyta > Magnoliopsida > Malpighiales > Rhizophoraceae > Rhizophora > Rhizophora mangle. The sequence goes on from JBAPLJ010001326.1 coordinate 38,974, forward strand.
CTCATTAATCAGTAATTAAATCACCCAATATGTCTAAGAAAAGATAACCCAAACCAATCACATTTTATTTTTGATGGAATTCAATGGATTTAGAGTGCCAAAATTGTACAAATGAGCTTGTTGCAATGAAAGGAGATCATGTTGTGTGAACAAGTCCTTGCAATGAAAGGACAAGACTTGTTATAAACAAATGAAAAAGAGTCCTCATTGTTCAAGAATATACCATTTAACACTTGTAAGGAGAACTAATCATGATCTATGAGTCTTTTACTTGATGGAATTTGATGGATTCAGAGTACTAGAGGTTTACAATCATGCCTGTGTTTGTTGTAATGAATATAATGTTTTGTGCTGACACAAATTGATGTGAAACCTAACAAATGTGGCTTAGGAATCCAACACACTTAAGGAATCGAATAAGAACCTAAGAAAGTTAAATCATATTTAAATCATGCCAGACCTAGACCCAATGTTTAAGGAATATAAACCTAGGGTATAATGAAGGATATAGATCCCACCCTCTAGCAAGGAAGGCATTGGGAGTGATAAGTTAAGTTGAACACTGCAAGAAGAGTTAGTTCTTGATAAGCTGCTTAGTTTTTCAAATAAATCAAAGGAGAAACTTTTCACTAATGTTATACTCTTTTTAACAATAAAATTAGGCTTATTTATAGGATGAATTAATAACCTCAAATACCCAGAAAAAAAAATTAAGTTAGTTATAAATGAATAGACAATCTCCTTAATTTGGAATTAAAACATTGAATACAGATAATAAGAGCTAATTTATACCAATTTCACTTTTATTTGATGTAATTCAATGGATTTAGAGTACCAACAATGTAGAAATGAGCTTCATACAATCAATACAATGCTTACTGTTGACAAAAAGTTAATTTTGAGATAATTTTGTGTGAATGAGTCCTTCCAACGAAAAGGGAAGAAATGTTGTCAAAAAATGAAAAAGTTTTCTCATTGTTCAAGAATTAAACTATTCAACATTTGTAAGGAAAGCTAATCAAGATCAATGACTCATTTAGTTGATAGAATTTAATGGGTTTAGAGTATTAAAGGTGTGCAATTGTGCTTGTTCCAAATAATATAATGTTTTTTTTGTCAACAAAAAGGTTAATGTCACCATCATTTTGTGCAAATGAGTCCTTGCAACAAAGGACCCTTGTTAGCTAGAAATAAAGAGATTGTCTCATTACTTAGTAATTGTGAGAAACACTCTTTATGTATAAAAAAAATGGTAATCTAGACCATTCACACATTTTTTTGATGGACATCGTTGGGTTTAGGACACCAAAAGTGAAGAAATGAGCTTGTTACATGGAATATGATGTTTGTTGTTGACCTAAAAGCTAATGAGTCTTTGAAACAAAAAGGGAAGTCTTGTCATCAAAAAATGAAGAGATAGCCTCATTGTTTAGGAATTAAAGCATTCAAGGCTTATAAGGACAACTTATGAAGATCAATGACTCATTCACTTTGATGGAATTCAAAGGTTTAAAGCACCAAACACTCAATACATATGAGAAAAGCCATTCAAGAACAATCAAACAATTTTTTTTAATAAAATTCAATTGATTTAGAACACTAAAGACAGACAAATGAGCTTGTTGCACTAAATATAATGTTTGTTGTTGACACAAAAGTTAATTATGAGATCATTTTGTGGGAATGAGTCCTTGTAATGAAAAGAGAAGCACTGTTATCAAAAAATGAAAAAGTAATGACATTGTTTGGCACTCAAATGTGCCAGTTTTAATTAATATTATGTTTTATGTTGACACAAAAGTCAATTTCATTATGATTTTGTGTAAAGGATTCCCTACAATGAAGGAACCTTGTTAGTTAGAAAAGAAGAAACAGTCTCATTATTTAGCAATTGAAACACTCATTTAGTATAATAAAAGTTAATCTAGACTAATCACACCTATTTTTGATAAAATTCAATGGATTGAGAGCAACAAAATTTGTACAAAGGAGCTTGTTGCAATGAATATAATGTTTATCGTTTGCACAAAAGTTAATTATGAGATCATTTTGTAGTAATGAGCCCTTGCAATGAAAAGAGAAGTTTTCTTATCAAAAAAGGAAGTGGACTATTTGTTTGAGAATTAAACCATTCAATACCTACAAGGAAAGCTAATTAGGATTAGTGACTCATTTACTTGACAGAGTTTAGTGGGTTTAGAGTGCAAAAGGTATGCAAACATGCTTGGTCCATTAAAAATAACGTTTTGTGCTGACACAAAAATTAATTTCACCATCAATTTGTGTAACTGTGTCCTTGTAATGAAGTGGTGAGCCTTATTAGTTAGAAATGAAGAGATAGTGTCATTATTTTGGAATTGAAACACAATGCATATAAGAAAAGATTATTAAGACCAATCACATTTTTTTTTATGGAATTCAATTGATTTAGAGTACCAAAGATGTATAAACAAGCTTATTCTTATAATTCAAGCTTGAAGGGTAGTAAAGCATATCTTAATGCAAGCCAAGGCTTTATTAATTTGTTTGGAGTACTTAATACACTAGAGTTACAATAAATTCACTCTTAAATAGGAGTTTTTTTTTATAAAAAATACATGTTTGGAATAAAATAGATGTGTTTTATAGTTTAGGAGTTTATCATTGTCTTTATTTTTAGCGATTTTAAAGTTATTAATTCAAACTATAATAAGATTGATTTCATTGATTAAAAGTGCAAAGCAATAGTAGAAATAAAAGTGAGAATTTTTTTCCTTAGTTCTTTCAAGAACAAACTCTTCTTGTAACATTTAATCTGACTTATCAAACATTTCATAGCTAAACTATCACATCCATATGCTTCTTTATACCTTGAGTTAATGTTCCTTGTCCTTTGGGTCTAAGTTTTTCATAATTGAAATATGATTTAGCTTTCTTGGGTTCTTATTCAATTAGTTGTATATGATGGGTCCCTAAGACACGTCTTTTGGGATTCACATCACTTACTATCAAAGCTTTAAGGATTACAAGTTTATTTATCTAAAATTTAATTTTTTCTTTTGTTTTTCTTCCTAACCACATTTTATAACCTCTTGCTCTTTGAAATTGCAAACACTAGCTTTTCTTTTATTTGTGTCTACAAACCCTAGTTTGCTAGCCACATTCTATAAAGGCTTTATTTCCTTATTTCTTTCTAATTCCTATGATGATTTGGATATAATTAATTTTTTTTTGTGTGTTTTGCAATTTAATCTTATTATGTTTTTCTTTGATTCTAATTTGTTAGAATTAGTTGGTTATAAGTTGACTTTATTTGAGCTTGTTTAGTTCAATAAACGAATGAGAGAGAAATGTCAAATTTATATAGTGTGCAAACACAAGAGTGACTATCATACTATGGGGGAGTCGAGTGAAACATGTGACAAAGTGCATGTGATGTTGTTCCCAACATTTTTCTTTTATGCAAGTGATGGTTTGAGACAAATCCTTTTAAGGAGAGGGAAATGATGAGATCCATGAAGGAACTAATGAATAGAGGACTTTTAAGGGTCCATTAAACATTCCAGAAGGGCCAATGAAATGTTTAAGAGTTAAAAGGATGAAAGAGGCACTTAGTGGGGTGATTAAAGAAATATGGGCCAAAGAAGATAATTTAAGCTTGAAGGGTAGCAAAGCACATCTTAATGTGGGCCAAGGCTTTTTTAATTTCATTGGAGTACTTAATGGGCCAAGGTTATAATAAAATCCACTCCTAAATAGGAGTTTATTATAAAATAAAAGTTTACAATAAAATAAGAGTGTTTTAATATTTTAGGAGTTTGTCATTATCCTTATTTTTAGGATTCTTATGATTGTTAATTCAGCCTATAAATATACTTGATTTCATTTTTAAAGAAAAGTAAAACATTAGTGAAAATAAAAGTGAGATGTTCCTATTCAGTTCTTTAAAGAACTAATGAACTTCTCAAGAACTAACTTTTCTTGTGACATTCAACCCAACTTATCACTCTCAAAACCATTCTTTGCTAAAGGGTGCCATCCATGTCCTTCTTTATAGCTTAGGTTTGTATTGCTTGAACATTGGATCTAGGACTTGTTGTGATTAATATAATGTTTGATGGAATTCAAAAATGGACAAACGAGTTTGTTGTGATTAATATAATGTTTGATGGAATTCAAAAATGGACAAACGAGTTTGTTGTGATTAATATAATGTTTGATATTAATATAGAAGATAATTACAAGATCATTTCGTGAGAATGAGTCCTTGCAATGCAAAGATAAGCCTTGTTATCAAAAAATGAAGAGCTAGTTTCATTGGTCAAGAATTAAACTATTCAATACGTGAAAGCAAAGTGAATTAAGATCAATAACTCATTTACCTAATGGAATTCAATAGGTTCAGAGAACCATAAGTGTACAAACATGCTTGTTCCAATGAAGATAATGTTTTGTGTAGATACAAAAGTTAATTTCACCATTATTTTGTGTTAATGAGCCCCTGCAACAAAGGAAGGAGCCTTGTCAGTTAGAAATAAAGAGACAATTTCATTATTTAGTAATAGAAACACTCAATATGTATAAGAAAAGGTAATCTAGACCAATCACACCTTTTTTCTTGATAGAACTCAAGGATTTGGAGTACCAAATATAAACAAACAAGCTTGGTGCATTGAATATGCTATTTGATGTTGAGACAAAAAACTAATTGCGAGAGCATTTTGTGGAAATGAGGCATTGCAACAAAAAGAGAAGCCTTGTTATCAAAAAATGAAAAGGTGGTCTCATTGTTTAAGAATTAAACCATTCTTATAAGGAAAACTAATCAAGATCAATGACTTATTTACTTGATGGAATTCAATGGGTTTAGAGTACCAAAGGTGTGCAAACATGCTTGTTCCAATGAATATAATGTTTTATGTACACATAAAAGTTAATTTCATCATCATTTTGTGTAAATGAGGCCTTGTAATGAAGGAAGGAGCCTTGTTAGCTAGAAATGAAGAGAAGGTCTTATATAGGTATTCAAACACTCAATACTTATAAAAAAAAAAAGGGTAATCTAGACCAATCACACCCTTTTTTTGATGGAATTCATTGGATTTAGAGACCAAAGATATACAAATGAGCTTGTTGCAAGTAATATAATGTTCACTATTGACACAAAAGTTAATTATGTGATCATTTTATGTGAATGAGTCCTTGCAATGAAAAGAGAAGGCCTATTATTGAAAATTAAAGTAGCAATCTCTTTGTTTGATAATTAAACCATTCAAAACTTGTAAGGAAAGCTAATCAAGATCAATGACTTATTTACTAGATGGAATTCAATGGGTTTAGAGTACCAAAGATGTATAATTGAGCCTTTTGCAATGAATACATTGTTTCTTGTTGTCACAATAATTAATTATGAGATCATTTTGTGCAAATGTGTCATTGCAACAAAAAGAGAATTCAAAAAATGATGAGACAATCTCTTTGTTCAAGAATTAAACCCTTCAATACCTATAAGGAAAGCTAATCAAGTTCATTAACTCATTTGCTTCATGGAATCCAATGCGTTCAAAGTACCATAGGTGTACAAATGTTCTTGTTCCAACGAATATAATGTTTTGTGTAGTCATAAAAGTCAATTTCACCATCATTTTGTGTAAATGAGTCCTTACAATGTAGGAAGTAGTCTTGTTAGTTAGAAATGAAGAGATGATGATGAGATACATAAAGGATCAAATGCATGGAGGTCTCTACCAAAAAGCTAATTGTGAGATCATTATGTGTGAATGAGTCCTTGCAATGGAAAGAGAAGACTAGTTATCAAAAAATGAAGAGAGAGTCTCATTAATTGGCATTCAAACTGTTCAATACCTATAAGGAAAGCTAATCAAGTTCAATGACTCATTTGCATGATGGAATTCAATTGGCTTAGTACCAAAGGTGTACAATCATGCTTGTTCCAATGAATTTAATGTTTCACCATTATTTTGTTCAAATGAGTCCACGTAATGAAAAAAGAAGTCTTGTTATCAAAAAATGAAGGGATAGTCTCATTGTTTGGGAATCAAACCATTCAGAAAAAGAGGCGATGGTCTCATTGTTTAAAAATTGAATATTTTGATGCCGATGAAGAAACTAATAAAAATTAATGACTCATTTACTTGATGAAATTCAATGGATTTATAGTGCTTAAGATGTACAAATGTTGCAACAAATCTAATGTTTGCTAGTGACACAAAAGTTAAGTATGAAATTTTTTCTGTGTGAATGAGTCCTTCAATAAAATAGAGAAGTCTTATTATCAAAAAATGAAGAGATGATCTCATTGTTCAGGAATTAAACCATTCAAAACCTATTAGGAAAGCAAATCAAGATCATCGAGTCATTTGCTTGAAGGAATTCAATGTGTTTAGAGTACCAAAGTTATACAAACAAGCATGTTAGTTTAAAATGAAGGATGGACTTCAATACATATAAGAAAAGGTAATCTAGACCAATCACATATATTTTTGATGGACGTCAAAGGATTCAGAGTACTAAAGATGTAGAAACAAGCTTCTTACAATCACTACAATGTTTTCCATTCACACAAAAGTTAATGTCAAGATCATTTTGTGTGAATGAGTCCTTACAACAAAAAGAGAAGTCTTGTTATCAAAAAGTGAAGAGGTAGTTTCATTGTTCAAGAATTAAACCATTTAATACCTAGAAGGAAAGCTAATGAAGATGAAAGACTCATTTTCTTGATGGAATTCGATCAAAAAAAAGAAAGGTGCAATTGGTCTACATTAGCTTTTCTTATACATATTGTGTGTCTCAATTCTTGAATCATGAGACTAGCTCTTCATTTCTAGCTAACACTGTTGCTTCCTTCATTGCAAGGACTCATTTACATAGAAGGATGGTGAAATTGACTTTTGTGTCTGCACAAAACAATATATTCATTGGAGCAAGCATGTTTGCACACCTCTGGCAAACACTTTAAACCCATTGAATTCCATCAAGTCAATGAGTCATTACTCTTGATTAGCTTTTCTTATAGGTATTGAATGGTTTAATTTCCCAAACAATGAGACCTCTTCATTTTTTGATAACATGACTTCTCTTTTATTGCAAGGATTCATTCACATAAAATGAGCTTGTAAATAACATTTGTGTCAACAATAAAGATTATTCTTTGCAACAAGCTTGTTTGTACAAATTTGTACTCTAAATCCATTGAATTCCTTCAAACAAAGCTTTGATTAATCTTGATTAGCATTTCTTTTTTTTTTTTTTTTGCCTATTGAATGTTTTAATTCCTAAATAACGAGGCCTTCTCCTTATTTCCAGCTAATAGGCTCCTTACTTTATTGTAAGGACACATTTACACAAAATCAGCGTGAAATTATCTTTTGTGTTTACACAAAAATTATATTCATTGGAACAATCATGATTGTACACCTTTGGTACTTTGAATTCATTGAATTCCATCAAGTGAGTCATTGATCTTGATTAGCTTTCCTTACAAGTATTGAGCAGTTTAAATTTATAACAATGAGATCACCTCTTCATTTTTTGATAACAAGGCTTCTATTTTTGTTGCAAAGACTCATTCACACAAAATGATCTTCAAATTAACTTTTATGTCAATAACAAACATTGTATTAATTGCAAGAAGCTCATTTCAACATCTTTGGAACTCTAAATCCATGGAATTTCCTAACAAAACAAGATGTGATTGTTCTAGATTAGCTTTTCATATAGTAATGAATGTTTTAATTCTTGAATAATGAGACTATCTCTTTATTTCTAGCTAACAAGGCTCCTTCCTTCATTGCAAGGGCTCATTCACACAAAATGATCTCACAATTAACTTCTTTGTCAACATCAAATATATATTCATTGCAACAAGTTTGTTTGTACATTTTTGGTACTCTAAATCCATTGAATTCCATAAAAACAAAAAGGTGTGAATGGTCTATAGTACTTTTTCTCATACATATTGAGTGTTTGAATTGTTGAATAATGAGATTGTCCCCTCATTTCTAGCTAACAAGGCTCCTTCCTTCATTGCAAGGACTCATTTATACAAAATGATGGTCAAAATAAAGTTTGTGACGAGATCCATGGAAGACTTGATGCATGGAGAGTTTGGAAGGATCCATTAAGCATTCAAGAAAGGCCAATGACATATTCAAGAGAGAAAAAAAAAAAAAAAAAAAAAGAGGTACTTAGTGGACAGATTGGAAAAATTTTGGCTAAAAAAGAAAATTCATGCTTAAAAGGCAGCAAAACATATCTTAATGTGGGCCAAGGCTTTATTAATTTAATTGGAAAACTTAATGGGCTACGGTTATAATAAAATCAACTCCTAAATAAAAGTTTGTTATAAAATATAAGTCTACAATAAAATAGGCCAATTCTTACATTTTAGGAGTTTATTGTTGTCTTTGTTTTTAGGGCTTTTGGGGTTGTTGATTTAGCCTATAAATAGGATAGACTGCATTATTATAAAGAGCAAAACATTAGTGAGAATACAAGTGACAATTTTCTCATTTGATTTTTTCAAGAACTAAATCTTCTTGTGGCGTTCAACCTAACTTATCACTCCCAAATCTCTTTGGCATCCATATCCTTGTTTATACCTTAGATTCATGTTCCTTGAACTTTGGGTCTATGTATTGCACGATTGAAATCGGATTTATCTTTCTTAGCTTCTTGTTCAACTCCATGTGCATGTTGGGTTCCTAAGCCACATCTTTTGGGGTTCACATCATTTTGTGTCTACATAAAACATTATAGTCATTGCAAGAAGCATGCTTGTACACTTTGGTACTCCAAACCCATTGAATTCCATCAAGTAAATGAATCATAGATCTTGATTAGCTTTCCTTACAAGTGTTGAATGGTTTAATTCTCGAACAATGAGACCACCTCTTCATTTTTTTGATAACAAGGATTCTTTTTTTGTTGTAAGGACTCATTCATACAAAATGATCTCATAATTAGCTTTTGTGTCAATAGTAAACACTATTCATTACAACAGTCTTGTTTGCACGTTTTTAGTACTTTAAATCCATTGAATTTCACCAAAACAAAGGTTTGAATTGTCTAGAGTACCTTTTCTATTATGCATTATGTGTTTCAATTTCTAAAAAATGCATCTGTCTCTTCATTTCTAGCAAACAGGGCTCCTTCCTTCATTGTAAGGACTCATTTACACAAAATGATAGCAAAATTAACTTTTGTATCTACACACAAAACATTATATTCACTGCAACAAGCACTTTTGTACACCTTTGATACCCTAAAGCCCATTGAATTCCATCAAATAAATGAATCATTAATCTTGATTAGATTTCCCTAAAGGTATTGAATGGTTAAATTCTCAAACAATGAGACTACCTTTTCATCATTTTCTGATAATAAGGCAATGAGATTCATGGAGAAGCCAATGCATGGAGGGCTTCTCAGAATCTAATGAGCATTCAAGAAGGGCCAATGACGTGTTCAAGAGCTAAAAGGATGAAAGAGGTAACTAGTACGTTGATTGAAGAAATTTGGGGCAAAAAAGGAAATTTAAGCTTGAAAGATGGCAAAACATATCTTAATGTGGCCGAAGGCCTTATCAATTTGATTAGAGTAATTAATGAGCTAAGGTTACAGCAAACTCCACTCCTAAATAAAAATTTTATTATAAAATAGGACAGCCCCTAGAACAAATAGGAGTAGATTTGTTGTTAACTTATTTAGGAAGTTTTTCATTATCTCTAGGGTCAAGGTTGTTAATTTAGCTTATAAATAAACTTGATTTAGTTGTTAAGAAAAACAAATCAAAAAATTAGTGAAAATAAAATAAGAATTTTCTCCTTCAATTTTTTCAAGAATTAAAAAACTTATCAAGAACCAACTCTTGTTGTGATATTCAATGCAACTTATTACTCCTAAATCCTTTCTTATTTTGGAGTGTGGTGTCCATATCCTTCTTTATACCTTAGGTTTGTGTTCCTTGAACATTGGGTCTATGTCTCGTATGATTGAAACCTAATTTAGCTTTCTTTAGTTCTTATTTGATTCCTTGTGTGTGTTGAGTCTTTAAGTCACATCTTTTGGGGTTCGCATCTATTGTCATTAGAGCTTGGATCTAAATTAGGTTTTCTTATCTAATTTTGATTTCTTTTTTTTTTTTTTTCATCTTTCCTCATAGCTACATTTCTATAACCTCTTGTTCTTTGAATTTGTAAACCCTAACTTATCTTTTATTATCCGTAAACCCTAGTTTATCTTTCTTTATCTTTAAATTTGTGAAAAGAAATAAAGAAAAAAAAGGATAAAAAAACCAAAAAAAAGTATGTCAACTTTGGCTGACTATGGCAATAGCTAAACGTTTTGGTCAGTCTAGCCATAATAACAACCTAGTTTTTAGCTTAACTCTTAATCTGTCATCTATTTCATTTTCCTTATTTTATCTTCTAACTTTCCTTTTTTTTTTTTTTTTTTCCTTTGCTCAATTTGGCTCCATTTAGCTTTATTGGTGAGTTTGGTTCCTTCAAGATTAATCCTCTTGATTCAGCTTGTTTAGTTTTTAAAGAGCTAAAAAGGGAAATTTGAATGGTAAAAGCCAAGAGTGTGAACACATACTGAGAAAAACCCTTAAAGAGTATAAACATAAAGGTGTGTGACACTATTTTTGAGTGAAACACATGAGGGAGTGTTTTGTGAGGTATCCTAACCATTTTGCATAAAATTAAGACTATGTCTACCAATGACGAAAGGTGTAGCTAAGGAGGGAGGAAGTGGTGTCATCACAGGCTATGCAACAACAATTTGAGCACATGAACACGAAATTTGATGATATGGGGAATAGGATGGATAAGCAAGCCAATACAATAGTAGAATTGCAAAGGAGGCATAGGGGCCATGAGGTTCCTAATGTAAGAAGGATAAAGTGACGAGATTATGGTCATGAAGATGATATAGAAGAAAACAAATTTAATGATCCAACATTGTTTAGAATTGCCAATAATAGAAATGGTCAATAAAATGTTATGAGGCAAGACACCTATGACCATGGTTTAGGGAGCACTGAAATGAAAATTTCTCAATTCAAAGGGAAAAACAATCTTAAAGCCTGTTTAGAATGGGAGAAGATGGTTAAGTTGATCTTTGCTGTTAAGTTTACTGATTATGCTATTATTTTGGTGGGATCAACTTGCATTGACTTGGAGAAGGAATCATGAGAGGCCTATTTAGGAGGAGATTCATCCCTAATCATTATTATAGAGATTTGTACCAAAGGCTATAAGGGGTCACTCAAGGCACCAAAAGTGTGAAGGACTACCATAAGGTGATGGAGATTGCCATGATCTGAGCAAATGTGAAGAAGGATAGTGAAGTAACCATGGCTTAACTCTTGCAAGGGTTGAATAGAGACATCATCGATGTAGTTGAATTGCAACATTATGTGGAGTTGTAGGGCATGGTGCACAATGTGATGAAAGTTGAGAGGCAACTCAATAAAAGAGTTCTACATGGTTTAGATAGAATTTAGGTTCCTCTTCATCTTGGAAGCCAAATTGGAGAAAAAGGGATTGTAAGGTTGATTACAAGCCCAAGGCCAAATCTTATAAGAGCAAGGAAGTGAATCCTAACAAGGAGAGAGGTAATTCTAATTCCCAACCTAGTAAAAATAGAGATGTTAAATTTTTAAGTATCTAGGAAGGGGACATATTGCATCTCAATATTTAAATAAGTGTACCTTGGTGTTGCGGTGTAATGGTGATATTGAGATAGAAAGTGAGTTTGATGATGATTCCATGCCACCATTGGAGGATGTAAGTGATGGAAAGGAGTTCCTAGTTGAGGGAAATGTGTTCGTGGCTAGATGAGCATGATCATTAATGGGAGTTGTTGTACAAATGTAGCTACTCTAGTTAGAAAGTTCAATTACCCACCATGAAGCACCCAAGGCTATATATGCTTCAATAGTTGAATGAATGTGGGGAGGTTAAGGTAAATAAGTAGGTATTAGTATCATTTACTATTGGGAGATATACTAATGAGGTCTTGTGTAATGTTGTACCCATCCATGCTGGGCATATTTTGTTGGGAAGACCATCACAATCTAATTGGCATGTAATGTATGATGGGTTTAAGAATAGGTACTCTTTTGTAATAAATGATAAACCCATTACTCTCGTACCTTTGACACCTTGCCAAGTATAAGATGATCAATTAAGGAATAAAAAAGAGAGTGAGAGGAAAAAAACAACAGAGAAATTGAGGCTAAGAGGAGAAAAGAGGAAAAGAATGGAGAGAAAGGAGATAAGACTAAGAGAAAAGAAGAAAGAGGGTAAGAGAGAAAAATTAAGAGTTTGTATGCTAAAGAGAGTGATGTTAAGAGAGGTTTCTATACAAAATAGCCTATAATTGTACTTTTATACAAAGAGACTTATTTTAGTTCTAATGAGCTTAGCCCTTCTTTGCCTAGTCTTGTCATTTCTCTTTTGTAGGAATTTAATGATGTTTTCCCAAACAACCAAAAGGCTTGCCACCTTTGAAGGGAATAGAACATTAGATTGAATTCATCCGTGGTGTGATAATTCCAAATTGATCAACTTATAGAAGTAATTTTGAGAAGACAAAGGAGCTTCAAAGGCAAGTTAATGAACTCATGGCGAAGGGATATGTGAGGAAGAGCATGAGTCCATGTGTAGTTTTAGTATTGCTTGTACCTAAGAAGAATGGGACTTGGAGGATGTGCATTAATTGTTGAGAAGTTAACAAAATCACTATAATGTATCACCATCCTATACCTAGATTGGAAGACATCTTAGATATAATGCATGGTTCATGTGTCTTTTCTAAAATTGATTTGAAAAGTGGATATTACCAAATTAGAATGAGAGAGAGACAAGTGGAAAACAACTTTCAAAACTAAGTATGGTTTGTATGATTGGTTTGTTATGCCATTTGGTCTCACTAGTGCATTGAGCACTTTTATGAGATTGATGAATCATGTTTTATAGGCATCCATTGGTAGTTTGGTGTTTATGTATTTTGATGATATTTTTGGTCTATAGCAAAAACTTAGATAAGCTTCTTGATCATTTATGTTCTATTCTAAGTGTTTTATGTTTTGAGAAATTGTATCCTAACCTTAAGAATTGTTCTTTTTGCACTGATCAGATCCTATTTCTTAGCTACGTTATGAGTGCTAGGGATATTGAGATTGAAAAGGAAAAGTTATATGTGAAAGATCCTAACTTTGCTAATGTGTATATGATATGTAAGAAGTCAGCCTTTGGGAACTTTTATGGGCATGAGGGTTTCTTATTTAGGGAAAATTGATTACGTGTGCCTATGAGTTCCTTGAGGGAGTTGGTTGTGACAGAAGTACATAAGAGATGGTCTAATGCATCATTTTAGAGTTAGAAAAACTCTAGATGTCTTAATTGAACATTTCTTTTGGCCACACATGAAACAAGTTGATGATATGGTGTGTAAGAAGTGCATAACATGCAAATAGGTCAACTCTAGAGTTTTACCTTATGGCATCTACATTCCTTTACCCATACCTAACCAATGACTTGATGACCAAAAACAAAAGGCAAGTTTTATTCTTTGATTGGTTTGATGAGTACTATTTTCAATGTGGATATAAGTACCTATGGTCATCTTTCATAAAGGAATATGAATTACAAGCTCAAATCTAATCACAACAATGTGAGTTAATGAATGGCTTAAAAATAGAGTCAATTTATCCTTCATCATGTGAAATTTAATTCAAGCACAAAGGCTCTTCTGTACTTACATCACCACTCAAAGTACATAGAGAGTATAAAGATTTTTGAATGAAAGATCAATGAAAATTTACTGAACAAAATAATAATACAAATAAAACTTTACAAACAATTGGCAACCAACTCTCAAACGTGGATGCTACTGTATCAAGTTTTTCGATTTCAAAAGAAATTTCAAAATTTGATGCCTGTGCTATAGAGTTTTCAACAAAACCTATTTTTAAACCCTTCAAATTTCAAATACATCATCAAATGAATTTCAGAAAGCTTTGATACTTAGACTACAAGCTTTAAAGGATTATAAACCCAAAGCCTCAACAAGTAAAGAGGTATAGACTTTGATTGCACTTAATGATATGATGGCTCATCTCAAGCTTCTATGTCAAACATAGAATCACTAAAGGTACAACATCTCAAAGTGAAACCACTAGGAATATCTTTAAAGATGTGCTATCCTAGACCTATGGATATTCTAAATATTAGATTTTGAATCTCCTTCAACAAATGACCATGGTGTCTAATGCATATAGGACCCATAGTCATACCTCTAACCATGCCATTGCTGAGATCCTTGTTGCAAGATTCTTAGGATAGCTCAAAGGCTGGTTGGATCACATACTCACTCCAGCTGACTATGATAACATTTTCCAAGCCATCAAGAGAGATTTTCATGGTGAACCTCCACTTGATAATTACCAACAACAATCCCCAATGCTGTTGCAAGTCTTATTTTGCCATAACAAAGCACTTTACTAGTGATCCATCTCACTTAAAGGATAAGAACATTGAACTCTTATCTAATCTTAAATGCAAATATTTGCACAATTTTCATTAGTATAAAAATATGTTTCTAACATGTGTCATGCAACAAGACAATATGAATCAAGTTTTTTGGAAAGAAAAATTTTTGGCAGGATTACCAAGGCTACTTGACAATAAGGTAAGATCTAAATGGAAAACTCAGTATAATGGTCAAATTCTTTAGCATCAATTGGCTTATGGTGAACTGATAAGCTTTGTCTAGAAAGGACTGCAAATCTAAAGCTCCAAAATAGATCAAGTAGGAACAAAAGTAGATTTAAAAGGAGATAGGATCCTCTTATGCCCAATTTGAAGATAACCTCTATCATACAGAAAAGGCCAAAAGAAAGCATTGGCCTAATACCAAATCAAAAAACCTTTTTACTCGAAATCTAAGCAACCAACACCAATAATCTTTTAAGCCTAAAAAAGCTTTTAGGCCCAAACATAATAAGCCTAAACAAACAAAAGCCCAGACATCCAGATATGTCTATTATAATTGTAGTAAGGTTGGTCACATGTCCAGATACTATAAACTTCACCAAAAAAAAAACTCCAAGCCCTTGAATTGCTTAATATTGTTTAAGCCCAACTACAAGCATTATTGGTCAAAACCTTTAAAGCTAGTACTCCTGAACTATCTTCCAAGGATGAAGCTAGTCTCCAAGTTGATGAACTCAAAGCCTCTTCTGAAACAAGGTCAGAGGAGAAAGATGTAAGTGTCTTAACGCATGCTTAAGAGCAAGTGCTCAAGAGCAAATCCTTGAGATAAATGATACATTAGGAAATGATCAAGCTAAAGCCCAATTTCTTAAAAAGCTCTTTGAAAGCCCATCAACTTCAAATCCAAACCCATTCCTTTAGTCCATCAAAGCTCCTTATAATCTTAAGCATGTTCTAAAATGGCTTGACCAACCCCAAACCAAGCCTCATCTCAACCACGGACTGATCAGCACACAGCCATAGTGAGAGAGATTAAACATCAGATCAAGGAGTTGCCTTATATCATATAAGCAATCCTAGACCACCCAAAATAGTTAAGACTGATGCGTCTAAACTTGGATATGGAGAGATTTTGAAACAAGTCAGGGATCAATATAAACAACTTGTTTGTTTCACATCCAAGCATGGGCATGACTGTAAAAGGTGGTATTCCACCATTAAAAGGGAAATTTTGGCAATTTTTTTATGCATTTCAAAATTTCGGCATGATTTTCTAAATCAAAAATTTTTATTACACATTGATTGTCAAGCAATAAATTTTATTTTACAAAAGATGTTCAAAATATTGCATCCAAATAAATTTTTGCATAATGGCAAGCAATTTTAAGTGTTCTTTTTATTTTGAAATTGAACATATTGGAGGTTTTCGAACTGCTTACCATATTTTCTTACAAGAGAATTCTTATAGGGAATAGGAACCTCAACCTCAAATCAAGCCCAAGCAATGAAAGCCTAATAGGAAGAGACCCAATCACAAACAACCTAACCAAAAGCATAGGTTGTCATGTTCAGCTCGGAAAGCCAAAGCTCAAACCCTTTTGGTTCCCAAAACATTCCAAGCCCATGAAAGTAAGCCACTAATGACTCTTCTGAGTCTTCAGCCTAAAGCATGCCCAATATTGAAACCATAAGCCCCAAAACCCAAAAACTTATCAAAGAAATATGAAGAGATGAAGAGATGATCACATTATCTGGGAATTAAACCATTCAATATCGATAATGAAAGCTAATCAAGATCAATGACTCCTTTGTTTAATAGAATTCAATGCATTTAGAGTACTAAAGGTGTACAAATGTGCTTCTTCCAATGAATACAATGTTTTATGTAGACACAAAATTTAATTTCTTCACCATTTTGTGTAAATGAGTCAATGTAACAAAGGAAGGAGAGTTGTTAGTTAGAAATAAATTGATGGTGCCATTATTTAGGGTTTAAGACACTTAATACATATAAGAAAAGCTAATCAAGACCACTCATACCTCTTTTTAATGAAATTCAATGGGTTTAGAGTATCAAAGATGTGGAAACAAGCTTGTTAGAGTGAATATAGTGGTCGTTGGATGGGAAGTAGTTGAGAACAACAATTTAGTATCCATAACGTCTTCCAAAAGTAGCTTAAGAACTTTTTTTCTTGGTTTGAAACAATGCTTTAAGGCTTGCCATGCAAATATACCTCTCTGAAGAACAATTTAACTGCATTATATGCATCATCAATTTTATGGCATGAGATTAACTGCGCCATCTTTGAAAACATGTTAATAACAACAAATATAGGGTTAATAATCTTGTTGGACTTCCAGTTTTTTCTCATTTCAAAAAATTTTTGAAAAACCATTCTCTTTTTTCAACATTATGCTGGCCATAAAATTCTTTTCTTCAAATTTCTTTTTTAATCACAAAATATTTTTCTGAAACATGGAGCTCAGGATATATCTCAAGCTTAATAAGAAATTGGACCTATGATGCCGAGGTTCCCGGTGATTCTGGGGATTCCTGTTGTGGGGATGCATATAAGTATCTTAAGGGCCTATCCACATAGATCTACACCTCTTGTATTGCTAGTTCGAGCATAAGTGTTAGATGGCTATGTCGCAAAAAGGCTACATTTTAAATAATTTGAGATTTTGGTTTTTAGATCTTCATCCTTATTATATTTGGATCATGCACCTGTGGAGTGTCTAGGCAAAAGATATGCTAACACTACCATCTCTATGCTAAGTAATCTTGTTGACATCAATTGCCAAAGGAGGCTTTGGGGCAGAAACATTTTCAAGTTTCTAGGTGTCAGGCAGATTTACCTCATGCCATTTGATATACTTGGGTGTTTGGAGGTCAGCTCTCCACATGTCTATTTCCCACAGAACTATTTCTTCACAAGAGTGCTTTCGTGTTAAATGTTATTTTCATAGCCTTATAATTAGGCTTAGTGGAAGGGATCCTTCAGTGAAACAATTGTCATGAAGCTTGATTTGCAAGGTAAGAACATCAAGAATATTCCCTTTATGCCAAGAAACTGTGAAATCTAGAAAACAATTGAAATAAATTGGACCAAAACATAGGTCTATTTCTACAATACCTAACAAATAATCATCAATGTTTAGAAGATGACAATCTCTAAGGGCAACAAGAACAGAATATCCAACCCTTCCTTAGAAAGGGGCTCAATTCCTACCTAGACAAGCCCAAAGTGCAGGAAATTGTAACACTTTTGGTCATGCTTTATAGAGGCAGAGGAAAGAAGCTTTACCATTTCAAAGGAATTGTAAAGACGGCAATCTTGTTCCTCCATCTTGATTGTGTGATTGACTTGTAGGAACACAAACCTAAGGTATAAAGATGGATATGGACACCACACTACAAAAAAAGAAGGTATTTAGGAGTGATAAGTCTGGTTGAATGCTACAAGAAGAGTTAGTTTTTAATAAGTTCTTTAGTTCTTAAAAGAACTGAAGGAGATAATTCTCTTTTATTTTCATTAATGTATTTTTTTAACAAAGCAAATAGACTTATTTATGGGCTAAATTAATAACCCATATCCTAGAGATAATGACAAACTTCGTAAAAAAGCTAATAATCTACTCCTAATTGTTTTAGGAGTTCCCCTATTTTATAATAACCTCCTATTTAAGAGTGGAGTTTATTATAACCTTGACTCATTAAGAGCTCCAATCAAATTAATAAGGCCTTGGACCACATTAAGATCTATTTTTCCACCCTTTAAGCTTGAATTAGCTTTTTTTGGAACAAATTTCATCGATCAGCTTACTAAATGCTTCTTTCATCCTTTTAGCTCTTGAACATTTTATTGGCCCTTCTTGAATGCTTCATGGATCCTTAGAAGCCCTCCATGCATTAACTTCTCCATGGATCTCATCATTTCCCCTCTCCTTAAAAGGATTCGTCCTCAAATCATTACTTGCATCAAAAGGAGAAAGATTATAAACATCAAATGTTGCACTCACATTGTACTCACTGAAAAGGTCCAACTTGTAGGCATTATCATTAATTTGTGCCACCACTTGAAATGGACCATCTCCTGCAAGCTGCAACTTCAAATGCCTCTAAGCCAAGAACCTCTCCTTGTGCATATGTACCCACACTCAATCACTAGGTTTAAATACCAGCTTCTTTCACCCTTTGTTGGCATGGGATGCATATTGCTATGTTCATTTTGCATTTTGTTGCCACACCATCTCATGCAACTTGTTCACCATTTTGGCCTTGTGTTCACCATCTAAGCTAACAAATCATCAACAAGTAAAAGCATCAAATCTAAAGGGGTCAAAGGATTTAAACCATACACAATTTCAAATGGAGAGTAACTAGTAGTAAAATGAACACACCTATTATATGCAAACTCTACATGCAACAAACAATCTTCCCATCTTTTTAATTTTTTTGAGGAATGATTAGATTGAATCCCTTAGTTTTAACATCTAAGCACGAAGCATGCATGATATTAGGATCTAAGAGAAAGAGTAAAGTTGGAGATAGGTCCATCACTCAAACTAGATTCTATTACTCCTAATAAGGAGCCATGAAACCTATTATGTCTTTATTCTCTAACATAAATTATGGTAGAGTTATTTAAACCTAATCTTGTGGCCAACTTCATAGCTTTTTGAATCATCCCAATATGGGGAAATTTATATTTCCTCTAGTGTGAACTAATAAGTTCTTGGGATAGCAAGAAAAAAAAATCATTATTACCTTGAGATAAGGGTAAAGCTTCTTCAATTGTTTTAATAACATAATTAGATTTAGATTTAAAAAAGAAAACTACCACTCAATATATACATGCGTGTGACAATAAGGATGATGGTACTTTCCAATTCTAAAGATAAATATCATTTATATTTTCATTGATAATAATTTCTTTATTTTTACTATTAGAGTGCCAACTTTGATGAAGTTTATCCATATGTGTCATAGAATTATTATCAGTGATTTACACCAAAAGCACTCAATGCCTAGCCACAACTCACACGAGCTAAAAATGAAAACATGGCTTAGGTCTCAACTACAACTTATAATAGATACTTCACTAGGTTTGGCTCTAATACTCTAAATCCATATTAGGAAGGACTAGAACCTTTAAAATACTTTTCAAAAACAACAAAAGTATTAAACACTATTGATTAGAGTAAGCTTGTTATTAGATACAAGCTATCATAAGTCATTATTTGTAATGATTACATGTTTAGAAATTCCTTTCTTGATGATTAAAATTCTATCACAAGATTTCATATTAGGAAATCATTTCTTACACATGCTATACCCAATAAAGAAAATAGATGATTACACATAAATGCAGAGATAGAGGAATTGATTTGATTTAGAAAAAGATTAAGAGGAATGAAAGATTCATTTGCTCTCTAACTAATGAAATTACTTATAAGCATTTACAACAGAAACTTAAAACTCCTTTTAATCAAAGAAATAATTATTCCATGATCAAGGAAAATGGTGCATATTGCTTAATCAGAAACTTGGAAAGGCTTAATCAAATTAAGAAAGAAATTTCTAAGGATTACCTTTTGCTTTAGGTTTTTGATAAGAACAAAGGCGGTTTGGATACCAATACCTTGTTGGCAAACTTGGACAGCAGATAGCTTGTAATTGACTTATAGACTTTAGGCTTTCCAACATTTTTTCAAAATATTTGGGAGGTATGAGGCCTTCCTGTATATAGTTAAGATTTGCACCAGTATCTACTAAAGCTATGGTTTCCAAAGAAAATTTGTTAGCAATTTTCAAATGGAGTTTAACAAGCCATTTTTGAGTGGTGATTTCTATTAAAAGAAATAGGAATTCATTTTTTTTGTTTAGGAATTCATGTTTTTGTGCTTTAAAAGATTCTGGCTAATCTAGAACCTTTGTATTTTTAGGGTTTACTAGGTCTAGTAAGGAAACTAGCATTTGATGGTCTTGTGTTTGTTGGGCCTTGAGATCTTGGATATCTTACTTGACTTTGTTTAGTTCATGTTTGAGGTCTATCAAAGTGATAGGCTTGGTTTGGGGTTGGTCAAACCTTTTTAAAACATCCTTAAGATTATAAGGAGCTTGGATGTATTGACATAATGTGTTTGGATTTGAAGTTGATGGGCTTTCAAGGAGCTTTTGTAGAAACTAGGCTTTAGCTTGATCATTTCCTAATGTATCAAGAATTTACTCTTGATCACACATTAGGACACTTACCTTGGAGACCATCTTGATCATTTCACTTTTTACCCTATTTCGGAAGAGGCTTTAAGTTCATCAACTTGGAGACAAGCTTTATCCTCTGAAGATAGTTCAAGAGTACTAGCTTCTGAGGTTTCAACCAACATTGCCTGTAGTTGGGCTTGAATAGTATTAAGTAGTTCAAGGGTTTGGAGTTTTTTGTGAAGTTTATGGTATCTGGACATGTGACTAGGCTTACCACAGTTATAATAGACATATATGGATGTTTGGGCTTTTGTTTGTTTAGGCCTATTAGGTTTGGGCCTAAAAGTTGTTTTTGGTTTAGAACATTATTGGTGTTGGTGGGCTTAGATTTTGAGTAAAAAGGACTTTTTTAATTTGGTATGGGCCTATGCTTTCTTTTGGTCTTTTCTTTCTAAGAGGTTAGTGTCAAATTGGGCACAAAAGGATCCTAACTTCTTTCAAGTCTGCTTTTGTTCCCACTTGATATGTTTTTGGAGCTTTAGATCTGCACAAATCTGTAGTCCTTTTTGAAAAATGCTTATCAATTCACTATAAGCCAACTAATGATAAGAAATTTGACCATTATACTAAGCTTGCAGTTTAGATCTTATCTTATTGTCGAGTAGCCTTAGTAATCCTACCAAAAACTTTTCTTTCTAGAAAACTTGATTTGCATTGTCCCACTACATGACATGCGTTAGAAATGTATCTTTGTGTCAATAAAAATTGTGCAAATATTTGCATTTAAGATTGTTCAAAGAAACATGAACCAAAGGTATGAAAGAAGGACATGGATGCCACACACCAGAAAGAACAAATTTGGGATTGATAAGTTGGGGTTGAATGCCACAAAAAGAGTTATTTCTTTATAAGTTCTTTAGTTCTTAAAAGAATTGAAGGAGAAAATTCTCACTTTTATTTCACCAAATGTTAACAATGAAATCAAACCTATTTATAGGAAGAATTAACAATCATAGAAACCCTAGAGATAATGACAATCATCATAAATAGGTTGACAACAAATCTACACTATTTTTTAGGAGTTGTTATAGAAACCCTACTCCCATTCTCAAGGAGTTACTACAAAAACTCTTACGATCACTTAACATAGGCCCATTTGGTATACTTATAAAATTATTAGAGCCTCGACCCACATTAAGACATCATTTGCCACCATTTAGGCTTGAATTAGCTTTTTTGGCTGAAATTTTTTCAATCAACTCCCATTAAGATATGCTTTGCTACCCTTCAAGCTTGAATTATCTTCCATGGCCCAAATTTCATCAATTAGTCTATTAAATGCCACTTTCATCCTTTGAGCTCTTGAAGTGACTGAAGAAATTTAGGCCAAAGAATTCAAGCTTGAAGGGCAACAGAGCATATCTTAATGTGGGCTAAGGCTTTATTAATTTGATTGGAGAACTTAATGGGCCAGGGTTACAATAAAATCTAATCTTAAATAAGAATTGGTTATAAAATAGGAGTCTATAACAAAATAGGAGTGTTCTTATATTTTAAGAGTTCATCATTGTCTTTATTTTTAGGGCTTTTAAGGTTGTTAAATTAGCTTAAAAATAGGCTTGATTTTATTGTTAATGGCAAAACTTTACTGAAAATAAAAGTGGGAAATTTTTCCTTTAGTTCTTTTAAGAACTTAAAAACTTATTTACTACAAATGAGCTTAACCCCTCTTTGCCTAGTGTTGTTTTTTTTCTCTTTTGCAAGGATTTGGTGATGTTTTTCCTGAAGTATGAAATGGCTTCCCACTTTTTTAAGGGAATAAAACATCATATTGAATTCATCCCTGGTGCAACAATTCCCAAGGATTCAATCATTGCAAACCCGCAACCTTGTTAGTCAGAAATGAAGAGGGGGTCTCGTTATTCTAGAATTAAACCTTTCAATACCTATAATCAAAATCTAATCAAGATTAACTACTCCCTTGTTTGATGGAATTCAATGGATCAAAAGTATTAATGGCATGCAAACAAGCTTATAGCAATGAATATAATGTTTGGTGTAGACATAAAAGTTGATTTTAAGATCATTTTGTGTGAAGGAGTCCTTGCAACAAATGGTGGAACCATGTTAGCAAGAAATGGGGAGATTATCTTGAAATTTAATAATAAAAAACTTCAATATTTGTAAGAAAATCTAATTAAGATTATTGACTCCTTTGTTTAATGGAATTCAAAGAATTTAGAGTATTAAAAGTGTATAAATGTGCATGTTACAATTAATATAATAATTAATGTTGACATGGAAGTTAATTTCAAGATCATTTTGAATGAATAAATCCTTGCATCAAAAGAAAAGACCTTGTTGGCAAGAAATTAAGAGACAATCTCATTATTGAGTAATTCAACAAATCTATGCTTAGAAGTAAAGTAGACCTTGATCAATCACTCCTTTGTTTGATGTAGTTCAATGGATTTAAAGTATAGATGTGCTTGCTACAATGAATATAATGTTTGGTGTAAATACAACAGTTAATTTCAAGATTATTTGTGTGAATAAGTCCTTGCAACGAAATGAGAAGTTGTGTTGGAAAGAAATGATGAGTCTATCTCATTATTAAGTAATTGAACCACTCAATACCAACAAGAAAAGCTTATCAAGATTAATGACTCCTTTGTTTGATGGAATTCAAAGGATTTAGAGTGCCAAGGGCTTATAGACATGTTTATTGTAATTAATTTAATGTTTGGTGTTGACAAAATAATTAATTTCCAAGTCATTTTGTGTAAATGAGTCCTTACTAAGAATGGAGGAGCCTTGTTAGTAGGAAATGAGCCACTCCATGCATGTAAGAAAAGAAACTTAAGATAAAAAAAAAAAAAAAAACTTGTTACACTGAATATAATGTTAGTGTGGACATAAATTTAATTTCAAGATCATTTTGTGTGAATGGATTCTTACAATGGAATGAGAAGCAATTTTAGCAATACATGAAGTGATATTCTCACCTTTCATGTGATGAACAATTCCAACCATGTGAGAAAACCTAATCATGGTTAATTACACTTATGTTTGATGGACTTTAGTGGATTCAGACTACCAAAGTTGTAATGATGTGCTTGGTGCAAGGAATCTAATGTTTAGCGTAGATACAAAGTTTCATTTCACAAAGATTTTGTGTGAATAATTCCTTAGAATGAAAGAAGTTGCCTTCTTATCAAGAAATTAAGTGATAATCAAATCTTTCATGCAATGAACCATTCCAACCATGTATAAAAAATTAATCAAGATTAAGAACCTCTATGTTTGGTGGATTTCAATTGATTTAATTAGACTACCAAAATTGTACTTTTGACCTGAACAAGGAATCTAATGTTTGGTATAGATACAAAATTTAATTTCATCATCATTCTATCTAAAAGAGTCTTTGCAATGAAAAGAGAAAGCCATATTAACATGAAATGAAGTAGGGTCTTATCCTTTAGGAATTTAACCATTCAATTCCTAGAAAAATAGCTTATCAAGATCAATGACTCATGACCATTTTTTTCTAATTGAGGCCTTTCAATGAAAGAGGAAGCCATATTAGCAAGAAATGAAGTATAGGTGATACCCTTTAGGATTGAACCATTCAATCCTTGGAAGAATAGCTAATCAAGATCAAGGAGTCCTTTGTTTGATAGACTTGAATGGATAGATTGCCAAATGTGTACTCATGTGTTATCACAAAAAATCTAATGCTTGATGTAGACAAAATGATTTATTTCATGATCATTGTCTTGATGAGTCTTGGCAACAAAAGGACACGACTTGTTAGCAAGAAATGAATTGGTGGTCTCATCTTTTATACAATTAACCATTCAAATCATAATGAAAATGTTAATCAAGATCATTAACTCCTTGGGTGTATGGAATTCATTCAATTTAGTTTACTAAAGGTGTATTGATATGGTTGTCACATTGAATCTAAAATTCAATTTTAAAAAGAGTTAATGTCATGTTCATTTTGTATGGATGAGCCTTGCAATAAAAAGAGAAGCATTGCTAGCAAAGAATGAAGAGACAGTATGATCTTTCAAATAATGAATCATTCAAACCATGTTGGAAAACATAATCAAGATCAATAACTTTTAGGTAATTCAAACAATAATGAAAAAGTTAATCAAGATCATTAAATCCTTGGTTTTATGGAATTCATTCAATTGAGTCGACCAAAGGTGTATTGATGTGGTTGTCACATTGAATCTAAAATATAGTGTAAAAAAGAGCTAATTTCATGTTCATTTTGTATGGATGAGCCTTGCAACAAAAAGAGAAGCATTGCTGACAAAGAATGAAGAGACAATATGATCTTTCACATAATGAATCATTCAGACCATTTTAGAAAACATAATCAAGATCAATAACTTTTAGGCAATTCAAATCATGATGAAAAAGTTAATCAAGATCATCTTGGGTGTATGGAATTCATTCAGTTAAGTCTACCAAAGGTGTATTGATGTGGTTGTCACATTGAATCTAAAAGTTGGTGTAAAAAAGAGTTAATTTCATGTTCATTTTGTATGGATGAGCCTTGCAACAAAAAGAGAAGCATTGCTGACAAAGAATGAAGAGACAATATGATCTTTCACATAATGAATCATTCAAACCATTTTAGAAAACATAATCAAGGTCAATAACTTTTAGGCAATTCAAATCATGATGAAAAAGTTAATCAAGATCATCTTGGGTGTATGGAATTCATTCAGTTAAGTCTACCAAACGTGTATTGATGTGGTTGTCACATTGAATCTAAAAGTTGGTGTAAAAAAGAGTTAATTTCATGTTCATTTTGTATGGATGAGCCTTGAATTTCATTGCACACCTTTTATTTCTAACTTACAAGCTCCTTCTTTTGTTCAAACACTCTTTTACACAAAATATGTATAAGAAATAGTAATCTAGACCAATCACACTAGTTTTTGATGGAATGGATGTATGGTACCAAAGATGTACAAATGAGCTTTTTGCAAAGAATATAAGGTTTGTTGTTGACAAGAAAGCTAATTACAAGATCAGTTTGTGTGAATGAGTTCTTGAAATGAAGGAAAGGGTGGCCTTGTTAGCTAGAAATGAAGTGATGGTCTCATTCAAGAAATGAAACCCTCAATTCTTATTTAGAAAAGGTAATCTAGAGCAATCACACTTTTTTATGATGTAATTCAATGGGTACAAAGAACCAAAGTGTATGGATGAGTATGTTGCAATATATGTAATGTTTTGTGAAGACAAAAATGTTAATTTCGCTATCATTTTGTGTAAATTTGTCCTTCCAATGAAAAGTGAAGTCTTGTCATGAGAAATTGAAGAGACAACCTCTTTGTTCAAGAATTACACCATTTGATACCTTTAAGGAAAGCCAACAAAGATCAAGGACTCATTTTACTTGAGGGAATTATGTAGCTACAATGTACCAAAGGTGTGCAAACATGCTTGTTCCAAGGATTATAAAGTTTTGTGTAGACACAAACTTGCTTATACGTACTAAGTTTTTCAATCCTCGGATAATGAGACTATTTCTTCATTTCTAACTAACAATCTTCTTTTTTCATTGTAAGCACTCATTTACACAAAATATGTATAAGGATGGGCTATCTAGGCCAATCACACAATTTTTTTTATGAAAGTTAACGGATTTAGTGAATGAAGGAAAAATGAGCTTGTTGTAAGGAATACAATGATTTTTAATGACCCTAAAGTTAATTGTAAGAGCTTTTTGAGTAAATGAGTCCTTACAACAAAGGGAGGAGCCTTGTTAGCTAGAAATAAAGAGATGGTCCCATTCAAGAAATGAAACTTTCAATACATATTTGAAAAGGTAATCTAGGAAAATCACACCTTTTTATGATCAAATTTAATGGATTTAGAGTACCAAAAATGCATAAACAAGCTTGTTACAATGAATATAATGTTTTGTGTAGGCCAAAATGTTAATTGTACCATCATGTAAATTTGTCCTTCTACGAAAAGTGGAGCCTTATCATGAAAAATTAAAGAAATTGTCTTGTTCTTTACGAATTAAACCATTCAATACCTGTAAGGAAAGCTAATTAAGATTAGTGATTCAATTCACTTGATGGAATTCAATGGGTACAGAGTACCAAAGTTGTTCCAACATGCTTGTTCCAATGATTACAATGTTTTGTGTAGACACAAATGTGCTTATATGTATAAAGTGTTTCAATTCTTGAATAATGAGACTAACTCTTTATTGCAAACTAACAAAGCTTCTACTTTCATTGCAAGCACTTATTTACACGAAATATTTAAAAGAAATGGTAATCTTGGCCAACCACACCTTTATTTTTATTTTTTTTGATGAACTTCAATGGATTTAGGGCACCAAAGATGTATAATAAACCTTGTTGCAATGAATATAATGTTTTGTGTGGACAAAAATGGTAATTTCACCATCCTTTTGTGTAACTTTGTCCTTTCAGTGAAATGTGACATCTTGTCATGAAAATTTTAAGAGATCGTCTCATTGCTCAAGTATTAGGCCTTTCAATACCTATAAGGAAAACTAATAAAGATCAATGACCCATTTTACTTGATGGAATTCAATAAGAACATAGTACCAAAGGTGTGCAAATGTGCTTGCTCCAATGAATATAATGTTTTGAGTGAACACAAACTTGCTTATATGAATTGAATGTTTCAATTCCTAAATAATGAGATTATTTTTTCATTTCTAGCTAAAAAGGCTCCCTTCATTGCCAGCATTCATTTACACAAAATATGTATAGGAAATGGTAATTTAGATTGATCACACCATTTTTAATAGAATTCAATGGATTTAGTGTACCAAGGATGTACAATCAAGCCTATTGCAATAAATATACTGATTGTCATTGACACAAAAGTTAATTACAAGATCTATTTGTGTGAATCAGTCCTTGTAAAAAAGGAAGGAGGCCTGTTAGCTAGAAATTAAGAGATAGTCTCATTTAGAAAATGAAACACTCAATATGTATTTGAATAGGTAATCTAGACCAATCACACTTTTTTTTTTAATGAAATTCAATGGATTTGGAGTACCATAGAGTTACAATCAAGCTTGTTGCAATGAATATAATGTTTTATAAGGACACAAATGTTAATTTACTATCATTTTGTGTAAATTTGTCCTTCCAATGAAAAGTGAAGTCTTGTCATGAAAAATTAAAGAGTCAATCTCATTGTTTAGAAATTAAACCATTCAATCCCAATAAGAAAAATGAATAAAAATTAATGAATCATTTCACTTGATGGAATTCAATGGGGACATAATACCAAAGGTGTGCAATTGTGCTTGTTCCAATGAGTATAATGTTTTGTGTAGACACAAATGTGCTTATATATATATTGAGTGTTTCAAAATAATGAGACTATCTCTACAATTCAAACTAACAAAGCTCCTTCTTTCGTTGCAAGCACTCATTTACACAAAATATGTAAAAGAAATGGTAATATAGGCCAATCACACCATTTTTTGATCAAATTCAACGGATTTTGATTTCCAAAGATGTACAAATGAGCTTATTGCAATGAATATAATATTTTATCGTATCATAAATGTTAATTTCATCATGATTTTTTGTAAATTTGTCCTTCCAATAAAAGGTCAGGTCTTATCATGTAAATTTGAAGGAACGGTCTTAGTGTTTGGGAATCAAACTAGTCAATACCTATAAGGAAAACTAATAAAGAATAAACACTCATTTTACTTGATGGAATTCAATGGGTATGGAGTACCAAAGTTTCCAAGTGTGCTTGTTCCAATGATTGTAATGTTTTGTGTAAACACAAATGTGCTTTTAGGTATTGAGTGTTTCAATTCCTAAATAATGAGATCATCTCTTCATTTCAAACTAACAAAGCTCCTTTTTTCATTGCAAGCACTCATTTACACAAACTATGTGTAATAAATGGTAATATAGACCAATCACACCATTTTTTAATAGAATTCAATGGATTTAGTGTACCAAGGATGTAAAAATAAGCCTATTGCAATTAATATACTATATGTTGTTGACACCAAAGTTAATTAAGAGATCTTTTTGTGTGAATAAGTCCTTGTAAAGATGAAAGGGTTGTTGTTAGGTAGAAATGAAGAGATAGTCTCATTAAGTAAATGAAATATTAAATATGTATTTGAAAAGGTAATCTAGACCAATGTAGCCTTTTTTTTTTTTGATGAAATTGAATGGATTTAGAGGGCCCAAGAGGTACCAACAAGATTGTTGCAATGAATATAATGTTTTGTGTAGACACTAATGTTAATTTCACTATCATTTTGTATAAATTTTTCCTTCCAAAGAAAAATGAAGTCTTATTATGAAAATTTGAAGAGATAGTCTCATTGTTTAGTAATTAAATAATTCAATACCTATAAGGAAAGGTAATAAAGGTCAAAGACTCATTTCACTTGATGGAATTCAATAAGTACAATATATCAAAGGTGTGCAAACATGCTTGTTCCAATGAATATAATATTTTGGGTAGACATAAACATGCATATACATATTGAGTATTTCAATTCCTAAATAATGAGACTGTCTCTTTATTTGTACATAACACAGCTTTGTTATTCATTGCAAGCACTCATTTACAAAAATTGTAAGAAATGGTAATCTAGACCAATCACACCTTTTTTTGATGACCTCATTGTCACCCAAACCAATTTTAACATTTTCTACTGACTCTAATTGAAAGGTTTAAACCATTAAAGTGAAGAAATGCAAAAAATTGATAAAAGTATTAGAGCTGTTTCTCTGACCCCATTAGGCACATTAACTAAAAGTTCTACCAACAAATGATGAATTTTTTTTTTTTTTTTTTCTTATTGTGGGGGTTCTCCTTACTTCCATTAAGATGAGATTGCACATGGAAGCAAGTGTTCAGTGACCATCACTACATAGTGCACCTTATTTCATAAGCAAGAATGTGACATATAATAAAGATTTATAGTTCTCTTTTACAGGAAGTTAATTTACATGTTGACATTGAAGAGAATACATCAATTCAGTCCATGCTCCTCTATGTTCCCTCATTGTCATGGAAGTAAAATCAATTCTTTCTTCCCTTGAGAAGATTGTTGCATTAATTGCTTATTTTATGGCATTGAGACATCATTATCATTGTGTTTCATTTTATCTAGTTAATGAGATTGTGACATTGCTGTGGCAGTCAATAGTTGTTTAATAAAGTTGGTAAAGGTTTGCATCTTCTGAACTAAACCAACTAACTATAGGCAGCCCAGATGATTTTAGGATTTACTTCTTGTTGAAACAAAAAGAAAAAATTTTCATTGCACAAGCTATTGTTAGTTAACTTGCAAAGAGCAAAGAAGTTCATATATCCTCTTGTTCTCTCATTTTTCTTACCAAAAATTTTTATTTTCTCTCATCTATAGAAAATATCAAATTATGACTTTCATATTGCTTTGTTCGCACTATGGGCAACTGATTTTCAGAGTTTTTGCAGATGACTTTGTCTGGTTATCTATCTTTCATCTCAAATTTTCTAGGCTAGAAGAACAATTTTTCCCCAGCAAAAGACATCCCTTCAGATGGTTGATCATTAGCACAATAGCCACAATTGCATTGGCCATTAATTTTTGCTTGACCTTTGTTAATTTCAATCTACCATCCCTTACATGGGTCGTTAGCATTAGAATGATGTTTGAGATAATTATATGTTTTTCTATTGTATACATCATTTATGTCTTGAAGCTGGGAGTGATGGACAAGAAACATTTACATTGTCCTTCTCCATCCTCCTCAAAGCCACTAAACAATTTCTTTTTAGGGATGATGTTAGCTCCTCCTGAGACACTTCCCTTTCATGATTTTGCTGATTTAAAATTTTTGACATGCTGTTCTACACTTGCCATTTTTTGCATTTGCTTATCTCAAGGATCTTCTCCCTTACAGAAGGCATATATCCCCATGATGGTGTTCGTGGATCTAACAGCAAGTTTTGTCTTTGAAAATAATCCAACTTGTGCAATTTTGATTATAATTGTTTTACATAGTTAATTTAAAGTTAAGGATGAATGTAGTCAGTTAAGGAGGTAGTAGTTGTGGTTGCAGAGAACATTAAGAATCCTTCTGTCAATCCTTCCAATGAGTTTCTTCTTTAGGCTCTATTGGTTACACTCTTCTATTTTAATGTTATTTGTTGTATTTTAATGTTGGTTTCTTAGTCTTTATTGTATTTTATGTTACTTATTGTCAATTTTAAAATTTTTAATGATAATTATTTGTTTATTTTTAAAACAATTATGATAACACTCATAATGTTGTATTTTAATGTTTTATTTTAATATTTTTTATTAGATTTCATCTATACTACAACTTAACAAAATACAGTTATTACCAAAACTTTTCCCCCATTAAAGAAAAACTGAACAAGGTAGCAAGTTGTTGAATTTACATAATTTGTGTCTATAATTGTACCATTTGATGTGGTAAAATGATGCAATCTATTTTTGTTACGTGGAACCTAGTGGCCTAGTCTTACAGATGTTTATAAAAGTGATTAAGACAACAAATTTATCTATGCCACATTTGAAACTTTCATTTAAACAAGGTCATTGAATGCAATTTATCTATGGCCTATTATTCTAAGCTCTAAACCCATCACTATACTTGTAATTATCTTTAAGATGGAGAAGCCCAATGTCCACTAGGTGTTTGGTATAAGTGACTATATCTTAGCTTTATGAAGCTAAAGTGAAGATAATTTTTTGTTTTTTTGCCTTTAGTGTGTGGGTTTGGTTTGGCTCCTAACTCTTTCTCGAGTGTCTCATGGGCTTGGCCATTCTTACTGGGCCTACCACCCATAAATGGGCTTAGACCTTTGAATTTACAATTACATTAGCCCAAAAGGGGTTTGGGAAAGGCTCTATTCTGAATATTTAACATGTGTAGTTGGTATCATATATATAAACAAATTAATTTAGATGGCTACTATAAATAACTAATTATTTTAGGCATATGGCAATATATTTAATTTAAAGCAAATTAAAATTAATACATTCTATATAGAATAACGGTAATATTTCCATCCCATTTTGTTTTAGTAAAGGTCAAAATCCAACTCAAATGGCTAATGGGCCTTTTAGATTTGGACAAAGAACAAGTGTTTTCCAAATCGACACCCAATTATGGCCTCCTTGTTCGATCCCTATGCCTCTGATCAGTGAGTTTTTGTCAAATATTTATTGTGGGTTTGTCATTTTACACACATGTTTTTGTTTCAAAATCTCAGTTAATTGATGTATCATTGATTGATTGGGATTAATGTTTGTGTTTGAATTTTGTTAAAGAAAGGTGCTCGTTGGGAAGCAAAGCAATGGTGCTCCATTCAACCTTGGTTCCTCTCATTTAAGCTTCTGCTTTGACTAAACTCCCCACCATTTTTTATTATTTTTTCTTTCATTTTCTAGACTATTCACTACATATGTTTTGAATTTTTATTGTCCAATATTGGGCTTTTATTGGTGATTTTAGTGTCCTAGTTGGACTCTCACAATGCCATACACCTGTTTTAAGGGATCAATTGTTTATGGCTGTGTTGGCTAGCTCATTTGCTTATGGCTTTTACTTGGTGTATCTACTTTCAAACTTGTTGCTTGTTTTACAATTTTGTTGATTTATTGATTTGTTTATTTTTAGAATAATCTGATACTTTTTACCAATTTTTTTTTACCATATTGTTAATCAGTGAGCAATCATATTAGCTATTCCAAGGGTCTTAGTTTTGGATTAAAATTTTCTTGGGTTGTGGGGGGGGTATCGATTTGTTTATCTATTAAGGATGTACAAAAATTAGTTTGAAGAAAAAAAAACATGTTTTTTCATTGGAAAGATAAATGTTTGAATGGTTAGTAGTTGCAACTAAAGTAATTATTATGTACATTATGCCCACACATACAAGTAGTGAAAAACAATAATTGTTACAAAATAGTTTGAGAATATGTTTTCCTAAGTGCAAAATGATGCCATTGTTAGCATAACTCTTGTGATTGCTAAGTTTAAAAGAAGGGAATTATGGTAAAAGAATTTGCATTAATGGGGTAAGAGGAAGACAAGATTTTGGGGTTGAATTTTGGAGAATTCCCATAAACTGATGTTAATTACAATGCACAATATACCCATGCATGTAATTATTAGTTTATAACTTTCAAAATATTAGTTCTATAATTATCTCAATTGTAACCCCTTTATTGTTCCTAAATTTCTTCTATTTCTTTTTCCTTGCTTTTTTTGGGTCTCCAAATGTTTCTCAAATTGCTAATAAAAAAAAAAAAAAAGAAATTGATTATACACTAACCTAATCAGCAAAATTAGGTGCAATATAGTGAAGCATGTGCACTTATAAATTTAGCAAAGTCAACTTTTTGAAAGACAAATGTGCCCATTTTGATTCACATATTTTTGTGGGAATCAAAAAAATCATTCCCAATGGAAGGATACAAATAGAAAATTTGGATGAAACTTAAAGTTAGTTTCTTATGGGTCAATGATAATATATCTACATATTTTCTTTAGAAATATTAGAGTGCTAGATAGGATATGACTAAGTTACCATCAATTACTTCCAACGGTGTGATGTTTCCATCTGAGCTTCCTTTTGGCAGATAAAGACACACATGTAGCTTTTAAACTTTGTTTTTTGGATGCAATCTCAAGAAAAGCTTCTTAATTTCTTGATAAGAAATCCTCTGATGGCTAATGTACACTTATTGCCTCCAATGCAATAATGAATGTGACATTAATGACTAATTTGCTATATGTTAGATCGATATATCTTTCATTAATTGAATACATAAAAATAAAATATGATATAAATATATAAAATAAAATAAAAAAGGTCATTAATTGAAATGAAATTGAGCATTATGTTATTTATCTAAACTTTAGTAATAACTAAATTGATACATAATTAATATTATTAATAAGGTGGAGATAAGTTATAGTTGAACAACTAAACACATCTACATTTGCAACGTAAATATCAACCACCTTTTATGTCATAGATTTTTGTCCTTTTTTTTTTTTTTTTTTTTACTTTTAGTTGTCATAGTTGTAATATTGAGTTGCACTATTGTAGTTGAACATTCTTGCAAGAAGAATGCCTCATGAAAATATATTAGGTGGGCCCATTGTAATCTATTAACCACTATAAGCCATCAAATCAATGATTTTCAACTCTCAAACCTATTAACTTTGTTAGGTGGACTTTGAACTAACAAATGAGTAGGCAACACAATGGGCCTAGTCCTCACGCAATTGGTCTCCTCAATTATGGACTTATGGTGCTTATGTAATAGTTTTTTGTTTCTTATTCATACTTTTTTTTTCTCTCTCTCTCTACTTTTCTTTTTCATTGAGAGAATTGTTTGATTAAAACCTATTAAATTTAAAATTAAAGTTAATATTATTATTGTATTTGATCAAAACCCATTAGAACAAGCTACAATCTATATAAATAAAAATTTAATTGCATTCTTATAATTTTGTCCTCTAAATCGTAGATAGTATTCAAATTTAAAATTTATTAAATTTTGTAAAAAAAATTTAAATTTAGGTACTTACTATTTTGACTAACTTTTTTTTGGTAAATCAAAATAATTCAACAATTCAAAACCTTATTTTTTATTTTGTTTTTTAATTTTTTGTGTTGAATTATTTTTAACTTACTAAAAAAAAAGTTGAAATAAATTTCATCTTAAACTTAATTAGGCATGGATTTATGCTGAAACATCTTTTAACCATGTTGAATTATACACCCAAAGAAAAGGAAAAAAATAAAGGATATAAAATTTGCACTAAGTGAATCTTTATGGTTTACCAGTCTCATTTTGTTTTGTGTTGTAATTACCTGAAAACAATTACTACATTTTACTATGAGAGAATCTATACACATCTACAATTATAGGTTTCAAGCCAATTAATTAACTTGGATAAGGCTAAGCTCACTTTTAGTAAAAATATTGACATGGTAATTAAATGAGGAGTGGCTGTTGGCTTTATCTTCAAATGGCAGATAATAAGGAAAGGTAGTTAGTTCTACCCACTTATATAGGGAGACTAAAGAAGGTATGAATATCCTTAGTGAATGTGTGTAAAGAAACACTCAAAGGGTGGAAAGAAAAATGCCTATCTTGGGTAGCAGGGGAAGTTTATTAATTGGATAATTAAGATGTATATATGTTGCTGACTTATTGTGCTTTACTAAAATTACAACATGTGGACATATTGTCAAGAACATGTGAAAAAGAATGAAAATGATAACAAGTGTCACTACAAAAAAATAAGACAAAATGAAATTTAAAATAAAAAATATGTGAGACGAAGAATCCTTTTGCCACATAAAGTACAAGTAAAAAAGTGGTAATAAAGGACAAAGAATCTTTTTTTGAAGTCATGCTTTAAATTCTTACCAATATAACTCTATATATATAGTGTGACTAAAGATGTTGTAATCTTGTCACCTATCTGAGTGTTAGTCATTAATTCCTTCTTTCTGTGAGATCATAAAGTTTTTTTTTTTTTTTTTTTTTGTTGCCTATGCACTTTGTGAGAAGTTACCATCTCTTTAACCCAAAGCTTTTCCTCCCCCCATCCTCTCCCTCAAAACCCACCTTACTCCTCTCTTCAACTCATTTATAAAAGATACTCCCATGACTCTTGGCAAATAACAATCCCTACCTTTCTTTTTTACTCTTCCCACTTGCAATTTCAACCTAGAAAACAAAGAAAAAGAGGCTAGTTATTTGTACATATTATTCTAGTCATTAATTTGCATGGACTTCTTATTTGAATTCTCAATTAACATGAATGTTTTGCACGAAATTCTTCTTCTAATCACCATTTAACATGAATGTGCAAAGCAACAGGACATTAACCTTTGTTTCTCCTCTGACAATAATTACATGACAACTTTTTATTTACCACATTTCTTTAAACTCAATGTAATGTGATTATTACATATTGCCTACTAGTTAATAATATGAGCCAGAGAATATACATCCAAGATTTTAACATTATAAAAACCAAAGTAATTGGGATCAATGTTCCCTTAGTCCCCCTAACATCTAACATTTCCACTACATGTACTAGTTGTAACTCAAAAATTGCATCACTCTTAATTACATATGCTGATAGCAATTATGAAATCAAGACAAATATGTTTGTGTATTTTGTTTTTATATAATGGCAACACCAAATATGAAATTAAGAGAAATTCTCAATGCTACATAATAGCCTACATTCAAAAAAAAAAAATGGTTGAGAGGGGCTTGCCACAACATTGTATGCATTTGAAATTATTTAGTATATTATATATATATATATATATATATCAAAATTGTCCTTCTTTTACATTTAAATTAAAATTTTAAATTTTTTATTAAAATAAATTTGCACAAGAATGAAAAAATTATTAAAATAGAGTAAAATTGAAATTTCACATACCAAATTCAAGAGTGTGTTCAATCTTTGTTCATGTTTTTCCTCCTTCAAATATATTAAATAAATTAAGGTCATGTTTATTTTTATTTTTTTCAAAAAGAGGTTTGAAATTAGACCAAAACTAAAACTACTTAAAATTGTAATAAGTTAAGAATCATAACTGAAACCCAAAACTAAAATTACAAATTATTTTAAATATAATTAACTTATGATTATAACAATATATGATTATTTTTATAACTTTTTGAGAACATTATATTATCAATAAAGAATATCAAATCATCAAATATATTACTTGTTGGGGCTTATGTAGTTATGATAGTAAATTCATTAAAAAAACAAAAAAACAAAAGTTTTCCATTCACTTAAACTTACAATCTGTGGATGGGAAACCACCAAAGAGGCTCAACAGTTGAGCTGAGTTGAGTACTTGGACATATCCATTTAATCTGCATTAAGTACTCATAATCAACTTGCAGTTAACAATCATTCCAATTGAAACAAAATTTTCACATATGCAAGTAACCAATGTGTTTTCTAACATACTTATGCTCACATTTTGAATAGGGATCATAGTCTCCCTTAGTTGGGATCAGTTGCCAACCTAGATTAGATTAAACTCTAAGTATGAATATAGACAATTGATGAATCAAGACATTTGGTTGCTTCTTGTTCTAAAAAGGATGTTTGGTTGCTTGTGCCCCTATACTTTTGAGATGCAAAATAGAAAAATGTCCTAGAAGGATAACAATCATCTAAAACTTTGCCATCTTTACATCTATATAGCTAATCATGGAAAAGAATTTGCTGAGAGGTTAGAGATATGCCTTTTTTTCCAACTTAGGATAGCTAAGATAATAATAGGACAAAAGAATAAAAAATTTTCTTCGGCCACCACCCCTGTAATTTTTATTTAAGGAAACACTCATTTTTCTCTCTAATAAAGAGAGCTTTTGTTCTTGCTTCCTTGGGATGCATGTGCCAAACATATACAGAATCTTTGGCTAATTAGTTTGCCAAATAAATAATATAATATTCCTATGACTATGCTTTTCTTTATAATTGATCTTATATATTAACAATATAATGAAAAAATTAGGAGAAAATTTCCTTTATTTGTAGTTAAAATTTAATTATTTTTTAAAAATCCCTTAAATTATACCCTTGAGATAGTAACTAGAGTTACCTTAAATTATTATACCATCTCTATCTACATTTGAAGTTAAGAAATTACCACTTATATACCTATTAGACTTACCCCTACAACATGGCCTACTTGGTTGAACAAAGTAACAAACTTTCAAGAATTTCATTACAAATCATGGCCCAAATTATTTTGTATCTCAGTCCTTTGAGAAGAGTCAAATATAAAGCCCACTTTTATTCTTTGAGAACATGGACTTAGGCCCAAATATCAATCCAAGACACTGAATTAGACCTAAAACATATTATGACTAACTTGCTTTCAAAGATATGCCAATCCCTAGACCCAATTCTTTGTGTGTTTTATTTCCCTTTTATGATGTTAATCCATGGAAGCCACAAAAACTGCTTGAGTGAAATTGTTTCTGCAATCGTAAAATCAACAATGAAAAATCTTCTACTTTATCATAATGGCTGCCATAGGGGTAGAGATGAAGCAGCTGAAGATGGCAATTGGAGAGAGACATACTCCACCAAGGTTGCAGTGACAAAGCAAGGAGAGAAACTCTGGCAATATTATCTCCAGTACATCCACGAGCTTCAGCTACTTGTCCACCAAAAAAATCATAACCTCAATCACCTTGAAGCCTAACATAATGAGCTCAATTCTAAAGGTATGGTCTCAAATACATCACCTTTATTGTTGAACCAATGGGTTTTCTATTTTCCATTTTCTTTTTATCAAATCATTCAAGAGGTTTTTAGGGTGCACATTTTTATTGTTCAAATTAGTGATCAATTTTATTCAATTGTGGTGATTTTGTTTTTAGCTAGGGTTTGATGCTTGGTGGTAGTAACAATTAATTGTTTAATCATTTTCTTGTATTTCGATTCTTTGTTTAGATGTAACTTTGAGGCCATATTTGGTAAGCCATGGAAATATGTTTAGGCTATTCTGTGGAGTATTGGCTTAACAAGGAGGAATCTTTGGAAATCATGGAAAGAAAACCTAGTTTTGCAAATTGTATTAGTATCATGGTGAATGAAGAATTGTATCAATCAAAGCTGCTCCTAAATGTCCATGCATGGTGGAAGATTTCTTTGAAAATATAATTATCTCAATGAAAAAAAGGAGAATTTGTAGTTAGATTCATTTGTTTTGGAATGGGTTCCTGAGAATTAGAGTTGAGAAATGCCTTATTGGGTTTTATAACACCATTGGTCATGAAGAATGATTAAACCTTGCTTGTTGCTGCACATATTGTTTGGTGGGCGAGGGGTGGAAGAAAAAAAATGCTTATACCGTGGGTGGGGATGCTTTGAGAAGAATTGTAGCTGCTTTAAGAGACTGGATCATATGTGGGGGATGAC
Source organism: Rhizophora mangle (assembly GCA_037832345.1). Classification (NCBI taxonomy): domain Eukaryota; kingdom Viridiplantae; phylum Streptophyta; class Magnoliopsida; order Malpighiales; family Rhizophoraceae; genus Rhizophora; species Rhizophora mangle. The sequence continues at coordinate 77,694 of JBAPLJ010001326.1, forward strand.
AAATTTGACAGTCGCGTCAGTTAAATTAATTATTAGGGTGGCCCAAAGAATTGTAGTTAGTGGCATGACCCCAATTGTCTCCCAATGAACCAATCTATTTTTTAGACTATATGATATGAGACTAACTCCAATAATTTTTGATCCTTGATGACCTATCCTTGATTCCTAAGGATATAGGAATGTATGTCTAGTTGGTTAGCCTTAGTCCTAGCCAAGATCTCACACTAGATGACACTACACTCCCTAAAATCTCTAGACGATCACCTAGATTTAACTAACTATGACTCATTAAAAACCCACTATCATGCAATTATCGTGCAATCTAACTAGCCTAAGCACCAGAGCTCACTAACCTAAGTAGCAAATCTGCCCCTTAATCTCATCCTAAGTGTGACTCAAGTTACTGATTGGTAGCTCTCAAGACACTCCTTAACTCAGCAAAAACCAATCTATATTATCACCTTAGGAATCATGTTAGGTGGCCAAATGAGAATAAGGCTAGAATGAGAAAACTAAAATGCATTCATTCAATGATGAAACATGATCTCTAGGTACATGAGTTCAAGAACTCCAGAGTTAAAATGATTTACATAGTCATGAAACAAAGGAAAACAAAAGTGCAATATGAGAAGAACAAGGCTATTTCCATCTGTCCTCTTTTTTCAGCCTATGACCATCCTTTTTCTATGTCCATTCACCACCTTTTCCTCTTCCTCTTCCTTTCAAATGAAATCTCTCTTGGCAGTTCATGATCCCAAGGATGCAGCATGTCATGAGGTTATTCTCTCCTTCCCAATGCAGTCCATGCTTGCCTCTTACCAATGCTTGTACTTAATGCTCCTTTGATTAGTTCTTGCTTGCCTTTAAACTCTTCCAACCTTCTAGAATGGATTAGGCCTCAACTTGGACAATAATCCCAAGTGGTTTGGACATAATTCTGGGCCCTGAATTTGGATGGTGGATTATCATGGCCCAAAACATACAAATCAGCCTGGTTTCCAGCTCCATTGAGGCTTGCTGAACTTCACCCGTGCATAAATCCATTGGCTTTCCAACAACTCAAATTTTGCAGCTAAACTCTTTCCCATTTATGAGATATGACAGAAAAACTAAGCAATGTGTGGCTGATCTGCTCTGTCCAACGCCCCTATTGTGATCAGAGTTCAATATTTTGCCTTGTCCAATTGGTTCGGAATTTGCACGTGGTTTCTTTTTGGAAGTCATAGTTCAGCCAAACTATTCATAGAAATTGGTTTTGTTGAAAGACACCTCCTGCAATCTAAGAAATAGCCAAAGTATGTGAACTGTGCAAAAATCGAATTTAACCAGACTTTTCTGATAATTAGGTATATGGACAACTAAGTGAGAAACCAGTCAAATTACATCATCTAGAATATCAAACATGCATAAGATATTAATTATGAGTGAAAATATTATGCAAAACTTGGTTGTTATCAGGGGATGGGGGTGGTTGGTCCAAGGAAAACTATCAACGAAAATAGGGAAGTGCTTTACTTATTTAATGTTTGTTTGTATCTTGCTCTGCTTTCATAGGTTGTGTGTACGGAGGTAGGTATGTTTGCTTTAATAGAGAGGAGGGTCCCTGTAACATAGGAAGATTTTAAGATGGCAGTAGCCAAGGTGATGAAGAAGGAGACTAAGCAGAACATGTCATTATGGAAGCTTTGGAAGTAAACTGAATTAGTAAATTATGTGCTGATATGTTTCTCATGTTTTCTTTTTTAGCCTGGGGACAACTTGGAACATGAAAAACATGAACCAATTAGTATTATGGGCATAGTATGTGCAATATATGCACCTAAGTCTCCTACATAAACCTACTTGCTATCACGCATGTGATCTTGCTTTTTTGTGTTTCATTTGGAAAGCCTGGGCTCATGGCTATTACCCTGTAATTTAAAGGACTCATGCTAGTCTCTTAAATGATACGATTCTCTTTCTTGTCCTCTTGTATTTGTTCTTTGTGTGTGTACTTAAGCAATTGCAAACTTTTATGCTATTGGACTTGTGCCTTATGGTCCTTATTTTTCCGTTGTAAAATTCCTACAATTTGAATTTCTAAGGCTTCCAAAGGCATTATGGTCAGAGAATGCATTTATGTCCTTCTTTGTTGTAGCTTATTCTGATTCTCTATGCGAAAGCACATTTTAAAGGTATTTTTGTGTTATTAATCTGACTAGTGTCCTACCTTCAATTTTCAAGTTATTTGAACCCTTTAAGATAGGGTATAGAATTTGCTTCATTATAAACTAAAAATAATTTTTAATAAGAATTCATATGATCTCTTAAAAAATTATGCAAATTATAGTTGAAAAAATCTTAAATATGTGAAAATTAAGTAAAATGCAACGTGAGTCCCTTGAGAATTGTGTGGATGCTTCTATTTTCCTTTTTCCCTCATTCTGAAGGAGAAATGTTCTTTTGTTAGTTTACATGGAAAAAACTTTTTCATGTTATATCAATCCCACATCCAAGATAAGATTGGATAAATTTGTTCAAGAAAAGATCAGATAAACAAAACATAAAATCTAAATTAATCATTTTATTGCATTTCCACTATAAAAGTGAATTACAGTAGAAGGCTGGAAAGCTTGAGATAAACAAGTCGTGAAAAAACCTATAGTTTTCTTTCTAATGACAAGTTTGACCCACAGTGCCTGCACACACACTGTTGATTATTTCCCAATATGTATTGCAAATCCAAAGACGATAACGTAGATGGCCATGTGTTATCGATAGAACTTTTAGCTAATGACAAAATGTTGGTGCACTCTTAGATGGGTAACAATCATGGTGGAAACTATCACATCATCTAGGACATTTTCTTTATTAGGGATGAATTTGTTTATTATTATCATTTTGATAGCTTTGGTTGGTGAGGGATGATGCTATTTATTTGTGGGACATGCACAACTCAAAATCAGTGAACTATTATTTGATGAACAATGCCAATAAAAGACTCTTTAAGTATCTTGCTTACTATTGAGGTGCAAAGACCTTATCTTTTGCAATTTTCTCTCCCCCTCCCCATTAACCCATATTTTCCATCGGTTGTCACTCCTCATATCTACCTAGAAATGCCTCCACCTGTTTGTCAACTTGGATCAAGTATTGAAGATCATGGAGGCCTAGCCAATGTTGGTGATGTTGGCAACCGCTTTAGCACTGTAGAATCCAGCACCTGGGAGCCCAATGCTGGTGGAAGACAAATGAATACTTAAATTCTTGCCATAAGGCCCGAAGGTCCATTCTCCATCACTAAGTCCAATTCCTGTGAAACCTCCCGACCCCCCCACACTTTCTTTTGTTAGTATCTTGAGCTTGTAAATCATGCAACTACTTCTATTAATAGATTATCAACTTAACTGTAAAGGAAGCTGTAGGAGCCAAAAAGGAAAAGAAAAATGTGTGCAAGTTGATGCTTTAAGTGATTTTTTGTGAATGTTTGTTGCCATTTTATGATCTGTTCATCACCTAATATTAGGACCTTTGCTCATATGATAAATCTTTACATTTAACTCTTTAGCTCAACACCAAACAAAATAATAATAATAATAAATAAAAAATACACACAATGCAATGTGAGCTTATGCATGCAATGATAAAATGCTAATAATTGATTACCATTTTTGTGTTAGTGTTTTGTTATGTGGTCGGTTGATTGATCTAGTTAGAATTTAGCTAGAGTGATCTTAACATAATATTTTAGGCTCCACACATTCTTTTGTATTCACTATATAAATAATTTTTTTACAAGAAAATTTAAATTTTGAAAAAAAATAAAATTTGTTTGTCTTTGTGAGACCTAGAGTGACATTAGTCAAATTCTAATTAGATCATGCATAATATTTCCCTATTAGAGCTGTACTAACCATAGGAGTTGGCTGCCTGCAAGTTACTAGCTATTGAATGGCCAATAGGAATGCTCCACCTACCCTCTACAAAATTTGTACCATGTATCATTTTCTCATCTCTACAAGGGAACTTCCTATCTGCCACCTTTCTTACTCTCACCAAGGCCCAAAACTAGAAACTAGTCTCTCCAACTGAAGAAGACTTGTAGAGGAAGTAAGTAACAAATTGGCATAAGCTTATAAATAGGTTGGCAATTTATAAAATTTTATCAACTTGAGTTTGAAATTTTCCAATCGTCCATAGAAAGTTAATAATTTTAATAATTTTGTCCATTCAAATTTTTCGTTAATTACTCCAATAGTTGGTTGATGTAGCATACATAACCCACCATTAATTGCTGATCTCATTTACTTGACTTGAAAAAGAACATGAAAGAAAACTGAAACTCCCATTGTTGCATCACTTTTTCAATTTATTCAAACTTTTGTTTTGATGGTTCTCAATTAAACTTTAGGAAACAAGGATTTAGGCCACCTAAATAGGTTTCTCCACTAATGCCAAACAATCTACTAATAATGAAAAATTATCACTTACTCTTTTATTAATGTTGTTTTCTCAAAAATGTATTTATAGTTAATTGAGTAAGACAATATCAATAAATTTTTGTAGAGGAATTCTAGCCTGAAAAAGGGTTATGTTGGTGTTTCCTATTAGTTAATATAATAAATAAATATTAATCATTCTAGTCTTTAGCTAAATAGCAAATCCCTTATAATTTTCAAAATTTTGTAGCAACAGTCTTCAAACTTAGGTGGGTATAGCCCCAGACCCATCAAATGTCTATATAAGTAGTCATTAACACCAACCCATCTCTCTCCGAGTGGAAAAAAACTAGAAGCCATTCAAATTCAATTGTTCCAATTGTGGAAACCTTCATATGATATTTTTGTGAGCATGATTTTCCTAACAAAAGGAAATGATCCATCAAATACTTGCACTAATCTTATTTTCTTTCTTTCTTTCTTTTTTATGGAAAAGTCAATAACTATTAAAATTAGGTATGCATTAAATTAGTTGTCATTAGGCATATGACAATGTATTTATTTTAAAGAAATTTAAAATTAACACATTCTATTTAGATTTGTTGTAATAATTCCATCCTATATTGTTCTGGTAAAAGTCAAAATCCAACTCAATTGACAAATGGACCCTTTATATTTGGACAAAAACAAGTGCTTTCCAAATCAACACTTAGTTATGGCCTCATCGTCCAATCACTATGCCTCCAATCTAATAAGGCATAAGAGCTCTAATACCATTGATAGAAAATTATAAGAATACTATAATTTTATTAGTCTGATTAAAACACCACACAATAACTAAGAAGTACACACATAATAATATAAAGTAAATCTACCCAAAGAGTCAAACTTAAATTATACTCAACTAAATTGACTTATGTCATAATAAACTCCCAATCTGAATTAACTTCTAATTTGGATTAACATCAATATCCCCCCTTAATCTTGATTTGGTGATGCTCTCAATCTCAACATCTACTTCAACTTGACAAATGCTTCATTCTTCAATGGATTCATGAAAATATTAGCCACTTGATCATCAAATTTGTAATAAACCAATTAAATCTCTTTTTTATCAACTTGATCCCTCAAAAAATCAAAATAAGTATCAATGTGTTTGTTCCATGCTCTAAGGGCTTGTTTCAAGTCATATAATGCTTTCTTCAACTTATACACCTTCTCTCCACTTTTTTTCTTCACCAAGCCTAGCAGTTGCTTGACAAAGACTTTATCTTTAAGAGGACCATTGAAAAAAGATGACTTCACATCCATTTGATGAATTTTCCAATGATTTTATGTAGCCAAAGCAATTATGAGTTTAAATCCACATAAGCAATAGGGGAGAATACCTTGTGATAATCATAGTTAGGTCATTGTTCAAGTCCTTTTGTGACTAATCTTGCATTACATCTCTCTACTTCTCCATTGGACTTCTTCTTTTTCTTGAAGACCCACTTCACTTTAATAGCTTTCCAACCTCGTGGAATAGTAGAAGTCTCCTATGTAATATTGTTCTCAATTACCTTACCTTAATTTCTTCATTCATGCTGTTCACCCACTTTTTATCTTAAATTGCCTTATCAAATGACATTGTTCACAATCTACAAACTAGGTAGAATGTGCCAAATCCCCATCATCATCATTGACATTATCGAGGATTACTTTATAATTATGCAATCTAACTAATTGTTGGTGATTTCTCCTTGGTCTTTCATTCTTTTGTAGAGCTTATGGCATAGGATTTTGGGCATCAATTGGTGAGACTTCTCATTTATAGTGGGGAATGTAGCTTGAGCTTCCTCTTCTCCCAAAATCACAATTGGACATCTCTGAGAGTTATTTAGCTCCTCAACATCAAAGTTCCAAGCTTCATCTTTAGCAAAGTTCACATCTCTACTCACAATTACCTTCTTTATCATAGGATTAAATAGCTTATATCCTCCTTTTATGTAGCCAAGAAAGAATGTCTTTGCTCCTCAATTATCTAACTTTGTCCTTGTCTTTGCTAGAATATGAGTATAAGCAATAGAACCAAACACTTTGAGATGTCTTACACTAGGCTTAAAAGTACTCCACACTTCTTTAGGAGTGACATTTTAAATACTTGTTGTTGAAGATCTATTCAACAAGTAAATAGAACACAAAACAACTTCTTCCTAAAATGGTTGGGAACTCCTTTGGCCTTTAACAAGCTTCTCACCATATTCATGAGTGATCTATTCTTTCTTTTAACAACTCTGTTATGCTGTGGAGTATAAGGAATTGTGACTTTGTGCTTTATTCCTTGTGTGCTTCATAATAGTCTTTTAACTCATTAGAAATACACTTACCACCTTTATTAGTTCTTAGAATTTTAATATAGTACCCACTCTCTATCTTTCAACATGGGCCTTAAACTTCTTAAAATAATCAAACACCTTAAACTTTCTTTGCATGCAATAAACTCATGACTTTCTTATAAAATTATCAATAAAGGTAAGAAAACATTTATTGTTACCATGTGATAAAACACTCATTGGGCCACAAACATGAGAGTGGATAAACTAGAGTGATTATCTTGCATACCAATTCCTCGTCACAAAGGGTTGTTTGCTTTGTTTGGCAAGAATACATGCTTCACAAATCTGATTAGGATGATGTATCTTGGACAAGCCTATTACCATGTTCCCTTGTGCAAGCAACTTTAAACTATGAAAATTCAAATGGCCAAAATGAAAATGCCACAACCAAGACTCTTCCTTGATAATAACACTAAGACAAGTATAAACATCAGTGGCAATATCAACTTAAAACATCCAATTCTACATTAAAGGGGATTTAAGAATGACTATACCTCTCCCATTAAGAATTAAGAGATAGTTATCACATAAATGTATTTTACACCCCTTTTCAAGCAATTGGCCCAAACTTAATTAGTTGCTCTTCATGTTTGTTACATAAAATACATCTAAGATGCAATTATGATCTCCATTTTTCAACTTGATAAGCTTTGCCCCTCTCCCATCACTAGAACACTACTATCATCAATAAACTTGACTGTAGAGTGGATTGACTCATCAAGATCAACAAAGAGCTCTTTCATTCCATACATATGATTGGTATACCCGAAGTCAAGGAACTAGGAATGTAGTTTGGTGTTTTAGTAGTTGTAGTAACCATCACTCATTCCCATCATTTGAATCTTCTTGTTATGCACAATGAGCTATCTAATTATGCTCCTAAGACTTGTACTCACTAGCATAATAACTACACTTGTGACATGAGTAACAACACTCAACATGAGATTTGTTGTAACTTCCTCTACCATAACCTCTTCTTTAGCCTTAACCTTGACCCCTGTATGATTTGTCTAATCTTCTTTGGTCATTGTATTAATTATCACCATCTACACAATTATTATTGTAACCTCTTTGACTTTTATTATTGTAGTAATTACTACCATGTCCTCATCCTCTACCTTAAGAAGAATCTTGCTTCTACTTTGCTTGATCACCCTAATTACTTTTGGTAGGAGCCTAACTTTGAAGTGCTTACTTTACTTACTTCTCAATGCACTTCTCATTCATGTGCTATTCATGAGCTTGCAATGTGCCCACTAGTACATCAATTGACATTTGAGACAAATCATGTGCTTCTTTTATAGCAATCATGATATACTTATATTGTGATGTGAGTGTTCACAAAATCTTTTCAACTTTCACCTAATCATTTAGTTGCTCTCCATAGATTCTCATTTGATTCATTAGGGTAAGAAGTCTTGGTAAGTAGCTCTTTATACTTTTATGGCATCTGCTGTGAGTTTTATAATTCCATTCTCCATAATATTCAACAATTTGTTGTAATCAAACAAAACTTTCATCTACACAAACCATCATATTTCCCATCCAAGATGACCATTGAAACAAGGATTATGTTGTTATAGCCCCCTAAGATGACTTTTTTTATCTAGCTCTAAAACTTTGGTTATTTTCAATTTATCCCAAAATTTTTGTTATTTATAATCTAACCCCACACTTTTGTTATTTTTAATTACACCCCTTTTTTTTAAAAAAAAAATTAATTAGACCCCTTAACTTAGGCAGAATGACGAGGAGGAGCAAGCTTTTCTAGCAAGATAATGACGTGTTGGTGAGGAGTAGCAACCCCTGAGTAGAAATCATCAAGTTTGTGGCAACAATGTTGAGTGGTAACAACAAAGTTGGCAGTGGAAAATAGTGGCAAACCTTTAGAATTTTTAAATCTATGACGTTTAAAGTTTTTCCAAGGAGTGTGGTGGTCAGCAGTGATCTCCAACAATGACAAGTAGTGGTTTTTATGACTTTTATAACTTTAAGAACTTTTATGGTGGCTTTGGCAACTTTTGTGATAATTTCTGCAAAACTTGTATGTTTTCTCTCGATTCGAATCAAAAATACCCACAGTGATACTGGCTCTTGAATTGAACTAGTTTTGATACCACTAATAGGGTACAATAGTTCTGATACCACTAACAGAAAATTATAGGAATACTATAATTTTATTAATCCAATAAAAATGCCACACAAGAACTGATAAGCACACACATAATAATATAAACAATGTGCCTTTATATGATCATAGATGCCAAAATCTACCCAAATGATTAAATTCAAATTGCGCTTAACTAGACCGACTTCTATCATAATAAACTCCTAATATGGATTAACTCCTAATCTAAATTAACATCAACACAATTAGTGAGTTTTGTCAAATATTTATTTTGGGTATGTCATATTATATGCATGTTTTTGTTTAAAAATTTTGTTAATTGATGTATTAGAATTAATTTTGTGTTTGAATTTTATTGAAGAGAGGTGCTTGTTAAGAAGCAAAACAAAGTGCTTCATTCAAGTTCTTGGTTCCTTTAATTTATGCTCATGTTCTTCCCCTCTTACTAAATTGCCCACCATTGTTTTGTGATATTTTTTTTTTCTTTTTTGGATGATTCACTACGTTTTTTTCTGACTTTTGATTATCCAATATTTGGCTTTTGTGGGTGATTGTAGTGTTTCTATTTGACTCTCATTGTGCCATAGACCTATTTTGAGGGATCGATTATTTATAATTATATTGGCTAGTTTAGTTGCTCATGGCTTTTACTTGTGTATCCTTTTCCAAACTTGCTGCTTATTCTACTATTTGTAAATTAATTAATTAACTTATTTATTTTTAGAATGTGATTCCTGATTCTAATACTTTACACTAAGTTATTTTTTTTTTACCATATTGTCAATTATTGAGCAATCATATCAACTATTCCGGGTGCCTTGGTTTTGGTTTAGACTTTTCTTAGGCTATGTGGGTATCAATTTGTTTTTCTATTAGCAATGTGAAAATAAGTCTAGATAAAAAAAATCATGCTTTTCATTGGAAGGATAAATGTGTGAATGGTTAGTAGTTGCAACTGAAGTAATTGTTATATATATGATACCCATGCAGACAAGTAGTTAAAAAGAATAATTGTTACAAATTGTTTAGAATTATGCTTTCTTATGTGCAAAATGACACTATTTTTAGTATAATTCTTATAATTACTAAGTTTAAAAGAAGGGAATTATGGTAAAGGAATTTGCATTAACAAGCTAAGAGGAATAGGGGATTTGGGGTTGAATTTTGAAAAATTCCCATTAACTGATGTTAAATATAATACATGTCATACGCAATGCATGTAATTATTAATTTGAAACTTTCAAAGTATTAGTCCTATAATTATCTCAAAGGTAACCCCTTTATTGTTCCTAAACTTTTTCTATTTCTTCTTCCTTGCAATTTTTGGTTATACACTAAGCTAATCACTAAAAATTAGTTAGATATAATGTTGCATTTGCACTTATAAATTTAGCAAAGCCAATATTTTGAAAGACAAATGTGCCCATTTTGATTCACATATTTTGTGGGAATCAAAAAATTGTTCCCAATAAAAGTATATAAGTAGGAAATTTGGACAAAAGTTAAGGTCACTTTCTTATGGGTTAGCAATAATAGATCTACATATTTTCTTTAGAGATATAAGAGTGCTAGATAGGATATGGCTAAATTACTATCAATTACTTCCAAAGGTGATGTTTTTATCTGAGCTTCCTATTGGTAAATAAAGACATGTATGAGGCTTTTAGATTTTCTTTTTTTTTTTTTTTTTGGATGCACTCTCAAGAGGAGCTTCTTAATTTCTTAATTCGAACTCCTCCAATGGCTAATGCACACTTACTACCTCCAACACAATAATGAACATGACATGAACAACTAATCTACTATACATTAGATCAATACATCTCTAATTAATTGAATACATAAAAATAAAAAACAATATAAATCAATGAAATGAAAAAAAAGAGTCACCAATTGAAATAAAATTTTGCATTATGTTATCTATCTAAACTTTAGTAATAACTAAATTTATACACAATTAATATTATTAATAAGGTGGACATAAATTATAGTTAAATAACTAAACACATCAACATCTGCAATGCAAATATCAGCCATTGTTTCTATTACAAAATCTTTCATAATCATATTTATACATTATCTCTAATAATTTATTTTCTAAACTTAGCAATAATGATAATCAATATTATATTATATTACAATGATAATTACAGTTGGACCAATTGAAAGACATGTCACTAGTTTGGACCAATTAAACATGTTAGGGGAGCCCTAAGAAGATAAGAACTAAATTATATTGCAACATATGAAAGATAATAAAAAAAAAGGAAAAAAAAATGTACTTATGAGACAATGGCTCATGAGAACTGACTCAGGTAGTGGCTAGAGAGCTACCCATCCAAGAGAGGCTTAAACTCAGAGGTGAGCTGGTTGGCAATTGAGGAGTGATACATGGTGTCATGAAACAACAATGTATCGGCAATCAACCTGTGAAGCTACCTAGTCTTTTCCTTCATGAAGCATCTTGAAGCAAATCGAACTAGGCTTTAGAATTTTTTCATTTAATCATCAAAATGACATTCCTTACCTTATTGAATAGTAATTGATTGTGAAAAATAAAATTAAAGTAGATACAATAATTATATTACATATGCATATCCCATATTATTATTATTATTATTATTATAAAAATGCAAACCAATGTAAGGGAAAACGCAAAAAGCAAGGAACTAGAAAGATTTGAAAGGTGAGAGACTTTGCTAAAGACATGCAAAGCACATCCAAATTGTCAAATTAGAATCTACAAAAGCAAGAAACAACCCATTAAGGTCAAAGATCAGCAATCGTGTAGAGATGAAGACAATTGGCAAATGATTGGAAGAGAGATTAAGAAGAAAAAAAAAAAAACAAAGACATAACATAGTTAATTACTAGAGTAAATGATGCAATAGCTATTAATGTTGCCTCTCTTTCACTTCCTTCTCCAAACCACCCATTTCACTACAATAGCAACAACAATAACACAAACAACAACCAAAAGCAAGGACAGAAACAAAAATGATTTTTGTTATGAAGACACTACTTGGCACAACTCAAAAGATTTTAGGTTTTGCTTGTTGTTGAAACATTGTTGCACAAGCTATTGTTAGCTAACTTGCGAAGGGGAAAAGAGTATATATCCTCTCATTCTTCTTACCAAAAGTTTTTGTTTTTCTCTCATCTAGAGACAGTATCAAATTATGGCTTTTACACTACTTTGGTCATGATATAGGCAATTGATTTTCATAGTTTTCATAGGTGTCTTTGCCTAGTTATCTTTCTTTCTTCTCAAATTTTCTAAGCTAGAAGAATACTTTTCCCCAGCATAAGACATCCCTCTAAATGGTTAATCATTGATACAGTAGCCACAATTCCATTGACCATTAATTTTTGGTTGACCTTTCTTAATTTCAATCCACCACCCCTAACATGGGTTGTTAGCATAAGAATGGTGTTTGAGATAATTAAAGGTTTTTTTTAGTTAAAGCTAGGAGTGATGGACAAGAAACACTTACTTTATCCCTCTCCATCCTCCTCAAGGCCACTCAACAATTTCTTTCCAAGGATGATGTTAGCTCCTCTTAAGACACTTCCCTCTCATAATTCTATTGATTCAAAATTTGTGATGTGTTGTTTTACACTTGCCATTCTTTTGCATTTACTTATGTTGGGGATCTTCTCCCTCATAGAAGGCATATATCCCCACAATGGTGTTCATGGATTTGGTAGCCATTTTGTCATGGAAAACAATCCACCTAGTGCAATTTTGATTATTATTATTTTATGCAATTATTTTGAATTTAAGAATAAATGTAGTAAAGTTAAGGAGGCAACAACTTTGATTGTGGAGAACATTAAAAATCCTTCTGTTAGTCCTTTCGATGAGTTTCTTCCTTAGGCTTTGTGGGTTACACTCTTGTATTTTAGTGTTATTTGTTGTATTTTAATGTTGGTTTCTTAGTCTTTATTATATTTTTATGTTATCTATTGTCAACTTTAATTTTTTTAATAATAATTATTTGTTTATTTTGAATAAGATTATGATGACACTTATAATATTGTATTTTAATGTTTTAATTTAATATTTTTTTATTAGATTTTGTCTATACTACACTTTAATGAAATACAGTTATTTTCAAAGCTTTCCCCTTTAATGAAAAATGAAACAAGGTAGTAAACCACTAAATTTGCATAATTTGTGTCTATAATTGTACCGTTTGACATGGTAAAAAGATGTAATATGTTTTTGTTACGTGAAACCTAGTGGCCTAATCTTATAAATGTCTACAAAAGTGATTGAGCTAGTAAATTTATCTCTGTCCCATTTGAAACTTTCATTTAGACAAGGTTGTTGAATGCAATTTGTTTATGGTCCATTATTCCAAGTTGAATTACATACATTTAAGCCCATCACTACACTTGTAACCGTCTTTAACATGGAGAAGCCCAATGCCTACTAGGTGTTTGATATGAGTGACTGGATCTTAGCTTCATGAAGTTAAAGTAAAGAAGATCATTTTGTTTTTGGCCTTTATTGTGTGGGTTTGGTTCAGCTCCAAACTCTTTCTGGAGGGTATCATGGGCTTGGCCTTTCTCATTAGGCCTACTCACCCATATATGGGCTTAGACCTTTGAATTTACATTTACATTAGCCCAAAAGGTTTTTGAGCACTTTGTTCTAAAAATTTAACATGTGTAGTTAGTACCATATATATAAATAAATTTTTTTAGACAACTATTATAAATAATTAATTTGTGAATGTTATTTTAAGAGAGTAGGTAAGACTTTTTTTTTGTCTTCTATATATATATACATCTGTAAGAAAGTTAAATATTTGGAACAAAAAAATTATTTATTATTCTAAATTATTTCATATAACCATTAGTTTACTTTAGACTTATTACTTTACATTGTGGTTTCAAAGAAAGTTAATTTTTTATTCTTCATCTAAATTAAAATATTTCACAATACCGTGAAAATTTATATACAAAAGTTTCATATCAAATTAGATAATAAAAAATATTATTGTGATCAAATTTGACAAAAAATTAAGTAACTTGATATTTTTGCTAGTTTGATTTTCCTAACTAAAAGGAAAAATTTCATCAAATACATGTACCAATGACATTTTCTTTTTTTTAAAAAAAATAAAATAACTATTAAAATTATGTATGCATTAAATTAGCTAGCTTTAGGCAAATGGCAATGTATTTAATTTAATGCAAATTAAAATTAACACATTATATATAACTTAACAGTAATATTTCCATCTTGCATTATTTTAATAAAGGTCAAATTCCAACTCAAATGACAAATAGACCCTCTAGATTTGGACAAAGAATAAACACTTTCCAAATGAACACCTAGTCATGGCCTCATCATCTGATCCCTATGCCTCCGATTGGTGAGTTTTTGTCAAATATCTATTATGGGCTTGTCATATTACACACATGTTTCTACTTCAAAATCCTTGTTGTTTGATATATTATTGATTAGAATTAATGTTTATGATTAAATTGTTTTTGAAGAGAGTGGCCTATTAGGAAGCAAAACGAAGTTGCCCCATTCAAGTTATTGGTTCCTCTTATTTATGCTTTTATTCTTCCTCTGACTAAACTCCCTACCATTTTTTTTGGTGACTTTTTTTTATTTTGTTTTATGGACTATTCACTACATGTGTTTTGAATTTTAATTGTCCAATGTATGACTTTTATGGATGATTGCAATGTTTCAATTTGACTCTCACTATGCCATAAACTTATTTTGAGGGATTGATTATTTACGGCTTTGTTGGTTGGCTCATTTGCTCATGGCTTTTACTTGGTGTATCCTTTTTCAAACTAGTTGCTTGTTCTACAATTTTGTTCATTTATTTACTTATTTTTAGAATGTGATTTCTAATTCTAGTTCTTTTCACTAAATTTTTTTTACCATGTTGTCAATTGTTGAGTAATCATATCAGCTATTCTAGGTGCCTTGTTTTGGTTTAGACTTTTCTTAGGAAATGGGGGGTATCAAATTTTTGTTTCTATTAGGGATGTATGAAAATCAGTCTAGATAAAAAATTAATGTATTTCATTAGAAGGATAAATGTGTGAATGGTTAGCAATTACAATTGAAGTAATTGTTATGGACATGATGCCCATGTGTACAAGTAGTTAAAAAGAATAATTGTTACAAGTAGTTAAAATGATGTGATTTTTAGCATGATTAAAGAATGGAATTATCATAAAAGGAATTTGCATTAATGTGGTAAGAGGAATAGGGGGTTTAGGGTTGAATTTTGGAGAAATCTCGTTAACTAATGTTAATTACAATGCATGTCTTTATGCAATGCATGTAATTATTAGTTTACAACTTTCAAAATATTAATCCTACAATTATCACAATTTAACATCTCTATTGTTGCTAAATTTCTTCTATTTCTTTTTCCTTCTTGCATTTTTTTTAGTTCGACAAATGTTGCTTAAATAGCTAATAAAAAGAAAAAAATTTGATTATACACTAAACTAATCGCTAAAATTTTGTGTGATATAATAATACATATACACTTATAAATTTAGCAAAGCCACTATTTTGAAAGACAAATGTGTCCATTCTAATTCACACAATTTAGGGGAACAAAAAAGTCAACCCTAATCAAAGTATGCAAGTAGAAAATTTAGATGGAACTTAAGGTCACTTTCTTATAGATCAGTGATAATAAATGTGTGTATTTTCTTTGGAGATATTTATGACGTCGAAGAGAGCTTGATAGGATATGACTAAATTACCATTAATTACTTACAAAGGTGCAATGTTTCCATCTGGGCTTCTTGTTGGGGGATAAAGACATGCATGTGGTTTTAGATTTTTTTTTTTTGGATGCAATAGTGGGAGGAGCTTCTTGATTTTTTGATCAAAACTCCTCTAATGGCTAATGTACACTTATTGCCTCTAATGCAATGATGAATGTGACATTAATGATTAATTTATTATACATTAGATCAATACATCTTTAATTCATTGAATACATAAAAATAAAACATGATATAAATACATAAAATAAAATAAAATGAAAGGTCACTAATTGAAAAAAATTGAGCATTATGTTATCTATCTAAATTTTAGTAAGAACTATACATAAGTTATATTATTAATAAGGTGGGCACAAATTATAGTTAAGCAACTAAACACATCAACATCTACAACACAAGCATCAACCATTACCTCTATCATAGAAATCTTTCTTAATCATATTTATACATTATGACTAATAGTTTATTTTCTAAGCTTAGTAATGTTGGTAATCAGTATTATATGATGATTACAAATTCTAATGTCTCTTACAGAAGTTTGCAATTGAAAGGAATGTCACCAGATTAGACTAATCAAACATACTAGTGGAGCCTCAAGAAGGCAAGAACTAAATTATATTACAATGTTTGAAAGATTAAAAGAAAAAAGGGTAAAATGAAAAGAAAATAAGAAGCACTTATAAGATGATAACATATGAGAACCAACCTAGAGAGTGGCCGAAGAGCTACCAATTTGAGTAGGGCTTAAACTCAAAGGTGAGGTGGCTGGTGATAGGGTAGTGATACATGGCATCATGGAACAACAATGTGTGGGCAATCAACATGCAAAACTACCTAGCCTTTTCCTTTTTGATGTAAGGGGAAGGAGCTTTTCAAGCAGTTTGGGTCATCTTTATGGGTACCAGATGAGGCAGCACATGCTTAAACCATCACAAGTCTTAGATGAAAGAGATTAGTAGCCATTTTTAGGGTTTTATTGATCTATATAGAAAGGGGGTTTTGTGATTGGTTTTTCTTTAATGGTTTCTTGGTGTTTTGGGCACTATTTGAAGGGCATTTGGGGAGAGGGAAAGTTGAGAGCCTATAAGGGCCCATTCCAAGATGAAAAAAGTTGGGAAAAAGGATAAGATAGACATGTGGTGATTTTTCATTATGGTATATAGTAGTCATGTAGGCCACCACTTATTGCATTTTGATAGGTTATTTTACTTCTGTTGTTGCTTTTTGCAGTGCTTGGGGTCAATTTGCAATTTTTATTTTATTTAATAATTTATTTTCTATTTTTGAGCAAAGGGGGGCAATTTCTTGACTAGAAAGAAATTTGCAATCACATCCATTCAAGAGTCTCATCATATTCTTATCTTGTTGATCAAGCCTTCCAATAATTGATATTAATTACAATGCTGTAGTGTCACTGGCAAAGAATGTAATTATTAATTTTGAATTTTCAAAAGAATGTAACAATCATCTCAATTGTTACCCTAATATTGTTTCTAAACTTCTTTTATTTCTTTTTCCTTTTGTGTTTATTTTAGGTCTCCAAATGTTTCTCAGACAATCAATAAAAATGAAAAAACTCGATCATATATTAAGCTAATCACTAAACTTTTATGTGATATAATGATGCATGTACACTTAAAAATTTATCACAGCCAATGTATTGAAATATAAATGTGCCCAATTTGATTCGTGTATCTTTTGGGAGTCAAAAAGTTGGTCTCAACAAAAGTATGCGAATATAATTTAGATGGAAATTTAGGTTGCTTCCTCACAAATTAGTGATAATAGATCGATGTATTGTCTTTGGAGATATTTACAACATCTAACAGTGCTAGATAGGATAATATGACTAAGTTACCATTAATTCCTTACAAGGGTGTGATGTTTCCATCTATGTTTCCTGCTTTTGCATATAGACATGCATGTGGGCTTTTGCTTTTTTTTTTTTTTGGATGCATTCTTGGAAGAAGCTTCTAGATTGGAAATCCTATGGTGGATAGTCCATCACTATGCTACAAGAAAAGTTGGCAACTTTGAACAATCAGACACTACTAAATGGTCATGCTCATTTGAGTAATAATGGTTTTCTAACTATTGTTATAACCCATAGATATAATCCCATATATGCATAATACACATGTAGATCCTCCATGTTTGTGTCAATAGGCCTCAACTTAGGTAGAATTCATTAAAATTAAGAATTTAACTCTTTGAGAATTATTATCCAACTTGAATGTAACTCGATAAATTTAGTTGCAAAATTGGAATTTTCTTTTCTAAGGTTCAAGGTTAAAAAAGTACCAAAAACGTGACAAGTTGCTTTATACTAAACCATGAAATTTAAATTTTGCTTTTATGTCCATTGTTGTAAAAATCATAATTTAAATGACCAGTTCTTAATGCAACTAATCATTTTATTACATACTTAAATTACTTGGCTTGTTTTTGAAAATTATTGATATTAGTGCTTAAATTGGATTTTTGTTCTTTTTGACTCTTACCTATCGAGAAAGGAATAAATGCAGTAAATACACAATCATAGTTGTAATATTGAGTTGCACTATTACAGTTAAAAGTTCTTACAAGAAGGGTGCCTCATGAAAATAGATTGGGTGGGTCTATTGTAATCTTTTAACAACTACAGGCCATCGAATCAATGATTTTCAACTCTTAAGTCTAGTAACTTTGTTAGGTGGACTTTGAACTTACAAATGAGTGGGCAGTGGGATGGGCCTAGTCTTCATCTAGTTGGTCTCCTTAGTTGCAAACTTGTGGTGCTTGTGTGATAGTTTTCCATTTCAAGATGCATTCATTTTTTGTAGCCTTGGGCTACACAACAAGCTCACGATCTTTTTGTTTCTTATTCATCCTTCTTCTTTTTCTCTCTCTTTTTTTTTTCTTTTGCCTTTAGACAATTGTTATGTTATTATATATATATATATATATATATATATATATATATATTAATTTTATTAAAATCTATTAAATTTTAAAATTAAAAATAAGTTAAAATTTTAAGTTTAGTATAACAATATTTCATTGGAAATATCTCACAATACATATTTATATGTTAAAGTATTTAAATTCTAATTAAATATTATATAAGTAAGTGTAATTTTTTTACTAATAAGTATAAGAAAAATAAAGAATTAGATTTGAAAAGAAACATAAAAATTATAGATATCAGCAAGTGACAAGTGACCCAATCCTCGTTGGGATATGTGGCTAGTTTTGATTAGATCTTGTGGGTTCAAAACTTGAGAAAGGCCTAGCCCTTTTACTTTAATAGACAAGGCTAAAAATTCTAACATAAAAAGTTGTCCTCAAAAGTTCTCCTTGAAAGAGAAGTTGTAGTCATGATTCTTAAATACTGTGTGGTCTCCAAGATCATTATCATTGCGGGCTTCACTTGAATTTCTATCATCAAGCATCTATCTTTATTACAATCCCAATTTAAATATATTAACTAATCTCAATATCAATTCATTGAAAGAGTCATGATAGGTAGGCTGAACATCTAACAAACTTATTCCATTTTACTTTGAAAATGTGAGGATAGGAAATCACAAAGGTGGACTATGATGATACTATCATGCTTTCTCCACAAAAGCCAATTAACCAAAGGACTCAAAACTTTTGCTTCCATTTGGAAAACACAACCCCTCACAATTTACACAAGGGAAAATGTAAATATTAGAACACAATATTAGCATCTTCTTAAAACTCTTTTTCATTATACAAGCCAATTTCTTGGATTGAATTGCTTTTTAGTGCAATGACAAGGGAATTCTTAAAGATGGTTGCTACTAGACGCAATAATGTGTCACCTAAGACAATCCTTAGAATAAAACTCTGTTTTGGGGCTAAAAAAAAAAAAAACGAGATAAAGAGAGAGAGAATGATTATTTGCTTAGAATTTCACGGCATGTATTTAATTTAGTTACTTGAAATTGAACTACATTGGAGACCACTTGGTGTGAATTGTTAGTCTTACATTCTTTTACATGTATTGTATACTAAATTCATTTTTTTTTTTACTGGAATAAAGGTAAGTTAATCATGGTGAAATTAAAAATTTATAAAAAGTTACCTTTTTGTTATTTATTGATAAAGTATTTTGATAAATCAAATGATTTATTTCTTGATTCCTCAACATAAAGATAAAAGCATTAATAACATATTCTTGGATTTATTGAAGTGTAGATTCAACTGACATAGATTTTTTTTTCCTTTTATGGTTTACCTGGGATAGATTCATGTGAGTTTAATTAGTTCAAGAAGTAGACTTTTTGGTTTTGACTTGCAACTGAAGACTAAGAAGGAGTTATTAAATGCAAGTGCAATTGATCATTGCAACTAATGTACTTTGATTTACAAGAAAAGCTAAGGCTTTGGCAAAAAGCAAATGACTTTTTATTATAGTTGTAATGATTTCAAACATACCAACAAAGGGTGTTTTCTCCCTCCCTTTTGTTAAATCATCACCTTTCCACATTCCTTTTCTCCACTTAGTAGATCAATTTAACTTATACATATAGTTAGTTGCAAGCCATTGATTAAGTCTATTTTTATGAGGTTAAGGTGCCATTATGTTGGCCATTAAGTAATTAATTTTTTTTTTCATTTTTCCCAACTATTATAATATTTTCTAAGCTTTTTTTTTTTTTTTGGGCTTTTCTAGATGGGACAAAACTATAAGGCAGCTTTAATTCCACAAACAATGAGGAAGACAATCCACAGGTGGGGAAAGGCAGGTAAGAGGAAGATAAGGCATGGATTCTTTATGGGTGATTTGATCATACAAACAAATACAAGCACACTAGCAACATTGCTTGAGAAAGATGATAATCAGATGCTTTGTGTTCCTGAGAATGCCAATAGTATAGGCACCATAATTTAGTTGTAGTAAGCTTCTAATGCCAATCTTACACCAATTGTTAATATAGTTCAAGTAGGGCCAATGCTCCACTCCTTCAAACTTGAGCTTCTATTTCAATTCCTCACCAACAACATTGAATGTTTTCATGGAACATGTTCCTAGATCATCTTCCATGCCAGCTAGAATAGACTAAAGTAGCATACACTCATACATCAAAAGGATTTATGTGAATCCAGTTTAGGACTTCTAGGGAGCCTGTATGAATACAATTCAAAAAAGAAGCAAAAAATCCTAGAACTAGCTTATGCCAAAACTTGATTCAAGTTCCCTTCTCTTGTACCAATTCCTTGAGCCAATTAGGGAATCCTAAGTTCACAATGTACTCATAGACTTCAAGTAGCATGAATAAGAGGACACAGCGAGATCTATATGTAAGCCTTTTCTTTTTCCTTCCATTTTTCCTCCCTGTTGTTGATAATTTATACAAGTATGTATTGGTTGACAAGTCCTTTACTTACCACTCTATTCAACATCAGCCTAAAAGTTGAACTAAAACTATTATACTTGTTGACTTATTTCTTGGGCCTTTTTAAAATCTTTCTAAAGACTAGAGTGAGCCAACATCAATGAAATCCAAAAACTAAATCTTTTAATGCATGGTCGGTCTATTTTAGATGAAGTTAATCCAATTGTTTTCTCATGGGGAGTACAATATACTAATAATCCCTTGAGCTTGAACATGGTAAGACAAGCAAAATAGTTGTTATACTTTGTATTTGGTCTATGCAGAATAAAACAAGACATTTATCTTCTAATATTATTAAATAAAAAATAGAAAGATAATTAGCTCATGCCTTTTTCCTCTACAAATAGGCATCACAAGAACTTGTGTCTTCCTCTAACTATGTGACATTAGTTTGTAAAGTTTTTAATTTTAATTAGGTTAGGTTAGAGGACTCTGTGCTTGTACCAGAGGAGGCTCTATTGGCGCAATTGAAAAAATTACAAACATACCTCTTAATCAACAAGAAAAGTTCCAAGAAAATCAAACTATTTTTTATTTTTTGAAACTTCATACTATATATGTGAAAAAAATATGCATATATATATATATATATATATATATATATATAGGTAAAACTTTATTTTTTTTACTTACTTTTTATGAATTGCAATATTCTTTTCATATTAAAAATCTGTGAGTCATACCTTCTTTATTTATAATAATAATAACAATAACAATAATTATATTTGTCTAATATTTTTTAATAAAAAATATAACCCTTTTTGATTATACAACAATTATATTTCTTGATGTGAGAGTGTAAAATTGAGACAATATAATAACTACCCCTTTGTCTTATATAAGACATGGAATTAGTTATTGGGAGCTTATTATTTTGTGTATTCATGTTTCAAGTATGAATCAATTTTGCTTATTAATGAAATACGAAGATAGTTTCCCATGAATTTAACAAAAAAGAGTTCTTTTTCCTATTTAACAAAATATGGTATGAAGCACGTGACTTCTAGTTCTCTTCGACAACTTGCATTGAAAATTTAATTGTTGATTGTCAAAAATAGCCAAATTTTGTCTTTCTTGTTTTTCCTATAAATAATATGTACACATACAAAAAGAAAAATTGAAAAAAAATCTCAAGTGATAAACTTTTTATTTTTTTATTAAAAAATTTATTGAGTTACAATTTATATAATAAAAATATATATTTTTTATTTTCATAAATCACATGATCTTTTTTAGAATTAAAATCAAAGTTTTAGGAACCAAAAAAATTTAAATGTTTAAAGTTTAATCAGTTCAACTAATTTAATCATAATTGAACTATTAAAACTAATATTTAATATTAAATATATAAAAAAATATTAATAATGTAACTTTTATTTTTAAAAAAATCAAAATATAAAAAATTTATTTTCTTAATTTTTTTACAAATTTTTAAGACTCACTGAATCAAAAAAATTGTGACCAATTAATTAGTTTACAATCCAACCAATTGGTTTATTAGTTTGGTCACCAATTTTAAAAATTAATAGTTTTCATAGTAAACTAGACTGAACCAAAGTCTTGTTGTAATTTTATTAGTTTGATCGACTAGTTCAGTCTAATTTTTAAAACCTTGATTAAAATTTGAAGTTTAAGTTATTAGTTATTGAGATATTTTAACTTTTATTATAGATGTATGCTTGCAAATTTTGCAATAATATATTTGAAGCCTAAAGAATGGTAAGATTTGTGTTTAGTGACTTGGGTACCACAAATATCCTAATTAAAGATCAAACTCCCACTTGTCCTTCCCCAACTTTTGAAGGGCTGACATTGGATTGGTCTCAATAATAATATCCCCAAGTATCCTCCCCATGCAACTTGCAAAGCCATACAAATATCTCTTGTGTTAATGATCTATCTACTAAACTCATTTCTAGAAAGACCCCCAAAACCAGCCAAACTAGGAGCTCCTTTAGCAAAACTATCAACATTAATTCTTAAGATCATCAATGGAGGACGTTGCCAGCATGTTAAATTGGAACTAGATACTCTTCCATATCTCTCCTGGCCTTGCTGCATATACTCTTCTTGCCCAATATTAGATATTTCTACTACTTGTCTCTTCACAGACACTACAATTTTCAAAGGGGCACAATGATCTCCTAAAAAAAATACTAGCATTTTGCCAACTCCAAAGCTACCACGAAGTCAAGATAAAAACCACTTGGAAGGAGCAATTCCAAGTAGGCACAACCATTACCATAGAGTAGCAACCTTTTTGGACCCAATCTTTAAAAGACCTTGAATTATGAAACTCAAAGTTAATCAATCGAAATATAATGCACCAGATATTATTGGTGGGAACAACATGGCAAAGTAAGGAATAATTAAGGTGTATCACTTTTTTTTGTGCCAAAAAATAGTTTATTGCCTTTTATCCCTCAAAAAATGTGTTTTTTTTTCAATCTGTTGGTAAGAGGATTTAAATCTTGCTTACAAAATTTAAGTAGCAATTGTCATTTTGTTTAGAGCTAGTCTGTCCAAGTGACCCTTTTCATGACAGGCCCGATTTACCTTTGGACTCTGGCAAGCTCTAGCCTCTTGCATAAGGCACAATCTGCTTCAATTTCCCATGGCTAATTAATCTAAGTTAACACTCCTCGCATTTAATATGCAACCCTTTATAGTTGTGGCTATTCTTAATGCTACCAAGGTGACTACTATTTTTTTTTCTTCGGACAAGTAGGATGCTTGTGGAATGGTAGATACCGCTTATTACAACTTAAGAACTTGACTTATTTAATAAACATTGGAAGCAGATCCAACAGCACCAAAAATTAATGGTTGTTCAATAATAATTTAAGATATGTTCGACTCCATATTTCAACAAGGACATCTAAAGCAGGGGAGAGACTTGAGGTTTGATAAGGGAGATGATTTTTGTAAATCTCAGCATTTTGTTTCCATAATTGAGGTGGACAAGAGCACCCCTTGTCAAATGTCAATGTTGACTATAATGCCATTTCCTCCAATTAACCATTGCTGCATTAGTATTTTCAGTGGATCATTGTCAAACATCAAGCTCATTCTTCAAACTCCCATCTGCCTAGTTCCCCATCTCTAGTTCAGGGCATCCTGCAGCATCAGCCTTTTACAGGTGAGTCATTAAGCTTTAGTGAAATTGAAGCAAAAACATTGAAGTCAAAATTTTTCTTGACTTAGCTTTCTTACCTCCACCATTTATTCTTCTGGATATGCTAGTTTTTCATCTTTATGTTGGTTTCTGGAGTGCAACTTGCTTTTGTCTTGTCTTTCCTGTTTGCTGATTATACTAAAGCATTTTGGCTTCCCTGTTTTAATTTGCTTTTCTTTTCTAGATGAAGGCCAAACCTTTACTTACTAGTCTTTTGGCCCTCTTAATGAATCTCATGTCATTAACAGCTTGGAAGTTCTAGATAAAGATGTATGTATGATGTTTACTCTAGTTTGGGTATCATATAAACTTTGAATCACATGCATTTGTAGTCAAACGGTTAGGATAATTGCCTTCCAACAAATAGACCAGGGGTTGAATACCATTAAATGCAAGAGGACACTTTTTGTTAAAATTCATTACAATTCAGAATGCATTGGTCTCTCTCTCCCACACTGCACACACACACCATTATCCCCTTCCTACTCACTTGATTTCTTTCTAGGCTATAGCTTCTCTTCCTCTCACCCCAACACCAAACCCACATTTCTCTAACTCAAAAGCCACAAAATTTTGCAAAACATCACTCCTAAAACCTAAATTCTAGCAAAACTAGTACGAATTTTACTTCCACAGCATATCATCTCTATGTAAACAAAGCCAAATTTGAGTAGCTTTGATGCTACTCAACTGGATGGAATTCAATAATGTATTGGTCGGACCTAACATCTACAGCAAGCTACTTCAGGGATGCATGAGCAAGTGAGCTGTCTTCACAAGGCAGCAAATTCATGCTCAAATTATCAAAAATTGTGTTTTATATTTGTGAAATGAGTATATCGAGACAAAATTGCTAATCTTTTATGCAAAGTGAGGTGTTTTGGAGACTGCAGGTTAAGAACGAGTTTTCTTAGGTTGCTATTATTGGTGTGCATTGTAGAATGGAATTCAATGAAGAAGCTTTACTGGGTTTTTGTGGGATGGTCAATAATGGCATTTTGGCTGACAACTTTGTTGTGCCTAACATGTTGAAAGCTTGTAGTGCTTTGCGATGGATTGGGTTTGGTAGAGTGGTTCATGGCATTCTATGAAGATTTGTTCGAATGGATGTTAGTTTATTTCTAGTAGTCTTGTGAATGTATATGGAAAATGTGGGGTTCCCAAGGATGCAATGAAAATGTTTCATAATATGCTTGATATGAATGTAGTTACATGGAATTCGATGATTGTGAGTAATGTTCAAGATGGGTTTTACAAGGAAGCGATTAGGACGTTTCTTGATATGTGATTGAAAGGTGTTACACCTAGTAGAGTTACTTTATCTAGCCTTCTTTTAGCTTCAGCTAATTTAGGTGCAATTGAAGACAACAAGCAAGGACATGCAATTGCCAATTTAGGTGGATTGAATTGGACAATATCTTGGGCAGTTCAATTTTAAACTTTTATTATAAGGTTGGATTGACTGAGGATGTTGAGTTAGTTTTTTAAAGTATAATTAAAAGATATGGTTACATGGAATTTGCTTGTTTCTAGCTATGTGTGATATGAGCAAGCTCTAAAGGCACTTAATTTATGTCATTTGATGAGATCAAAAAACATGTGATTTGACTCTGTGACATTGGCATCTATATTATCTGCAAGTGCAATTACAAGAAATATAGAAATTGGTAAAGCAGCTCACTATTATGTTATTAGAAATAGTCTTACTTTAGATGTATTAGTTACAAGAAGCACCATAGATATGTATGCTAAATGTAAGAGACCTAATAATGCAAGACTAGTCTTTGACATCACAATAAAGAAAAATGTTATGATGTCGAATTTGCTATTGGCAGCTTTTGCAGAACTTGGCTTAATTGGTAACACATTGAAACTATTCTATAAGATGCAATTGAAAAGCATGCCACCATATGTAATATCCTGGAATACTATGATTTTGGGATATGATAGTAGTAAGGTGAATGATGCTGGACACTTATTATCATAGATGCAGGCCCTCCTAACTTGTTTACTTTGACTAGCTTTAGCATGGGTTGGAATGAGTTGAGGACTCTGACATTCTAGAAATTGCTAAAATCTCTTGAGCCAAAGTCTAAAGCATTAATGGTATGCTTTTAGCTTTCAAAGATATTTTATCTTGAAGTGCAGAAGTACCTTGTTTTCCTATATCTTAAGGCATAATCTCTTATCAACAATTACAATTTCATATGCTTTGATGAGTTTGTTTGCTAAAAGTTGGCATTAATGCTAGGAAAAGAGGAAATTTCAATTAAGGAATTGGCAATCCATAAAATAGTAATCTATTCTTAGTCTGGTAGAGATTCTAATGCACTACAAAAGTGTCTAGGTGGGGAATAGAACAAGATAACTTGATGAACCATTTTGCACTGGTAATTGCAAGATGGATCTTAGCAACATGGATATTAGTGGTAAAGCTTTTAGCTTGGCTTAGAGTTGGGATGATGGTTTCAGTTTACATTGTTATAAGCTAGATGAGATTGAGACTTTGATCTCATAAATGTCAAGAAAATATTTGTATCTGGAACTAGATATAGAAGGAAAAATTATACAATATAAAATGCAATGCAGCTGCATGAAGGTGACATGAGTAACAAAGTATTGTGATTTTTGGGGATAGATGGACCCATTATTTGAGCAAAACCATTCAGCATTGGATTTATTGAAAACTTACATGCATTTCATGAGAAATTTATATTGTTGAAAACAAGGAAGCAATAGTGAAGGTAACTAAAGTACTTTCAACAGCTCCATGAAATAGTAGGAATAATTTAATGCTACTATTTAAGAAGCCCACAAAATGCTCATGGAAATAATGCTCAATGTCAAACATTATAGATGAAAGATAAAGCATTGATGATCACAAGTAATCTAACTTACCCAACTTTAAAAGACAAAAAGAGTTATTAGCCTCTCATGGTTGGGCATTTTGGAGACTGTTAGGTACAATAATCTAATGCAAAGGATACATTACATGGTTCTACATATATCTAGTTGACTTGTAGGCCTGACTCTAGTTATGTTAGCTCTTTGCATACATGAAAATAGCTAACATTTTAGCTAGAAAAATTGTTGAGACCACTTATCTAGTGTTCTTAATTTCCTTTCCTATATTAGGATACAAAAAGCTATTCTTAATTTCCCTTCCTATATTAGGATATGAAAAGCTATTCTTAATTTCCTTTCCTATATTAGGATACAAAAGGCTATGTTGCAAAAATGAAAATATTTGAGAAATAAAGAATTATTTAATGACTTCATTGTGACCCCAATCAATTTTGTCATTTTCTACTAACTCTAATTAAAAGGTTTATACCATTAAAGTGAAGAAATGCAGAAAATTGAAAGAAGTATTTGAGCTGTTTCTATGACCTTATTAGGCGCATTAACTAAAAGTTCTACCAATGAATGATGAATTTCTTTTTCTTTTTTTTCTTATTGTATGGGTTCCTCATACTTCCATGAAGATGGGATTGCATGTGGAAGCAAGTTTTTAGTGACCACCACTATGTAGTGCACCTTATTTCATAAGCAAGAAAGCAACACATAATAAAGATTTATAGTCCTCTTTTATAGGAAGTTGAATTGCATGTTGACATTAAAGAGAAGACGTCAATTCAATCCATGCTCTTCTATGTGCTCTCATTGTCATGGAAGTAAAATCAATTCCTTCTTCCCTTTAGAAGATTGTTGCTTTAATTACTTATTTTATGGCATTGAGACATCATTATCATTGTGTTTCCTTTTATCTCATTGATGAGATTATGACATTGCTACAACAATCAACAATTGTTTAATAAAGTTAGTAAAGGTTTGCATCTTTTAAACTAAACCAACTAACTATAGGCAAAGTTGTTACAAAGACACTGCATGACAGAACCCAAAAGTTTTTAGGTTTTGCTTGTTGTTGAAACAAAATGAAAAGATTTTCATTGCATGAGCTATTATTAGTTAACTTGTGAAGAGGAAAGAAGTTCATATATCCTCTTGTTCTCTCATTCTTCTTACCAAATTTTTTTTTTCTCTCCTCTATAGACAATATCAAATTATGGCTTCGACACCACTTCTTTCATGCTATAGGCAATTGATCTTCACAGTTTTTACAAATGCCTTTGCCTAGTTATCTATTTTCTTCTCAAATTTTTTAGGCCAGGAGAATAATTTTTCCCTAGCATAGACATCCCTCAAAATGGTTGATCATTGGTATAGTAGCCACAATTGCATTGGCCATTAATTTTTGCTTGGCCTTTGTTAATTTCAATCTACCACCCTTTGCATTGGCCATCAGTATAAGAAAGTTGAGAGCCTATAAGGGCCCATGCCAAGACGAAAATAGTATGCCAAGATGGAAAAATTTAGGTAAAAGGATAAAATGGACACATGGTGGCGTTTCATTATGAGATATAATCATTGTATGGACCACCACTTATTGCATTTTGACTAACTATTCATCTTCCCTTTTTGTTTTTCATAGTGCTTGGGGTCAATTTGAAATTTTTTTTTTTTTTTTTTGAGCAAAGGGAGCCAATTTGCTTGAGTTCTATTTACAATCACATCTATGCAAGAGTCTCATCATATTCTTATCTTTTTGATCAATTCTTCCAATAATTAACATTAATTACAATGCTTTTGCGTCATAAGCAAGGAATGTAATTATTAGTTTTGAACTTTCAAAATATTTGTACTATAATTATCTCAATTGTCTCTAAATCTTTTCTATTTCATTTTCCTTTTTGCATTTTTTTGGGTCCCCAAACATTTTTTCAAGCAATCAATAAAAAAGAAAAAAACTCAATCATACACTAAGCTAATCACAAAAATTTTATGGGATATAATGATGCATGTACACTTATAAATTTAGCAAAGCCAACATTTTGAAATACAAATGTGCCCATTCTAATTTGCATATCTTTTGGGAATAAAAAGTTGGCCCTGCCGAAAGTATGTGAGTAGAAAATTTGGGTAGAAATTTAGGTCACTTTCTTACAAGTCAGCAATAATCGATGTATGTATTTTCTTGGGAGATATTACGCCATATAGGATGATATGACTAAATTACCATCAATTACTTACAAAGGTGCAATGTTTCCATCTATGCTTCCTATTGGCGCATAAAGACATGCACGTGGGTTTTTTTTTGTTTTTTTTTTTATGCATTCTTGGAAGGACCTTCTAGATTGGAACTCCTTTAATGGCTAATTCATTGTTATGCTACAAGAAAAGTGGCAACTTTGAACAATCAGATGCTACAAAAAGGTCATGCTCATTTTGAGTAATAATAGTTGTTTACCTATTGTTACAACCCACATATATAATCCCATATAAGTATAATACACATGTACATGCTCATTTTGAGTAATAATAGTTGTTTACCTATTGTTACAACCCACATATATAATCCCATATACGTATAATACACATGTACATCCTTCATGTTTATGTCAATAGGCCACAACTAAAAAAGTACCACAAACATGTTCACACAAGTTGCTTTATACTAAAACATAAAAATTAAAATTTCACTTTTATGTCCATCATTGTAAAAATCATAATTTAAATAACTAATTCTTAATGCAACAAGTCATTTTTTTACATACTAAAATTACTTGGTTTGCTTTTGCAAATTATTGGGATTAGTACTTAAGTTGGAATTTTGTCTTTTTTTTTTTTTTTTTTTTTACTTTTACCTATCATAATTATAATATTGAGTTGCACTATTGTAGTTGAAAGTTCTTACAAGAAGAATGCCTCATTAAAATAGATTAGGCAGATCCATTGTAATCTATTAACCATTGTAGGCCATCAAATGAATGATTTTCAACTCTTCAAACCCAATAACTTTGTTAGGTGGACTTTGAACTAACAAATGAATGGGCAGCATGATGGGCCTCATCCTCACACAGTTAGTCTCCTCAATTGTGGACTTGTGATGCTTATATGCAATGGCTTTCCGTTTCAAGAGGGTTTCATTTTTTGTAGCCTTGGGCTACATGGCGAGCTCACGGTCTTTCATACTTTTTCTTTTCTCTTTCTCTCTTCTTTTTTTTTTTTCAAGAGAATTGTTTTGTACTCTCTTACATATATATGTATGTATGTATGTATGTATTTGATTAAAAGCTATTAAATTTAAAATTAAAGTTGTTGTTATTATTATTGTATTTGATCAAAACCCATTAGAACATGTTACAATCTATATAAACAAAAATTTAATTTCATTCTTATAATCATATCCTCTAAATCATAAATAGTATTTGAATTTAAATTTTATTAAATTTTGTAAAAAAATTTAAATTTAGGTGCTTACTATTTTGACTCACTTTTTTTTTAGTAAATCAAAATAATTCAATATAAAAAATACCTTATTTTTTATTTTATTTTTAAATTTTTTAATTGAATTATTTCTAACTTACTTAAAAAAAAGTTAAAATTAATTTCCTCTTAAACTTAATTAGGCATGGTTTGTGCTAAAACATGTTTCAACCATGATAAAATATACAACAAAGAAAAGGAAAAAAAAAATCACATTTGCACCAAGTAAATCCTTAAAGTTTACCACCCTCATTTTGTTTTGAGTTGTAATTACTTGAAAACAATTATCATGTTTTACTACAACAGAATCTACACACATCTACAATTAAAGGTTTCAAGCCAAATTAATCAACTTGGATAAGTCTAAGGTCACTTTTAATAAAAAAAATTGACCTAGCAATTAAATAAGGAGTGGCTATTGGCTCTATCTTCATATGGTGGATAGTAAAGAAAGGTAGTTAGGTCTACCCACTTGTATAAGGAGATTAAAGAAGATATGAATATCCTTAATGAATATGTGTGGAGAAAAAACTCAAAGGGTGGAAAGAAAAATGTCTATCTTAGGTAGTAAGGAAAGTGTATTAATTGGATAATTTGTATCATATCATGGGTCACAATTGGTTAAATGCAAAGATGTATATATGTTGCTGACTTGCTATCCTTTACTAAAATTGAAACATGTGGGCATATTATCAGGAACATGTGAGAAGGAAGGAAAATGATAAACAGTGTCACTGTAAAATAATAAGACAAAATGAAATTTAAAATAATGTGAGAGATGAAGAATCTTTTTGCCATATAAAGTGGAAGGACAAAAGTGGTAAAAAAGTGACAGAATCTTTTTTCAAAGTCATGATTTGAATTCTTACCAATATAACTATATATATATATATATATATAGTATGACTTAAGATGTAATCTCATTGCCTATTCGAGTGTTAGTCATTAATTCCTTCTTTCTAAGAGATCATAAAGGTTGTTTTTCTTTTCTTTTATTTGCCTATGCACTTTGTGAGAACCACCTCTCTAACCCAAAGTTTTTCCTCTCCCTTAAAACCCACCCTACTTCCCTCTTCAACTCGTTTATAAAAGATACTTCCTTGACTCTTGGCAAATAATGATCTCTACCTTTCTCTCTTACTCTTCCCACTTGCAATTCCAACCTAGAAAATGAAGAAAAGAGGCTGGTTATTTGTACATATTATTCTAGTCATTAATTAGCATGGACTTCTTATTCTAATTCTCAATTCACATGAATATTTAGCATGGAATTTTATTCTAACCCCCATTTAACATGAATGTGCAAAGTAGCAATACATTAACATTTGTTTTTCCTCTAACAATAATTAGATGACAATTTTTTATTTACTGCATTTCTCTAAACTCAATGTAATGTGATTATTACACATTGCCTATTGGTTAATAATATAAGGCAGAGAATATGTATCAAAGACTTAAACATTATAATAACCAAAGTAATTGGGATCAATGTTCCCTTAATCCCCTAACATCTAACATTTCCATTGCATGTACTAATTGTAACTCATAAATTGCATTGCTCCTAATTACATATGCCAACAGCAATTATGAAATCAGGACAAATATGTTTGTGTACTTTATATATATATATATAATGGCAACACCAAATATGAAATTAAGAGAAATTCTCAATGCTACATAACAGCCAACATTCAAAAAAAGAATCCAAAAAAAAAAAAAATGGTTGAGAGAGGCTTGCCATGACCTTGTGTGCTTTTGAAATTATTTAGTAATATATATATATATATATATATATATCTAAAGTGTACTTTTTTTTACATAATTGGATAAAATTAATCCCTAATTTGAACAATAAAAATGTGCACCCTAAAAGCCTCTTGAAAGATTTGACAAAAGGAAAAAAGAAAATGAAAAAATCCATTGGTCAGTAGTAAAGGTGATGGATTTGAGACTGTACCTCTAGAATTGAGCTCATTACATTGGGCTTCATAGTGATTGAGATTATGATTCTTTTGGTGGACAAGCAGCTGAAGTTTGTGGATGTGCTGGAGATAATATTGCCAGAATCTCTCTCCTTGCTTCATCGCTACAACCTTGGTGGAGCATGTCTCCTCTCCAATTGCCAACTCTAGTTGCTTTGTCTCTACCCCTACAGTGGCCATTATTATAAAGTAGAAGATCTTTCACTGTTGATTTTATGATTTCAAAAACAATTTTGCTCAAGTAGTTTTTTGTGGCTTCCATGGTTTATATCATAAAGGTAAAAAAAAAACACACACACACACACACAAGGAAAGGTCTAGGGATTGGGATATCTTTGAAAATAAGTTAGTTGAAATGTGTTTTAGGCCCGATTCAATGTCTTCAATCGATATTTGGGCCCAAGTCCATGTTCTTGAAGAACAAAAGTGGGCTTCATATTTAGCCCTTCTCAAAGGATTGAGATGCAAATTAATTTGGGCCATGATTTGTAATGAAATTTTTGAAAGTTTGTTAATTTGTTCAACCAAGTGGGCTACGTTGTAGGGGTAAGTCTAATAAGTGTATAAGTGGTAATTTCTTAACTTCAAATCTAAATAGAGATAGAATAATAATTTAAGGTAACTTTAGTTACTATCTCAATGGTATAATTTAAGGATTTTTAAAAAAATAAATAATTTTTAACTATAAATAACTTTTTCATTATATTTCTAATATATAAAATCAATTATAAAGAAAAACATAGTCACTGGAAGATTATATTGTTTATTTGGCAAACTAATTAGCCAAAGATTCTTAATATGTTTGGCACTTCCATCCCAAGTAAGCAATAACAAAAGCTCTCTTTATTAAAGAGAAAAAGGAGTGTTTCCTTAAATAAAAATTACAGGGGTGATGGCAAAAGAAAATTCTCTATTCTCAAGTCTTATTATTATCTTAGCTATCTTGATTTGGAAAAAAAGGCATATCTCTGACCTCTCAGCAAATTTTTTTCCATGATTGGCTATATAGAAGCAAAGATGGCGACATTTTAGATGATTGTTATCCTTCTAGCACATTTTTCTGATTTGCATCTCAAAAGTACAGGGGCATAAGCAACCAAACATCCTTTTTAGAACAAGAAGCAACCAAATGTCTTGATTCATCAATTGTCTATATTCATACTTAGAGTTCAATCTAGGTTGGCAATTGATCCTAACTAAGGGAGACTATGATCCCTATTCAAAATGTGAGCATAAGTATGCTAAAAAACACATTGGTTACTTGTATAAGTGACAAATTTCTTTCAATTGGAATGATTGTTAACTGTAAGTTGATTATGAGTACATGATGCTGATTATATGGATATGTCCAACTACTTAACTCAACCCAACTATTGAGTCTTTTTAGTAGTTTCCCATCCACAAATTGTAAGTTTAAGTGATTGGAAAACTTTTTGTTTTTTTAATGAATTTACTATCATAACTATATGAGCCCCAACAAGTAATATATTTGATGATTATATATATATATGTGTGTGTGTGTGTGTGTGTGTGTGTGTGTGTGTGTGTGTTTTTTAATGAATTTATTATCATAACTACATGATCCCCGATAAGTAATTAATTTGATGATTTGATATTCTTTGTTGATAATATAATGTTCTCTAAATGCTATACAAATAATCATATATTAATACAATCACAAGTTAATTCTATTCAAAATAATTTATATTTTTAGTTTTAGGTTTGAATTATGATTCTTAACTTATTACAATTTCTAATAGTTTTAGTTTTCATTCAGTTTCAAACCTCTTTTTTTAAAAAACCTGCTATGTAGCATTGAGAATTTTTCTTAACTTCATATTTGGTGTCGCTATTATATAAAAACAAACTGCACAAACATATTTGTTTTGATTTCATAATTGTTGTTGGCATATGTAATTAAGAGCGATGTAATTTATGAGATACAACTAGTAGATGCAATAAAAATGATACATGTTAGGGAGACTAAGGGAACATTGATCACAATTACATTGGTTATTATAATGTTGAAGTCATGGATGTATAATCTTTGCCTCATATTATTAACTAGTAGGAAATATGTAATAATCACATTATGTTGAGTTTAAAGAAATGTTGTAAATAAAAAGTTGTCATCTAGTTATTGTTAGAGGAGAAACAAAGGTTAATGTACTATTGCTTTGCACATTCATGTTAAATGGGGATTAGAATAAGAATTCCATTCTAAACATTCATGTTAATTGACAATTAAAATAAGAAATCCATGCTAATTATTGACTAGAATAATATGTACAAATAACCAGCCTCTTTTCTTTGTTTTCTAGGTTAGAATTGCCAGTGGGAAGAGTAAGAGAGAAAGGTAAGGATTGTTATTTGTCAAGAGTCATGGAAGTATCTTTTATAAATAAGTTAAAGAGGGGAGTAAGGTGGGTTTTGAGGGAAAGGATGGGGAGAGGAAAAGCTTTGGGTTAGAGACCTAGTAACTTCTCACAAAGTGTATAGACTAAAAAAAAAAAAAATTATGATCTCACTAAAAGAAGAAATTAATGACTAACACTCAGATAGGTGACATGATTACAACATCTTTAGTTGTGTTATATATATTGAGTTATATTGGCAAGAATTCAAATCACAACTTCAAAAGGATATTCTTTGACTTTTGTTACCACTTTTCTCCTTCCACTTTATATGGCAAAAAGATTCTTCATCTCTCATTTTTTTTTTTTTATTTTAAATTTCATTTTGTCTTTTCTTTTACAGTTATACTTTTTATCATTTTCCTTTTTTTCACATATTCTTGCAATATGCCCACATGTTGCAATTTTAGTAAATGACAGTAAGTCAATAACATATCTACATCTTAGCATTTAACCAATTGTGACCCATGATATGATACAGATTATCCAATTAATAAACTTCCCCTGCTACCCAAGATAGACATTTTTCTTTCCACCCTTTGAGTTTTTCTCCCGACATATTCACTAAGGATATTCATACCTCCTTTAATCTCCTTATACAAGTGGGTAAGCCTAACTACCTTTCCTTATTATCCACCATATGAAGATAAAGCTAATAGCCACTCCTCATTTAAATATTCTATCAATATTTTTACTAAAAGTGACCTCTATACTTATCTAGGTTGATTAGTTGGCCTGACACCTATAATTGTAAATGTGCATAGATTCTCTTGAAGTAAAACATGATAATTTTTTTCAAGTAATTATAACACAAAACAAAATGAAAGTGGTAAATTAGGAAAATTTACTTAGTGAAAATGTATATCCTTTATTTTTCCTTTTCATTGGTTGTATATTTTATCATGGTTGAAAGAAGATTCAACACAAAGTATGCCTAATTAAGTTTAAAGGAAAATTTATTTTAACATTTTGTTTTTGAGTGAGTTAAAAATAATTCAACATAAAAAATTAAAAAATAAAATAAAATAATAGGGTATTTTTTTATGTTGAATTATTTTAATTTATCAAAAAAAAGTGAGTCAAATTAATAAGCACTTAAATTTAATTTTTTTACAAAATTTAATAAAATTTAAATTTGAATATTATCTAGGATTTAAAGAAGAGGATTATAAGAATGAAATAAATTTTTATTTATATAAATTGCACCATGTTCTAATGGGTTTGGATCAAATACAACAATAATAACAACTTTAATTTTAAATTTAATAGATTTTAATCAAATAATAATATATATATATATATATATATATATATATATATATATATATATAAATGAGTACAAAACAATTTTCTCAAGAAAAAGAGAGAGAGAGAGAGAGAGAGAGAGAGAGAGAGAGAGAGAGAGAGAGAAAAGAACAAGTACAAATAAGAAACAAAAAGACCATGAACTTGCCACGTAGCCCAAGGCTACAAAAAATGAATCCATCTTGAAACGAAAAAGCCCATCATGTAAACAGCACAAGTCCACAACTAAGGAGACCAATTGGGTAAGGACTAAGCCCATTGTGCTACCCACTCATTTGTTAGTTCAAAATCCACCTAACAAAGTACTAGGTTTGAGAGTTGAAAATCGTTGATTTGATGGCCTACAATGGTTAATAGATTATAATGGCCCCACCAAATCTATTTTCATGAGGCATTTTGAATGAGTTAAAAATAATTCAACACAAAAAGTTAAAAAATAAAATAAAATAGTAGGTTATTTTTTTATGTTGAATTATTTTAATTTATTGAAAAAAAAAAGAGTCAAAATAATAAGTACTTAAATTTAAATTTTTTTTACAAAATTTAAATTTAAATATTATCTATGATTTGGAGAAGAGGATTATAAGAAATAAAATTAAATTTTTTTATTTATATAAATTGTACCATGTTCTAATGAGTTTTGATCAAATACAATAATAATAACAATTTTAATTTTAAATTTAATAGATTTTAATTAAATTAATATATATATATATATATATATATATATATATATATATGAGTATAAAACAATTCTCTCAAGAAAAAAAAAATGATAGAGAGAGAGAAAAGAACAAGTACAAATAAGAAAAAAAAAAAACTGTGAGCTTGCCACGTAGCCCAAGGCTACAAAAAATGAATCCATCTTGAAATGAAAAAACCATCAAGTAAGCACCACAAATCCACAACTAAGGAGACCAATTGGGTGAGGACTAAGCCCATTGTGCTACCCACTCATTTGTTAGCTCAAAGTCCACCTAACAAAGTACTAGGTTTGAAAGTTGAAAATCATTGATTTGATGACCTACAATGGTTGATAGATTACAATGGCCCCACCCAATCTATTTTCATGAGGCATTTTTCTTGTAAGAACATTCAATTGCAATAACACAACTTAATATTAAACTATGATAGGTAAAAGTAAAAAAAAAAAAATCCAATTTAAAACAAACCAAGTAATTTTAGTATGTAAAAAAAAATTAATTGGTTTCATTAAGAATTGGTTATTTAAATTATGATTTTTACAACAATGGACATAAAGGCAAAATTTTAATTTTAGGTTTTAATATAAAGCAACTTATGTGAACATGTTTATGGTACTTTTTTAACCTTGAACCTTAGAAACCAATTTTGTAGCTTACATTTGAGTTGGATAATAATTCTCAAACATTTAAAAATTCTTAATTTTAATGAATTTAACCTTAGTTGCAGCCTACTGACATCAACTTGGAGGATGTACATATGTATTATAGGTATATGGGATTATATACATGGGTTGTAATGATAGGTAAACAACCATTATTACTCAAAATGAGCATGGCCTTTTAGCAACATCTAATTGTTCAAAGTTGCCAACTTTTCTTACAGCATATTGATAGATTAGCCACTGAAGGAGTTCCAATCTAGAAGCTCCTTCCAAGAATGCATCCAAAAAAAACCAAAAACCCACATGCATGTCTTTATGCACTAATAGGAAGAACAGATGGAAATATTGCTCCTTTGAAAGTCATTGATGGTAATTTAGTCATACGATCCTATCTAGCACTCTTCGATGGCATAAATATCTCTAGAGAAAGTATATACATCTATTATTGTTAACTTGTAACAAAGTGACCTAAATTTCTGCCCAAATTTTCTACTTGCATACTTTCATTGGGGCCAACTTTTTCATTCCTAAAAGATAGAGATATTTGAATCAAAATGGGCATATTTATATTTCAAAATGTTGGCTTTGCTAAATTTATAAGTGTACATGCATCTTTATTTTTGGCAGAATTTTAGTGACTAGCTTAGTGTATGATTGAGTTTTTTCTTTCTATTAGTTAAATTTAGGAACAATAAAGGAGTAACAATTAAGATAATTATAGTACTAATATTTTGAAAGTTCAAAACTAATAATTACATTTCTTGCTTATGACACTAAAGCATTGTAAATAACATCAATTTATTGGAAGGTTGGATCAAAAAGATAAGAATATGATGAAACTCTTGCATGGATGTGATTGCAAATTTTTTTTCTACTCAACCAAATTGGCCCCCTTTGCTTAAAAAAAAATTGCAAATTAACCCCAAGCACTATGAAAAACAGTAAGGGAAGAGGAATAATTGGTCAAAATGGAACAATTGGTGGCCCACACGACCACCATATCCCATAATGAAATGTCATCATATGTCCATCTTATCCTTTTACCCAACCTTTTCTATCTTGGCATGGGCCTCTCCAAGCTCTCAACTTTCCCTTTCCCCAAATGCCTTTCAAATAGTGCCCAAAACACCAAGAAACCATTAAAACAAAATCCATCATAAGAACCCCTATCTCTACAAATCAATAAAACCTTAAAAATGGCTACTAATCTCCTTTATTTGAGATCCCTGATGGTTTGACCATGTGCAGCCTCATCCAACACCCATATAGACAACCCAAATTGCTAGATAAACTCCTCTGCCTCACTAAACTGGTGGACCCCTCTCTTTGCTTGGTCCTCTGAGGCCAACTACATTAGCTCCAAAGATAAGGCAAATGATGATGTCTTGGGGAAAGAAGAGATTAAATTTGAGACTAAGACTAAACTGGCAAAATCTCAAGTTAGTTCTCATAGGCCATCATCTCATAAGTACATTTTTTTTTTCTTTTCATTTTATCTTTTTTTAAAAATATTTCAAACGTTGTGTATTATTTAATTCTTGCCTTTTTGGGGATTCACTAATGTGTTTGATTGGTCTAATCTAGTGACATTTCTTTCACTTGTAAACTTTTGTAAAAGACACTAGAATATGTAATTATCATTGTATTATAATATAATATTGATTATCATCATTGTTAAGCTTAGAAAAAAATTATTAGTGATAACATGTAAATATGATTATGAAAGATTTACATGACATAAATGGTGGCTGCTACTTACGTTGTTGTAGATGCTGACATGTTTAGTTGTTTAATTATAACTTATGCCCACCATATTAATAATATTAATTGTGTATAAATTCAATTGTTACTAAAGTTTAGATAGATAAAATAATACTTAATTTCATTTCAATTAGTGATTTCTTTCTATTTTATTTCATGTATTTATATCATATTTTTATATTTATGTATTCAATTAATTAGAGATATATTGATCTAACATATAGCAAATTAGTCGTTAATGTCATGTTCATTATTACATTAGAGGTAATAAGTGTACATTAGCCATCAAAGGAGCTTTGATCCAGAAATTAAGAAGCTCCTCCCAAGATTGCATCGAAAAGAAAAGATCTAACAACTACATACATGTTTTTATTTGCCAAAAGGAAGCTCAGATGGAAATAATACAACTTTGGAAGTAATTGATGGTAATTTAATCATATCCTATCTAGTACTCTAATATATTTAAAGAAAATATGTAGATCTACTATCATTGACATGTAAGAAAGTAACCTTAAGTTTCATCCAAAATTTCTACTCGTATCCTTCCATTGGGAATGATTTTTTGATTCACACAAAATATGCAAATAAGAGTGGGCTCATTTGTCTTTCAAAAAGTTGATTTTGCTAAATTTATAAGTGCACATGTATCATTATATTGCACCCAATTTTAGTAATTAGGTTAGTGTATAATCAAATTTTTTCCTTTTTATTAGCTATCTAAGAAACATTTTAAGACTCGAAAAAATGTAAGAAGGAAAAAGAAATAAAAGAAACTTAGGAACAATAGAGGGGTTATGATTGAGATAATTATAGGACTAATATTTTGAAAGTTTTGAACTAATAATTAAATGCATGGTGTATGTATGCATTGTAATTAACATCAATTAATCAAAATTCTTCAAAATTCAACCCTAAATCACCTCTTCCTTAAACCCCATAAATGCAAATCCCTTTACCATAATTCCCTTCACCATAATTCCCTTCTTTTAAACTTAGCAATCACAAGAATTATGCTAAAAATAACATCATTTTGCATCTAAGAAAGCATATTCTCAAACTATTGGTAACAATTATTGTTTTTAACTACTTGTATACATGGGCATCATGTTCATAACAATTACTTTAGTTGCAATTGCTAACCATTAACACTTTTATCTTTCCAATGAAAAATATGATTTTTTTTTTTGTATTCAAATTGATTTTCATACATCCCTAGTAGAAAATAAATTGATACCCCCCACAACCCAAGAAAAGTCTAAACCAAAACTATGACACTTAGAATAGCTAATATGATTGCTCAACAATTGATAATATGGTAAAAAAAGAAACTTAGTAAAAAGTATCAGATTGTTCTAAAATTAAATGAATAAATAAATCAACAAAATAGTAGAACAAGCAACAAGTTTGAAAATAGATACACCAAATAAAAGCCATGAGCAAATGAGCAAGCCAACATAGCCATAAATAATTGATCCTCCAAAATAGGTCTATGGCATA
Organism: Rhizophora mangle; assembly: GCA_037832345.1. Taxonomy (NCBI): domain Eukaryota; kingdom Viridiplantae; phylum Streptophyta; class Magnoliopsida; order Malpighiales; family Rhizophoraceae; genus Rhizophora; species Rhizophora mangle. The sequence goes on from JBAPLJ010001326.1 coordinate 118,627, forward strand.
GTAAGAGTCAAATTGGAACACTAGAATCACAAACAAAAGCCAAACATTGGACAATAAAAATTCAAAACACATGTAGTGAATAGTCTAGAAAATGAAAGAAAAAATAATAAAAAAATGGTGGGGAGTTTAGTTAGGAGCAAGAGCATAAATCAGAGGAACCAAGAAGTTGAATGGAGCACCATTGTTTTGCTTCTTAACATGCACCTCTCTTTAACAAAATTTAAACACAAACATTAATCCTCCTAACAATAATACATAAATTAACAAAGATTTTGAAATAGAAACATACATGTAATATGATAAACCCATAATAAATATTTGACAAAGACTCATTAATTAGAGGCATAGGGATCAAACAATGAGGCCATAACTAGGTCTTGATTTGGAAAGCACTTGTTCTTTGTCCAAATCTAAAAGGTCTATTAGCCATCCGAGTTGGATTTTGACACTTTACCAAAATAATAAAGGATGGAAATATTATAGTTAATTTGTATAGAATCTATTAATTTTAATTTTCTTTAAATTATGTACATTGCCATATGGCTAAAATAATTAGTTATTTATAGCAGCCGTTTAAAATAATTTGTTTATATATATGATACCAACTACACATGTTAAATATTCATAATAGAGTCTTGCCCAAACCCCTTTTGGGTTGATGTAAATGTAATTTCAAAGGTTTAAGCCCATTTATGGGTGGTAAGCCTAGTGAGAAAGGCTAGTCCCATGATACACTTTGGAAAGAGTTTGGAGCCAAACCCAAACTGACACATTGAAGGTAAAAAACAAAAAATCATCTTTACTTTAACTTCATAGAGCTAAGATCTAGTCACTCATATTAGACACCAGGTGGGCATTCGGCTTCCCCATCTTAAAGATGGTTACAGGTGTAGTGATGGGCTTAGATGTATGTAATTTAGCTTAGAATAATGGGCCATAGACAAATTGCATTCAATGAACTTGTCTAAATGAAAGTTTCAAATGGGACACAATCAAATTTGCTAACTTAATCACTTTTATAATCAATAGTAAAACTAGAACACTAGGTTCCACGTAACAAAAACAAATTGCATTTTTTACCATGTCAAATGGTACAATTATAGACACAAATTATGCAAATTCAACAACTTGCTGCCTTGTTCAGTTTTTCTTTAAAGGGGAAAAAGTTTTGGAAATAATTGTATTTTGTTAAGGTGTAATATAGATGTAATCTGATAAAAAAAGATTAAAATAAAACATTATGAGTGTCATCATAATCTTATTCAAAATAAAAAAATAATTATTATTAGAAAAATTGAAAGTTGACAATAAGTAACATAAAAATACAACATAGACTAAGGAACCAACATTAAAATATAATAAATAACATTAAAATACAAGAGTGTAACCAACAAAGCCTAAGAAACTCATTGGAAGGATAGCTTGAAGGATTCATAACATTCTTTGCAACCACAATCGTTGCCTCCTCAACTTTACTACATTCATCCTTAACTTCAAAATAATTGCATAAAATAATAATAATCAAAATTGCACTAGGTGGATTGTTTTCAAAGACAAAATTTGCTACTACATCCATGAACACCATTATGGCGTTATATGCCTTCTGTGAGGGAGAAGATCCCTAAGATGAGCAAATGCAAAAAATGACAACTGTAAAATAGCACATCACAAATTTTGAATCAGTAGAATCATGAAAAGAAAGTGTCTTAGGAGGAGCAAACATCATCTCTGAAAAGAAATTGTTTAGTGGCTTTGACAAGGATGGAGAAGGATAAAGTAAATGTTTTTTGTATGTCACTACTAGCTTCAAGACATAAATGACATATGTAATAGAAAAACATATAATTATCTCAAAAATAGTTCTTATGCTGACAACCTATGTGAATGATGGCAAATTGAAATTAACAAAAGTCAACCAAAAATTAGTGGCCAATGCTATTGTGGCTACTGTATCAATGATCAACCATCTGGAGGGATGTCTTATGTTGGGGAAAAATTATTCTTCTAGCCTAAATTTGAGAAGAAAGATGGATAACTAGATAAAGACATCTGCAAAAACTATGAAAATCAATTGCCTATAATGTGAATGAAGAGGTGTAGAAGCCACAATTTGATATTGTCTATAAAGGAGAGAAAAAAAAATACTTTTGCTAAGAAGAATGAGAGAACAAGAGGATATAGAAACTTCTTTCCTCATTGCAAGCTAACTAACAATAGCTTATGCAGCGAAAATCTTTCTTTTCTATTTCAACAACAAGCAAAACCTAAAATCATCTAGGCCATGTCAGGTAGTGTCTTTGTAACAACTCTACTTGAAGTTAGTTGGTTTAGTTTAGAGGATGCAAACCTTTACCAACTTTATTAAACAACTGTTGACTACTATAGTAATGTCACAATCACAATAACTAGATAAAAAGAAACACAATGATAATGATGTCTCAACGCCATAAAATAAGCAATTTAAACAACAATCTTCTCAAGGGAAGAAAAAATTGATTTTACTTCCATGACACTTAGATTACATAGAAGAGCATGGACTGAACTGATGTCTTCTCTTCAATGTCAACATGTCAATCAAATTTTTGTAAAAGGGGACTATAAATCTTTGTTATATGTTGCTTTCTTCCTTATGAAATAAGGTGCATTGCATAGTGGTTGTCATTGAACACTTGCTTCCATGTGCAATCTCATCTTCATGGAAGTAAGGGGAACCCCCATAATAAGAAAAAAAAGAACAAAAAATTCATTTTTGCACTGGGGTCACAAAAATGCCTTTGATACTTTTACCAATTTTCTACATTTCTTCACTTTAATAGTGTAAACCTTTCAATTAGAGTCAATAGAAATTGACAAAGTTGATCTAGGTCACAACAAAGTCATCAAATAATTATATATCTCTCAAATATTTTCAATTTTTGCAACACAATTTTCTTTATCCTAATATGGGAAAGGAAATTAAGATAACTAGATAATTGGTCATAGCATTTTTTCTAGCTCCAATGTTAGCTATTTTCATGTATGCAAAGAGCTAACATAATTGGAACTAGGTTGTGAGGGTCAAATAACTCTTTGAGTCTTTTAAAGTTGCGTAACTTAGATTGCTTGTGATTGTCACTACTTTATCTTAGTTTGCTTGTGATCATTAGTGCTTTATCTTTCGTCTATAATGTATGACATTGAGCATTATTTCCATGAGCATTTCTTGAGCTTCTCAAAGAATAGCATTAAATTATTCCTACTATTTCATGGAACTGTTGAAAGTACTTTAGATACCCTCACTATTGCATCCTTGTTTTCAACAGCAGAAATTTCTCATGAAATGCATGTAAGTTTTCAACAAATCCCTGTTGAATGGTTTGGCTCAAACAATGGGTTTGTCTATCCCTTAAAATCACAATACTTTGTTACTCATGTCACCTTCATGCAGTTGCATGTGCATTTTATATTGTATAATTTTTCCTCCTATATCCAGTTCCAGATACAAATGTTTTCTTGACATCAATAAGGTCAAAGTCTCAATCTCATTTGGCTTATAATAGTGTAAACTAAAACCATCATCCAAATTCCAAGCCAAGCTTAGGTTTTCCTCCAATATCCATGTTGCTAAGATCCAACTTGCAATTACTAGTGCAAAATGGTTCATATAGTTATCTTGTTCCATTCCCCACCTAGACACTTCTGTGTAATGCATTAGAATCTCTACCAAACTAAGCATAGATTATTGCATTTATGATTTGCCAATTCCTCAATTGAAATTTCCTCTTTTCCTAGCATTAATGCCAATTTTTAGCCAACAATTTCACCAAAACATCTGAAATTGTAATTGCAGATGAGAGGTTATGCCTTAAGATATAAGTAGACAAGGTAATTCTATACTTCAAGATGAGATGTCTTTGAAAGCTAAAAGCATAGTATTAATGCTTTAGACTTTGGCTCTAGAGATATTAGCAATTTCTAGAATGTCAAAGTCCTTAATCCATTCCAGACAAAATCCATGCTAAGGGTAGTCAAAGTCAATAGGTTAGGAGGGCCTGCATCTATGGTAATAAGTGTCTAACATCATTCACCTCGCCACTTCTAAGATAACCCAAAATCATAATATTCTAGGATATCACATATGGTGGCATGCTTTTCAATTGCATCTTATAGAATAGTTTCAATGTGTCACCAATTAAGCCAAGTTCTGCATAAGCTGCTAATAGCAAATTCCACATCATAACATTTTTCTTTGTTGTGATGTCAAAGATTAGTCTGACATCATAAGGTCTCTTACATTTATCATACATATCTATGATGCTTCTTGTAATTAATACATCTGAAGTAAGGCTATTTCTAATGACATAACAGTGAGCTGCTTTACCAATTTGTATGTTTCTTGTAATTGCACTTGCAGATAATATAGATGCCAATGTCACAAAGTCAAAGCTCATGTTTTTTCATCTCATCAAATGACACAAATTAAGTGCCTTAAAGCTTGCTTACATCACACATAGCTAGAAATGAGCAAATTCCATGTAACTATATCTTTTTCAATTATATTATAACAAACTAACTCAGCATCCTCAGTTAATCCAACCTTAAAATAAATGTTTAAAATTGAACTGCCTAAGATAATGTCCAATTCAAAGCCACTAAACAAAAATTGCATGCCCTTGCTTGCCCTTTTCAATTACACCAAAATTAGCTAAAGTTGAAAGAAAGCTAGATAAAGTAACTCTACTAGGTGTAACACCTTTCAATTGCATATCAAGAAACATTTTAGTTACTTCCTTGTAAAACCCATTTTGAACATTACTCACAATCATCAAATTCCATGTAACTACTTTCTTATCAAGCATATTATCAAACACTTTCCTTGCATCCTTAGGAACCCAACATTTTCCATATACATTCATGAGACTGCAAGAAACAAACCCACATCCATCCAAATAAATTTCGTGGAATACCCATGAACTGATCTACCAAATCCAATCCATCACAAAGACTATAAGCTTTCAACACTTTAAGCACAACAAAGTTATCAGCCAAAATGCCATTATTGAGCATCCAACAAAAACCCATTAAAACTTTTATTCAAATTGAATCTATTCCTAGGTAAACCATAAAAGAAAAAAAATAATGTCAGTTGAATCTAAGCTTCAATAAATCCAAGAATATGTTGTTTATACTTTTATTTTAATGTTAAGGAATTAAGAAATAAATCTATTGATTCATCAAAATATTTGATAAATAAATAATAAGAAGGTAACTTTTATAAATTTTTAATTTCACCATGATTAACTTACCTTTATCCCAGCAATAAAAAAAAAAATAGAATACAATACATATAAAAGAATATGAGACTGATAATTCACACCAAGTGGTCTCCAATGTAGTCCAATTTCAAGTAACTAAATTGTTGTGTCTTAGGTGACACATTATCGTGTCTAATAGCAACCATCTTTAAGAAATCCCTTGTCATTGCACTAGAAAAGTAATTCAATCCAAGCAACTGGCTTGTATAATGAAAATGATTTTTAAGAAGACGCAAATATTATGTTTTGATATTTACATTTTCCCTTTTGTTAATAGTGTGGCACTGTGTTTTGCCAAATGGAAGCAAAAGTTCTAAGTCCCACAGTTTATTGGCTTTCATGGAGGAAGCATGAAAGTATCATCATAGTCCACCTTTGTGATTCCCTATCACTCACACTTTCAAAATAAGATCAAATAAGTTTGATAGATGTTTAACCCACCTATCATGACTCTTTTAATGATTTGATATTGAGATTAGTTAATATATTTAAATTTGGATTGTAATAAAGGTAGATACTTGATGCTAGGGATTCAAGTGAAACCCACAAAGACAATGATCTTGCAAAGCACACAACATCCAAGAATCAAGACTACAACTTCTCTTTCAAGGAGAACTTCTAGAGGGCAACTTTATAAGTTAGAATTTTTAGCCTTGTCTATTAAAGCAAGGGACCCATAAGATCTAATCAAAATCAGCTACATATCCCAATAGGGATTAGGTCATTGGTCACTTGCTGATATCTATAATTTTTATGTTTCTTTTCAAATCAAATTCTTTATTTTTCTTATACTTATTAGTAACAAAATTACACTTATTTATATATTATTTCATGAGAAATTAATTACTTTAACATATAAATATGCATTATGAGATATTTCCAATAAAATATTGTTATACTAAACTTAAAATTTTAACTTATTTTTTTGAGTGAGTTAAAAATAATTCAAAACAAGAATTTATAAATTAAATAAAAATAAAGTATTTTTTATGGTGAGTTATTTTGTTTCACCAAAGAAACAAAAGTAAGTTAAAATAGTAAGCACTTAATTTAAAATTTTTTACAAAATATAATACAATTTAAATTTGAATATTATCATTGATTTAAAGGAGAGGATTATAAGAATAAAATTAAATTTTTATTTTTATAGCTCGTAACATTTTCTAATAAATTTTAATCAAATACAATAACAATAACAACTTCTTTAATTTTAAATTTAATAGATTTTAATCAAACTAATATATATATATATATATATATATATATATGTACAAAATAATTATCTGAAGTAAAGAAAAAGGATGAATGAGAACAAAAGGACCATAAGCTTGCCATGTAGCCCAAGGCTACAAAAACTGAATGCATCTTGAAATGGAAAACTATCATGTAAGCACCACAAGTCTGCAACCAAGGAGACCAACTCGATAAAGACTAGGCCCATCCCATTGCCCACTCATTTGTTAATTCAAAATCCACCTAACAAAGTTACTGGGCTTGAGAGTTGAAAACCGTTGATTCAATGGCTTGTAGTTGTTAAAAGATTATAATGGACCCACCCTTCTTATAAGAACTTTCATTTGCAATAGTTCAACTCAATATTACAATTATGATTATATATTTACTACATTTGTTCCTTTCCCAATAGCTAAAAGTCAAAAAAAAAAAAAAAAGAAGAAAAAATCCAACTTTAAGTACTAATCTTGATAATTTTCAAAAGCAAACCAAGTAATTTTAGCATGTAAAAAATTAATTGGTTGCATCAAGAATTGGTTATTTAAATTATGATTTTTACAATGATGGACATAAAGGTGAAATTTTAATTTCATGGTTTAGTATAAAGCAACTTGTGTGAATATGTTTCTGGTACTTTTTAAACTTGAACCTTAGAAAAGAAATTTCCAATTTTTAAACTGAATTTATCAAGTTACATTCAAGTTGGATAATAATCTCAAATAGCTAAATTCTTAATTTTAATGAATTCAACCTATGTTAGGGCCTACTGATGTCAACATAGAGGATGTACATGTGTATTATATGTATATTGGATTATATATATGGGTTGTAACAATAGTTAGACAACCATTATAACTCAAATGAGCATGACCTTTTTGCAGTGTTTGATCGTTCAAAGTTGCCAACATTTCTTGGGGTGTAGTGACAAACTAGCCACCAAAAGAGTTCCAATCTAGAAGCTCCTTCCAAGAATGCATCCAAAAAGAAAAAAACCAAAATTCCACATGCATGTCATTTTGCACTAGCATGAAGCATAGGTGGAAACATTGCACCCTTGTAAGTAATTGATGGTAATTTAGTCATATCATCCTATCAAGCACTCTTAGATGTTGTAAATATCTCCAAAGAAAATATGTACATTTATTATCACTGATTTGTGAAAAAGTAACCTGAATTTCCATCTAAATTTTATACTCACTTACTTCTACTGGGATTGACTTTTTGATTCCCAAAAGATATGCGAATCAAAATGGGCACATTTGTATTTCAATACATTAGTTTTGCTAAAGTTATAAGTGTACATGCATCATTATATCACATTGAATTGTGATTAGCTTAGTATATGATAGAGTTTTTTCATTTTTATTGATTGTACAAGAAATGTTTGGAGACCCAAAAAAACACCAAAAGGAAAAATAAATAGAAAAAGTTTAGGAACAATATAAGAGTAACAATTGTGATAATTGTTTCATTCTTTTGAAAATTCAAGATTAATAACTGCATTCTTTGCCCATGACACTAAAGCATTGTAATTAATATCAATTATTGGAAGACTTGATCAACAAGATAAGAATATAATGAGACTATTGAATGGATGTGATTGCAAATTTCTTTCTTGTCAAGCAAATTGGTCCCCTTTGCTCAAAATAAATAAACAAATAAATAAAATAAAAATTGTAAATTGACCCCAAGCACTGCAAAAAGCAACAAGGGAAGCATAATAGCCTATCAAAATACAATAAGTGGTAGCCCACATGACCACCATATCCTAGAATGAAAAAACACCATGTGTCCATCTTATCCTTTTTCCTAACTTTTTTCGTTTTGGCATGAGCCCCTCCAGGCCCTCAACTTTCCCTCTCTCCTAATGCCCTTCAATTAGTGCCCAAAACACCATGAAACTAGTAAAGAAAAACCCATCACAAAACCCCTTTCTTTATAGATCAATAAAACTTTGGAAATGGCTACTAATCTCCTTCATCTAAGACTTGCAATGGTCTGGTCATGTGCCACCTCATTTGGCACCCATAAAGATGACCCAAACCACCAAAAAAGCTCCTTCATTTTGCTGAATTAGTGGACCCCTCTCTATGGTTGGTCCTCAGAGACTAACTATATTGGCTCTGAGGATAAGGTGGACGATGATGTCTTGGGGAAAGAAGAGCTCAAATTCAAGGCCAAGACTAAAACAACCAAATCTTGATTCCCTATGGGATGCTTCACGGAGAAGGCTAGGTAGCATTGCATGTTGACTACTGACATGTTGTCATTTCATGATGCCATGTATCACTCCCCTATTGCTAGCCATCTCACCTTTAAGTTTAAGCCTTGCTTGGATCAGTAGCTCTCTAGCCACTCTCTAAGTCGGTTCTCATGGGCCATCTTCTCATAAATACCTCTTTTTTTTCCTTTTCAATTTACCCTTTTTTTTAATCTTTCAAACATTTTAGTCTAATTTAGTTCTTGCCTTCTTAGGGCTCCATTGGTATGTTTGATTAGTCCAATCTAGTGACATTTCTTTCAATTGTAAGCTTTTGTAAGAGACACTAAAATACGTAATTATCATTGTAATATTATATAATGTTGATTATCATCATTTCTAAGCTTAGAAAATAAATTATTAGTGATAACATGTAAATATAATTAAGAAATATTTCTATGATAGAAACGGTGGGTGATGCTTACATTGTACATGTTGACATGTTTAGTTGTGTAGCTATAATTTATGCCTACCTTATTAATAATATTACTTGTGTATAAATTTAGTTATTACTAAAATTTAGATAGATAACATAATGATCAATTTCATTTTAATTAGTGACCTTTGTTTTTATTTTATTTCATGTACTTATATCATATTTTATTTTTATGTATTCAATTAATTAAAGATGTATTGATCTAATGTATAGCAAATTAGTCATTAATATCATGTTCATTATTGTGTTGTAGGCAATAAACGTACATTAGCCATTGGAGAATTTTGATCAAGAAATCTAGAAGCTCCTCCTGAGATTGCATTTAGAAAAAGAAAAATTTAATAACCACATGCATGTCTTTATTTGCCAATAGGAAGCTTAGACGGAAACATCACACCTTTGAAAGTAATTGATGGTAATTTAGTCATATCCTATCTAGCATTCATCAATTTCATAAATATCTCCAAAGAAAATATATACATCTATTATTGTTGATCAGTGAGAAAGTGACATTTAGTTCTATCCAGATTTTCTATTTGCATACTTCTATTAAGGCTGACTTGTTGATTCCCACAAAATATGTGAATTAGAATAGGCACATTTGCCATTCAAAATGTTGGTTTTGCTAAATTTATAAGTGTACATGCATTATTATATCTCATGAAATTTTAGTAATTAGATTAGTGTATGAGAAACATTTAGAGACCCAAAAAAAAAAAATGCAAGAAGAAAAAAGAAATAAAAGAAATTTAGGAACAATATAGTGGTTACAATTGAGATCATTATAGGACTGATATTTTGAAAGTTTTAACTAATAATTGCATGCATTGGTTTGTCATTAACATCAATTAATTGGATTTCTCCAAAATTCAACCCCAATTCCTCTCTTCCTCTTTCCCCATTAATGCAAATTCCTTTAAGATAATTCCATTCTTTAATCATGCTAAAAACAACATCATTTTGCACATAGGAAATCATATTCTCAAACTACTTGTAATAATTATTCTTTTTAACTACTTGTACACATGGGCATCATGTTTGTAACAATATCTTAAGTTGCAACTGCTAACCATTCATACATTTATCCTTCAAATGAAAAACATTAATTTTTGATCGAACCAAATTTTAAACATCCCTAATAGAGAAACAAATTAATACCCCCCATAGCCTAAGAAAAGTCTAATCCAAAACTAAGGCACCAAGAATAGCTGATATGATTACTCAACAATTGACAATATGGTAAAAAAAATTTAGTGAAAAATATTAGAATCAAGAATCACATTTTTAAAAATAAATAAATAAATAAATGAACAAAATTATGGAACAAGCAACTAGTTTGAAAAAAGATACAACAAGTAAAAGCCATGAGCAAATGAGCTAGCCAACATAGCCATAAATGATCAATCTGTCAAAATAGGTCTATGGCATAGTGAGAGTCAAAGTAGGTCTACAATCAACCACAAAAGCCATACATTAGACAATAAAATTCAAAATACATTTACTAAAAGTCTAGAGAATGAAAGAAAAAGATAATCACAAAAAAATGACGAGGAGTTTAGTCAGAAGAAGAACAAAAACATAAATAAGAGGAACTAAGAACTTGAATGTGGCAACTTTATTTTGCTTCCTAACTGGCCACTCTCTTCAATGAAATTCAAATACAAACATTAATTCTAATCAATAATACATCAATCAACAAAGATTTTGAAGCAAAAATATGCATGTAGTATAACGAGCCCATAATAGATATTTGATGAGAACTCATCATTTGGAGGCATGGGGATCGAATGATTAGGCCATGAGTGGGTGCCAATTTGGAAAGTGCTTATTCTTTGTCCAAATCTAAAGGGTCCATTAGTCATTCAAATTGGATTTTGACCTCTACTAGAAATATGTGGGATGGAAATATTACAATTAATTCAAATAAAATATGTTAATTTTAATTTGTTTTAAATTAATTATATTATCATATGCCTCAAGCCAGCAAATTTAACCCATTTACAATTTTAATAGTTATATTATTTTTTAAAAGAAAAATGAAAAATGTCGTTAGTAAGTGTATTTGATGGAATTTTTCCTTGTTTGGAAAATCAAATTAGCAAAAATATTAGGTTATTTAATTTTTTATCAAATTTGAACATAATAACAATTTTTATTATCTAATTTGATATGAAACTTTTATATATAAATTTTCACAGTATTGTAAAACATTTTAATTTAGATGAAGAATAGAGAATTTACTCTCTTTGAAACCATAATGTAAAATAATAAGTCAAAAGTAAACTAACGATTATATGAACTAATTTAGAATAACAAATAATTTTTTATGAAAACAATATATTTTTAAAAATAAATTATTATTATTATTATTTTAAATATATATATATATATATATATATAAAGAGATGGATAATGAAGACAAAAAAAAAGTCTTACCTCCTCTCTTAAAACAACATTTATTAATTAGTTATTTATAACAACCATCTAAAATAATTTGTTCACATATATGGTACCAACTACCCATGTTAAATATTCAGAATGAAGAGAGTTTGGACCTCAACCAAACTTACGCACTGAAGGCTGAGAACAAAAATCATCTTTACTTTAACTTCAAAAAGCTAAGATTTGATCACTTATATTAGACACCTAGTGGGCATTGGGTTTCTCCATCTCAAAGATGGTTATAGGTGTAATGATGGCCTTAGATGTATGTAATTCAACTCAGAATAATGGGTCATAGGCAAATTGCGTTCAACAAGCTTGTCTAAATGAAAGTTTCAACTAGGACATAGACAAATTTGCTAGCTTAATCACCTTTATAGACAACTATAAGACTATATCACTAGGTTTCACATAACAAAAATGATTACATTTTTTAACCACATTAAATGGTACAATTTACAAACACAAATCATGCAAATTCAACAACTTGCTATCTTGCTTAGTTTTTTTCTAAAGGGGAGAAAGCTTTGGAAATAACTGTATTTCACTAAGGTATAATGTAGACAAAATCTAGTTAAAAAATATTAAAACAAAACATTAAAATATAACATTATGAGTGCCATCATACTCTTATTCAAAATAAACAAATATTATTATTAAAAAGTTGACAATAAGTAAAATAAAAATACATCAAAACTAAGAAACTAATATTAAAATACAACAAACAACATTCAAATACAAGAGTGTAGCAAAGAGAGCCTAAAGAAGAAACTCATTGAAAGGACTAATAGAAGGATTCTAAATCTTCTTCATGACCAAAGCTGCTGCAACCTTAACTTTTCTATGTTTGTCATTAACTTCAAAATAATTGCATAAAATAATAACTATGAATATAATAGTTATAATCAAAATTACACTATGTGGATTATTTTTCGAAGACAAAACTTGCCACTAGATCCATGAACACCATCATGGTGATATATGACTTATGTGAGGGAAAGATGCCTAAGATAAATAGATGCAAAAAATGGCAAGTGTAAAGTAGCACATCACAAATTTTGAATCAGTGGAATCATGAAAAGGAAGTGTTTGAGGAGCTGCTAACACCACCCTTGGAAAGGAATTGCTGAGTGGCTTTGAGGAGGATGGAGGAGGATAAAGTAAGTGTTTATTATTCACCACTACCAGTTTCAAGACATAAATGATGTATGCAACAAAAAAAGCATATAGTTATATGAAACATTGCTTTTGTGCCAATAGCCCATGCGAAGGGTGGTAGATTAAAATTAACAAAGGTCAAGCAAAAATTAATGACCTACAATTATGGATATTGTAATAATGATCATCCATATCAAAGGATATCTAACATTAGGGAAAAATTCTTTCTTTAGTTTTGATAATGAAAGTAAAAAAATAGACATCTAGAAGAAGAAAGTTGCAAAAATTATGAAAATCAATTGCCTATAGTGTTATTGAAGCAGTGTAGAAGCCATAATTTGATATTAACCATAAAGGAGAAGGAAAATAAAAAGCTTTTGGTAAGAAGAATGAGAAAATGGGAGGATATATATACTTCTTTCCCTCTGCAAGTTAGTTTATGGGCAGTTTGGAGCAATTTCTTCATAACAAAAATTTTTTCCCTTTCCCTCTTTGCTTTTGTTGTTGTTATTTTTGTTGTTTGTTTTCTTATCGGTGTTGTTGTTGTAAAATAAGTGCTTTTGGAGAAGGCAGCAGAAGAGAGATGGAATAAGAATGGGGCTGAGGTGGTGTAGAAGTGAAGAAGGAGGGGTTTTTAGAGGGAACGTTTGATTTTGACATGTTGTGTGATGTTGCAAATGCAAGGTAAATCAAGGGAGCTATATACTATTTGTAAAAGTGAAGCTCAAAAACAAAATCATAACCAAAAAGCCTTCTAGTTAAGTGTTGTAGAGAGAAGCCAAGAAGATTTGTAAAATATCAATCATTCATTTTTTGGCATACAAGTTTCATTATATATGGAGCTTTTTGGATTAATATTAAAGTTTTAACTATAGAACTGGTTATTAAATTTAAAATAATTTAAAATTTTAATTTTTAATTGATTTAATTACTTTAACTAAAATAAATTGATAAAATTCATATGTAATATTAAATATGTAAAAATTTAATATATATATATTTAAAATAAAAATATTAATAATAAAATATAATTATATATAAAAGTAGCATAGCAATGGATTAGCCACTAGTGAAGTTTCAATCTAAAAGCTCCTTCTAAGAATGCATCCTAAAAAAAAAAAAGCCAAAAACCCACATGCATGTCTTTATGCGCCAATAGGAAGAACAAATGGAAACATTGCACTCTTGTAAGTAACTAATAATAATTTAGTCATATCATCATATCTAGCACTCTTTGATGTCTTAAATATCTCTAATGAAAATACAAACATCTATTATTGCTGACCTATAAGTGAATGACCTAAATTTTTGTCCAAATTTTATACTTGCGTAATTCCATTGGGGCCAACTTTTTAATTCTTGAAAGATATGTGAATCAAAATGGGCATATTTGTATTTCAAAACATTGGCTTTGCTAAATTTATAAGTGTACACACATCATTTTATTTCACAGAATTTTTGTGATTAGCTTAGTGTATGATCAAGTTTTTTCTTTTTTATTAATTGTCCAAGAAACATTTGGAGACAAAAAAAAAACACAAAAAGGAAAAAGAAATAGAAGAAATTTAGGAACAATAGAAGAGTAACAATTAAAACAATTATAGGACCAATATTTTGAAAGTTTAAAATTAATAATTACATTCTTTGCCTATGACATTAAAGCATTATAGTTAACATCAATTATTGGAAGGCTTTATCAACAAGATAAGAATATGATGAGACTTTTGCATGAGTGTGATTGAAAATATCTTTCTAGTCAAACAAATTGGTCCCCTCTACTCAAAAATAAAAAATAAAAAAAAAATCAAATTGACCTTAAGCACTATGGAAAGCAACAAAGAAAGCGAAATAGGCAGTCAAAATGCAATAAGTGGTGGCCCACATGACTACCATATCCTAGAATGAAACGTCACCCCATGTCCATTTTATCCTTTTTCCCAAAATTTTTGACTTGGCATGGGCCCCTCCAAGCCCTCAACCTTCTCTCTCCTCAAATGCCCTTCAAATAGTGCCTAAAACACCAAGAAACCATTAAAGAAAAACCCATCACAAAACCCCTTTCTTTATAGATCAATAAAACCTCCAAAATGGTGACTAATATCTTTCATCTGAGACCTATAATGGTCCAACCATTTGCTGCCTCATCTGGCACACATAAAGATGACCCAAACCATCAGAAAAACTCCTCCGCCTAGCTGAACTAGTGGACCCATCTCTTTGGCTAATATATTGGCTCTGAGAATAAGGTGGATGATGATGTCCTGGGGATGAAAGAGATCAGATCTGAGGCCATGACTAAATTGCCTAAATCTTGATTCCCTTTGGAATGCTTCACGAAGGAAAAGGCCAGGTAGCTTTGCACATTGACAACCAACACATTATAATTTCATGATGCCATGTATCACTGCCCTATTGCCAGCTATCTTGCCTCTGAGTTTAAGCCTCACTCAGATTAGTAGCTCTTCAACCACTCTTTGAGTTGGTTTTCATGAGCCATCATTTCATAAGTAAATTTTTTTTTCCATTTTTTTTTTTTACTTTCAAATGTTATAATATAATTTAGTTCTTGCCATCTTGGGGCTCCACTAGCATGTTTGATTAGTCCAATCAGGTAACGTTTCTTTTAGTTGTAAACTTTTGTAAGAGATGCTAGAATCTATAATTATCATTGTAATATCATATAATATTGATTATCATTATTACTAAGTTTAGAAAATAAATTATTAGTGATAATGTAAAAATATGATTAAGAAAGAATTTTGCAAAACAGTGGATGATACTTGCATTGCAAATGTTGATGTTTTTAGTTGATTAACTATAACTTATGCCTATCTTATTACTAATATTAATTATGTATAAATCTAGTTATTACTAAAATTTAGATAGATAACATAATGTTCAATTTCCTTTCAATTAGTGACCTTTATTTTATTTTATTTTATGAATTTATATCATGTGTTATTTTTACTTATTTAATTAATTAAAGATGTATTGATCTAATGTATAGTAGATTAGTTGTTAATGTCATGTTCATTATTGCATTGGAGGCAATAAGTGTACATTAGCCATTTGAGGAGTTTTGATCAAGAAATCAAGAAGCTCCTCCCACTATTGCATCCAAATAAAAATCTAAAAATCACATGCATGTCTTTATTTGCCAACAAGAAGCTCAGATGGAAATGTTGCACCTTTGAAAGTAATTGATAGTAATTTAGTCATATCTTATCTAACGCTCTTCAATGTCGTAAATATCTCAAAAGAAAATACATAAATCTATTATCATTGACATGTAAGAAAGTGATGTTAAGTTCCAAGTAAGTTTTTTACGCGCATACTTCCATTGCAGCTGACTTTTTGATTCCCACATAAAGTATGAATCAAAATGGACACATTTGTCTTTCAAAACATTGGCTTTACTAAATTTATAATTGTATGTGCATTAATATATTACACAAAATTTTAGTGATTACTTTAGTGTATAATCAATTTTTTTTCCTTTTTAATTAGCTATCTGAGAAACATTTGGAAACCTAAAAAAATGCAAGAAGGAGAAAGAAATAGAAGAAATTACAAACTAAAATTTACAAGCATTGCATATGATGTGCATTGTAATTAACATCAGTTAATGGGATTTCTCCAAAATTCAATCCTAAATCCCCTCTTCATTTTAACCCCTTAATGTAGATTCCTTTTATGATAATTCCATTCTTTAATCAAGCTAAAAACAACATCATTTTGTACATGGGAAAACATATTCTCAAACTACTTGTAGCAATTATTCTTTTTAACTACTTTTATGCATGGGCATCATTTCCATAATAATTACTTTAGTTGCAATTGCTAACCATTCACACATTTATCCTTCCAATGAAAAACATTAATTTTTGATTCAAATTGATTTTCATACACCCCTAACAAAAAAAAAAAATTAATACCTCCCATAACCCATGAAAAGTCTAAACCAAAACTAGAGCACCTAGAATAATTGATATGATTGCTCAACAATTGAAAATATGGTAAAAAAATTTTAGTGAAAAGAATTAAAATCAAAAATCGCATTCTATAAATAAATAAATAAATGAACAAAATTGTAGAACAAGCAACTAGTTTGAAAAAGGATACACCAATTAAAATCTATGAGCAAATGAGCCAGCAAACATAAGTAATAAACCATCGATCCCTCAAAATAGGTCTATGGCATAGTGAGAGTAGAATTGAAACACTATAATCACCCAAAAAACCCATACATTGGGCAATCAAAATTCAAAACACATGTAGTGAATAGTCTAGAGTAGGAAGGAAAAAAATAATCACCAAAAAATATGATGGGGAGTTCAGTTAGAGGAAGAATAGAAGCATAAATGAGAGGAACCAAGAACTTAAATGGGGCAACTTTGTTTTGCTTCCTAATGGGCCACTTTATTCAACAAAATTCAAATACAGACATTAATTTTAATCAATAATACATCAATGAACAAAGATTTCAAAGCAAAAATATGTGTGCAATATGATGAGCCCACCATAGATATTTGACAAAAACTCACCAATTGAAGGCATGGGGATCTAACGATGAGGCCATGACTAGGTGTTAATTTTGGAAAGTGCTTGTTCTTTGTCCAAATCTAAAGGGTCAATTTGCCATTTGAGTTGAATTTTGACTTTACTATAACAATGCATAATGGCAATATTACAATTAATTTTTATAGAATGTGTTAATTTGAATTTGTATTAAATTAAATACATTGTCATATGCCTAAAGCTAGCTAATTTAATACTTACATAATTTTAATAGTCATTTTATTTTTCAAACAAAAAATGAAAATGTCATTAGTACATGTATTTGATGGAATCTTTCCTTTTTGTTGGGAAAATAAGACTAGCAAAAAATATCAAGTTATTTAATTATTTGTCAAATTTGAACACAAAAACATTTTTTATTATCTAGTTTGTTATGAATGTTTTGTATAAAAATTTTCATAATATTGTGAAATATTTTAATTTAGATGAAAAATAAAGAATTATATTTCTTTGAAACCACAATGTAAAATAACACGTCAAAAATAAACTAACAGTTATATGAAATAATTTTGAATAATAAATAATTTTTTATGAATACAATATTTTTAAAATTAATTCATTATTATTATTATTATTAGTATTATTATATATCTATATATATAAAGAAAGGGATATAAAAGACAAAAGAATGTCTTACCTCCTCTCTTAAAACAATATTCACAAATTAGTTTTTTATAACATCTGTCTAAAATAATTTATTTATATATATGGTACCAACTACATATGTTAAATATTCAGAACAAAGTTTTACCCAAACCCCTTTTAAGCTAATGTAAATGTAAATTCAAAAGTATAAGCCCATTTATGGGTGAGTATGCCTACTGAGAAAGGCCAAGCCCATGATACACTCTGAAACGAGTTTGGAGCTAAACCAAATCCACACACTAAAGGCCAAAAACAAAAAATCATCTTTACTTTAACTTCACAAAACTAAGATCTAGTCACTCATACCAGACACCTAATGGGCATTGGGCTTCTCCATCATAAAGATGGTTACAGGTGTAGTGATGGGCTTAGATGCATGTAATTCAAGTCAGAATAATAGGCCACAGACAAATTGCATTCAACAAACTTGTCTAAGTGAAAGTTTTAAATGAGACAGAGACAAATTTGCTGGCTTAATCACTTTTATAGACATATATAAGACTAGGTTGCTAAGTTCTACATAATAAAAACAAGTTGCATCTTTTTACCATGTCAAATGGTACAATTACAAACACAAATTATACAAATTCAATGACTTGCTACCTTGTTCAATTTTTCTTTTAAGGGAGCAAAGCTTTAGAAGTAATTGTATTCTATTAAGGTGTGATATAGATGAAATCTAATAAAAAATATTAAAATAAAACATTAAAATAAAACATTTTGAGTGTCATCATAATCTTAATCAAAATAAGCAAATAATAATTATTAAAAAATTTAAATTGACAATAAATAACACAAAAGTACAACAAAGACTAAGAAACCAACATTAAAATACAACAAATAACCTTAAAATACAAGAGTGTAACCAACAAAGCCTAAGGATGAAACTCATCAAAAGGACTGATAGAAGGATTCTTAATGTTCTCCGTAACCAGAGCCATTTCCTCCTCAAATTTACTACATTCACCTTTAACTTTAAAATAATTATGTAAAATAATAATAATCAAACTTACAAAGGTGGATTGTTTTCTAAGACAAAAATGGCTGCCAGATCCACAAACACTGTCGTAGGAATATGTGCCTTCAATGAGGGTTTTATGAGGGAGAATATCATCAACATAAGCAAATGCAAAAAGTGGCAAGTGTAGAGTAGCACATTACAAATTTTGAATCAGCAAAATCATCAAAGGGAACTATCACAAGAGGAGCTAACATCATCCCTATAAAGAAATTGTTGAGTGGCTTTAAGGAGGATGAAGAAGGATAGAGTAAGTGTTTCTTGTCCATCACTCTAAGCTTTAAGACATAAATGACATATGCAATAGAAAATCATATAATTATCTCAAACACTATTCTTATGCCAATGGCCCACATAAAGGGTGGCAAATTAAAATTAACAAAGGTCAAGCAAAAACTAATGGCCAATGTAATTGTGACTACTATACCAGTGATTAACCAATTAGAGGGATTATGCTAAGGAAAAAGTATTCTTCTATCCTAGAAATTTTGAGAAGAAAAATAGATAGCTAGACAAAGACACTTGCAAAAATTGTGAAAATCAATTGCCTAGATCACAACCAAAGCAGTGTAGAAGCCATAATTTGATATTGTCTATAAATGAGAGGAAAAAAAATTTTGGTAAGAAGAATGAGAGAACAAGATGATATATAAACTTCTTTCCCCTTTGCAAGTTATCTATCATTAGCTCATGCAACGATGTTTCAACAACAAGCAAAACCTAAAATCTTCTAGGTCATGTCAAGTAATGTCTTTATAACAAAAAGCATTTTTTATTTTTGTCCTTACTTTTGGTTGTTGTTTGTGTTATTGTTGCTACTATTGTGGTGAAATGGGTTGTTCAGAGAAGGAAGCAAAAAATGGGCAACATTAATAGCTATTACATCAATTACTTTAATAATTAAGTACATTATGTCTTTGTTTTTTCTTTCTCTTCTCGTTCTCTCCTCCAATCATTTGCAATTCTCTTCTTATCCAAACAATTGCTGATCATTGACCTTAATGGGTTGTTTCTTATTTCTGTATATTCTAATTTGACAATTTGGCTACCCATTGCATGTCTTTAACAAAAACACTAGCCTCTCCAATCTTTCTAGCTCCTTGCTTTTTGAGTTTTCCCTCACTTTAGTTTGCATTCTTATCATAATAATAATACTAATAGAGTGATATATTTATGTAATATAATTATTTTATCTACCTTAATTTTATTTTTGACAATTGATTACTGTTTAATACGGTGGGGAATGTCATTCCATTTGATTAAGTGAAAAATTTTTAAAACTAGTTCAATTAATATAGTCAAATTATTATGAAAATTAGTTTCAATTATTTGTTTTATTATTCTTTTAAATATTTTATAATTTAAAAATTTATTGATTTATAAAATAATATATTTTTATTCAAAAAATAATTTTGATAAATTTTAGAAATTTTGGTTAATCAAATTGACTGTAGCAAATTGGTAAGCCATGTTACCTTAACCATTCATTTAAAAGGCATTTTGACAATTCACCAGAGTGTCTATGACATTTTTTGTCAAAATTTGAGGCTTATATAATTCTTCTATTTTTTTTCCCTTATAGGCGGCAACAAAATACTTATTCTCTTTTTTTCATTCTTGTACAAAATATTTTATTTGCACTAGATAATTAAAATTTTAGTAACAACATTGTAGACAATAGAGGTTCAAGCCAAACTCCATTAAACTAGGCAATAGAACGAGAATAGCATTAAATACAACAAGAGGCCTGGCCCACCTCTACATGGAGGGAAAAATGGTCCACGGCAACATCAAATCGGTTAACATATTTTTTCAGCCCTACCATGATGCTTGGATTTTAGAATTTTGTTTGAACCCACTATTTGGAACCTCTACTCCTTCTAGCCATGTCACAGGCTCTTGCTGATGTGTATGGTTTTGTTTTATTGCTCCTCAAGCACTTGACTGACTGGGCACCTAGTCAAGCCTTGTCAAGCAAGGAAAGCATTGACTTGCCTAAGTGGTCCAATCGGTGGTTGGGAGGAATGGATGGTTGAGTTGTTTGATGTCATGCTAATGAGGCACCATAACATTGAAGAGATGGAACATTTGTTGCAAATAACCATGGCTTGTGTCTTAATGGTCCCTAACCAGAGACTAGCAATGGAAGACGTATTATAGATGATGAAAGATATCAATAGGGGAGAGACTGATGATGGTTTATGCTAGTCATTTGATGATTCATCAAAAGGAGTAGATGACCATGCTCCTCCCCTAGAGCCTAGGGCTCTAGCCAATTTTGTGACTCCTTAAAAATTCTCCTAAAAAAAAATGTTAAGGGAGGACCCATCTCTTTGGTTGGTCCTTAGAGGTCAACTACATAAGCTTTGAGGATAACGTAGATAATGATATCCTAGTAAAAGAGGAGATCATATCCAACGCTGAGACTAAATTGGCCAAATCTTGGTTTGCTCTAGGATGCTTCATGAAGGAAAAGGCCAATAAGCTCCACATGACACCATGTATCACTCCTCAATCACTAACCACCTCGCCTATGAGTTTAAGCCCCACTCGGATGGGTAGCTCTCTGACCATTGTTCGGGTTTGTTCTTATGGGCCATTGTCTCATAAGCACATTTTTTTTCCATTTCTTTTATTATCTTTCAAACGTTGTAATATAATTTAGTTCTTGATTTCTAGGGGCTCCCCTAACGTGTTTATTTGGTCCAATTCAGTGACATTTCTTTCAATTGTAAACTTTTGAAGATATTTTGAAATCTTTAATTATCATTGTAATATAATATAATATTGATTATCATCATTAATAAGCTTAGATAATAAATTATTAGTGATAACGTATAAATATGATTATGAAAGATTTTCATGATAGAAATAGTGGTTGATACTTGCATTGCAAATGTTGCGTGTTTAGTTGTTACTATAATTTATACTTACCTTATTGATAATATTAATTATGTATAAATTTAATTATTACTAAAGTTTAGATAGATAACATAATGCTCAATTTTATTTCAATTAGTGACTATTCTTTTATTTTATTTCATGTAATTATATCATATTTTATTTTTATGTTTTCAAATAATTAGAGATGTATTGATCTAATGTATAATAGATTTTCTATTAATGTCAATTTCATTATTACATTTGAGGCAGTAAGTGTGCATTAGCCATCAAAGGAGTTTTGATCAAGAAATCAATAAGCCCCTCTTAAGATTGAATAAAAAAAAAAAAAAGATCTAAAAACTACATGCATGTCTTTATTCGCCAATAAGAAGCTCAGATGGAAACATCAGGCCTTTAAAAGTAATTGATGGTAATTTAGTCATATCCTATCTAGCACTCTAATATCTTTAAAGAAATACATAGATCTATTATCATTAACCCATAAGAAAGTGAACTTGAGTTTTGTCCAAATTTTCTACTTGTATACTTTTGTCAGGAATGATTTTTTGATTCCCACAAAATATGCAAATCAAAATGGGCACATTGGTCTTTCAAAAATTGGCTTTGCTAAATTTATAAGTTCACATGCAACATTATAATGCACCAAATTTTAGTGATTAGCTTAGTGTATAATCAATTTTTTTTTATTAGTATTCTAAGAAGCATTTGGAGACCAAAAAAATGCAAGGAAAAAGAAATAAAAGAAGTTTAGGAACAATAGACGAATTACCTTTGAGATAATTAGAGGACTAATACTTTGAAGGTTCCAAATTAATAATTACATGCATTGCACATGACGTGCATTATAATTAACATTAGTTAATGGGAATTTTCCAAAAGTCAACCCCAAATCCCCTTTTCCTCTTATCCCACTAATGAAAATTCCTTTACCATAATTCTCTTCATTTAAACTCAGCAATCTTAAGAATTATGCTAATGACAACTTTGTTTTGCACATAGGAAAGCAATTCTTAAACAATTTGTAACAATTATTCTTTTTAATTACTTGTATGCATGGGCATCACATCCGTAACAATTACTTTAGTTGCAATTACTAACCATTCACACATTTATCTTTCTAATGAAAAATATGATTTTTTGATCTAGATTGATTTTCATATATTGCTAGCAAAAAAGACAAATTGATACACCCAGAACTCAAGAAAAATCTAAACCAAAACCAAGGCACCTAGAATAGCTAACATGATTGCTCAAAAATTGACAATACGGTTAAAAAGGAAAAACTTAGTGAAAATTATTGGAATTAGAAATCACATTCTAAAAATAAATAAATAAATCAACAAAATAATAGAACAAGCAACAAGTTTGGAAAGGGATACACAAGTAAAAGCCATGAGCAAATGAACCAACTAACATAGCCATAAATAATCGATCCTTCAAAATAGGTCTATGGCACAATGAGAGTTGAACTGAAACAATACAATCACCCACAAAAACTAAACATTGAACAGTCATAAATCAAAACAAATGTAGTGAATTGTCCAAAAAATGAAAGAAAAAATATCACAAAAAAATTGGTGGGGAGTTTACCAAGAGGAAGAACAATAGCATAAATTAAAGGAACCAAGAACTTGAATGGAGTTCCTTTGTTTTGCTTCCTAATGGGTGCCTCTCTTCAACAAAATTCAAATATAAACATTAATTCTAATACATCAATCAACCAAGAATCCCAAACAGAAACATATGTATAATACAATAGCCAATAACTTGCAGCCGCCAACCCCTATGGTTAGCACAACTTTAATAGGGAAATATTATGCGTGATCTAATCAAAATTTGGCTCACATCACTCTGGGTCTCACAAAGACAAAAAAGAAATTATATTTCTTCAAAATTTTAAATTTTTTTGTAAAAGAAATTATATGTATAATGAATATGAAAGAATGTGTGGGGCTTAGAATGTTATGTTAAGATCACTTTGGCTAAATTTCAGCTAGATCAATCATCCAGCCACATAACGAAACTCTAACAAAAAAATGGTAATCAATAATAGTTTATTATCATTGCATACATAATCCCACATTGCATTGTGTGTATTTTTTATTTATAATTATTATTACTGTTTACGGTGTTGAGCTAAAGAGTAAAACATAAAGATTTATCAAATGAGCAGAGGTCCAAACATTAGGTGATGAATAAATCCTAACTTTAGGTGACAACCATTCACCAAAAATCACTTAAAGCATCAACATGCATGCATTTTTCTTTTCCTTTTTGGCTCCTACAACTTCCTCTATCTATTAACAGAAGTGGTTGCATGATTTACAAGCTTAAGATACTAACAAAAAAAAGTGTGGGAGGGATAGGGAGGCTTCACAAGAAATGGACTATGGAGAATGGACCTCTAGGTCTTATGGCAATAGTTTAAGTATTCATTTGTCTTCCACCAGCATTGGACTTCCAGGCACTTGACTCTACGGTGCTGAAGTGGTTGACAGCATCACCAACATTGGCTAGTCCTCCATGAACTTCAACACTTGATCAAAGTTGACCAACTAGTGGAGGCATGTCTAGGTAGAGAGGAGGAGTGACAACTGATGGAAAATATGGGTCGATGGGAGGGAGGGAGAGAAAACTACAAAACATAAGTCTTTGAGCCACGATAGTGAGCAAGATACTTGAAGAGTCTTTTATTGGCACTGTTCATCAAATAATAATTCAGAAATTTTGAGTCACACATGTCCCACAAATAAATAGCATTGTCCATCACCAACCAAAGCTATCAAAATGATAATGATGAACAAATTCATCCCCAATAAAAAAAAATATCCTAGACAATGCGATAGTTGCCACCATGATTGTTACCCATTTAAGAGTGCACCAAAATTTTGTCATTAGCCAAAAGTTATATTGGATTTGTGTTCAGCAGTTTTGAGTCACGTGCCCACCTACATTATCTTCTTTGAATTTGCAATGCATATTGGAAAAAAATCAACAATTTGTGTGCAGGAACTGAGGGTTAGAAAGAAAACTGCAGGTTTTTTCACATCGTGTTTATCTCCAGGTTTCCAGCCTTCTACTCTACCTCACTTTTATAGCAAAAATGCAATAAAATGATTAATTTAGATTTTAAGTTTTGTTTATCTGATCTTTTCTTGATCAAACTTATCCAATCTTATTTTGGATGTGGGATTGATATAACATGAAAATGTTTTTTCCATCTACATTGACAAGAAAACATTTCTCCTTTAGAATAAGGTAAAAAGGAAAAAAGAAGCATCCATACAATTCTCAGGGGACTTGTGTTCCATTTTACTTAATTTTCACATATTTAAGATTTTCTCAAACTATAATTTGCATAATTTTTTAAAAGGTCATATGAATTCTTACTAAAAATTATTTTTAGTTTATAATGAGGCAAATTCTTTACCTTGTCTCAAAGGATTCAAATAACTTGACCATTGAAGGTAGGAAATGACTAGTCAGATTAATAAGACAAAAATACCTTAAAAACGTGGTTTCGAATTGAGAATTAGAATAAGCTACAACAGAGAAGGATATAAAGGCATTCTTTAACCATAATGCCTTTGGAAGCCTTGGAAATTCAAATTGCAAGAATTTTTAGAAGGGAATAATAACAAACATAAGGCACAAGTCCAATAGCATAAAAGTTTGCAATTGCTTAAGTGCACACACAAAGAACAAATACAAGAGGACAAAAAAGAGAGTTCTATCATTTAAGAGATTAGCATGTGTCCTTCAAATTACAGGATAATATCCATGAGCTCAGGCCCTCTAAATGAAACACAAAGAAGGAAGATTACATGGGTTATAGCAAGTAGGTCTGTGCAGGAGACTCAGGTGCATATATTGCACGTACTTTGCCCATGATACTAATTGGTTCTTGTTCTTCATGTTCCAAGTTGTCCTCGGACTTAAAAGAAAAAAAAAAAAAAAGAAACATAGCAGCACATAATTTACTAATTTACTAATTTAGTTTACTTCTAAAGCTTTCATAATGATATGTTCTTCTTAAACTCCTTCTTCATCACCTTTGCTACTGCCATCTCAAAATCTTCTTGTGTTACATGGATCCTCCTTTCTCTTCAAGCAAACATACTTGCCTTTATACACACAGCCTATGAAAGTAGAGCAAGATACAAACAGACGTTAAATAGGAAAGCACTTCCCTATTTTTATTGATAGTTTTCTTTGGACCAACCACCCCTATGCCCCAGCTCCCAACCCTCATTTCGCATAACTTTAACAACTTCACCCACATATAATCTAGGCTCTTGAAATAGTTGCAGTTCTTCTTAAAGCATCCTCACTACCTATATCAAACTTATTTTAGTTAATTGAACTATCAAGCATTACAAAAACCAAGAATATGTGCCATCATTATAAATAAAGTGATACACCATTTAAGCAACCAAGTAGCCACATAGAGGCTACCAGATCCTATAATGGAATGGCCTGAGCATTTTTTTTCCTTCCACCCCTCACCCACCACGCAATAAGTGTAGCAACAAGCAAGGTTTAATCATTTTTCATGACCAATGGTGTTACACATAAGGCATTTCTCCACTCCAACTTTCAAGAACCGATTCCAAAACAATTTGATCTAACTACAAACTCTCTCTCTGTTTTTTCTTTCTTCAATGAGATAATTATATTTTAAGAGAACTTTTCCACTATGAATGGACATTCAGCAATAGCTTTGATTGATACAATTTTTCATTCACCATGGGACTAATAAAATTTGCAAAACTAGGTTTTCTTTCCATGATTTCCCAAGATTCCTCCTTTTTTAAGTCAATACTCTATAGAACAACCTAAATTTAATTCCATGGCTTGCAAAATATAGCCTCAAAGTTACATCTAAACAAAGAATCAAAATACATGAAGATGATTAAACAATTAATTATTATTACCACCAAGCATCAAACCCAAGCTAAAAATCTAATTCACCACAATTGAATAAAATTGATCCCTAATTTGAACAATAAAAATGTGCACCCTAATAACCTCCTGAAAGATTTGACAAAGAGCAAAAAGGAAAACAAAAAACCCATTGGTTCAGCAGTAAAGGCAATGGATTTGAGATTGTACCTCTAGAATTGAGCGTATTACAATAGCTTCAAGGTGATTGTGATTATGATTCTTTTAGTGGACAAGCAGCTAAAGCTCATGTATGTGTTGGAGATGATATTGCCGGAGTCCCTCTCCTTGCTTCATCACTGCAACCTTGGCGGAGCATGTATCCTCTGCAATCGCCGACTTTGCTTTCTTTGTCTCTACCCCTACGAAGGCCATTATTATAAAGTAGAAGATTTTTCACCATTCATTTTACAATTTCACACAAATTGTTTCTATGACTTTTATGGATTTATATCATAAAGGGAAAAGAAAAAACAAACATACAAGGAGTTGGGTCTAGGGATTAGGATATCTTTGAAAACAAATTAATCATAATGTGTTTTAGGTCTAATTCAGTGTCTTGGATTGATATTTAGGCCTAAGTCCATGTTCTCAAAGAATAAAAGTGGGCTTTATATTCGACTCTTCTCAAAGGACTGAGATACAAAATAATTTGGGCCATGATTTGCAATGAAATTCTTGAAAGTTTGTTACTTTGTTCAACCATGTAGGCCATGTTGTAGGGGTAAGTCTAATAAGTATATAAGTGGTAATTTCTTAACTTCAAATCTAGATAGAGATGGTATAATAATTTAATGTAACTCTAATTGCTATCTCAATGGTATAATTTAAGGGTTTTTTAAAAAATAATTAATTTTTAACAACAAATAAAGGAAATTTTCTCTTAATTTTTTTATTATATCGCTAATATATAAAATCAATTATAAATAAAAGCATAGTCTTTGGAAGATTATATTATTTATCTGGCAAACTAATTAGACAAAGATTCTAAATAAGTTTAGTACTTGCATCCCAAGTAAGCAATAACAAAAGATCTCTTTAATAGAGAGAAAAAAAAAAAGAGTGTTTCCTTAAATAAAAATTATAGGGGTGGTGGTAGAAGAAAATTCTTTATTCTCTAAAAACAACATCATTTTGCATATAGGAAAGTATACTCTTAAACTATTTGTAACATTAATAATTTTTGACTACTTGTATGCATGGGCATCATGTTCGTAACAATTACTTCAGTTGCAAGCATTAACCATTCACCCATCTTTCCAATCAACAAAATAATAGAACAAGTAGTAAGTCTAAAAATAGATACACCAAGTAAAAGCCATGAACAAATGAGTTAGTCAACACAATCGTATACAATTGATCCCTCAAAACAAGTCTATGGCATAGTGAGAGCAAACTAGAACACTAGAATCACCAACAAAAATCAAACATTTAATAATCAAAATTCAAAACGCATGTAATGAATAGTCTAGAAAATGAAAGAAAAAATAATAAAAAAATGGTGGGGAGTTTTGTCAAGAGTAGGAGCATAAATGAGATGAACCAAGAAGTTGAATAAAGAACCTTCATTTTGCTTCCTAATGGGCACCTCTCTTCAACAAAATTAAGACACAAACATTAATCCTAGTCAATAATACATCAATTAACAAAGATTCAAAAATAGAAACATGCATGTAATATAAGGGACCCATAATAAATATTTGATGAAAACTCATTAATCAAAGGCATAGGGATCAGACAATAAGGCCATAATTGGGTGTCAATTTAGAAAGTGCTTGTTCTTTGTCCAAATCTAAAAGGCCTGTTAGCCATTTAATTTTCATTTTGACCTTTACTAAAGCAATGTAAGATGGAAATATTACAATTAATCAGTATATAATGTATTAATTTTAATTTGCTTTAAATTAAATATATTTCCATATGCCTAAAATAATTAGTTATTTATAGTAGTTGTCTAAAATAATTTGTTTATATATATATACACATGTTAAATATTTGGAATGGGGTCTTGCCCAAACCACTTTTGGGCTATTGTAAATGTAAATTCAAAGGTCTAAACCCATTTATGGGTGGTAGGCTTGGTGAGAAAGGTTGAGCCCATGATACATTCTAGAAAGAGTTTGGAGTTGAACCAAACCCACACATTGAAGGCGGAACAAAAATAATCTTCACTTTAACTTCATGAAGCTAAGATCTGATCACCCATACCAGACACCTGGTGGGCATTAGGCTTCTCCATCTTAAAGATGGTTACAAGTGTGGTGATGGGCTTAGATGTGTGTATTTCAACTCAAAATAATGGGCCACATTCAAATTGCATTCAACAAGCTTGTCTAAATGAAAGTTTCAAATGGGACACAAAAAAATTCACTAGCTTAATCATTTTTATAGACATCTATAAGACTAGGCCACTAGGTTTTGTGTAACAAAAATAGATTACATCTTTTTACCTTATCAAATGGTATAATTACAAACACAAATTATGCAAATTCAATGGCTTGTTTCCTTGTTCAGTTTTTTTTTTTTTTTAAGAGGTAGAACTTTGGAAATAATTATATTCCATTAAGGTGTAGTATAAACAAAATCTAATAAAAAAATATTAAAATAAAACATTGAACTACAACATTATGAATATCATCATAATCTTATTCAAAATAAACAAATAATTGTTATTAAAAATTAAAAGTTGACAATAAATAATATAAAATTCAACAAAGACTAAGAAATCAACATTAAAATACAACAAATGACATCGAAATACAATAGTGTAGCCAACAGAGCCTAAGGAATAAACTCATTAGAAGGACTAATAGAAGGAATAAACTCATCCTTGAAAAGAAATTGTTTAGTTGCTTTAAGGAGGATGATAAAGAATAAAGTAAGTGTTTCTTGTCTGTCACTCCCAGCTTCAAGACATAAATGATGTATGCAACAGAAAAACTTATAGTTATCTTAAACATTATTCTTATGCCAATGACCCATGCAAAGAGTGGTAGATTGAAATTAACAAAGGTCAAGCAAAAATTAATGGCCAATGCAATTATGGCTATTGTACCAATGATCAACCATATGGAGGGATGTCTTACGCTAGGGAAAAAATATTCTTCTAGCCTAGAAAATTTGAGAAGAATGATAGATAACCAGACATAGACACCTGCAAAAATTGTGCAAATCAATTGCTTATGGCATGACTGAAGTGATGTAGAAGCCATAATTTGATATTGTCTATAGATGAGAGAAAAAAAACCTTTTGGTAAAAAGAATGAGTGAACAAAAGGATATATAAACTTCTTTCCTCTTTGCAAGTTAACTAACAATAGCTTATGTAATGAAAATCTTTTTTTTTTTTTGTTTCAATAACAAGCAAAACTTAAAGTCTTCTAGGCCATGTCAAGTAGTGCCTCCATAACAACTCTGCCTGTAGTTAGATTATCGAATTCCGTCTGGTTGAGTAGCATCAAAGCTACTCAAATTTGGCCTTGTTTGCATAGAGACAATATGATGTGGAAGTAAAATTCATACTTGTTTTAGTAGAATTTAGGTTTTGGGAGTGATATTTTGTAAAATTTTGTGGGTTTTGAACTAGAGAAATGTGGGTTTGGTGTCAATGTAA
The DNA here is from genome assembly GCA_037832345.1 of Rhizophora mangle. NCBI lineage: Eukaryota > Viridiplantae > Streptophyta > Magnoliopsida > Malpighiales > Rhizophoraceae > Rhizophora > Rhizophora mangle. The sequence goes on from JBAPLJ010001326.1 coordinate 149,149, forward strand.
GAGGCAAAGAAGCCATAGCCCATAAAGAAATCAAGTGAGTTAGAAGGAGATAATGGTGTGTGTGGGAGATAGACCAATGTATTCTGAGTTGTAATGGATTTTAACAAAAGGTGTCCTCTTGCATTTAACGGGTGTCAAACCCAGGTCTATTTCTTGGAAGGCAATTATCTTAACTATTTGACTACAAACACTTGTGATTTGAAGTTTATAAGATACCTAAACTAGAGTAAATGTCATATATACATCTTTATCTAGAACTTCCAAGCTATTAATGATCATGAGATTCACTAAGAGGGCCAAAAGACCCATAAGTAAAGGATTTTTCTTCATCTAACAAAAACAAGAAAATCAAAATGCTTTAGTATAATCATCAATCACATTGACCATAATTTAAAATTTAATTGCCCAAAATCCATCTGAAGCTAGACAAGATAAAAGCAAGTTGCACTCAAGAAACCATCACAAAGGTGAAAAACTAGCATATCGAAAGGAATAAATGGTGGGGGTTAAAAAAGCTACGTTGGGAAAAATTTTGACTTAATGTTCATGGTTCAGTTTCACTAAATCTTAATGACTTACTTGCAGAAGGCTAATGCTGCAAGATGCCCTAAACTAGAGATGGGGAACTAGGTTGATGGAAGTTTGAAGAATGAGCTAGACATTTGACAACAATCCAATGAAAATACCAATGCAGCAATGGTCGAATTAAGGAAATGGCGTTATGGTCATTGTTGACATTTGACAAGGGGTGCTCTTATCCACCTCAATTATGAAAACAAAATATTAAGATTTACAAAAATTGTTTCCCTTCTCAAGCCTCAAGTCTCTTTTTTACTTTAGATGTCCTCGTTGAAATATGGAGTTGAACATATCCTGAATTGTTATTGAACAACTAGTAATTCTTGGTGTTGTTGGATCAACTTCTAATGTTTGTTAAATAAGTCAAGTTCTCAAGTTGTAATAGTGGTATCTACCATTCCACAAGTATCCTACTTGTCCTTTAAAAAAAAAATGCTAGTCACCCAGGTAGCATTAAGAATAGCCACAACTATAAAGGGTCACATATTAAACACGAGGTGTTAGCTTAGACTAATTGGCCATGAGAAATTGAAGTAGATTGTGCCCTATGCAGGAGCCTATAGCTTGCTAGAGTCCAAAGGCAAATCTAGCCTGTCATGAAAAGGGTCACTCAGATAGACCAGCTGTAAACAAAATGACAATTGCTACTTAATTTCTGTTAGCAGGATTTAAATCCTCTTACTAATAGATTTTAAAAAACACATTTTTTGAGGAATAAAAGGCTATAACTATTTTTGACACAAAAAAGGCAATACACCTTAATTATTCCTTACTTTTTCACGTTGTTCCCACCAATAATATCTGGTGCATTATATTTCAATTGATTAATTTTGAGTTTCATAATTCAGGGTCTTTTAAAGATTGGGTCTAAAAGGGGTGCTGCTCTAGGGTAATGGTGGTGCCTGCTTGGAATTGCTCCTTCCAAGTGGTTTTTATCTCAACTTTGTGGCAGCTTTGGAGTTGGCAAAATGCTAGCATTTTTTCTGGAGATCATCGTGCCCCTTTGGAAATTGTAGAGTCTATGAAAAGACTAGTAGAAATTTATAATGTTGGGCAAGAAGGGTATATGCAGCAAGGTTAGGTGAATTATGGAGAAGTATCTAATTCCAATTTAACATGCTAGCAACCTCCTCCACCGATTATCTTCAAAATTAACATTGATAGTTTTGCTAAAGGAGCTCCTAGTTTGGCTGGTTCTGGGGGTCTTTCTAGAAATGAGTTTAGAAGATAGATCTTTAACTCAAGAAATATTTGTATGGCTTTGCAAGTTGCATGGGAGGAGATTAGGGATATTATTATTAAGACCAATCCAACGTTAGCCCTTCAAAAGCTGGGGAAAGACAGGTGAGAATCTGATCTTTAATTAGGATATTTGTGGTACCAAAGTCACTAAACACAAATCTTACCAAGGCTTCAAGTTTTTTATCACAAAATTTGCAAGCATACAGCTATATTAAAAGGTAAAATATCTCAATAGCTAATAACTTAAATTTTAAATTTTAATCAAGATTTTGAAAATCAAAGCGAACTAGTCAATTATACTGATAAAATTAAGAATTAAAATTTAATTCGATCTAGTTTACATTAAAAACTATAGTTTTGAAAATTCGTGAGCAAGTTGATAAATCAATTGGTTGGACCGTAAACTAATAAATTGGTCACAGTTTTTCAATTTTGTTAGTTTTAAAAATTTGTAAAAGAAATTTTTTTTTTTATAATTTGATTTTCTTAAAAATAAAAGTTACATTATTAATTTTTATATATTTAATATTAAATATCAATTTTACTAGTTCAACTCTAATTAAAATAGTTAAACTGATTAAACTTTAAACAATTAAATTTTTGACTCCTAAAACTTTGATTTTAATTCTAAAAAAGATCATGTGATTTTTTAAAATAAAAAACTAAATTTTTTTATTATATAAACTATGACTTAATAAATTTTTCAATAAAAAATAAAATGTTTGTCACCTAAGATTTTTTTCTTATTTTATTTTTTTGATTGTATGTGTACATATTATTCATAGAAAAAAAACAAATTTTAGCTATTTTCAACAATCAACAATTAAAATTTCAATGCAAGTTGTTGCAAAAAACTAAAAGTCATATTTTTGTACCATATTTTGTTAAATAGGAAAAAGAACTCTTTTTCATTAAATTCATGGGAAGTGGCTTTTGTGTTTCATTAACAAGTGAAATTGATTCAGATATGAATCATAAATACACAAAATAATAGGCTCTCAATAATTAATTCCATGCCTTATATAAGACAAAGGGATAGTTATTTTATTATCTCAATTTTACATTCTCAGATCAAGAAATATAAATATTGTATAATCTGAAAGAACAATATTTTATACTAAAAAATATTAGATGGATATAATTATTATTATTATTATAAGAAGGTAAGAGTCATAGATTTTTAATATGAGAATAATATTGAAACTCATAAAAAGTAGATAAAAAATAAAGTTTTACCTACAATTTTTTCGTATCTTTTTTAAATATATATATATACATATACACACATATAATTACACTTATTACAATTTTTCATCATTTTTTTTTTTGTTAGCTCTTCATTATCATTTTTATAAGCAAATATATGTAGTGACATGTATTTTAAATTTTGTTGAGTTAAGTGATTTTGTAATGATATGGTAATAAAATTTTATAAAAAGCTTATAAAAAATATTCAAAAATATATTTTAATTTTAAAAAATAAAAAAATTCTTTAAAAAATTTAAAGAATGGAAATGAATTTTTAAAAAGTATGAAAAATTTTGAAAATTGAATTTAATTTTAAAGGATATAAAAAAATCCACATTAATTAATTAAAAATAGAAAAAAAATAATTTTAAAAAAAATTTTGAAATATTAGAAATTAAATTTAAAAAACACAAATAAATTCTAAATTAATTTTAAAAATAGAAAAAATTATAAAAATAAAAATTTTTAAAAATTATATAGGAATTTTGAAATATAAAAAATTCTAAATTAATTTCTAAATAAATGAAAAATTTAGAAAAATAGATATTGATATTAAAAAATTAAAAAAATATATTGAAAAAATTATAAAAATTAAAATTGTTTTTGTTTATGATAATCAAAAGTAATAGCAACATGACCTGATTATAAACAATGTGAATTGATTTAACAAATATATAGTGGTACCAAATATAATTTTTAAAACATTTTTAATGAATTATCAATAAGAGAATAGATAATATTTCTTTTAAGTTTAATGATCAAGTAATAAGAATTAACTATCGACAAGTTTCTAAATTGTGGCTGTAGCTAACTAAATAGCGCAGGAGGAGGTGGATGTGGCATGGTGGTAAAGGGAATGGGAGAGGGTTTCATGGAAACTGCAAGTGGACCGTGAGGAGTCAAAGAAGGAGATGGAGAGATTCAAGAATGTGGTAGCGACACTATCTTAGGCATCGTTGGAGAAAAAGTATAGGGTTTCACCAAGTAGATATTTTGCTTGAATTAATGATGGTGGAGTAGGCATTAGAATTTTTTAAAATTAATTTCTATTCTTAGGAAGTTTTTAGAATTACTTTCATAACTTTTATAAATCAATTTTTTATTTTTACAAAAATTTCAAATTTTTTTCTAGAAAATTTAAAAATTATTTTCTATTTTTTTTCAAAATTTTTTTATTTTTAGAAATTATTTTAAATTTTTTTTTCTATTTTTAAAGTTAATTTCTAATATTTAAAAATTGAATTATATTTTTATATTTTTTTTCTATTTTAATAATTATTTAATAAAATTTTCTATTTATCAAAATTAATTTCTAATTTTTAAAATTTTTTTAAATAATATTATGTCATTGTTAGCCTAATTTTTAATTTGTCAAATTTAATAAATGTGTTAACTATTACGTGAAAAAAATAATGAATAATTAATGAAAATTTGTATAAAATATTAATGAAATAAATGTAATGAGTGTCAAATAAAAATCTCAAAAAAAAATACTAAATATAATTAAAAATCAAAAAACTTAATGGGAAAATTTTAATTTTTGCTTAAAAAGTTTAATAATGATGGTTAAGTTACACATTTGTGTATCATTCGTATGCGGCCAACAATTTCAATTTTATTGTTTGCTAATTTGCTTTAATTGGATGAATTGTTTCAATCATAATCTTCTATTAAATTGCACAATCATGATCATATGCATAATTATTATTAGTCAGCCCCACAAATGGATCCAATACATTTAAAAAATAATTAATTGAATGTTAAAGAAACACTTTAAACAATTTAATTATACTTTGTGAGTGATTAATTGAATTTAATAAAATTGTATATATTTATTATTTTACAACAATAACAATAAGAGTAGTTTTAATCTAAAATTTAATTGAGATTTGAAACATATATAATCCTATTAATTTTTTATATTAAATGGATCTTTGATTAACTTGTATTTACTAATTATTCATATATAATCTTGTAGTAACATTTTTTTTTCTCAGAAAAGGAATAAAAAAAACATAATGATAGCATGTATGAATTATTATGAGGTGGAAATAAGATATCAAATTCCAATGCATTCAATCCATTTTGTTAATTACCAAGTACCTAAGAAAATTTAGACAAGATTGAACAAAGAACAAAAATGCTTCCCATTTTTGTTACTAATAAAGGAAAAAGTAGTACATTTGTCTAGACCCATTAAAGTGTTCCTTTTTTGTCACATACTCTACATGAATACTTGAACTCGCAAATTTTTAAGGATCACAACAATCTTAGAGGCATAGCTAATTGTTATTGTTTGCAAACCACCTTGCAGTTGAGAGGAAATTTGAATCCTAGAGGCATCTTGAATACAGAGGTAGCCTTTGGTATGTTCAGAATCATTGCAACTATGATAGAAAGTCATTTGCTTTTTACCAAAGCCTTAGCTTTTCTTGTGAATCAAAGCACATTGGTTATGACGATCAATTGTGCTTGCATTTAATGACTCCTTCTCGGTCTCCAGTTGGAAGTCAAAGCCATAAAGCCTACTTCTTGAACTTATTAAACTCACATGAATCTATCCCTAGGTAAACCATAAAAGGAAAAGAAAATCAATGTCAATTAAATCTAAGCTTTAATAAATCCAAGAATATGTTGTCTATACTTCTATCTTTATGTCGAGAAATCAAGAAATAAATCAATTGATTCATCAAAATACTTGATCAACAAATAATAAAAAGTAACATTTTATAAATTTTTTATTTCACCACAATTAACTTACTTTTATCCCAACAAAAAAAAAATTAGTATACAATACATGTAAAAGAATATGAGACTAACAATTCACACCAAGTGGTTTCCATTGTAATTCAATTTCAAGTAACTAAATTAAATACATGCCATAAAATTCTAAGCAAAAATAATCATTCTCTCTTTTTCTCTCTATTTTTTTTTCTAAGCTGCAAAATAGGGTTTTATTCGAAGGATTGTCTTAAGTGACACATTATCGCATCTAGTAGCAACCATCTTTAAGAAATCCCATGCAAATGCACCAGAAAAGTAATTCAATCCAAGCAACTAGCTTGTATAATGAAAAAGATTTTTATGATGCTAATATTGTGTTCTAATATTTACATTTTCCCTTTTGTTAATAGTGAGGGGCTGCGTTTTGCCAAATGGAAGCAAAAGTTACAAGTCCCTAGGTTAATTGGCATTCATAAAGGAAGCATGAAAGTATCGTTACACTTTCAAAATAAGATTGAATAAGTTTGTTAGATGTTTAGCCCACCTATCATGACTCTTTTAATGATTTGATATTGAGATTAGTTAAAATATTTAAATTGGGATTGTAATAATGATCAATGCTTGATGGTAGGAGTTCAAGTGAAGCCCACAAACACAATGAATGATCTTAGAGACCATGCAGTATTCAAGAATCAAGACTAAAATTTCTCTTTCAAGGAGAACTTCTAGAGGACAATTTTATAAGTTAGACTTTTTAGCATTGTCTATTAAAGCAAAGGCACTAGGCCTATCACAAGCTTTGAACCCACAAGATCTAATCAAAACCAACTACATATCCCAACAAGGATTGGGTCACTAGTCACTTGTTAATATCTATAATTTTTATGTTTCTTTTCAAATCTAATTCTTTATTTTTCTTATACTTATTAGTAATAAAATTACACTTATTTTTATGTATTGTAAGATATTACTGATCAAATATTGTTACACTAAACTTAAAATTTTAACTTATTTTTTTGAGTTAAAAATAATTCAATAAAAAAATAATTTAAAAAAGGTATTTTTTTATGGTTAGTTATTTTGATTCACCAAAAAGGGTAACTCAAAATAGTAAGCACCTCAATTTAAATTTGAATATTATCTATGATTTAGAAGAGAGGATTATAAAAATGAAATTAAATTTTAATTATATAGCTTGTAACATGTTTTAATGGATTTTAATCAAATACAACAATAATAGCAACAAATTTAATTTTAAATTTAATAAATTTTCATCAAATTAATATATATATATATATATATATATATATATAAAGTACTAAATAATTGTCTGAAGGATAAAAAAAAAAAAACAAAGAAAAGAAAAAGGATGAATAAGAAACAAAAAGACCATGAGCTTGTTATGTAGCCCAAGCTACAAAAAATGAATGCATCTTGAAATGGAAAACTATCACACAAGCACCATAAGTCCATAATTAAGGAGACCAACTAGGTGAAGACTAGGCCCATCTCATTGCCCACTCATTTGTAAGTTCAAAGTCCTCTTAACAAAGTTATTGGGCTTGAGAGTTGAAAACTATTGATTCAATGGCCTACAACCGTTAAAAAATTACAATGGACCCACCTAATCTATTTTCATGATGCATCCTTTTTGTAAGAACTTTCAACTATAATAGTGCAACTCAATATTACAACTATGATTATATATTCACTACATTTATTCCTTTTCCGATAGGTAAATGTCAAAAAGAACAAAAATTCAACTTAAGTACTAATTCTAATAATTTTCAAAAATAAACCAAGTAATTTTAGTATGTAAAAAAATGATTGGTTGCGTTAAGAATTGATTATTTAAATTATGATTTTTACAACAATGGACATAAAGGAGAAATTTTAATTTCATGGTTCAGTATAAAGCAACTTGTGTGAATGTGTTTGTGGTACTTTTTTAACCTTGAACCTTAAAAAAGAGAATTCTAATTTTGCAACTAAATTTACAAAGTTATATTCAAATTGGATAATAATTTTGAGATAGCCAAATTCATAATTTTAATGAATTCAACCTAAGTTGGGGCCTACGGGTGTCAACATGGAGGATATACATGTGTATTATATGTATATGGGTTGTAACAATAGTTAGATAACCATTGTTACTCAAATAAACATGGCCTTGTAGTAGTTTTTGATTGTTCAAAGTTGCCAACTTTTCTTGTAGCATAGTGGCAAACTAAACACTAGAGGAGTTCTAATTTAAAAAATCCATCTAAGAATGTATCCTAAAAAACCAAAAATCCACGTGCATGTCTTTCTACACTAGCAGGAAGTATAGATGGAAACATCACACCCTTGTAAGTAAATGATGGTGATTTAATCATATCCTCCTATCTAGCACTCTTAGATGTTGTAAATATCTCCAAAAAAAAAAAAATACATACATCTATTATCACTAAGTTGTGAGAAAGCAACATGAATTTCCATCTAAATTTTATACTTGCATACTTTTGTTAGGATTGACTTTTTGATTCCCAAAAGATATATGAATCAAAATGGTAACATTTGTATTTCAATAATTGGCTTTGTTAAATTTATAAGTGTACGTGCATCATTATATCACACAAAATTTTAGTGATTAGCTTAATATAGGATTGAGTTTTTTTCTTTTCTATTAATTGTCTAAGAAAAATTTGGAGACCCACAAAAACACAAAAAGGAAAAAGAATAAAAGAAGTTTAGGAACAATATAAAGGTAATAATTGAGATAATTATTACGTTCTTTTGAAAATTCAAAATTAATATTTACATTCTTTGCTTGTGACACTAAAGCATTGTATTTATCATCAATTATTGAAAGGCTTGATCAACAAGTCACTTGAATGGATCTAATTACAAATTTTTTTCTAGTCAAGCAAATTGACCCCTTTTGCTAAAATAAATAAATAAAAATTGAAAATTGACCCCAAGCACTATAAAAAGCAACAAAGGAAGCAGAATAACATGTTAAAATAAAATAAATGGTGGCCTACACAGCCACTATATCCCATAATGAAAAATTGCCATGTGTCCATCTCATCCTTTTTCCCAACTTTTCTATCTTGACAGGACCCCTTCAGGCCCTCAACTTTCCCTTTCCCTAAATGTCCTTCAAATAGTGCCTATAACACCAAGAAACTATTAAAGAAAAACCCATCACAAAAGCCCTTTTCACTATAGATCAATAAAACTCCCAAAATGGCTACTAAGCTCATTCATTTGAGACTTGTGATGGTCCAACCATGTGCTGCCACGTTTAGTACCCATAAAGATGACTCAAAGCACTAGAAAAGCTCTCCCCCCTTGCTAAATTGTGGACCTTTCTCTTTGGCTAGTCCTTAGAGGCTGACTACATTGGCTCTGAGGAAAAGGTGGATGATGATGTCCTAGGCAATGAACAAATCAGGTCCAAGGCAAAGACTAAACTGACCAAATCTTAGTTCCTTTTGAGATGCTTTATGGAGGAAAAGGCTAGGCAGCTCTGCATATTGATTGTTGACATGTCACCATTTCATGATGGGTATCACTCCCCTATTGCTAGCCACCTCACCTCTGAGTTTAAGCCCTGCTCAGATCGGTAGCACTCTAGCCACTCTTTAGGTTGATTCTTATAGGCCATAGTCTTATAAGTACTTTTCATTTTCCTTTTCATTTTACCTTTTTTTTAATTATTCAAATGTTGTAATATAATTTAGTTCTTGCCTTCTTCAAGCTAAACTAATATGTTTGATTAGTCCAATCTAATGACATTTCTTTCAGTTGTAAACTTTTGTAAAAAATACTAGATTTTGTAATTATCACTGTAATATAATATAATATTAAATATCATCATTGCTAAGTTTAGAAAATAAATTATTAGTGATCATGTACAAATATGTTTAAGAAATATTTTTGTCATAGAAATGGTGGGTGATACTTGCGTTGCTTATGTTGATGTGTTTAGTTGCTTAACTATAACTTATGTCCACCTTATTAATAATATTACTTGTGTATAAATTCAATTATTACTAAAATTTAGTTAGATAACATAATGATCAATTTCATTTTAATTAGTGACCTTCATTTTTATTTTATTTTATGTACTTATATCATGTTTTAATTTTATGAATTCAATCAATTAAAGATGCATTGATCTAACACATGGAAAATTAGTTGTTAATGCATATTCATTATTGCATTGGAGGCAATAAGTGTACATTAGCCATTAAAGGAGTTTTGATTAAGAAATCAAGAAGCTCCTCTTAAGATTGCATCAAAAAAATAAAATCTAATAACCATGTGCATGTCTTTATTTGCCAACAAGAAGCTTAGAAGGAAACATCACTCCTTTATAAGTAATTGATTGTAATTTAGTCATATCCTATCTAGCATTCTTCAATGTTGTAAAAATCTCTAAAGAAAATATGTGTATCTATTATGGCTAATACATAAGAAAGTCACCTTAAGTTCCATCCAAATTTTTTACTCACATACTTTTGTCGAGACTAAATTTTTGATACCCGTAAATTATGTGAATTAAAATAGGCACATTTGTCTTTCAAAACATTGACTTTGCTAAATTTATAAGTGTACATGCATCATTATATTGCATGGAATTTTAGTGATTAGCTTAGCATATAATTGAATTTTTTCTTTTTTTTTTTTAGTTGTCTGAGAAACATTTGGAGAGCCAAAAAAATATGCAAGAAGGAAAAAGAAATAAAAGTAATTTAGGAACAATGGAGGAGTTACAATTGTGATAATTATAAGAATAATATTTTGAAAGTTCTGAACTAATAATTACATGCATTGTAAATGATGTGCATTGTAATTAACATCAATTAATTAGATTTCTCCAAAATGCAACCCCAAATCCCCTCTCCCTCTTACCCCATTAATGCAAATTCCTTTACGGTAATTCCATTCTTAAATCATGCTAAAAACAAGATCATTTGCACATAGGAAAGCATATTCTTAAACTAATTTTAACAATTATATTTTTTAACTACTTGTATGCATAGGCATCATGTTTGTAACAATTACTTCAATTGCAACTACTAACCATTCACACATTTATCCTTCCAATGATTAACATTAATTTTTGATTCAGACTAATTTTCATAAATCCCTAATAAAAAAACAAACTGACACTCCTATAGCACAAGAAAAGACTAAACCAAAACTAAGGCACCTAGAACATTTTTTTTAAGGAGAATTTCTAGGGAGTCACAAAATTGGATGGAGCCCTAGGCTCTAGGGGAGGAGCATAGTCATCTGCTCCTTTTGATGGATCATCAAACGATTGGCATAAACCATCATTGGTCTCTCCCTTATTGATATCCTTCATCATTTGTAATAAGTCTTCCATTGCTAGTCTTTGATCAAGGATCATTGAGACACAAGCCATGGGTATTTACAACAATTGTACCATCTCTTCTTCAATGTTATGGTGCCTCATCAACTCCATGTCAAACAACTTAGCCATCCATTCCCCTAAACCATTGATTAGACCACTTAGGCAAGTTAATGCCTTCCTTACCCGACGAGGCTTGATTGGGTGCCCTGTCAGTCAAGTGGTCGAGGAGCAATAAAAACCATACACATTGACAAGAGCCTGCAGAATGGCTGGAAGGAATGAAGGTTCCAAATAGTGGGTTTAGATGAAATTCCCAAATCTACGCATCATGGTTGGGCCAAAGCAATATGTTAGTCGATTCGATGTTGTTGTGGACCATTTTTCCCTCCATGTGGAGGTGGGCCAAGCCTCTTGTTGTACTTAGTGCTATTCTTATTTTGTTGCCTAGTCTAATGGAGTTTGGCCTAAACCTCTATTGTTTGCAATGATTAAAGTTCTAATTACCTAGTGCAAATAAAATATTTTGTATAAGAACAAAAGAAAAAGAATAAGTATTTCGCTGCTACCTATAAGGGAAAAAAAAATAGAAGAACTATATAAGCCTCAAATTTTGACAAAAAATTGTCATAGACACCCTAGTGAATGGTCAAAATGCCCTTCAAATGAATGGTTAAGGTAACATGGCCTATAAGTTTGCTACATTCAATTTGATTAACCAAAATTTCTAAAATTTATCAAAATTATTTTTTGAATAAAAATATATTATTTCATAAGTTAATTAAATTTTAAATGATAAAATATTTAAAAAAATAAAAAAAAAAACAATATTTGAAAAAAATAATTGAAACCAATTTTCATAATAATTGGAACTATATTAACTGAACTAGGTTTTAGAATTATTTCACTTAATCAAATGGAGTGACATTCCCTACCCTATTGGATAGTAATCAATTGTCAAAAATAAAATTGAGGTAGATAAAATAATTATATTTCATAAACATATCCCTTTATTATTGTTATTATTATTATTATTATTATTATTATTATTATAAGAATGCAAACCAATGTGATGGAAAACTTAAAAAGCAAGGAGCTAGAAAGATTAGAGAGGCTAGTGCTTTTGTTAAAGACGTGCAAAGGGTAGCTAAATTGTCAAATTAAAATCTACAAAAATAAGAAACAACCCATTAGGGTCAACGATTAGCAGTTGTTTAGATAAGAAGACAATTGAAAATGACTGGAAGAGAGATTAAGAAGAAAAAGAAAAAATAAAGAAATAATGTACTTAATTATTAGAGTAACTGATGTAATAGCTATTAATGTTGCCTATTTTTTGCTTCCTTCTCCAAACCACTCATTTCACCACAACAACAACAACAACAACAATAACACAAACAACAACCAAAAGCAAGGACAAAAATAAAAATGATTTTTGTTACTAAGACACTGTCTGACATGACCTAGAAGATTTTAGGTTTTGTTTGTTGTTGAAACATCATTGCATTAGCTATTGTTAGCTAACTTGCAATGGGGAAAGAAGTTTATATATCCTTTTGTTCTCTCATTCTTCTTACCAAAAGCTTTTTTTATTTCTCTCATCAATAGACAATATCAAATTATGGCTTCTACGCTACTTCAATTGTGCTCTAGGCAATTGATTTTCATAATTTTTGCAAGTGCCTTTGTCTAGCTATCTATCTTTCTTCCCAAATTTTCTAGGTTAGAAAAATACTTTTTCCCCAACATAAGAAATCCCTCTAGATGGTTAATCATTAGTATAGTAGTCACAATTACATTGGCCATTAGTTTTTGCTTGACCTTTGTTAATTTCAATTTGCCACCCTTTATGTGGGCCATTGGCATAAGAATAATATTTGAGATAATTATATGTTTTTCTATTACATACATCATTTATGTCTTAAAGCTAGGAGTGATGGACAACCAACACTTACTTTATCTTTCTTCATCCTCCTTAAAGCCACTCAACAATTTCTTTCTAAGGATGATGTTAGCTCCTCTTATGATAGTTCCCTTTAATGACTTTGCCGATTCAAAATTTGTGATGTGTTGCTTTGCACTTGCCATTTTTTCCATTTGCTTATGTCGATGATCTTCTCCCTCACAAAACCCTCATAGAAGGCACATATTCCTATGATAGTGTTTATGGATCTGGCAGCCAATTTTGTCCTAGAAAACAATCCACCTAGTATAAATTTGATTATTGTTATTTTATGCAATTATTTTAAAGTTAAAGGTGAATGTAGTAAATTTGAGAAGAAAATAACTCTAGTTGCAGAGAACATTAAGAATCCTTCTGTCAGTCCTTTTGATGATTTTCTTCTTTAGGCTTTGTAGGTTACACTCTTGTATTTTAATGTCGGTTTCTTAGTCTTTGTTGTATTTTTGTGTTATTTATTGTCAACTTTCCCTCTCCTTAAATGCCCTTCAAATAGTGCCTAAAACACCAAAAAACTATTAAAGACAAACCTATCACAAAAACCCCTTTCTCTATAGATCAATAAAACCCCAAAAATGGCTACTAAGCTCCTTTATTTGAGACTTGTGGTGGTCTGACCATGTGCCACCTCATTTAGCACCCATAAAAGATGACCTAAAGCACTAGAAAAGCTCTTCCCCCTTGTTGAATTATGGACCCTTCTCTTTAGCTAGTCCTCAGAGGTTGACTACATTGGCTTTGAGGATAAGGTCGATGATATCCTAGGGAAAGAAGAGATCAAATCCAAGGCCAAGACTAAATTGGCCAAATCTTGGTTCCCTTTGGGATGCTTCAAGGAAGAAAAGGCTAGGCAGCTTTACATATTGATTATTGGCACATTGCCATTTCATGATGCCATGTATCACTCCCCTTTTGCTAGCCACCTCACCTCTGAGTTTAAGCACTCTTTAAATTGGTAGCTCTCTAGCCACTATCTAGGTCAATTCTCATGGGCCATAGTCTTATAAGTACTTTTCTTTTTCCTTTTCATTTTACCTTTCTTTTTAATCTTTCAAATGATGTAATAGAATTTAGTTCTTGCCTTCTTTAGGCACAGCTAACATGATTGATTAGTTCAATATGGTGAAATTTCTTTTAGTTGCAAATTTTTAAAAAAATACTAGAATTTGTAATTATCAATGTAATATAATATATTATTGATTATCATCATTGCTAAGCTTAGAAAATAAATTATTAGTGATCATGTATAAATATGTTTAAGAAATAATTTTGTGATAGAAACGGTGGGTGATGCTTGCATTGCTGATGTTGACGTGTCTAGTTGCTTAACTATAACTTATGCCCACCTTATTAATAATATTACTTGTGTATAAATTCAATTATTACTAAAATTTAGATAGATAACATAATGATCAATTTCATTTTAATTAGTGACCTCTATTTTATTTTATTTCATGTACTTATATCATGTTTTAATTTTATGGATTCAATCAATTAAAGATAGATTAATCTAACACATGGCAGATTAGTCGTTAATGCACATTCATTATTGCATTAGAGGCAATAAACGTACATTAGCCATTAAAGAAGTTTTGATCAAGAAATCAAGAAGCTCTTCTTGAGATTGCATCAAAAAAGTAAAATCTAATAACCACGTGCATGTCTTTATTTGCCAACAATAAGCTTAGAAGGAAACATCACACCTTTATAAGTAATTGATGGTAATTTAGTCATATCCTATCTAGCATTCTTCAATGTTGTAAAAATCTCTAAAGAAAATATGTACATCTATTATGGCTAATATGTAAGAAAATCACCTTAAGTTCCATCCAAATTTTCTACTCACATGCTTCTATCAAGGCTGAATTTTTTATACCCACAAATATGTGAATTAGAATAGGCACATTTGTCTTTCAAAATGTTGGCTTTGCAAAATTTATAAGTGTACATGCATCATTATATTGCATGGAATTTTAGTGATTAGCTTAGTGTATAACTGGATTTTTTTCTTTTTTTTTTTTAGTCATCTGAGAAACATTTGGAGAGCCAAAAAAAATGCAAGAAGGAAAAAGAAATAAAAGTAATTTAGGAATAATAAAGGAGTTACAATTGAGATAATTATGGAACTAATATTTTGAAAGTTCTGAACTAATAATTACATGCATTGTAGATGACGTGCATTGTAATTAACATCAATTAATTGAATTTCTACAAAATTCAACCCCAAATCCCCTCTTCCTCTTACCCCATTAATGCAAATTCCTTTATGATAATTCCTTTCTTAAATCATGCTAAAATCAACATCACTTGCACATAGGAAAGCATATTCTTAAACTACTTTTAACAAATATTTTTTTAACTACTTGTATGCATGGGGCATCATGTTCATAACAATTACTTCAGTTACAACTATTAACCATTCACACATTTATCCTTCCAATGATAAACATTAATTTTTGATTTGGACTGATTTTCATACATTCCTAATAGAAAAGCAAATTGATACTCCCTTAGCACATGAAAAGTCTAAACCAAAACTAAGGCACCTAGAAAAGTATTAAAATCAAGAATCTCATTTTAAATAAATAAATAAATGAACAAAATTGTAGAACAAGCAACTAGTTTGAAAGGAGATACACCAAGTAAAGGCAATGAGCAAATGAGCCAACCAACACAACCATAAACAATTGATCCCTCAAAACAGGTCTATGGCATAATGAGAGTCAAATTGAAACACTACAATCACCCATAAAAGCCACACATTGGACAATCAAAATTCAAAATACACATACTGAATAGTCTAGAGAATGAAAGAAAAAAATTAATAATTACAAAAGAAATGGTGGAGAGTTTAGTCAGATGAAGAATAGAAGCACAAATAAAGGGAATCAAGAACTTGAATGGGGAAACTTTATTTTGCTTCCTAATGGGCCACTCTCTTCAACAAAATTCAAACATAGAAATTAATTCTAATCAATAGTACATCAATCAACAAAGATTTTGAAGCAGAAACATGTGTGTAATATGACAGGCCCAAAATAGATATTTAACGAAAACTCATTGATCGGAGGCATGGGTATCAGACGAGGAGGGCATGTGTGGGTGCCAATTGGGAAAGTGCTTGTTCCTTGTCCAAATCTAAAGGGTCCACTTACCATTTAAGTTGAATTTTGACCTTTACTAGAACAATGTGGGATGGAAATTTTATAGTTAACTTATATAAAATGTGTTAATTTTGATTTGTTGTAAATTAAATACATTGTCATATGCCTAAAGCCAACTAATTTAACTCATATATAATTTTTATTGTTATTTTATTTTTTAAAATGAAAAATAAAAATGTCATTAGTACATGTATTTGATGGAATTTTTCTTGTTGTTTGGGAAATCAGACTAGTAAAAATATTAGGTTATTTAATTTTTAATCAAACTTGAACACAATAACATTTTTTTTTATTATCTAATTTGATATGAAACCTTTGTATATAAATTTCCCCATTATTGTAAAATATTTTAATTTAGATGAAGAATAGAGAATTAACTTTCTTTGAAATCACAATGTAAATAACAACTCAAAAGTTAACAAATGACTATATGAAGTAATTTAGAATAATAAATAATTTTATATAAAGACAATATATTTTTTTAAAATAATTTATCATAAATGTATATATAAAGAGAAGGATAGAAAAGACAAGAAACCTCCTCTCTTAAAATAATGTTTATAAATTAATTATTTGTAGCAACCGTCTAAAATAATTTGTTTATACATATGACACCAACTACATATGTTAAATATTCAGAATAGTCTTGCCAAACCCCTTTTGGGCTAATGTAAATGTAAATTTAAATGTATAAGCCCATTTATGAGTGAGTAGGTGTAGTAAGAAAGGCTAAGCCCATGATATGCTCTAAAAAGAGTTTGGACTTGAATTAAACCCACACATTAAAGGGCAAAAATGAAAAATCATCTTTACTTTAACTTCACCAAGCTAAGATCTAGTCACTCATACTAGACACCTAGTGGACATTGGGCTTTTCCATCTTAAAGATGGTTACAGGTGTAGTGATGGGCTAAGATATATGTAATTCAACTCAGAATAATGGGCCAAAAACAAATTGTACTTAATGAGCTTGTCTAAATAAAGTTTCAAATAAAACACAAACAAATTTGCTAGCTTAATCACTTTTATAGACATTGATAAGACTAGACCACTGGGCTTCACGTAACAAAACAAATTGCATCTTTTTACCACATCAAATGGGACAATTACAAACACAAATTATGCAAATTCAACGGCTTGCTATCTTATTTAGTTTTTCCTTAAATGGGAGAAAGCTTTGGAAATAATTGTATTCCCTAAGGTATAATGCAGATGAAATCCAATAAAGAATATTAAAATACAACAGAAACTAAGAAACCAACATTAAAATACAACTAACATTAAAATACAAGAGTGCAAGAAAGAAAGCCTAAAGAAGAAACTCATTGGAAGGACTAACAAAAGGATTCTAAATGTTCTCCACTACTAGAGTTGTTGCCTCATCAACTTTTCTACATATATTGTTAACTTGAAAATATTGCATAAAATAATAACTGTGAATACAATAGTTATAATCAAAATTGCACCAAGTGGATTGTTTTCAAAAATGAAACTTGCCACCAGATTTACAAACACCATCATGGGGATATATGACTTCTATCTAGGAAAAGATGTCTACGATAGACAAATGCAAAAAAATGGCAAGTGTAAAACAGCACATCATAAATTTTGAATCAGTGGAATCATGAAAGGGAAATGTCTAAGGAGCAGTTGACACCACCCATGGAAAGGAATTGTTGAGTGGCTTTGAGGAGGATAAAGGAAGTGTTTATTATTCGCCACTACTAGCTTTAAGACATAAATGATGTCTGCAACAAAAAATCATATAATTTTCTCAAACATTACTTTTATGCTGACAACCCATATGAAGGGTGGCAAATTGAAATTAACAAAGGTCAAGCAAAAAATAATGGCTAATGCAATTATAGCTACTACAATAATGATCATCCATATCAAAGGATGTTTGACATTAGGGAAAAACTTTTCCTCCAATTTTGAAAATGAAAGTAAAAAAAAATAGATAAGTAGAAAAAGAAAGTTGCAAAAACTATGAAAATTAGTTGCCTATAACATGACCAAAGTAGCATATAAACCATAATTTGAAATTGTCCATAAAGGAGAAGGAAAATAAAAAACTTTTGGTGAGAAGAATAAGAGAACAAGAGGATATATACACTTCATTCCCCTATGCAAGTTAGCTAATAATAGCTTGTGCAACAAAAATCCTTTCTTTCTATTTCATTAACAAAGATAAAGACCCTAAAAGCTTGTGGGCCATTTGGGGTAGTATCTCCATAACAAAAATCTTTTATGTTGCCCTCCTTGCTTTTGTTGTTGCTGTTGTTACGGTGAAATGGGTGGTTTGGAGAAGGTAGCAGAAGAGAAATGGAATGAGAATGGGATTAAGGCAGTGGAAAGGCAAAGAAGGAGGGATTTTTCGAGGGAATGCCAGTGTTTGATTTTGACAAGTTGTGTGGCAATGCACATGTAAGGTAAATTAAGGAAGCTAGATACACTTTGTATAATAGACTCAAAAATAGAATCATAACTAGAAACCCTTCTAGTTTAGTGCAGCAGAGAGAAGCCAAGAAAATTTGTAAAAAGTTGATCATTTAATTTCTAGCAAATAAGTTTCGTTATATATGGAGCTTTTTGAATTAATATTAAAGTGATCATAGAAGCTCCTTCCAAGAATGCATAAAAAAAAAAAAATCAAAAACCCATGTGCATGTCTTTATGCGCCAATAGGAAGAACAAATGGAAACATTGCACTGTTGTAAGCAACTCATGGTAATTTAGTCATATCATCCTATCTATCACTCTTTGATGCCATAAATATCTCCAGAGAAAATACATAAATCTATTATTGTTGACCTATAAGAAAATGACCTAGATTTTTGTCCAAATTTTATACTTACGTACTTCTACTAGGACCAACTTTTTTATTCTCGAAAGATAAGTGAATCAAAATGAGCACATTTGTATTTCAAAACATTAGCTTTGCTAAATTTATATGTGTACAAGCCTTATTATATTACATAAAATTTTTATGATTAGCTTAGTATATGCTCGAGTTTTTTCTTTATTATTGATTGTCAAAGAAATGTTTGGAGACCAAAAAAACTAAAAAAGGAAAAGGAAATAGAAGAAATTTAGGAACAATAGAAAGGTAATAATTAAGATAATTATAAGATTGATATTTTGAAAGTTCAAAATTAATAATTACATTCTTTGCCTATAATGCTAAAGCATTGTAGTTAACATCACTTATTGGAAGGCTTGATCAACAAGATAAGAATATGATGAGACTCTTGCATAGGTGTGATTGCAAATTTCTTTCTAGTCAAGCAAATTGGTTCCCTTTGCTAAAAAAATTTAAAAAAATAAAAAATAAAAATTGCAAGTTGACCTAAGGCTCTACGAAAAGCAACAAAGGAAGTGGAATAGCCAATCAAAATGCAACAAGTGGTGGCCCACACAACCACCATATCCCACAATGAAATGTCACGACATGTCCATCATACCCTTTTTCCCAATTTTTTCATTTTGGAATGGGCCTCTCCAAGCCCTTAACTTTCCCTCTCCTTGAATTCCCTTTAAATATTGCCCAAAACACTAACAGACCATTAAAAAAAAAACCCATCACAAAAACCCCTTTCTTTATAGATT
Organism: Rhizophora mangle; assembly: GCA_037832345.1. Lineage (NCBI taxonomy): Eukaryota > Viridiplantae > Streptophyta > Magnoliopsida > Malpighiales > Rhizophoraceae > Rhizophora > Rhizophora mangle. Next base: position 169,037 of record JBAPLJ010001326.1, read on the forward strand.
AATAAAACCTAAAAAATGGCTACTAATATCCCTCATCTGAGACCCATGATGGTCCAACCATTTGCTGCCTCATCTGACACACATAAAGATGACCCAAATCACCAGAAAAACTTTTCCACCTCATTAAACTAGTGGACCCCTCTCTTTGGTTAGTCCTCAAAGGCCGACTATATTAGATTTGAGAATAAGGTAGACGATGATGTCTTGGGGAAAGAAGTGATTAGATCCAAGGTTAAGACTAAACTTGCCAAATCATGGTTCCTTTTAGAATGCTTCACTGAGGAAAAGACCAAGTAGTTTCACATGTTAACTACCGACACATCATCGCTTCATGACACCATGTATCACTTCCCTATTGCCAGCTACCTCTCCTCTAAGTTTAAGCTCTATTTAAATCAACAACTCCTCAACACTCTCTAGGTCGATTCTCATGAGCCATCATCTCATAAGTACATTTTTTTTCCTTTTCATTTTTTCTTTTTTTTTTTTAAATATTTCAAATGTTGTAATATAATTTAGTTCTTTCCTTCTTAGGGCTCCAATGACATGTTTGATTGGTCCAATCTGGTGACATTTCTTTCAATTGTAAGCTTTTATAAGTGATGATAAAATCTGTAATTATCATTATAATATCATATAATATTAATTATCATCATTGTTAAGTTTAGAAAATAAATTATTAATGATAATGTATATATAGGATTTATAAAGATTTTTGTGACAAAAATACTAGGAAATGCATTATACATGTTGATGTGTTTAGTAATATAACCTATGCCCATCTTATTAATAATATTAATTGTCTATAAATCCAGTTATTACCAAAATTTAAATAGATAACATAATATTTAATTTCTTTTCAATTAGTGACCTTTATTTTATTTTATGTATTTATATCATGTTTTATTTGTATGTATTCAATTAATTAAAGATGCATTGATCTAATGTATAAAAAATTAGGTTTAATGTCACATTCATTATTGTGTTGGAGACAATAAGTGTATAATAGCCATCAAAGGAGTTCTAATCAAGAATTCATGAAGCTCCTCCCACTATTGCATCCAAAAAAGAAATCTAAAAGCCACATGCATATCTTTATCTGCCAATAGGAAGCTCAGATGGAAACATTGCACCTTTATAAGTAATTGATGGTAATTTAATCATATCCTATCTAGCACTCTTTGATGTTGTAAATATCTCTAAAGAAAATACATACATATATTATCACTAACCTACAATAAAGTGACCTTAAGTTCTACCTAAATTTTCTACTCGCATACTTCTGTTAAGGCTAACTTTTTCATCCCACAAAATGTGTGAATCAAAATAGGCACACTTGTCTTTGCTAAATTTATAAGTGTACATGCATTAGTATATCACATAGAATTTTAGTGATTATTTTAATGTATAATCAATTTTTTTGTTTTTTATTAGCTATTTGAGAAACATTTTGAGACCTAAAATAATGCAAGAACGAAAGAGAAATAGAAAAAAATTAGCAACAATAGAGGGGTTACAATTGAGATAATTATAGGACTTATATTTTAAATGTTCCAAACTAATAATTACATGCATTGCATATGACGTGCATTGTAGTTAACATCAATTAATGGGATTTCTCTAAAGTTTAACCCTAAATCCCTTCTTCCTCTTACCCCATTAATGCAAATTTCTTTAAGATAATTTCATTCTTTAATCATGCTGAAAAAACATCATTTTGCTAATAGCAAAGGATATTCTCAAACTACTTATAACAATTATTCCTTTTTCACTATCTGTATGCATAGGCATCATGTTTATAACAATTACTTTAGTTGCAATTGCTAACCATTCACACATTTATCCTTCCAATGAAAAACATTAACTTTTGATCTAGATTGATTTTCATACCCCCTAATTTATCCTTCCAATGAAAAACAAATTACTACCCCCCCCATAGCCTAAGAAAAGTCTAAACCAAAACTAAGGTGCCTGGAATAGTTGATATGATTGCTCAATAATTGATAATATGGTAAAAAAATTAGTGAAAAGAATTAAAATCAAGAATTGCATTCTAAAAATATATAAAAAATAAATGAATGAACAAAACTATAAAAGAAGCAACTAGTTTGAAAAAGGATATGCAAAGTAAATGTCATAAGCAAATGTGCCAGCCAACATAGCCATAAACAATTGATCCCTCAAATAGGTATATGGAATAGTGAGAGTCAAACTAAAATACTACAATCACCAACAAAAGCCATACATTGGACAATTTATATTCAAAACACATGTAGTGAATAGTCCAGAGAATGAAAGAAAAAATAATCACCAAGAAAAAGATTGTGGGGAGTTTAGTCAAAGGAAGAATAGAAGCATAAATGACAAGAACTAAGAACATGAATGAGGGAACTTTTTTTTGCTTCCTAATGGGCCACTCTCTTCAACAAAATTCAAACATTGACATTAATTCTAATTAATAATACATCAATCAACAAAGATTTTGAAGTAGAAACATATATGTAATATGATAGGCCTACAAGAGATATTTGATGAAAACTCACTGATTGGAGGCATGGGAATTGAACAATGAGGCCTTGATTGGGTGTTGATTTAGAAAGTGTTTCTTCTTTGTCCAAATTTAAAGGGTACATTTGCCATTCAAGTTAGATTTTGACCTTTACTAGAACAATGCAAGGTGGAAATATTATAGTTAATATATAAAATGTGTTAATTTTAATTTACATTAAATTAAATACATTTCCATACGCTTAGCTAGCTAATTTAGTACATACATAATTTTAATAGTTATTTTATTTTTCAAACAAAAAAAAAAGTCATTAGTACATGTATTTGATGGAATTTTTCCTTTTTGTTGGGAAAATCAAACTAGCAAGAATATCATGTTATTTATTTTTTTGTCAAATTTAAACACAATATCATTTTTTATTATGTAATTTGATATGAAACTTTTATATAAAAATCTTTCACAATATTGTGAAATATTTTCATTTACATGAAGAATAGAGAAAGAACTTTCTTTGAATCAATAATGGAAAGTAACAAGTCAAAAGTAAACTAACAGTTATATGAAATAATTTTGAATAATAAATAATTTTTTACAAAGACAATATATTATTTAAAATAATTTATAATATATATATATACACACATATATATATATATATATATATAGAGAGAGAGAGAGAAAGACAGAGTAATAGAGAAGACAAAAAAGAGTCTTATCTCCTCTCTTAAAACAACATTCTCAAATTAGTTATTTATAGCAATTGTCTAAAATAATTTATTTACATATATGGTACCAACTGCACATGTTAAATATTTGGAACGAAGTCTTGCCCAAACCATTTTTTGTCTAATGCAAATATAAATTCAAAGGTCTAAGCCCATTTGGGGGAGAGTAGGCCTAATGAGAAAGGCCAAGATCATAGGTTGCTCTAAAAAGAGTTTAAAGCTAAACCAAACCTATACATTGAAGGCCAAAAACAAAAAAATCATCTTTACTTTAACTTCATAGAGCTAAGATCTGATTGCTCATACTAGACACTTGGTAGGCATTGGGCTTCTCCATCTTAAAAATGGTTATAGGAGTAGTGATGGGCTTAGTTGTATGTAATTTATCTCGAAATAATGAGCCACATATAAATTGCACTCAATGAACTTGTCTAAATGAAAGTTTCAAATGGAAGAGAAACAAATTTGTTGGCTCAATCACTTTTATAGACATTTGTAAAACTAGGTCGCTAGGTGTCGTGCAACAAAAATAGATTGCAACTTCTTACCATATCAAATGGTATTGTTACACACACAAATTATGTAAGTTCAATAGCTTGCTACTTTGTTCAAATTTTCTTTAAAAGGGGGAAAGCTTTGGAAATAACTATATTCAATTGAAGTGTAGTATACAAAATTTAATAAAAAATATTAAAATAAAACATTAAAATACAACAATATAAGTGTCATCATAATCTTATTCAAAATAAACCAATAATTATCATTAAAAAATTAAAAGTTGACAATAAAAAACATAAAAATATGACAAAGACTAAGAAACTAACATTAAAATGTAGCAAATAGCATTAAAATACAAGAGTGTAACCAATAGAGCCTAGGAAAGAAACTCATTGGAAGGACTAACAAAAAAATTTTTAATGTTCTTTGCAACCAGAGTTGTTGCCTCCTCAACTTTACTACATTCATCCTTAACTTCAAAATAATCACGCAAAATAATAATAATCAAAATTGCACTAGTGGACTTTTTTCCAAGAGAAAATTGGCCACCAAATCCATAAACACCATTATAAGGATATATACCTTTTGTGAGGGAGAAGATCCTCAACATCACAAATTTTGAATTGGCAAAATCATGAAAGGGAAATATCTTAGGAGGAGCTAACATCATCTTTGGAAAGAAATTGTTAAGTGGCTTTGAGGAGAACAAAGAAGGATAAAGTAAGTGTTTCTTGTCCATCACTCCCAGCCTCAAGACATAAATGATGTATGCAATAGAAAAACATATAATTATCTCAAACACCATTCTTATGCCGACAACCCACATGAAGGGTGGTGGATTGAAATTAACAAAGGTCAAGTAAAAATTAATGGCCATTGCAATTGTAGCTACCATACCAATGATCAACCATTTAGAGGGATGTCTTATGTTGGGGAAAATGTATTCTTCTAGCCTAGAAAATTTGAGAAGAAAGATAGATAACTAGATAAAGACACCTACAAAAACTATGAAAATAAGTTGCCTATAGCACAACCAAAGTGGTGTAGAAGCCATAATTTGATTTTATCTATAAAGGAGAGAAGAAAACAAATTTTGGTAAGAAGAATGAGAAACAAGAGGATATATAATTTTCTTTCTCCTTTGCATGTTAGCTAACAATAGCTCGTGCAACAATGTTTCAACAACAAGCAAAACCTAAAATCTTTTAGGCCATGTCAGGTAGTGTCTTTGTAACAAAAATCTTTTTTATTTTTGTCCTTGCTTTTGGTTGTTGTTTGTGTTATTATTGTTGCTATTATGGTGAAATGGGTGGAGAAGGAAGCAAAAGAGAGGTAACATTAATAGCTATTGCATCAATTACTTTGGTGCTTCAATACATTATGTCTCTATTTTTTTTTCTTTTTCTTCTTAGTCTCTCTTCCAATCATTTGCCAATTGTCTTGTTCTCCAGATGACTACTAATCATTGACCATAATGGGTTGTTTCTTGTTTTTGTAGATTCTAATTTGACAATTTGGCTACACATTGCACATCTCTAGTCGAAACATTGGCCTCTTTGAACTTTCTAGCTCCTTGCTTTTTGGGTCTTCCCTTACATTAGTTTGCATTCTTATGATAATAATAATAATAATAATAATAATAATAATAATAAAGGTAGATGTATATGTAATATAATTATTGTGTCTACTTTAATTTTATTTTTGACAATTGATTACTATTCAATAGCATAGGGAATGTCATTTTGTTTGATTGAGTGAAAAAATTCTAAAACCTAGTTTGGTTAATATAGTTTGAATTAATATGAAAATTGGTTTAAGTTTGTTTCAATTATTTTTTTAAACATTGGTTTTTTCCTATTGTTCTTTTAAATATTTTATGAGTTAAAATTTTATTAAGTATGAAATAATATATTTTTAGCGAAAAAAATAATTTTGATAAATTTTAAGAATTTTGGTCAATCAAACTAATCGGAGCAAACTTGTAAGCCATGTGACCTTAACCATTCATTTGAAGGGCATTTTGCCCATTCACTAGGGTGTTTGTGCCATTGTTTGTCAAAATATGAGGCTTATATAATTCTTTTATTTCTTTTTTCCCTTATTAATGACAGTGAAATACTTATCCTTTTTCTTTCATTTTTGTACAAAATATTTTATTTGCACTGGGTAATCAAAACTTCAGTAAAAACATTGTAAATAGCAAAGGTTCAAGCTGAACTCCACTAAATTAAGCAACAGAATGAGAATAACACTCAGCACAACAAGAAGCCTAGCCCACCTCCACATGGTAGGCAAAATGGTTTACGACAACATTAAATTGGCTAACATATTGCTTTAGTTGTACCATGATGCCTGGATTTTGAACTATCATCTAAACCTGCTATTTGGAACCTCCATTCCTTTTAGCCACATGGTAGGCTATCGCCAATGTGTATGGTTTTGTTGTATTGCTCCTCGAGCTCTTGACCAGTAAGGCACCCAATCAAGCCTCACTAGGCAAGGAAGGCATTAACTTGCCTAGGTGGCCCAATCAATGGTTTGGGAGGAATGGATGTCTAAGTTGTTTGACATGGAGTTGATAAGGCTCCATAACATTGAGGAAGAGATGGTATTATTGTTGCAAATAGCCATGGATCATGTCTCAATAGTTCCTAATCAAAGGCCAATAATGGAAGACATATTATAGATGATGGAGGATATTAAGGGGAGAGAACAATGATGGTTTATGCCAATCATCTAATGATCCATCAAAAGGATTAGATGGCCATATGCCTCCCTCAAAGCCTAGGACTCCAACCAATCTTATGACTCCCTAGAAATTCTACTTAAAAAACTTGTTAAAGGAGGACCCCCCCTCTTTGGCTAGTCCGTAGAGGTCAACTACATTGGCTTTGTGGATAAGGTAAATGATAATGTCCTAGCAAAAGAAAATATTAGATCCAAGGTCAAGACTAAACTAAACAAATCTCGGTTGCTCTAGGATGTTTCATGGAGGAAGACAAGGTAGCTTTTCATGTTGACAGTTGACACATCATCATTTCACAATGCCATGTATCACTCCCCGATCATTAGCCACCTTGCTTGGATGGGTAGCTCTCTAGCCACTGCCAGGGTCGGTTCTCAGTGGCCATCATCTCTAAAGTACATTTTTTTTCTTTTTTTATTATCTTTCAATATAATTTAGTTCTTGTCTTCTTGGGGCTACCCTAACATGTTTAATTGGTCCAATATGGTGACATTATTTTCAATTGTAAACTTTTGTAAGATATGTTGGAATCTATAATTATCATTGTAATATAATATAATATTGATTATCATCATTGCTAAGCTTTGAAAATAAAGTATTAGTGAAAGAATTTATACATGTAAATATGGTAATGAAAGATTTCCATGATAGAAATGGTGATTGATACTTATGTTGCAGATGTTGACATGTTTAGTTGTTTAACTATGATTTATGCTCACCTTATTAATAATATTAGTTATGTATAAATTCAGTTATTACTAAAGTTTGAATTGATAACATAATACTCAATTTTATTTCAATTAGTAAGTCTTTTTTAATTTCATTTAATGTATTTATATTGTATTTTATTTTTATTTATTTAATTAATTAGAGATGTATTGATCTAACTTATAGTAGATTAGCTGTTAATGTCATGATCATTATTGTGTTGGATGCAGTAAATGTACATTAGCAATCAAGGGAGTTTTGATCAAGAAGTCAAGAAGCTCCTCTTAAGATTGCATCCAAAAGAAAAAGAAAATCTAAGAACCACATGCATGTGTTTAATCACCAATGAGAAGCTCAGATGGAAACATTGCACCATCGAAAGTAATTGATGGTTTAGTCATATCCTATCTAACACTCTAATATCTCAAAATAAAATAAGTATATCTATTATGACTAACCTGCAAGAAAGTTACCTTAAGTTATGTCCAAATTTTCTACTTGTATACTTTCATTGGGAACAATTTTCGATTCCCATAAAATATGTGAATCAAAATGGGCACATTTGCCTTTCGAAACATTAGCATTGCTAAATTTATAAGTGCACATGCAACATTGTATTACACCAAATTTTAGTGATTAACTTAGTGTATAATCAAATTTTTTTTTATTAGTTGTCTAAGAAACATTTGCAAACCAAAAAAATACAAGAATGAGAAAGAAATAGAAGAAGTTTAGGAAAAATAAAGTGATTACCTTTGAGATAATTACAAGACTAACACTTTGAAAATTCCAAATTAATAATTACATGCATTATAATTAACATTAGTTAATGGGAATTCTCCAAAATTTAATCTCAAATCCCCTCTTCCTCTTAGCCCATTAATGTAAATTGATTTACTATAATTCTCTTCTTTTAAACTCAATGATCACAAAAATTATTCTAAAAATAGCGTCATTTTGCACATAGGAAAGCATATTCTCAAACAATTTGTAACAATTATTCTTTTCAACTACTTGTATGTATGGGCATCATATCTGTAACAATTACTTCAGTTGTAACTGCTAACCATTCACCCATTTATCCTTCCAATAAAAAACATAATTTTTTTGTTTTGGACTGATTTTCATACATTGCTAAAAAAAAAAAATGATACCCCCACAACCCAAGAAAAGTCTAAACCAAAACTAAGGCACCTAGAATAGTAGATATGATTGCTTAATAATTAACAATATGGTTAAAAAAGTTCTTAATGAAAAGTATTAGAAACATGAATCGTATTCTAAAAATAAATAAATGATTAAATAAATAAATCAAAAAAAATAGTAGAACAAGCAATAAGTTTGGAAAAGGATACACAAGTAAAAGCCATGAGCAAATGAACTAGCCAGCATAGTTGTAAACAATTGATCCCTTAAAACAAGTTTATGGCATAATGAGAGTCAAACTAAAACACTACAATCACCTACAAAAGCCAAACATTGGACAATCAAAAATCAAAACAAATGTAGTGAATCATCTTGAAAATGAAAGAAAAAATATTACAAAAAAATTAGTGGAGAGTTTAGTAAGAGGAAGAATAGGAGGGTAAATTAGAGGAATCAAGAACTTGAATGGAGCACCTTTGTTTTGCTTCCTAACAAGCACCTCTCTTTAACAAAATTTATACACAAACATTAATTTTAATACATTAATCAATAAAAATTCCGAAGCAAAATCATGCTATAATACGATAGACCCACAATAGATATTTAATGAAACTCATCAATTGTGATGATGTTAATCCATATTAGGAGTTAAGCTAGATTAGGAGTTTATTATGATAAAAGTTTATCTAGTTAAGTCCAATTTGAATTTGACTATTTAGGTAGATTTTAGTGTCTATGATTATTTAAAGACATGTTGTCTATATTATTGTGTGTGTGTGTTTCTCAGTTATTATGTGGAATTTTTATCAGATTAATAAAATTATAGTATTCCTATACTTTTCTATTAGGGGTATTAGAACTATTGTGCCTTATCTATGGTGTTAAAGCTACTTCAATTCAAGAGCTAGTATCATAGTGGGTATTTTTGATTTAGATTGAGATAAAGCATATAAGTCTTGATGAAATTATCACAAAAGTGCTAGAGCCACCACAAAAGTTGTTGAAGTTACAGAAGTCACAAAAATTGCAACTTGTCATTGTTAGAGATTCACTGTTGACCATCACGCACCTTGAAAAAACTCTAAACATTGTAGATCAAAAAAATTCTAAAGGTTTGCCACTCATCATTGTTGCCCCAAACTTGATGATTTTCTACTTAGAGGTTGCTACTTTACCTCTTTAACTCACCAACATGTTGTTATCATCCTAGAAAAACTTGCTCCTCCTTGTAGTTTTGTCGAACTTGAGGGGTTTGATTAAAAATAAAAAATGTTTGAGGTCTAATTAAAGATATAAGAAGTTAAAGGGGTTAGATTATAAATAACAGAAGTTTGGAGGGCTAGATAAAAAAAAGTCATAAATTTCAATATGAATAACATGATCCTTATTTCAATTGGATGGGAAAAATTACAACTAATGGTGTCTGCAGATGAAAGTTTTGTTTGATTACAATAAATTGCTAAATACTGTGGAGAATGGAGTTATAAAACTCACAGCAGATGCCACAAAACATAGAAACCTACTCAACAAGGGTTACAAAAGAAGGACATAAAGGCACTTTATTTCATCCATCAAGGGGTGAATGATGAAAGTTTTGAGAAGATTGTAAGAGGAACATCATTAAAGTGGGCATGAGATATCTTAACAACATTATTCCAAGGTGTAGACCAAGTTAAAAAGGTGAAACTTCAAACTTACGACATTAGTTTAAACTTTTGTAGATGGAAGCTTTAGAATCAGTTCCAGTTTATGTAAGTAAAGTTTTTGCCCTAACGAATAAAATGAGAATCTAGGGAGAGCAGCTAAATGATCAGTTGAAAGTTGAAAAGGTCTTGTGGATACACACATTACAGTATGAGCATATTGTAATTGCTATAAAAGAAGCACATGATTTGTCTTAGATGTCAATTGATGCATTAATAGGCACATTGCAAGCTTATGAATAACACATGAATGAGAGCCAGTAAAGCAAATACTTCAAAGTTAGGCTCCTACCAAAAGTAATCAGAGTGGTTAATCATTGTAAAAGTAAGATTCTTCTTATGGTAGAGGACAAGAACATGGTAATAATTACTACAACACAATAAAGTTCAAGGAAGTTACTATAACAACTTTGGAGATGGTGACAATCATTACAATGACCAAAGAGGATTAGACAAATTATCTAGAGTTTAAGGTCAAGGTTGAGGAAAAAGGCTATGGTAGAGGAAGGTATGAAAAATCTCATGTTGAGTGTTACTCATGTCACAAGCATGGTCATTATGCTAGTGAGTATAGGTCTAAGGAGCATATCAAATAGCTTATTATACATAAAAGGAAAATTTAGATGATGGAAATAAAGCACTTATGATGTTTACTACAACTACTAAAACACCAAACTACAATACCTAGTTCCTTGACATCAGGTGTACCAATCACATATGTAAGAAATAAAACTATCTATTGATCTTGATGTGTCAATCCACTTCATAGTCAAGTTTACTGATGATAGTGGTGTTCCAATGATGGGAAGCGACAAATGCTTATCAAGATGAAGAATGAGGATCATAATTATATCTTAGATGTATTTTACATACCAAACATGACAAACAACTGATTAAGTTGGCCCATTTCCTTGAAAAGGGGCATAACATACAATTATGTGATAACTATCTCTCAATTCTTGATGGGACAAGTACACTCATTCTTAAATCACCTTTAACAATGAATTGGATATTTCAAGTTGACATTACCACTAATGTTTATACTTGTCATAGTGCTATTGTTAAAGAAGAGTCTTGGTTGTGGCATCTTCAATTTGGCCATCTAAATTTTTGCAGTTTAAAGTTGCTTGTACAAGGGAACATGGTAATAGGCTTATCTAACATACATCATCCTAATTAGATTTATGAAGCGTGTATTCTTGCAAAATAGAGCAGACAACCATTTGTGACAAGGAATTTGCATATAAGACAATCACTCTAACTTATCCACTTTAATGTTTGTGGCCTAATGAATGTTTTAAAAATAGGTACTTTCTTACCTTTATTGATGATTTTACAAGAAAGAAATGAGTTTATTACATGTAAAGAAAGTCTAAGGTGTTTAATTATTTTAATAAGGTTAAGGATTACATTAAAAAATGGAGTGGGTTTAATATTAAAATTTTGAAAATTGATAAAGGTAATGAGTATGTTTCTAATGAGTTGATGGAGTATTATGAGGCACATAAGGAGTAAAGCATGAAGTCACAATTCCCTACACCCCATAGCATAACAACGTTGCTAAAAGAAAGAATAAATCACTCATGAAAATGGCGAGAAGCTTGTCAAAGGCCAAGGGAGTTCCCAATACATTTTAGGTAAAATCTATTTTGTGTTTTGTTTACTTGTCGAATTGATCACCAACAACAAGTATTCAAATTGTCACTCTTAAAGAAGCATGGAGCACTTTTAAGCCTAGTATAAGGCATCTTAAGGTGATTGGTTCTATTACTTATACTCACATTCCAATAAAGACAAGGACAAAGTTAGATGATTAAGGAGTGAAGATAATCTTTCTTGGCTACATAAAAGGACCATTTAATCTATTTAATCCTATGACGAAGAAGGTAACTGTGAGTAGAGATGTGACCTTTGCTAAAGATGACGATTAGAACTTTGATATTGAGGAGCAAAATAACTCTCAAAGATGTCTAATTGCTATTTTGGGAGAAGAGGAAACTCAAGAGAATGAAAGACCAAGGAGAAATCACCAACATTCAATTAGATTACAAGATTATGAGGTAATCCCTTAAAATGTTATTAATGATGATGGGGATTTTGTGCATTTTTTCAAGTTTGTAGATTGTGAACCAATGTTATTTAATGAGGCAATTCAAAATACAAAGTGAGTAAAAGCCATGAATGAAGAAATCAATGCAATTGAGAAGAATATTACATGGGAGATTACTACTATTCCACAAGGTTAGAAAGCTATTGATGTAAGTCTTTAAGACTAAGAAAAAGTCTAATGGAGAAGTAGAGAGATATAAAACAAGATCGGTCACAAAAGGATTTGAACAATGACCTAACTATGATTGTCACGAGGTATTCTTCCCTATTGTTCAAATGGAAACTATTTGACATATAATTGCTTTAGCTACATAGAATCGTTGGAAAATTTATTAGATGAATGTGAGTTCATCTTTTCTCAATGGTCCTCTTGAAAAGAAAGTGTTTGTCAAGCAACTGCTAGGCTTTATGAAGAAAGAAAGTGAAGAGAAGGTGAATAAATTGAAGAAAGCATTGTATGGCTTGAAACAAGCCCTTAGAGCATGGAACAATCACATTGATATTCATTTTCATTTGTTGAGAGATTAAGTTCATAAAAAAGATTGAATTGGTATATTGCAAGTTTGAAGATCAAGTGGTTGATATTCTCACGAATCTATTGAAGAATGAAGCATTTGTCAAGCTAAAGTAGATGTTGGGATTAAGAGCATCACCCAATTAGGATTGAGAGGGAATGTTGATGTTGATCTAGATTAGGAGTTTATTATGATAGAAGTTAGTATAGTTGAGTTTAATTTGAGTTTGACTATTTGGGTAAAGTTAGGTGTCTATGATTATATAAAAGCATGTTGTCTATATTATTATGTGTCTGCTTCTCAATTATTGTATGGTATTTTTATCAAATTAATAAAATTACAATATTCCTATAATTTTTTATCAATGGTATTAGAACTATTATGCCCTATTTGATTGGAGGCATAGGGATTAGACAATGAGGCCATCACTAGGTGTCAATTTGGAAAATGCTTGTTTTTTGTCCAAATCTAAAGGGTCCGTTTGCCAATCGAGTTTTTGACTTTTCCTAGAACAATGTAAGATGGAATTATTATAGTTATTCTAAATAAAATGTGTTAATTTTAAATTTCTTTAAATTAAATACATGGCCATATGCCTAAAGCCAACTAATTTAACACATACCTAATTTTAATAGTTATTTCACTATTCCAAAAGGAAAAAAAAAAAAAAGAAAGAAAGAAAATAAGATTAGTACATGTATTTGATGGATCTTTTCTTTTTGTTAGGAAAATCATGCTCGCAAAAATATCAAATTATTTAATTTTTGGGCAAATTGGAAACCAATAACATATTTAATTATTTAATTTGATTTGAAACACTTGTATATAAATTTTTACAATGTCATGAAATATTTAAACTTAAATGAAGATTAAAAAACTTTCTTTGAAACTGTAATGCAAGTTAACAAGTTAAAAATAAACTAATGATAATACAAGATCATTTAAAGTAATAAATATTTTTTTTATCAAGACAATATACTTTCATTTTTTTTAAGAAGGGAGGATATATATATATATATATATATATATATATATCAATGGAGAGAGGGATAGATAGGAAAATTTTATCTTCCTCCCTTGAAACAAAGTTAGACTAGTTCTCTGCAATAATGGGTCTAAAAACATTTTGTTTATATATGTAGTTAGAACAAAGTCCTTCCCAAACCCCTTTGGACTAATGTAAAAATAAATTCAAAAGCCTAAGTCCATTTACTGGCTAAGCAGGCCTTTTGGGAAAGGCCAAGCCCATGATACTCTTTGAAAAGAGTTTTCCCATTTATAAACCAAGTCCAAGTATGTGACCATTCAAGATCTCAAGAAATTACAATTGAAACACATACCCAATACAATTTAGAACAAACATCACACAATCAGTTTATGATTCATTACCTTTAAGTGGCATTGTTTAATCAAGGTCTCAAGATCTTGCCTAGGATAACTTAAGAAATCCAATTGAATTTGACGAGGTCAGCCCCAAATTCCTTTGCCAATTTCATTTGTGCCAACATTTGATCAACCAATTCTACCATTATTAGTGTACAAATAAGCATCAAATTTCTTCAAGCTTCATTATCAATTTGAAAATCTATAGCAACCAACTAAAAACAACAAAAGCTTTAAAAAAGAAATATGCAATGATCAAATTTGTGAATTAATAGGATAAATTTCACAGCAAAAATTTTTTTTATATATGCTTTGCTTCCCTAACTTTCTCATCATGACTATAGCAAGTCAAAGAAAAGCAAGATAAATTAAATTGACAAGAAATTTAAACAAATTAAATTCAATACTGAAAATAAAATATCAAGACTACAAATTTATTTCTCCCATGCATCAAGAACTTGGTTTTCTTTTCACTCTATTACCTTCTTAAAAAAAGAACATGAAAGGTCAGATTCTTTTGAAGATGGGATATCCAAAAATTAAAACTAGAGAAAAGATAAAATTCTAACATTCTTTTGATGGTTTCCATTGCATAGTTTCCAAGGAACCAAAACAAAAAAGTGGCACATGATGAAGAGAAAACACTTCAAACTCAAGCAAGTACAAAACTGAACATAGATGTGTTAATTAAACATTAAGATTTTAAAATTATATGATTCTAAGCATCAAGAACCATAAATTATGCCCAAAACATTTTTCCTTTCACTTTGCTATTTGTAACCTTTTGAAAGATGCGAGAACACATAAGGAGATCAGATTCTTTTAAAGATTGGATACCCAGGACCCAAAATTGCAACAAAAATCTTTTACTAACATTCTCATGGGGGTTCCATTCCAAATTTCCAAGATACCAAACAAAAAAGGCACATGAAGAGAGAATGATAGAAACAAAGAGAAAAAAAAAAACAGAGAAAGAAACAAAGAAACAAAGAAACAAAGAAACAAAGCATTATAGAGGCTCCAATGAGAGTTAGACAACGGTTTCCACAGTCAAAACAATTGAATTTAAATGTTTCCTAGTTTTTTACCACTTGGAGAGATATGAGTTGGTGGGGGTTGGTGTTAAGGACTACTTATGTAGACATTTGATGGGTCTGGTGCTATGGCAGCCTTGCTTTGCTGTTAGAGGTTAAAAGTTTGAAGATCGTTGCTGCAAATTTTGAAAATTATGAGGGTTAGCTATTTAGCTGACGACTAGAATGATTAATATTTATTTATTATATTAACTAATAAGAAACACCAACATTACCCTTTTCTTGGGCTAGAATTCCTTTACAAAAATTTATTGATATGGTCTTATCCAACTAACTATACATACATTTTTGAGAAAACAATATTAACAAAAGAGTAAGTGATTTTTTCCATTATTAGTTGATTGTTTGGCATTAGTGGAGAAACCAATTTAGGTGGCTGCCTAAATCCTTATTTCCTAAAGTTTAATTGAGAACCATCAAAACAAAAGTTCAAATAAATTGAAATAGTGACGTAATAATGGCAGTTTTGATTTTCTTTCATGTTCTTTTTCAAGTTAGGTAAATGAGACCACCAATTAATGGTGGGTTGTGTGTGCTACATCAACCAACTAACAAAGTAAATAATGAGAAAATTTTATAAACTCAACTTGACAAAATTTTATAAATTGCTAACCTATTTATAAGCTTATGCCAATTTGTTACTTACTTCCTCTACAAGACTTGTTCAGTTGGAGAGGCTAGGAGAAAAGGTCCCAACATTAGATGATGAATAGATCCTAACATTAGGCAATGAACATTCACCAAAAATCACTTAAAGCATCAACATGCATGCGTTTTTCTTTTCTTTTTTGGCTCCTATGGCTTCCTCCATGGTTAAGTTGATAATCTATTAGTAGAAGTGGTTGTATGATTTACAAGCTTCAGATACTAACAAAAAAAAGTGTGGGGGGAGGGGTAGGGAGGCTTTACAGGAAATGGAGTGTGTTATGGAGAATGGATCTCCAGGGCTTATGGCAAGAATTTAAGTATTCATTTGTCTTCCACCAGCATTGGACTCCTAGGGGCTTGATTCTGTAGTGCTAAAGTGGTTGCCAGCATCACCAACATTGGCTAGGCTTCCATGAACTTCAACACTTGATCCAAGTTGGCCAACTGGTGGAGCCATGTCTAGGTAGATAGGAGGAATGACAACTGATGGGGGGGGGGGAGAAAAGTGCAAAATATAAGGTCTTTGACCCTCGATAGTAAGCAAGATACTCGAAGAGTCTTCTATCGACACTATTAATCTAATAATACTTCAGCAGTTTTAAATTGCACATGTCCCATAAATAAATAGCAACATCCCTCACCATCCAAAGCTATCAAAATAGCACTAATAAACAAATTAATCCCTAATAAAAAAAATGTCCTAGATGTCATGATAGTTGCCACCATGATTGTTACCCATCTAAGAGTGCACCAACATTTTGTTGTTAGCAAAAGTTCTACTGATAGCACATGGCCACCTACATTATCATCTTTGGATTTGCAATGCATATTGGAAAAAAAAAATCATCAGTGTGTGCAGGAACTAAAGGTCAAACTTGACATTAGAAAGAAAACTACAGGTTTTTTTCACATCTTGTTTATCTTGAGGTTTCTAGCCTTCTACTATATCTCACTTTTATAGCATAAATGCAATAAAATGATTAATTTAGATTTTAAGTTTTATTTATTTGATCTTTTCTTGAACAAACTTATCCAATCTTATTTTGGATGTGGGATTGATATAACATGAAAAAGTTTTTTCCAAGTAAACTGACAAAAAAAACATTTCCCCTTCAGAACGAGAGAAAAACAAAGAAAGAAGCATCCATACAATTCTTTGGGGACTTGCGTTCTGTTTTACTTAATTTTCACATATTTAAGATTTTTTCAAAGTATAATTTGCATAATTTTTTAAGAGGTCATATGAATTCTTACTAAAAATTATTTTTAGTTTATAATGAAGCAAATTCTATACCCTATCTCAATGGTTTCAAATAACTTGACCATTAAAGGTAGGAAATGACTAGTCAAATTAATAACACAAAAATACCTTTAAAACATGGCTTCACATAGAGAATTAGAATAAGCTACAATAGAGAAGGATACAAAAGCATTCTCTAACCATAATTCCTTTGGAAGCATTGGAAATTCAAATTGTAGGAATTTTCATGAGGGAAAAATAACAAACATAAGGCATAAGTCCAATAGCATAAAAGTTTGCAATTGCTTAAGTACACACATAAATAACAAATACAAGAGGACAAAAAAGAGAATTGTATCATTTAAGAGACTAGCATGTGTCCTTCAAATTATAGGATAATATCCATGGCCCAAGCCTTGTAAAAGACACATAAACTAGCAAGATCACATGCATGATAACAAGTAGGTCCATGTAGGAGACTTAGGTGCATATATTGCATGTACTATGCCTACGATACTAATTGGTTCTTGTTCTTCATGTTCCAAGTTGTCCCTAGGCTAAGAGAAAAAAAAAAAAAAAAAAGAAAATAACAGCACATGATTTACTAATTTACTAATTTAGTTCACTACCAAAGCTTCCATAATGACATGTTCTTTTCAATCTCCTTCTTCATCACCTTTGCTACTACCTTCTCTAAATCTTCCTGTGTTACATGGACCCTTTGCTCTCTTAAAGCAAACATACCTACCTCTGTACACATAGCCTATCAATGCAGAGAAAGATACAAATTGGTAAGCACCTCCATATTTTCTTTACTAGTTTTCCTTGGACCAACCATCCCCATCCCCTACCTACCAACCTCATTTCCCATACCTTTATCAACTTCACCCACATATGATCCACGTTGCTAAGGCAGTTGCAGTTCTTCTCAAAGCATCCTAATTATCTATATCAAATTTATTTTAGTTAATTGAACTACTAAGCATTGCAAAAACAAAGAATATGTGCCATCATTATAAATAAAGTGATATGCCAATTAAGCAACCAAGTAGCCATAGAAAGGAGCACCAGATCCTACAATGGATATAGTAATAGCCTGAGCATTATTTCTTCCACCCCTCACCAACCAAACAATAAGTGCAGCAACAAGCAAGGTTTAATCATTCTTCATGACCAATGGTGTTATAAAACCCACATAAGGCATTTCTCCACTCCAACTTTCAAGAACCCATTCCAAAACAAATGAGTCTAACTACAAACTCTCCCATTATTTCTTTTTTAGTGAGATAATTATATTTTTAGAGAACTCTTCCATCATGAATGGACATTCAATAGCAGCTTTGATTGATACAATTCTGCGTTCACCATGGTACTAATACAATTTGTAAAACTAGGATTTCTTTCCATGATTTCCAAAGATTCCTCCTTTGTTAAGCCAATACTTTATAGAAAAACCTAAACTTAATTCCATGGCTTACAAAATACAGCTCAAAGTTACATCTAAACAAAGGATCAAAATACAATAAGATGATTAAACGATAAATTATTATTACCACCAAGCATCAAACTCTTGCTAAAAACAAAATCACCATAGTTGAGTAAAATTAATCCTTAATTTGAACAATAAAAATGTGCATGCTATAAACCTCCTAAAAGATTCAACAAAAAGAAAAAAGAAAACAGAAAACCCATCAGTTCTGCAATAAAGGTGATGGATTCGAGACTGTACCTCTAGAATTAAGCTCATTATGTTGGGCTTCAAGGTGATTGAGATTATAATTCTTCTGGTGGACAAGCAGTTGAAGCTCATGAATGTGTTGAAGATAATATTGTTGGAGTCCCTCTTCTTGCTTCATCATTACAACCTTGATGGAGCATGGCTCCTCTTCGATCACCAACTCCGGCTGCTTTATCTCTACCCCTACGATGGCCATTATTATAAAGTAGAAGATTTTTCACCATTAATTTTATGATTTCAGAAACAATTTCACTCAAGCTGTTTTTGTGGCTTCTATGGATTTATATCAGAGAGGGGGAAAAAATCACAAAAGGAATTAGGTTTAGGGATTGGGATATCTTTGAAAATAAATTAGTTGTAATATGTTTTGGGCCTAAGTCCGTGTTCTCAAATAACAAAAGTGGGCTTCATATTCAATCCTTCTCAAAGAACTATGATACAAAATAATTTGGCCCTGATTTGTAATGAAATTCTTAAAAGTTTGTTAATTTGTTCTACCAAGTGGGCCACATTATAGGGGTAAGTCTAATAGGTATATAAGTGGTAATTTCTTAACTTCAAATCTGGATAGAGATGGTATAATAATTTAAGGTAACTCTAATTGCCATCTTAATGGTATAATTTAAGGGATTTTTAAATGATTAATTTTTAACTACAAATGAAGGAAATTTTTTCTTAACTTTTTCATTATATTACTAATATATAAGATCAATTATAAAGAAAATCATAGTCATTGGAAGATTATATTATTTATCTAGCAAACTAATTAGCCAAAGATTTTAAATATGTTTAGTACTTGCATCCCAGGTAAGCAATAACAAAAGCTCTCTTTATTAGAAAGAAAAAGGAGGGTTTCGTTAAATAAAAATTACAGGGGTGGTGGCAGAAGAAAATTCTTTATTCTTGTGTCATGTTAATATCTTAGCTATCCTAATTTGGCAATAAAGGCATATCTCTAAGCTCTTAGCAAATTTTTTTTCCATGATTAGCCATATAGAAGTAAAGATGGCAAAGTTTTAGATGATTGTTATCCTTTCAGCACATTTTTTCGTTTTGCATCTCAAAAGTACAGGGGCACAAGTAACTGAACATCTTTTTTTGACCAAGAAGCAGCCAAACATCTTGATTCAACAATTGTTTGTATTCATACTTTCATCAATCTTTTTGACTTATTTGCATGATGGAATTTAATGTATTTAGAATACCAAAGACATACATGCATGCTTGTTCCAATGAAAAGACTATTTTGTGTAGAAGCAAAAGTTAATTTCACCATCATTTTGGGTAAATGAGTCCTTGCAACAAAGGAAGGAGCCTTGTTAGGTAGAATTTAAGAGAAGGTCTCATTATTCAAGATTTGATAATTTCAAAGGTATATGAAAAGCTAATTGAGATCAATCAAAGCTTCGTTTGAAGGAATTCAATGGATTGAGAGTATCAATGATGTACAATCCAGCTTGTTGCAAAGAATATAATGTTTACTACTGATGAAAAAGTTAATTACAAGATCACTTTTTGTGAATAAGTCCTTTCAATGAAAAAAGAAGCCTTGATATCAAAAAATGAAGAGATAATCTTATTATTTAAGAATTAAAACATTCAATACTTGTAAGGAAAGCTAATTAAGATCAATGATTCAGTTACTTGGTGGAATTCAATAAATTTAGAGTACCAAAGGTGTGCAAACATGCTTTCTCCAATGAATATAATGCTTCATGTAGACACGAAAGTTAATTTCACCATAATTGTGTGTAAATGAGTCCTTTTAACAAAGGAAGGAGCCTTGTTGGTTAGAAATGAAGAGACGATCTCATTATTTAGACATTGAAACACTCAATACATATAAGAAGATGTAATCTAGACCAATTAGACTTGTTTTTGATGGAATTCAATGGATTCAGAATACCAAAATAGTACAAATCAGCTTGCTGCAAAGAATATAATGTTTACTATTGGCATTAAAGTTAATTACAAGATCATTTTGTGTGAATTAGTCCTTGTAATGAATGAGAAGTCATGTTATCAAAAAATAAAGAGATAGTCTCATTATTTGAGAATTAAACCATTCAATACCTATAAGAAAAGCCAATAAACAATGCTAAACAATCCAAACATAGAATACACAATTTTCAAACACACAATACATAAGACACAAAACTAGATTTGGTAAAATAAAGCTTAAGTGAAAAAGGACTTACAAGAATATAACTTTCATTGAATGACACTACAAGCTTACATATTGTTTTGGAGTAAGTTTACAAATGAGGAATGAAAGTTATTCCTTCTCCATGGGATACTCCAATTTGTCTCTAAATTCTATGCTAACAAACAAATACATGATAAAAATTTTCTTTATAAAGTATAAAGTATCTTTATAACAATAGATTTTATAAAATGGCTTTATAAAAGCATTTTGTCCATTTTGTCCCCCCTTTACAACTCATATAGATCTTTTGAGTTTTACATAATATCATCTTGTTGAGTGAGTTGATTGGAACCTTTTGCTTGACTACTTTCTAGTTGGTCTTTATCAGATTGTAGAATACTAGCCATTATCTCAATTAACTGTAAGCATTTAAGTTGGATTCTTGACAGCTGGAGGAGTAGGTCTTACAATGTTGATTCCTAAATTAACAACTCCTTTAGTAGTGTAAACCCCTTCATTGAAATAGTCAAATTTTTGCCACCATCAAATGTTAATCCTTTGAATAAGCCATGGTACATGCTAAGTACTTTCTCCTAGGATATAAACCTATTTAGAAATGATATTATAGTCCCATTCGATGATCCATGGAACATGATACTAAACAACAAAATTTAAGATTTTATTCCTTAAGTTGATATTCCTTTCACAAAATTATTCATAAATAATTTTTACTCTTAAAGGGAGTGTAATAGGATGTAATCCCCATTTAAGGAACCATATTTTAAACCAATTAGGAAATTTAACCTTATCATAAGGAGATTAATATGAAGAAACCAACTTGATTTCTTTTATGGGTTTTTGTAGAATAAAGATCTCTCCTAAGCTTCAATATTATTAAAATAATTGAAAGTTTTAACCTTCCACCAATTTTTTAATTCTTTATAGTCTAGCAAATCACTTTGCTATTCATCTATCTAGAAAGATGATCCTTTTGATTTTAAATTTTGCATATGCCCAATCTTTGATAGATCCATAACTAGCGCCTCATTCAATTGGTTTAATTATCACTAGTCTTGTCTCAAAAAGAATCTATTGATAATAATAGTAATCTTTCATGGTGGTGTGAGGATACATGTTATCTTTTAAATAGAATCTTGCAACCTCATAAGGTAGAAATTAAGCGTAGTTGGGTTCAATTGGACACAAGAAGTCTATATAAACTTTGGGATAGAAAAATATGTAAGCTTTTTCTTCCTTATTTAGTTGTCACTCATAAGTGTCATCTGATAAAGGATCTAATTCCTTGCTGTTTTGACTTGTTGAACTAGAAGCATCCTTAGCCAGTGAAATAATTGACTTTGATGGGGACATAGTCCCTTGTAACATAGGCCTCTTACTCATGAAGTGGTACCTTATAAAAATTCACGAGTTAGAAAGTCAAGAAAAAAATTTGTAAATATCAAAATCAAAGGCTAATAATTTTCCCTGCCATCTAGCAAAGATTTGCTTTGAGGCTATATTTTTGACATCTTTTAGAAGAACATCTTTAGCAACTATACAATCAATTCTAATAAGAACATCTTTTAGAAGAAATTTTTTATTTAATAAATCTCCTTCAAACTTTTGAATGCACAATACTCTAGCTTCTTTCCAAATCCCAAAACTAAAGCATAATAAGCTTTCTTTGTGGTGAATTTGTTGTTCAATATTCCACCATATCCTTGTTTAGATTTTAAAGGCATGTAAATGGGGAACAATTAAACATGGAAGTTTTTTAGCCTTTTGTTTTATGTTCTTAACTTCTTGTGTATGAATGTGTGTCAATTTAGTAGGATTCTTTCCAATTGTTTCAAATAAAGGTTTAGCATCATAAGCTAATTCTTTATAAAAATTTAAAATATAATGTAGGCTTCATAGAAATTTTTGCAATTGATTTTTGTCTCTAATTTCATTAATAAATTTAAAAGCAAATTCAGTTGCTTGATCTACTAGAATTACACTACCATTTTCAATGAGATGGCCAAGAAATGTAATCTTGGTTTGGAATAACCTAATTTTTCTAGTAGGTTGCAAGGCTTGCCTTTTGCATTTCAAATAATAAAATATTTATATGTTCAAGAAGGAAAAGACTTATCATCAAGGGGTTGGTATTTTGATGAGAGAATATGTTGGAATTGATTTATGTAATCTCAAATTATGTGAATAAGTCCTTGCAACTAAAGGAGAAAACTTGTTAGCAAGAAATGAACCATTCAATACCTACAAGAAGAGAAAATCAAGATTAATCACTTATTTGTTTGATGGAATTCCATGGATTTTCAAGGCCAAAGTCATAAGGTTGTTATTATTGCAATGAATATAACCTTTGGTGTATACATCAATGTTGCAATTAATATAATTATTTCTTTTAATTGTCTTATTTCTCCTTTTAATTCATTTATTTTTACTTTAGGCTCTTGTATAGAGGGTTTTTTAGAAGTAGAATTAGAAATATATCCTTTTTTTCTCTATGAATCACTATTTTGAGGCTACAACCTTCTTTTGGAAATATTCTAAGATCCAAAATCTTAGTATCTTCTTTTGTTAAGACTATTAACCCTTTGCTTTTCTTTAAGCCCTTATAATAACCACATTCTCCCTGACTCAAAATCAGAAGAGTGATCTTCTAGAATGTCTAATTGTATATCTTTTCGATTTGAATCATTAACAAATAAGAAAATAGTCAATAATGACCTTTTATGGCCTTCATCAATAGAGAGTTCTTAATTTTTTGTCAATGAGTCCTTGTAATGAAGAAAGGAGCCTTGTTAGCTAGAAATGATGAGAAAGGCTCATTAGTTAGGAGTTAAAACATTAAATAGCTATAAGAAAAGCTAATCAAATCAAACTAACCATTGCTTCAAGGAATTCAATGGGTTTATGGTACCAAAGTTGTACAAAGGAGCATGTTGAAAAGAATATAAAGTTTACTATTGACAAAAAGTGAATTTCACCATCATTTTGGGTAAATAAGTCTTTACAACAAAGGAGAGAGATTTGTTCACTAGAAATGAAGAGAAGGTCTCATTATTTAGGATTTAAAACCTGCAGTAAGTATAAGAAAAGCCAATAAAGATCAAAGCAAGCTTTTTTTTTTTTTTGATAAAATTCAATAGATTGGGAGAACCAAAGATGTGAAAAAGAGCTTGTTGCAAAAAGAAAAAGGAAAAAATGCCTCAATTTATTCAATTTAGAGAAAATGGATTCTTTGATATTCTAAATCCATTGATGGAATTCAATGGATTTAGAATATCAAAGATGTACATACTTGCTTGTTCCAATGAATATAATGTTTTGTGCAAACAAAATGTGAATTTCACCATTATTTTGATTAAATAAGTCTTTGCAACAAAGGAAAGAGCTTTGTTAGGTAGAAATGAAGAGAAGGTCTCATTATGTAGGATTTCAAACCATCAATATGTATAAGAAAAGCTCAACAAGATCAATCAAAGATTTGTTTGATGGAATTCAATGGATTTAGAGAACTAAAGATGTGCAAGTGTGTTTGTTGCAAAAAGAAAAGGAAAAGGAAAAATGCCTTAATTTATAAACTGCAAAGAAAATCTTTTCCCAATTTTTTAGCCCTCAGTAAGTGTCTAGCTCTTGAAAATTTTTATCAAGAATATTTGAAAAAAAAAAGGGTAAAAGTGTGAATAGCATTCATCCTCCACCTTTAAATCTCTTTATAAAAATCAATGATAGTGAGTTTATTACTTCACCTTATAAGGTTGAAGCAACCACTAGTGCTATTATATAGCAAGATAATTATAATAATCTTTGTCTTCAATTTGTTGGATCTTAACTTATGCATATTACGCAAATGATTGAGGAAATAACTCAAAATAGGGATGTTATTCCCAAACCTCTAATTAAACCAAAAGTAGAAAAAAAAGGTTTTATTTAAACCTCTTTCATCAGAAGAAATAAATTACAAAATAGTAGATAAAAGTTATGCTAAAGTAGAACTGGTAAGTGAAATCTTCAAAAGACTTAAAGGTATGAAATTAAAAGAAAAAGAATCCATAGTGCAAGAAAAAGGGGAACAAACTAAATTTGAAAGTTAGATAGAAGATTGTATAGATCAATTACAAAATATGTTCTTATTAGAATATTAGCCTTTGAAGGATAAACCTTCTCCTTCTTATGCAAAGGAACCTTTTGATATTAAAAAAATGACCTTTAATAAGGCTCAATCAAAATTATATTATCCAAAACCAACAATTGTTGATCTTGTATTAAAAGAACAAGTTGATTATAGGTATGTTTAATATGATGGCAGTAGTATAGTGGAATGGAAACTAGAAGGTCAAATAAAACATGATATTCTCTTACTATTACATTTTATGATGATATTTGCAATTATTGCTAAAACAAAGTGTAATTCTAACCTTGAGATTGCAAATATAATTACAAGTAGATTTACTAGATAGCTTGAAGGTTGGTACGATTTTTATTTGTCAAAGGAGGCAAATCAAAAAATATTTTCTATAATTAAGACTAAATGTAAAGAATTTCTTTTTGATTATGTTAATACACTTATTTATACTATTACCAATCATTTTATTGGTATTGGCACTTTGCTAGTTGATAGGACTTATGAGCAACTCATTAATTGGAGATACCCTAACTTATCACATTTTATGTGGTATAAAGATGTATTCTTCTCTAGAGTCTTTACTTAAGAAGATAACTAGAATAATTTTTTGAAAGAAAAATTTCTTTTAGAGTTACCTACCTTGTTTGCAAAAAGAGTTAAGACTTGATTAAAATCTGATAATGCTAGAAGTATTGATTATAATCAATATACTCATGGAGGATTAGCTACTAAAGTAGTAGCTATAGGAGTAAAACTTTGTAATGAAGTGAAATTGCATAGGCAATTGCAAAATGAAAAAGCTTAAGGTAAGAAAGCTTTTGTGAGCAGATGAGTTATTCTCCCATTAGATATCCTATAAAACAAAAGAGTAGGAGTTATCACTCCAATATTAAGAAAAAACAATTTTGTACAAAAGAAAAGGCCCCCATAAGGTTTGAGAAGCAAAAAATAAAAGAAAAAGAAAAAAAGTTTCAGCTTAAAAAGATTATTGCTTGTTATAACTGTGGAAAAATAAGGCATTATACTAATAAATGCAAACCAAAGCAAAAGCTTTAAGAATTAGCTATAAATAAAATTCTTAAAAGATCATTAATGCATATTTTCTTGGCAAAAAAAAAATAAAAATACTTAAAGAAAATATTTCTTCCTCAACTTTTTATATTGATGAAAAAAGTTGTGATGGTTAATGTTACCATTACAAAGCATTGTGTAAACAAAATCACTTGTTAGTCTTAACAAAAGAAGATAGTATGATTTTGGATCTTATTTTTAAAATTTTAGATCATAAAAAAAATATGAGCAATTTCAAAAATATTTACATCTAGCTAAAATTTAAAATAAATAATCTATTATTAAGGTTATGCAACTCAAGAAAATTACAGTTTAAATATTATTATACAATATATAAAAGGTATTGCTCCTAAGTAATGTAGGGAAGAACCATCTATTAAAGAGCTTAAAGATGAAATTCATAACCTGAAGATAGAAAAAAAGAATTAAAAGAAAAAATTTTAATTTTGGAAACTTTACCTAATAAGGAAGAAATGACTTTAGTGCTTTTAGAAACTTCCTTAAAGGAAAATGTGAATATTGAAAGTCTTCAATATATTAAACTTGTTGATAAAGTTATTATCCATAAATAGCATACAAATATTAAAGTCATTGTTAATAAAGAATATATTTTCTCTATCATCACCTTAATTGATTCTGGTGCTGAAATGAATTGTTTTAATCAGGGTATAGTACCTTTAAAATACTTTTCAAAAACAAAAAAAAGTGTTCAACACTATTGATAAAAATAAACTTGTTCTTAGTCACAAGTTATCTAAAGTTGCTATTTACAATGAAGGAATTTGTCATGAAATTCCTTTTATGTTGGTTAAGCTAGCATGTTATTTTAAGAAATCATTTTCTTCATATGCTGTACCCTATTAAAGAAATTAATAGCAAGGGTATTTTTGCAGAAATTAATGGCAAAGTTATTAACTTTGAATTTATATTTGTCCCTCAGTATAGAGAAATAAATTTCCTTCAGAAAAATATTAAGAGAAAACTAAAGTTTATTTCTTCTCTTTAAGATGAGATGACTTATAAGCATTTACAAAAGAAATACTTTCTACTCTTATTGTTACAACTAAAGTATAGGAAATAAAAGAAGCAATACAATCAATGATATGCTTAGAAATTCCTTCTACTTTTTGGAGTAGGAATAAACATATTGTTGACTTGCCTTATGAGTTACTTTAATGAAAGTCAAAGTCCAACTAAAGCTAGACCCAATACTATGGGCCCTCAACATTTAAAGATCTATGAAACAAATATGCAAGTGCTCCTTATGAAAGGACTAATTAGAATTTAAGTCCTTGGAGTTGTCCTTTATTTTATGTAGAGAATAATGTAGAATTAGAATGAGGCATTCCTAGATTAGTTATTAAGTTTAAGCCCTTAAATAAGGCACTAAGATGGATTAGGTATGCTATACCTCATAAAAGAGATGTGCTTAATTGGTTTTATAAAGCCAAGATATTTTCAAATTTTGACATAAAATCTAGTTATTTGCAAATATAGATTTGTGAAAAGGATAAGCATAAAATAACCTTTATAGTACCTTTTGGGCATTATAAATAGAATGTCATGCCTTTTGGTTTCAAAAGATTCTCTCTCCAAATTTTAAAGGGATATGAATGAGATATTTAATGCTTATTTTGCATTTATAATTGTTTATATTAATGAGAAGCTATTGGAAATGATGACTACTTTACTTCAAAATCAAGCATTAGCTTCTCAAGCATCTTCCTTACGAGAACTGATGCAAGATGACAATAGTCAAGCAAAGTTTACTGAGGATGATATCATGCAAGATTCCCAATAGTCCTATGACTCTAAAAGATAAATAACTTTTGTCTGCTTTAAAAAAAAAAAAAAGCTACTTTTGTAAAGTCACTTTATGAAAAACAACAAAAAAAAAATCATTTTATTAAAGTGACTTTATAAAGTCACTTTAGTTCATGTGAAAGGAATCCAAGGCTGGGTAAATAAGATTAGGAGTCAAGAGATGGAGGCAGAATTTAAAGTCACTTTAGTTCACATGAAAGGAATCCAAGGCTGGGTAACTAAGATTAGGAGTCAAGAGAAGGAGGCAGAATTTAAAGTCACTTTAGTTCACATGAAAGGAATCCATGGCTGGGTAAATATGATTAGGAGTCAAGAGAAAGAGGCAAAATTTAAAGTCACTTTAGTTCATGTGAAAGGAATCCAAGGCTGGGTAAGTAAGATTAGGAGTCAAGAGAAGGAGGCAGAATCTTTTTCTCTTCGTATCTTCATCTTCTTCTTCTCACCTCGCTTGTAAAAGTTTCCTTTCACACAAGCAAACAAACAAGCAAGTAATAGTTCTTTAACAGCAAGCAAGCAACAATACTAGTTTATAAACCTTTTGAATATATGTAAAAATATTAAATTACACCAATCTTAGCAATATATTTTTATGACTTTGATACTATTGCTCTTGCTGAGCAAGAGTAAACATCATAAAAAACCATTTTCTTTCCAGTTTATTTTCAAAAGAGTAGAATAACTCTTTATCTTTTTCCTCAACCTCACTATCGGTTTTAAGTACATAGATTCTCCAATCTTCATCATGATAACCCATATTAGATAAAGAGGGAGATCTAGGTCTCAAAGCATGATGGTAGAGGTTCATAAACCATAGAAGTAGAAGTAGAGGGAAGATAGTCAACTTTATATTGTGGTTGATTAACTTATTCCCTTGTTCTTCTAATTCCATCTAACTCATTAGTGGAATAGAAGAAGTAGAGTATCTACTCAGGTTTAAATCTTTAAGATCTTTTTGAGGTTTAACCTCACATTTCTTTAAGGAGCAAATCCAATTTCAATGTCTTTAACTTAATATTCAGTAACTTCTTCTAATTGTCAATCAACTTGTTTAACAAGTTTGACTACATTTTCTAAAGTTCATTTTTTAAGTAATTTAACTTGATCCCATGTTATCATTCTAGGAACCATAACATATGTTTTAGACCTATTAGTTAGAAGCAAAGTGGTAGCTCCTTTATTGGCATATTTAGAAGGTATTTCTTTTATACTAGGAACTCTAGTGTTCATAACCTTATAATGGATTCTATATATAAGAAACAAATTTTCAAAGGTAAACATTATATCAAATCCTTCTGTTTTAATATCCAAACACAAAGCATGCATTAAATTAGGATCTAATAATGATAGCGTAAAATTAGGAAAACATGAGAATCATATAGGTCCTTCACTTAAACTTGATTTAATTACTCATAATAAAGAGTCTTGATAACAACTGTGTCTAGTATCCTAAACACAAATTGTAGTTGAGTTATTTAAACCCAATCTATCAATTGTTTTCAAAGCTACCTAAACCATCCTAATATGGATGAATTTATACTTTTGCTAATGGGATCTAACAAGCTCATGATCCAATGTGCTTGATTCAATGAATATAATGTTTTTTATTGACTCAAATATTATTTTAACCATTTTTGGTGTGAATGAGTCCTTACAATGTTGGAAGGAGCCTCATTAGCTAGAAATGAATCATTGTTTAGGAATTAAAACATTTAAGAGGTATACAAAAAGCAAATAAAGATAAATCAAAGCATTGTTTATGGAGTTCAATGGATTAAGAGTAGTAAAGATGTAGAAATGAGTTTCATGTAATGCATACAATGGTTGTTGACACAAAAGTTAGTTACAAAATCAATTAATGTTAATGAGTCCTTACAATGAAAAGAGAAAACTTGTTATTAAAAAATGAAGAGGTGGTCTCATTGTTCAAGAATTAAACCATTTAATACCTATAATGAAAGCTAATTAAGATCAATGGCACACTTAATTGATGGAATTCAATAGGTTTAGAGTTCTAAATTTGTCCAAAAATGTTTGTTCCAAGGAATATAATGTCTTATGAAGACAAAATGGTTAATTTCACCATCATTTATGTAAATAAGTCCTTGGAATGAAGGAAGGAGCCTTGTTAGCTAAAAATGAAGAGGTCTCAATATTCAAGAATTGAAACATTAAATAGTTATAAAAAAAGCTAAAGAAAATCTATCTAACCTTTGAAGGATTCCAATGGGTTTAGAGTATCAAAGTTGTATATACATGTTTTTTGCAATGACAATAATGAATATAGACATCCTTGTTATTAAAAAATGAAGAGATGATCACATTGTTTGGGAATTATACCATTCATTGCCAATAAGGAAAACTAATCAAGATCAATGACTAATTTAATTAATGGAATTAAATGGGTTCAAGTGCCAAAGATGTACCAATGATCTTATTGCTATGAGTATAATGTTTGCTCTTGTTACAAATGTTAATTATGAGATCATTTTGTGTAAAGGACTCTTTGCAATGAAAAGGGAAGCCATGTTGTCAAAAAATGAAGAGGTAGTGTCATTGATGGAGAACAAACCATTTAATTCCTATAATGAAAGCAAATCAAGATCAATGACTCATTTACATGATGGAATTCAATGGATTGACAGTACCAATGATGTATAAACAAGCTTGTTTCAATGAATATAAATTTTG
The DNA here is from genome assembly GCA_037832345.1 of Rhizophora mangle. Taxonomy (NCBI): domain Eukaryota; kingdom Viridiplantae; phylum Streptophyta; class Magnoliopsida; order Malpighiales; family Rhizophoraceae; genus Rhizophora; species Rhizophora mangle. Next base: position 199,663 of record JBAPLJ010001326.1, read on the forward strand.
ATGTTGATATATAAGTTAATTAAAGGATCATATTGCTTGAATGAGTCCTTGCAATTAAAAGAAAAGTCTTATTACCAAAAAATGACAAGATAGTCTCATTATTTAAGAATTGAAACATTTAATACCTATAAGAAAATGTAATCTAGACCAATTACACTTTTTTTTTTATGGAATTCAATAGATTTAGTGTGCTATAGATGTACAAATGAGCTTGTTGCAATGAATATAATATTTACTATTAACACAAAAGTTAATTATAAGATTATTTTGCATGAATGAGTCATTGCAATGAAAAGAAATGTCTTATTATAAAAAAAAAATGAGATAGTCTCATTATTTAGGAATTGAAATACTCAATATTTATAAGATAAGGTAATCTAGACCAATCATACCATTTTTTTGATGGAATTCAAACGATTGTTGCAATGAATATAATGTTTGCTATTGACACAAAAGTTAATTTCAAGATCATTTAGCGTGAATGAGTCCTTGTAATGAAAAGAGAAGTCTTGCTATCAATCAATGAAGAGGCAGTCCAATTGTTCAGGAATTGAACCATTCAATACATATATGGAAAGCTAAACAAGATTAATAACTCATTTGCTTGATGGAATTCAATGGATTCAAAGTACCTAAGGTTTAAAGGAGTGCTTGTTCTAATGAATAAAATATTTTGTGTAGACCAAAAAGTTAATTTCACCATCATTTTGTATAAATGAGTCCTTGTAATGAATGAAGGAGCCTTGTTAGTTAGAAATGAAGACAAAATCTCACTATTCAAGAATTGAAACACTCATACATATAGGAAAAGCTAATCTAAACCAATCAAACCCTTTTTTTTTGTGATGGAATTCAATGTATTGAGAGTAGCAAAGATGTAGAAAGGAGTTTCTTGCAATGAATACAATGGTTGTTGTTGAAACAAAATTTCGTTACAAGATCATTTTATGTTGATGAGTCCTTACAACAAAAAGAGAAACCTTTTATCAAAAAATGAAGTGGTAGTCTCATTGTTCAAAAATTAAACTATTTGATACTTATAAGGAAAGCTAATTGAGATCAATGACTTATTTAATTGATGGAATTCAATAGGCTTAGAGTACCAAAAGTGCCCAAACTTGTTTGTTCTATTGAATATAATGTTTTGTGAAGACAAAAGGGTTAATTTCACCAACATTTTATGTAAATAAGTCCTTACATCAAAGGAAAGAGGCTTGTTAGCTTAAAATGAAGTGAAGTCTCATTACTTAGGAATTCAAACATTAAATAGCTGTAAAAAAAAGCTAATGAAGATCAATCTAACCTTTGCTCAAAGGATTTCAATGGGTTTAGAGTACCAAAGTTTTATGGACATGCTTTGTTGCAATGGATATAATGAATATAGACATCCTTGTTATCATAAAATGAAGAGATAATCATATTGTTTAGGAATTATACCTTTTAATACCTGTAAGGAAAGCTAATCAAGATCAATGACTCATTCACTTGATGACATTTAATGGGCTAAGAGTACCAATGATGTACCAATGATCTTTACTGTAATGAGTATAATGTTATCTCTTGGAACAAAAGTTAATTATAATAACATTTTGTATAAATGACTCTTTGCAATGAAAAGAGAAACCTTGTTATCAAAAACAGAAGAGGCAATCTCATTGTTGGAGAATTAAACCATTCAATGCCTATAAGGAAAGTTAATCAAGATCAATGACTCATTTCATTCATGGAATTCAATGGGTTTAGAGTACCAATGATATACCAATGATCTTATTGCAATGAGTATAATGTTTACTTTTTGCACAAAAGTTAATTATGAGATTATTTTGTGTGAATGACTCTTTACAGCAAAATGAATAGCCTTGTTGTTAAAAAAAAAAAAAAAAAGAGATAGTGTCATTGTTTGGGAGTTAAACCATTCAATGCCCATAAGGAAAGCTAATCAAGATCAATGACTCATTTATTTGATGAAATTTAATGGATTCAGAGTACTCAAGGAGTACTAACATGCTTATTCCATTGAATAGGATGTTTTGTGATGCACAAAATTTAATTTCACTATCATTTTGTATAAATAAGTCCATGCATTGAAGGAAAGACCCTTGTTAGCTAGAAATGAAGAGAAGATCTCATGATTCTAGAATTGAAAAGTTAAATAGCTATAAGAAATGCTAATTAGGATCAATCTGACCTGGTATGTAGGAATTCAATTAGTTTAGAGTACCAAAGTTGTATAGACATGCTTGTTGCAATGAATATAATGATACTAGACATCCTTGTAAGCAAAAAAAATGAAGAGATGATCACCTTGTTCAAGAACTAAACCATTCAATACCTATAAGGAAAGCTAATCAAGATCAATGACTCATTTATTTGAAGGAATTCAATGGATTTAGAGTACTAAAGATATACAAATGAGCTTGTTCCATTGAATATAATATTTTTTGTTGACACAAAAGGTAATTACAAAGGAATGAGGCTTATTAGTTAGAAATGAAGAGATAGTCTCATTATTTGGTAATTGAATCACCTAATATGTATATGAAAAGATAATCTAGGCCAATAACATCCCATTTTTTATGGAATTCAATGGATTTGAAGTACTAAAGTTGTACAAATGAGCTTTTTGCAATGAAAGGAGATCATTTTGTGTGAATAAGTCATTGCAATGAAAGGAGAAGACTTGTTATCAACAATGGAAAGGAGGTCTCATTGTTCAAAAATTAAACCATTTAACACTTGTAAGGAGAACAAATCAAGATCTTTGAGTGATTTACTTGATCAAATTTGATGGGTTTAGAGTACCAAAGGTTTACAATCATGCTTGTTGTAATGAATATAATGTTTTGTGCTGACACAAAATGATGTGAACCCTAACAAACGTGGCATAGGAACCCAACATGCTTGAGGAATCGAATAAGAACCTAAGAAAGCTAAATCATATTTGAATCATGCAAGACCTAGACCCAATGTTCAAGGAACATGAACCTAGGGTATAAGGAAGGTTATAGATGTCACACTCCAGCAAAGAAGGGATTTATGAGTGAAAAGTTAGGTTGAACATTGCAAGAGAGTTAGTTCTTGATAAGTTCTTTAGTTTTTCAAGTAAATCAAAGGATAAAATTTTCACTAATGTTATGCTCTTTTTAACAATAAAATCAAGCTTATTTATAGGTTGAATTAATAACCTTAAAAACTTAAAAAATAAAGTTAGTTATAAATGAATAGATGATCTCCTTATTCTAGAATTAAAACACTTAATACAAATAAGAATAGCTAATTTAGACCAATTGCACCTTTATTTGATGCAATTCAATGCATTTAGAGTACCAATGATGTAGAAATGAGCTTCATACAATCAATACAATGCTTATTGTTGACAAAAAGTTAATTTTGACATCATTTTGTGTGAATGAGTCCTTGCAATGAAAAGGGAAGCCATGTTGTCAAAAAAAGAAGAGGTGTTCTCATTGTTGGAGAATTAAACCATTCAATATTTGTAAGGAAAACTAATCAAGATCAATGACTCATTTACTTGATAGAATTCAATGGGTTTAGAATATTAAAGGTGTGCAAACATGCTTGTTCCAAATAATATAATGTTTTTTTGTCTACACAAAAGTTAATATCAGCATCATTTTGTGTAAATGAGTCCTTGCATTAAAGGACCCTTGTTAGTTAGAAATGAAGAGATTGTCTCATTATTTAGTAACTAGTCTAATCACACTCTTTTGTTATGGACATCAATGGGTTCAGGGCACCAAAAATGAAGAAATGAGCTTGTTACAAGGATATAATGTTTGTTGTTGACCCAAAAGCTAATGAGTCTTTGTATCAAAAAGGGAAGTCTTGTTATAAAAAATGAAGAGATAGCCTTCTTATTCAGGATTTAAACCATTTAATGCTTATAAGGATAGCTTATGAAGATGAATGACTCATTTACTTGATGGAATTCAAAGGTTCAAAGAACCAAACACTCAATACATATGAGAAAACTAATCAAAACCAATCAAACATTTTTTTAATGAAATTCAATCAATTTAGAACACTAAAGGTATACAAATGAGCTTGTTGCTCTAAATATAATGTTTGTTGTAGATGTAAAAGTTAATTAGGAGATCATTTTGTGGGAATGAGTCCTTGTAATGAAAAGGGAAGCATTGTTATCAAAAAATGAAGAAGCAATGTCATTGTTCAAGAATAGAACTATTCTATACCTATAAGGAAAGCTAATCAAGATTAATGGCTCATTTGCTTGATGGAATTCAATGCATTCAAAGTACCAAGGGCACTGAAATGTGCTTGTTTTAATTAATATTAAGTTTTATGTTGACCCAAAAGTTAATTTCACTATGATTTTGTGTAAAGGACTCCTTGCAATGAAGGAAGGAATCTTGTTAGTTAGAAAAAAGAGATAGTCTCATTATTTAGCAATTAAAACACTCAATTAGTATAATAAAAGTTAATCTAGACCAATCACACCTATTTTTGATGAAATTCAATGGATATAAAGCACCAAAAATGTATAAACGAGCTTGTTGCAAGGAATATAATGTTTGTTGTCAACACAAAAGTTAATTATGAGATCATTTTGTGGTAATGAGCCCTTGCAAGGAAGAGAGAAGTTTTGTTATCAAAAAAGGAAGTGGACTCATTGTTTGAGAATCAAACCATTCAATACCTATAAGGAAAGCTAATTAAGATTAATGACTCATTTACTTGATGGAATTCAATGGGTTTATAGTACAAAAGGTGTGCAAACGTGCTTGGTCCAATGAATATAATGTTTTGTGTAGACACAAAAATTAATTTCACCATCATTTTGTGTAAATGAGTCCTTGTAATGAAGTGGGGAGCCTTATTAATTAGAAATGAAGTGACAATGTCATTATTTTGGAATTGAAACACATAATGCATATGAGAAAAATAATTTAGACCAATCACACCTTTTTTTTTTTATGGAATTCAATAGATTTAGAGTACCAAAGATGTACAAATGAGCTTGTTCTTATAATTCAAGCTTGAAGGGCAATAAAGCATATCTGAATGCAGGCCAAGACTTTATTAATTTTATTGGAGTAGTTAATAGGCTAGAGTTATAATAAAATTCACTCCTAAATAGGAGTTTTTTTTTTATATAAAACACATGTTTGTAATAAAATAAAAGTGTTTTAAATTTTAGGAGTTTTTCAATATCTTTATTTTTGGGGATTTTAAGGTTGTTAATTCAACCTATAATATGATTGATTTCATTGTTTAAAAATGTAAAACATTAGTAAAATTAAAGTGAGAATTTTTTTCCTTAGTTCTTTCAAGAACTAACTTTTCTTATGGTGACTTATCAATCCTTTCATTGCTAAACTATGACATCCATATGCTTCTTTATACCTTAGGTTCATGTTCCTTGTACTTCAGGAATAGGGTTTTCATAATTAAAATATGATTTAGCATTCTTGGGTTCTTATTCAATTAGTTGTATACGATGGGTCCCTCAAACATGTCTTTTGGGATTCACATTAGTTAGTATCAAAGCATTAAGGATTACAGGTTTATTTATCTAAAATTTGACTTGTTCTTTTGTTCTTCTTCTTAAAACATTTTATAACCTCTTGTTCTTTGAATATGCAAACACTACCTTTTCTTTTATTTTTTCCTACAAACCCTAGGTTGCTAGCCACATTCTATAAAGGCTTTATTTCCTAATTTCTTTCCAATTCCTACAATGATTTGGATATAATTAATCTTTTTTCTTGCGTGTTTTACAATTTAATCTTATTTTGTTTTTCTTTGAATCTGATTTGTTAGAATTAGTTGGTTATAAGGTGACTTTAATTTTGCTTATTTAGTTTAATAAAGGAATGAGAAAGAAAAGCCAAATTTATATAGTGTGCTAACACAAGAGTGACTAGCAACATGTGAGGGAGTGTGTGTGAGGTTGTTCCCAACATTTTTTTTTTTTTTTACGCAAATGATGATTTGAGACAAGTCCTTTTAAGGAGAGGGGAAATGATGAGATCCTTGAAAGAACTAATGCTTTGAGGGCTTCTAAAGGTCCATTAAGCATTCAAGAAGGGCCAATGACATGTTTAAGAGTTAAACGGATGAAAGAGGCACTTAGTGGATAGATTAAAGAAATTTGGGCCAAAGAAAATAATTCAAGCTTAAAGGGTAGCAAAGCACATCTTAATGTTTGCCAAGGCTTTATTAGTTTCATTGGAGTACTTAATGGGCCAAGGTTACAATAAAATCCACTCCTAAATAGGAGTTTGTTATAAAAAGAAAAGCTCACAATAAAATAAAAGTGTTCTTATATTTTAGGAGTTTGTCATTGTTTTTATTTTTAGGATTTTTAGGATTATTAATTCAGCCTATAAATATGCTTGATTTCATTGTTAAAAAGAGTATAACATTAGTGAAAATAAAATTGAGATTTTCTTATTTATTTCTTTAAAGAACTAAAGAACTTATCAAGAACTAACTTTTCTTGTGATATTCAACCCAACTTATCATTCTCAAATCCCTTCCTTGCTGGAGGTTGCCATCCATATCCTTCTTTATAGCTTAGGTTTGTGTTCCTTGAATATTGGATCTAGGACTTGCATAATTGAAAACAAGATTTAGCTTTCTTGGGTTCTTGTTCAATTCCTTGTGTGTGTTGGATCCCTAAACCACATCTTTTGGGATTCACATTATGGTGCCATTATTCAAGAACTAAAACACTTAATACATTAAGAAAAGGTAATCTAGACTAGCATTTTTTTTTATGGAATTTAATAGATATGGAGTGCCAAAAATTGACAAATGAGCTTTTTATAATTAATATAATGTTTGGTGTTAACACAAAAGTAAATTACAAGATCATTTTGTGGGAATGAGTCCTTGCAATGAAAAGATAAGCCTTGTTATCAAAAAAATGAAGAGATAGTCTCATTGTTTAGGAATTAAACTATATAATACATGAAAGCAAAGCGAATTAAGATCAATGACTCATTTACTTGATGGAATTCAATAGGTTCAGATTGCCACAAGTGTACAAACATGCTTGTTTCAATGAATATATTGTTTTGTGTAGATACAAAAGTTAATTTCACCATTATTTTGTGTAAATGAGCCCTTGCAACAAAGGAAGGAGTCTTGTTAGTTAGAAATAAAAAGATAATTTCATTATTCAACAATTGAAACTCTCAATATGTATAAAAAAAAGGTAATCTAGACCAATCACACCTTTCTTTTGATAGAATTCAAGGATTTAGAGTCCCAAATATGATCAAAGAAGTTGGGTGCAATAAATATCATGTTTGATGTTGACACAAACAATTAAATACGTGAGCATTTTGTGGAAATGAGGCCTTGCATCAAAAAGAGAAGCCTTGTTATCAAAAAATGAAGAGGCGGTCCCATTGTTTGAGAGTTAAACCATTCCTTATAAGGAAAACTAATCAAGACCAATGACTTATTTACTTGATGGAATTCAATGGGTTTAGAGTACCAAAGGTGTGCAAACATGCTTGTTCCAATGAATATAATGTTTTATGTACACACAAAAGTTAATTTCACCATCATTTTGTATAAATGAGTCCTTGTAACAAGGGAAGGAGCCTTGTTAGCTAGAAATGAAGAGAAGGTCTTATTTAGGTATTCAAACACTTAATATGTATAAGAAAAGGTATTCTAGACCAATCACACCTTTTTTTGATGGAATTCATTGGATTTAGAGATCAAAGATATACAAATGAGCTTGTTACAAGTAATATAATATTTACTATTGACACAAAAGTTAATTATGTCATCATTTTATGCGAATGAGTCCTTGTAATGAAAAGAGAAGCCCTATTATCAAAAAAACAAATTAATAATCTCTTCGTTTGATAATTAAACAATTCAATACTTGTAAGGAAAGCTAATCAAGATCAATGACTTATTTACTAGATGGAATTCAATGGGTTTAGTGTACTGAAGATGTAGAAATGAGCTTTTTGCAATGAATACATTGTTTATTATTGTCATTATAGTTAATTACGAGATCATTTTGTGTGAATGAGTCATTGCAACAAAAAGAGAATTCTATTTATCAAAAATTGATGAGACAATCTCTTTGTTCAAGTATTAAACCATTCAATACCTATAAGGAAAGCTAATCAAGATCAATGACTTATTTACTAGATGGAATTCAATGGGTTTAGTGTACCAAAGATGTAGAAATGAGCTTTTTGCAATGAATACATTGTTTATTATTGTCATTATAGTTAATTACGAGATCATTTTGTGTGAATGAGTCATTGCAACAAAAAGAGAATTCTATTTATCAAAAATTGATGAGGCAATCTCTTTGTTCAAGTATTAAACCATTCAATACCTATAAGGAAAGCTAATCAAGTTCATTAACTCATTTGCTTAATGGAATCCAATGCATTCAAAGTACCAAAGGTGTACATAAAGTTGTTCCAATGAATATAATGTTTTGTGTAGACATAAAAGTTAATTTCACCATCATTTTGTGTAAATGAGTCCTTGTAACATAGGAAGGAGCCTTGTTAGCTAGAAATGAAGAGATGATGATGAGACACATAGAGGATCCAATGCATGGAGGGCTTCTAAGGATTCCTTGAGGTTTCAAGAAGGGCCAATAACATGTTCAAGTGCTGAAAGAATGAAAGAGGCACTTGATAGACTGATTAAAGAAATTTGGGCTAAAGAAACTATTTTAAGCTTAAAGGGTTGCAAAACATATCTTAATGTGGGCTGAGGCCTTATTTATTGTATAAGTATGTTGAATAAGTTTGTGTTAAGTGATTGTAAGGATTTATTTTATCTTTTTTAGGATGTTTGTCATTTTCTCTAGGGTTAGAGTTGTAAATTTAGTATTTAAATAGGCTTGATTTCATTGTTAAAAATAAGTAAAACATTAGTGAAGTTAAAAGTGAGAATTTTCTCCTTTAGTTCTTTCAAGAACCAAGAACTTGTTTGGAATTAACTCTTCTTATAACATTTAACCTAACTTATCACTACTAAATCCCTTCTTTTTTGGAGTGTGGTGTTCATATCCTTCTTTATTCCTTAGGTTTATTTTTCTCAAACATTGGGTTTAGATCTTGCATGATAGAAATCTAATTTAGCTTGCTTGGGTAGTTGTTTGAATTCCTTGTTTGTGTTGGGTCACTAAGCTGTCTTTTAGGGTTTACACCAGTTGGTATCAGAACTTGGCTTTGAATCAAGTTTCCTTATCTAATTTTGAGGTTTTTCTTTTTTTTTTCTTAGCCACATTCTATAATCTCTTGTTCATTGAATCCACAAATCCTAGTTCATCTTTTCTTGTATTTAAATTTTTGCAAAATAAAATAAAAAAATAAAAATCTTGTTTGATAAAGAATAAAAGGAAAAGAAAAAAAAAAGAGAAAAGAAAAATATTCTTTTTGATTCCTTCCTATTTCAAAATTAAGCCTTGTTTAATTAGGTGAAAGGGAGGTAAAGGCTTTAATTCCTTATTTCTTTCTAGTTCCTATAAGGATTTGAATCCAATTAATTCTTCTTTCTTTGTATTTTGCAATTTAATCCATAACCTTAAATTCATTGCACTTTCCTAAATTTCTTTGATTCTAATTTGTTGGAATTAGTTGGTTATAAAGTGACTTTGATTGAGCTTAGTTTTTGTCAACAAAAGAGTGAGAGAGAAAAGATAAATTTATATGGTGTGCAAACATGAGAGTGAGTATCATATTGTGAGAGAGTGGAGTGAAACACATGAGGGGAGTGTGTGCGAGTTTATTCCCAACATATATATTTGTTTATATAGGTGATGATTCAAGGTTTAATCCATTTAAGGTGAGGCAATGATGAGATTCATAAAGGATTTATTGAATAGAGGGCTTCTAAAGATCCATTAGGCATTCAAGAAGGGCAAATAGCATGTTCAAGAGCTAAAAGGATGAAAGAGGCACTTAATGGGCTGATTGAAGAAATTTGGGCCAAAGAAGCTAATTCAAGTTTGAATGGTAGTAAAACATATCTTAATGTAGGCCAAGGCTTTATTTATTGTCTATGTATGCTAAATGTGTCTATGTCAAGTGATTGTAAGAATTTCTACAACAACACCAATAAAAATAGGAGTACATTTATTGTTAGTTTATTTAGGAAGTTTATAATTATCTCTAGGGTTAGGATTGTTAATTTATAACAAATACTAAGATAATTATGAGTAGATTTGTTGTTAGCTTATTAAAGAAGTTTTTCATTATCTATAAGGTTAGGGTTGTTAATTTAGATTATAAATGGTCTTGATTTCAATGTTAAAAATAAGTAGAACATTAGTGAAACTTAAAATGAGAATTTTCTTCATCAATTCTTTCAAGAACTAAAGAACTTATCAAGAGCTAACTCTTTATGTGGTGTTCAACTTATCACCACAAAATCCCTTCATTTCTAGAGTATGACATCCCTATCCTTCTTTACACCTTTAGTTCATTTTTCTTAAACATTGGGTCTAGGTCTTGCATAATTGAAATCTAATTTTGCTTTCTTAGGTTCTTATTTGAATTCCTTGTATATGTTGGATCCCAAAGCCATGTCTTTTGGGGTTCACATTAGATGGTCTCATTATTCAAGAATTCAAATAGTCAAAACATATAATAAAAGGTAGTTTAGACCAATCACACCATTTTTTGGTGAAATTCAACAGATTTAGAGTACCAAAGATGTACAATCGAGCTTGTTGCAATGAATATAATGTTTGATTTTGATACAAAAGTTAATTGTGAGATCATTATGTGTGAATGAGTCCTTGCAATGGAAAGAGAAGACTAGTTATCAAAAAATGAAGAGATAGTTTCATTGTTTGGCAATCAAACTGTTCAATACTTATGAGGAAAGCTAGTCAAGATCAATGATTGATTTGCTTTATGGAATTCAATGGGTTTAGAGTAACAAAGGTGTACAAACATGCTTGTTCCAATTAATATAATGTTTCACCTTCATATTGTTCAAATGAGTCCATGTAATGAAAAGAGAAGTCTTGTTATCAAAAAGATGAAGATCAATGACTCATTTCCTTGATGGAATTTAATGGATATAGAGTGCCAAAGGTGTACAAAAGTGCTTGTTCTAATGAATAGAATGCTTTGTATAGACAGAAAGTTAGTTTCACATCATTGTGTAAATGAGTCCCTACAATGAAGGAAGGAGCCTTGCTAGATAGAAATGAAAAGATGGTCTCCTTATTTAGGCATTAAAACACTTAATAAGTCTAAGAAAAGGTAATTTAGATCAATCACACCCTTTTTTAATGGAATTTAATGGATTTAGAAAATCAAAGATGTAAAAACAAGCTTGGTGCAATGAATATAATGTTTGATGTTGATACAAAAGTTAATTACAAGATCATTTTGTGTGAATAAGTCCTTATAACAAAATTAAAAGTCTTGTTATCAAAAAATGAAGAGATGGTCTCATTATTCAGCAATTAAACTATCCAATACCTATAAAGAAAGCTAATAAGGATTAATGCCCCATTTACTTGATGGAATTCAATAGATTTAGAGTACCAACAATGTACAAACATGCTTGTTCTATTAAATATACTCCTTTGTGTAGACATAGATGTTAATTTGACTATCATTTTGTGTAAATGAGTCTTTCCAATGATGGAAGGAGCCTTTTTAGATAGAAATGAAGAGACTTTATCATTATTCAAGAGTTGAAACACTTAATACATATAGTTAAAGGTAATATAGACCAATCACCCCCTTTTTTGATGAAATTCAATGGATTTAGAGTACCACAAATGTATGTTCGATATTGTTGTGATAAATATAATGATATAATGTTGTTGATATAAAGTTAATTATAAGATCATGTTGCGTGGATAAGTCCTTTCAATGAAATAAGAAATCTTGTTATCAAAAAATGAAGATATGGTCTCATTGTTCATGAGGTAAACCATTCAATACTTATAATGAAAGCCAACAAAGATCAATGACTCATTTACACAAAATAATTTGATGGATTTAAGCTACCACAAGAGCACAAATATGTTTGTTCTAATGAATATAATGTTTTGTGTAGACACTAAAGTTAATTTCACCATCATTTTGTGTAAATGAGTCCATACAATGAAAAACGAAGTCTTGTTATCAAAAATGAAGTGATAGTCACATTGTTTGGGAATTAAAGCATTTAATACTTGCAAGGAAAGCTAAAGATTGATGACTAATTTACTCTATAGTATCAAAGTTGTATGAACGAGATTGTTGCAATGAATATAATGTTTGCTATTAACAAAAACGTTAATTACAAGATTATTTTGTGCAAATGAGTCCTTGCAATTAAAAGAGAAGTCTTGTTATCAAAAAAATGAAGAGACCAACTCATTCAATACTTATAAGGAAAGCAAATCAAAATCATTGAGTCATTTGCTTGATGGAATTTAATGGACTTAGAGTACCATTTAGGAATGGAGACACTCAATACAGGTAATCTAGACCAATCACACATGTTTTAGATGAAATCCAATGGATTTAGGGTACCAATGATGTTAAGATGAGCTCCTTGCAATGAATACAATGTTAATCATGGAGATAAAGAAGTGCATATAAGTTATCATGCTTGCATATCCACCATTTGAGTCTCCAACAATTATTCTAATAATTACATATCTGATTTGACCTATGGATGAATATGTAAGCATTTGTTTCATGCTTGTTTGAGTAATAGCAATGAGTTCCCCACTATCATGCTTATAATAGCTACGAGTTACCCACTATCATGCTTATAATAGGTAGGAGTTCCCCACTGTCATGCTCATAATAGCTAGGAGTTCCCCACTATCATGCTCATAATAGCTAGGAGTTCCCCACTATCATGCTCATAATAAAAAGGAATATCAAAAATTCAAATGGTTGAAGCTGAAGCAGCTACTTTTGAAGTAACAGAAAGAAAAGCAACATTTGGAGTGGGAGAGTTAGAGTGAAAAAGAGGATTCATTGTTAAGACAAAAGTAAATTTTGAAATCATTTTATGTGAATGAGTCCTCGCAATAAAAAGAGAAGTCTTGCCATCAAAAAATGTAGAGATGGTCTCATTGTTTAAAAATTAAACAATTTGATGCCTATGAAGAAAGCTAATAAAAATCAATGACTCATTTACTTGATGGAATTCAATAGATTTATAGTACCAAAGTTGTACAAATGTACAATTGTTCCACTCTACATGCATGTTGGGTTCCTAAGCCATGTCTTTTGGGTTCACATCATTTTGTGTCTAGACAAAACATTATATTCATTGCATGCTTGTACATCTTTGGTACTCCAAACTCATTGAATTCCATCAAATAAATGAGTCATAGATCTTGATTAGCTTTCCTTACAAGTGTTGAATGGTTTAATTCTTGAACAATGAGACCACCTAATCATTTTTTTGATAACAAGGCTTCACTTTTTGTTGTAAGGACTCATTTACACAAAATGATCTCATAATTAGCTTTTGTGTCAATAACAAACACTATATTCATTACAATAGTCTTGTTTGTACATTTTTAGTATTTAAAATCCATTAAATTTCATCAAAGCAAAGTTTTGAATTTTCTAGATTACCTTTTCTAATATGCATTATGTGTTTCAATTTCTAAATATTAAGTTTGTCTCTTCATTTCTAACTAACAAGGCTCCTTCCTTTATTGTAAGGACTCATTTACACAAAATGATGGCAAAATTAACTTTTGTATCTTCATAAAACATTATATTCATTGCAATTAGCACTTTTGTACACCTTTGGTACCTTTAACCCATTGAATTCCATCAAATAAATAAGTCATTAATCTTGATTAGATTTCCTTAAAGGTATTGAATGGCTAAAATCTCAAACAATAAGACTGCCTCTTCATTTTTTAATAATAAGGCAATGAGATCCATGGAGAAGCCAATGCATGGAGAGCTTTTAAGGATCTATTGAGCATTCAAGATGGGCCAATGACATGTTCAAGAGCTAAAGGATGAAAGAGGTACCTAATAGGTTGATTAAAGAAATTTGGGCCAAAAATGCTAATTCAAGCTTGAAAGGGGGCAAATCATATCTTAATATGGCCTAAGGCCTTATCAATTTGATTGGAGTACTTAATAAGCTAGGGTTATAGTAAACTCCACTCCTAAATAAGACTTTATTATAAAATAGGACAGTTCCTAAAACAAATAGGAGCAGATTTGTTGTTAGCTTATTTAGGAAGTTTGTCATTATCTCTAGGGTTAAGGTTGTTAATTTAGCCTATAAATAAGCTTGATTTCATTGTTAATAAAAAATAAAAGTAAAACATTAGTGAAAATGAAAGTGAGAAATTTCTCCTTCAATTTTTTCAAGAATTAAAGAACTTATCATGAGCTAACACTTGTTGTGATGTTCAACCCAACTTATTGCTCCCAAATCCCATCTTTTTTGGAGTGTGGTGTCAATATCCTTCTTTATACCTTAGGTTTGTGTTCCTTGAACATTGGGTCTATGTCTTGTATCAGTGAAACCTGATATAGCTTTTTTGGTTCTTATTTGATTCCATGTGTGTGTTTGAGTCTTGAAGTCATGCCTTTTGGGGTTCACATATGTTGTTATTAGAGCTTGGATCTAAATCAAGTTTGCTTATCTAATTTTGATATCTTTTTTCTTTTTTTTCTTCTTCCTTCTTTGCTACATTCTTTAACCTCTTATTCTTTGAATTTGCAAACACTAATTTATCATTTTTTTTTTTTTTTGCATAAACCCTAGTTTTGTGAAAAAGAAAAAGAAAAAAAAAAAGGACCAAAATAAAGTCAACTTTGAGTGATTATGGCAATAGCTAAACATTTTGGTTAGTCTAGCCACAATAACAACCTAGTTTCTAGCTTAACTCTTACTCTGTCATCTATTTCATTTTCCTTATTTTATCTTCTAACTTTCCGTTTTTTTTTTTCCTTAGCTCAATTTTACTCCATTTATTTTATTTGGTGAGTTTGGATCCTTCAAGAGTAATCCTCTTGATTTAGCTTGTTTAGTTCTTAATGAGCTAAAAGGGGAAATTTGAGTGGTAAAAGCTAAGAGTGTGAACACATATTGAGAAAAACCCTTAAAGAGTATAAACATGATGGTGTGTCACGTTATATTTGAGTGAAACACATGAGGGAGTGTTTTGTGAGGTATCCTAACCATTTTGCATAAAATTAAGACTGTCTACTAAAGATGAAGGTGTAGCTGAGGAGGGAGGACGTGGTGTCATTCAAGATCAAAGGCTATGCAGCAATAATTTGAGCACATGAACACCAAATTTCATGATACAAGGGATAAGATGGAGAAGCAAGCCAATACAATAGCAGAATTACAAAGGAGGTATAGGGGCTATGAAGTTCCTAATGAAAGAAGGCTAAAGAGACAAGATTATGGTCATGAAGATGATGTAGAAGATGACAAATTTGATAATCCAACAACTTTGGTTAAAATTGCCAATAATATAAATGGTTAAAGAGATTTTATGAGGCAAGACACTTATAACCATGATTTAGGGAGCATTGAAATTAAAATTTCTCTATTCAAAGGGAAAGACAATCTTGAAGCCTACTTAGAATGGGAGATAAAAAAGGCAAAACTTATTGTCATTAAGTTTACTAATTATACTATTATTTGGTGGGATCAACTTGATTTGACTAGGAGAAGGAATCATGAGAGGCCTATTTAGGAGGAGGTTCATCCCTAATCACTATTATAGGGATTTAACCAAAGGCTATAAGGGCTCACTCAAGGCACGAAAAGTGTGGAGCCATGATCCAAGCTAATGTGGAGGAGGATAATGAACCAGCCATGGCTTAATTCTTGGAAGGGTTAAATAAAGACATCACCAATGTAATTGAACTACAACATTATGTGGAGTTGCAGGACATGGTGCACATTATGATCAAAGTTGAGAGGCAACTCAAACAAAAGGGTTCTACACAATTTAAATAGAATTTGGGCTCCTCTTCATCTTGAAAGCCAAATTGGAGAAAAAGGGATGGTAAGGCTAGTTACAAACCCAAGGCCAGATCTTATAAGAGTAAGGAAGTGAGTCCTAACAAGAATAAAGGTAATTTTCATTCCTAACCTAGTTAGAATAAAGATGTTAAATGTTTAAGTATTTGGGAAGAGGAGATATTGCAGTGTAATGGTGATATTGAGATAGAAAGTGAGTCCAATGATGATTCCATGCCACCATTGGAGGATGTAAGTGATGGTAAGGAGCACCCAGTTGAGGGAGATGTGTTCATGGCTAGATGAGCATTGGGTGCAGAAACCAAGGAAGATGATGAAGTGCAAAGAGATAAATATCTTCCATACATAGTGGCACATCAAAGATAAGGTATGCAATATGATCATTGATGGAAGTTGTTGTACAAAAGTAGCTACTCTGGTCGAGAAGCTTAATTTACCTACCATGAAGCACCCAAGGCTATATATGCTTCAATGGTTGAATGAAAGTGGGGAGGTTTAGGTAAATAAGTAGATATTAGTATCATTTACTATTGGGTGATATACTGATGAGGTCTTGTGTGATGTTGTACCCATGCATGCTAGGCATATTTCATTGGGAAGACCATTACAATATGATCGACATGTAATGCATGATGGGTTTAAGAATAGGTACTCTTTTGTAATAAATGAGAAACCCATTACTCTTGTACCTTTGACACCTTGCCAAGTATAAGATGATCAGTTGAGGAATAAAAAAAGGAGTGAGAGGAAAAATAAAAAAAAAAATTGAGGCTAAGAGGAGAAAAGAGGAAAAGAATGGAGAGAAAGGAGATAAGATTGAGAGAAAAGAAGAGGGTAAGAGAAAAATTGAGAGTTTGTATGCATAAGAAAGTGATGTTAAGAGAGGTTTCTATTCAAAATAGCCTATAATTGTACCTTTATTCAAAGAGGCTTATTTTAGTACTAATGAGCTTAGCCCTTCTTTACCTATTGTAATCATTTCTCTTTTGTAGGAATTTGATTATGTTTTCCCAAACAACCAAGAGGCTTGCCACCTTTGAAGGGAATAAAGCATTAGATTGAATTCATCCATGGTGTGATAATTCCAAACTAATCAGCCTATATAAGTAATTTTGAGGAGACAAAGGAGCTTCAAAGGCAAGTTAATGAGCTGATGACAAAGGGATATGTGAGGAAGAGCATGAGTCCATGTGTAGCTTTAGTATTGCTTGTGCCTAAGAAGGATGGGACTTGGAGGATGTGCATTAATTGTCGAGCAGTTAACAAAATCACTATAACATATCACCATCTTATACCTAGATTGGATGATATGCTAGATAAATTGCATGGCTTATGTGTCTTTTCTAAAATTGATTTGAAAAGTGGATATTACCAAATTAGGATGAGAGAGAAAGATAAGTGGAAAACAACTTTCAAAACTAAGTATGGTTTGTATGATTGGTTTTGTTATGCCATTTAGTCTCACTAATGCATTGAGCACTTTTATGAAATTGATGAATCATGTTTTACATGCATTCATTGGTAATTTTGTGGTTATGTATTTTGATGATATTTTTGGTCTACGGCAAAAACTTAGATGAGCATCTTAATCATTTATGTTCTCTTCTAAGTGTTTTATGTTTTGAGAAATTGTATGCTAAGCTTAAGAATTATTTATTTCTTGGCTATGTTATGAGTGCTAGGGGTATTAAGATTTAACAAGGGGGCAATTCATGTTAGTTTCTATAGACACTTTGTTAGGGCCTTTAGCACCATTGCTGCACCATTAACTAAGATTGTTAAAAAGAATGTGGGATTTAAGTTCAGTAGTGGTCAAGACAAGGCTTTTAATTTAATCAAGGAAAAATTTAATTATGAACCATTACTTGTTTTACCTAATTTTGCTAAAATTTTTTAGATTGTAAGTGATGCTGAACGTATTGGCATTGGAGCTATTTTAATGCAAGAATTCGACCAATTGCCTACTTTAATGAAAAGCTAAGTGGAGCAGCCCTTAGTTATTCCACTTATGATAAGGAGGTGTGTGCTTCGGTATAGGCCTTGGAGATATGGTTGCACTACCTTTGGCCTAATGAGTTTGTTATTCATACTATCCACAAATCGTTGAAGCACTTGAACGAATGAAAAAGGCTGAACGAGAGACATGCCAAATGGGTCAAATTCATTGAAACTTTTCCCTACATCATCAAATATAAACAAGGTAAGGCAAATGTGGTAATTGATGCATTATCTTGCTAGTATGCCCATATCTCTATACTTAGTGCAAAATTGTTAGGATTTGAATATATTAAAGATTTATATGTGAAAGATCCTAACTTTGGCCACACGTGAAACAAGTTGTTGATAGGGTGTGCATAACATGCAAATAGGCCAAATCTAGAGTTTTACCCTATGGCTTCTACACTACTTGACCCATACCTAACCAACCCTAGGTCGATTTATCTATGGACTTTGTGCTAAAGCTGCCACAGTCAAAATTAGGTATAGATTCTATATTTGTTGTAATTGACAAGTTTTCAAAGATGGCACACTTCATCCCATGCCATAAGATTGATGATGCAAACAATGAAGTTAAATTGTTCTTTAGAGAGGTAAATTTGCATGGCATCCCTTAAAGCATTATTTCAAACCAAGAAACACAGTTCTTAAGCTACTTTTGGAAGTTGTTATGGGCAAGTGAGGTACTAAATTATTGTTCTCAACTGCTTACCATCCAACAACCACTATATTCACTCCAACAAGCTTGTTTCCACATCTTTGGTACTCTAAACCCATTGAATTTCATTAAAGAAAGGTATGAGTGTTCTTGATTAGCTTTTCTTATATGTATTAAGTGTCTCAAACCCTAAATAATGGCACCATCACTTTAGTTTTAACTAACAACTCTCCTTCCTTTGTCACAATGACTCATTTACACAAAATGATGAAATTAAATTTTGTGCCTGCATAAAACATTATATTCATTGGAAGAAGCACATTTGTACGCCTTTAGTGCTCTAAATCCATTGAATTCTATTAAAAAAAGGAATCATTGATCTTGATTAGCTTTCATTATCGATAATGAATGGTTTAATTCCCAAATAATGTGATCATCTCTTCATCTCTTGATTCTTTTATAAGTTTTCGAGTTTTGGGGCTTAAGGCTTCAATATTGGGCATGCTTAAGGCTCAAGACTCAGAAGAGTCATTAATGGCTTGCTTTCATGGGCTTGGAATGTTTTGGGAACTTGAAGGGCTTGAGCTTTGGCTTTTTGAGCTAAACACCTATGCTTTTGGTTGGGTTGTTTATGAATGGGTCTTTTCCTTTTAAGCTTTCATTGCTTGGGCTTTTTTTTTTTTTTTTTTTGGATTTCTTGGGCATTTTGGGCTTGTTTTGAGGTTGAGATTCTTGTTCCTTGCAAGAATTCACTTGTAAGAAAAATTGATAAATAGTTTGAAGAACCTCAAATATGTTCAATTTCAAAATCAAAAGCACTTAAAATTGCTTGCCATTATGTAAAAATCTATTTGGATGCAATATTTGGAACATCTTTTTATAAAATAGATTTTGCTACTTGACGATCAATGCGTAATAAGAATTTTTGATTTAGAAAATCATGATGAAATTTTGAAATGCATAAAACAATGGCCAAAATTTCCTTTTTAATGGTGGAATACCACCCTTGACAATCATTCCAATGCTTGGATGTGACATAAACAAGTTGTACATGCTAATCCTTGACTTATTTCAAAATCCTTCCATATCCAAGTTTAGATGCATTAGTCTTAATTATTTTCGGTAGGCTAAGATTGCTTATGTGAAGACAGGGCAATTCTTTGACCTAACATTTAATCTCTCTCACTATGGCTATGTGTTGATCAGTCCATGGTTGAGATGAGGCTTGGTTTGGGGTTGATCAAACCTTTTTAAAACATTCTTAAGATTATAATAAACTTAGATGGACTAAAGGAATGAGTTTGGATTTGAAGTTGATGGGCTTTCAAGGATCCTTTCTAGAAGCTGGGTTTTAGCTTGATCATTCCCTAACATATCAAGTATCTCATAGATTTGCTCTTGAGCACACATTAGGATGCTTACCTCTTTCTCTTTTAACTTTGTTTTGGAAGAGGCTTCAAGTTTATCAACTTGGAGACTAGCTTCATCCTCCGAAGATAGTTCAGGAATACTAGCTTCTAAGGTTTCAATCAATAATGCCTGTAGTTGGGCTTGAACAACATCAGGTAGTTCAAGGGCTTGGAGTTTTTTTTTTGTGAAGTTTATAGTATTTAGACATGTGACCTGCCTTACCACATTTATAATAGACATATCTAAATGTCTAGGCTTTTGTTTGTTTAGGCTTATTAGGTTTGGGCCTAAAAGTTCTTTTGGGTTTAAAAGATTGTTGGCATTGGTTGGGCTTAGATTTTAAGTAAAAAGGACTTTTTGATTTGGTATTAGGCCTATGCTTTCTTTTGGTCTTTTCTTTATGATAGAGGTTATCATTAAATTGGGCATAAGAGGATCCTAACTCCTTCTAAGTCTACTTTTATTCCCACTTGATCTATTTTTGGAGCTTTAGATCTACATAGATCTGCAATCCTTCTTTCTAGACAAGGCTTATCAGTTCACCATAGGCTAAGTGATGATGAGGAATTTGACCATTATACTAAGCTTACAATTTAGATCTTACCTTATCACCAAGTAGCCTTGGTAATGTTACCAAAAACTTTTCTTCTTTCCAGAAAACTTGATTCGCATTGTCTTGCTACATGACATGCATTAGAAACATACTTTTGTACCAGCAAAAATTGTGCAAATATTTGCATTTATGATTGGATTAGAGTTCAGTGTTCTTATTGTTTAGGTGGGATGGATCACCAATAAAGTGCTTTGTTATGGCAAAGAAAGACTTGCCACAACATTGGGGATTGTTTGTTGGTTATTATCAAGGAGAGGTTCACCATGAACATCTCTCTTAATAGCTTGGAAAATGTTGTCATGGTCAACTGGAGTGGGTATGTGATCCAACCAACCTTTGAGCTATCTTGAGAATCCTACAAGGATTTTAGCAATGGCAAGGTCAAAGGTATGACTATGGGTCCTATATGATTTAGACACCATTGTCATTTGTTGAATGATATTCATAATATCCATCAATGTTTCACTCATAAATTGAATTGGAACAATATTTTGTTTGAAGACAAGCTAGCTTTTCTTCAAAAGCAAGGTTAGGAGTTGTGGGTTTGGGATAGTGCAACTTTCCTTAGGCATATGCACCCCTCCTTATGCATATCCACCCAAACTCAATCACTAGATTTAAATACCACTTTCTTTCTCCCTTTGTTTTCATGGGATGCATCTTGCTATGTTCATTGGCAATTTGTTGCCACACCTTCTCATGCAACTTCTTCACCATTTTGGCCTTGTGTTCACAATCTAAGCTAACATGTCATCAACAAGTAAAAACATCAAATCTAAAGGAGTCAAAGGATTTAAAACATACACAATTTCAAATGGAGAGTAACTAGTAGTAGAATGAACACTCCTATTATATGCAAACTCTACATGCAGCAAACAATCTTCCCATGTTTTAAATTTTTTGAGGAATGGATCATATTAAATCCCTTGGTTTAAAAATTTAAGCACAAAGCATGCATGAGATTAGGATCAGACAGAAAGAGTAAAGTATTTTAAAGGTATTAGTCCTTCTTAATATGGATTCCAAGTACCATAAAGAGATGTTTAATACTTATGTTTGATACAAGGAATAGGTTTAAAAGAAGATACAAGGAATACATAAAGAAATAGAATAAAAAAATAAAAAGGTGGACTCATTGTTTGAGAATTAATCAAAGATCAAAGACTCATTTACTTGATGGAACTCAATGGATTCCAAGTACCAAATGCAAACATGCTTGTTCTAATGAATATAATGTTTTATGGAGACACAAAAGTTAATTTTACCCTTATTTTCTGTAAATGAGTCATTGCAATGAAAAGAGAAGTCTTGTATAAAAAAAGTTAAAGAGAGTCTCATTATTTAGGAACTGAATTGTTCAATACCTATAAGGAAAGCTAACAAAGATCAATGACAACTTGATGGAATTTAATGGATTTAGTGTACCAAAGATGTACAAATGAGCTTGTAGCTATGACTATAATTTTTGCTATTGACACAAAAGACAATTATGAGATCATTTGTGTGAATGAGTCCTTGCAACAAAAAGAGAAGTCTTGTTATCAAAAAATGAAGAGATGATTTCATTATTCAAACATTAGACCATTGAATACCTATAAGGAATGCTAAAGATCAATTAATAATTTACTTGATGGAATTTAATGGGTTAAAAGTACCAAAGGTGTGCAAACATGCTTAATCACATGAATATAATGTTTTGTGTAGACACAAAAGTTAATTTCACCATTATTGTGTAAATTAGTTCTTGAAATGAAGGAAAGGGCCATTTGAGCTAGAAATGGAAAGAAGGCCTCATTATTCAAGAATTGAAGCACTCAATATATATAAGAAACGGTAATCTAGACCAATCACACTTTTCTTTGATGTAATTAAATGGATTTAGACCACCCAAGATGTACAAATGAGCTTGTTGCAAAGAACGTAATAATTATTATTGGCAGAAAAGTTAACTATGAGATCATTGTGGGTGAATGAGCCCTTGTGACAAAAAAGAAGTTTTGTTATCAAAAAATGAAAAAAACAGTCATTCTTTGGGAATAAAACCATCAAATACCTATAAGGAAAGCTAATCAAGATCAATGACTCTTTTACTTGATGGAATTCAATGGATTTAGAATACCAAAGGTATACATATGTGCTTGTTCTAATGAATAGAATGTTTTGTGTAGATGTAATAGTTAATTTCACCATTCAATGGATTTAGAATACCAAAGCCATTGTTGAGATCCATGTTGCAGGATTCTCAAGACAGCTTAAAGGCTGGTGGGATCACATACTCACTCCAACTAACTATAACAGCATTTTCCAAGCTATCAAGAGTGATGTTCATGGTGAACCTCTCCTTGATAATAACCATCATAAAATCCTTGATGTTGTGGTAAGTCTTATCTTTGCCATAATAAAGCACCTTATTAGTGATCCAACTCACCTAAAGGATAAGAATGTTGAACTCTTATCCAATTTTAAATGCAAATATTTGCACAATTTCTGTTGGCATGAAGATACATTTTTAATGTGTGTCATGCAATAGGACAATGCAAATCAAGTTTTTTGGAAAGAAAAGTTTTTGGTAGGATTACCAAGGCTACTTGACAATAAGGTAAGATCTAAACTACAAGCTTAGTATAATGGTCAAATTCCTTATCATCACTTGGCTTATAGTGAATTGATAAGCTTTGTCCAGAAAGAAGGACTACAGATCTAAAGCTCCAAAATTAGATCAAGTGGGAACAAAAGCAAACTTGAAAGGAGTTAGAATCCTTTTGTGCTTGATTTGATGATAACCATTATTAGAATGAAAAAACCAAAAGAAAGTATAGGCCTAATACCAAATTAAAAACTCCTTTTTACTCAAAATGTAAGCCCAACCAACACCAATAATCTTCTAAGCCCAAAACAATTTTTGGGCCCAAACCTAATAAGCCTAAACAAACAAAATCCCAAACATCCATATATGTCTATTATAACTATGGTAAGCTTGGTCACGTGTCCAGATACTATAAACTTCACAAGAAACTCCAAGTCCTTGAACTACATAATACTGTTCAAGCCCAACTATAGGCATTATTGGTTGAAGCCTTAAAAGCTAGTACTCTTGAACTATTTTCCGAGGATGAAGTTGGTCTCTAAGTTGATGAACTTGAAGCCTCTTTTGAAAGAGGGTCAGAAGAGAAAGTTAAGTGTCCTAATGTGTGATCATGAGTAAATCCTTGAGATACATGATACATTAGGAAATGATCAAGTTAGAGCCCAAATTTTACAAAAGCTCCTTAAAAGCCCATCAACTTCAAATCCAAACCCATGACATCAATCCATCCAAGCTCATTATAATCTTAAGGATGTTCTAAAAAGGTTTGACCAACCCTAAACCAAGCTTGTCACTTTGACAAACCTCAAACATGAAATAAACAAAATCAAGCAAGAGATCTAAAAGATCTCAAGGCCCATCAAACACAAGACCATCAAATGCTAGTGTCCTTCTAGACCTAGTAAACCCTTAAAATACAGAGGTTCAAAATTAGCCAGAATCTTCTAAAGCCCAACAAGTTGAAAGCCTTAAAAATAATGAATTACTATTTCTTTTAATAGAAATCACCACTCAAAAATGGCTTGTTAGAATTCATTTGAAAATTGCTAACCAATTATGCAAGACCTAAACCCAATGGTTGACAAAGAGGAACCTAAGGACTAAAGAAGGATATGAACACCACACTCCAAAAAAGAAAGGATTTAGGAGTGATAAGTCTAGTTAAATGCCATAAGAAGTGTTAATTCTTAACAAGTTCTTAGTTCTTGAAAGAACTAAAGGAAATAATTCTCTCTTTTAGCATCACTAATGTTCTACTTATTTTTAACAATGAAATCAAGCCTATTTAAATCCAAGGAAAGAGCCTCATTAGCTAAAAATGAAGAGGTCTCATATTCAAGAATTGAAAAATTAAATAGCTATAAGTAAAGCTAATGAAGATCTATCCAACCTTTGAAGGATTTTGATGGGTTTAGAGTATCAAAGTTGTATATACATGTTTTTTGCAATGAATATATTGGATATAGACATCCTTGTTATCAAAAAATGAAGAGATGATTGCATTGTTTGGGAATTATACGATTCATTACCTACAAGGAAAGCTAATCAAGATAATGACTAATTTACTTGATGGAATTGAATGGGTTCAAGTACCAAAGATGTACCAATGATCTTATTGCTAAGAGTATAATGTTTGCTCTTGTTACAAAAGTTAATTATGTGATCATTTTGTGTGAAGGACTCTTTGCAATGAAAAGGGACGCCTTGTTGTCAAAAAATGAAGAGGTAGTCTCATAGATGGAGAACAAATTATTTAATACCTATAATGAAAGCAAATTAAGATTAATGACTCATTTACATGATGGAATTCAATGGATTGATAATGCAAATGATGTATAAACAAGCTTATTTCGATAAATATAAATTTTGATGTTGATACATAAATTAATTAAAGGATCATATTGCATGAATGAATCCTTGCTATTAAAAGAAAAGTCTTATTGTTAAAAAAAAAATGACTAGATAGTCTCATTATTCAGGAATTGAAACACTTAATACATAGAAGAAAAGGTAATTTAGACCAATCACTATTTTTTTTATGGAATTCAATGGATTTAGAGTAGCAAAGATGTAGATAGGAGTTTCTTGCAATGAATACAATGGTCATTATTGAAATAAAAGTTAGTTACAAGATCATTTTGTGTCAATGAGTCCTTACAACGAAAAGAGAAACCCTTCTACCAAAAAATGAAGTGGCAGTCTCATTGTTTGAAAATTAAAGTTTTCAATACTTATAATTAAGATTAATGGCTCAATTAATTGATGGAATTCAATAGGTTTAGAGTACCAAAAGTTTCCAAACTTACCAATGATCTTATTGCAATGAGTATAATGTTTGATTTTGGCATAAAAGTTAATTATGAGATCTTGTTGTGTGAATGACTCTTTACAATGAAATGAATAGCCTTGTTATTAAAAAAATGAAGAGATAATGTCATTGTTTGGGAGTTAAACCATTCAATGCCTACATGGAAAGCTAATCAAATCAATGACTCATTAATTTGATGGAATTTAGTGGATTCAAAGTACTAAAGAAGTACTAACATGCATGTTCCATTGAATAGGAAGTTTTGTGTTGCACAAAATTCAATTTCACTATCATTTTGTGTATATAAGTCCATGCATTGAAGGAATGAGCCTTTGTTAGCTATAAATGAAGGAAAGATCTCATTATTCTAGAATTGAAAACTTAAATAGCTATAAGAAATGCTAAACAAGATCAATCTAACCCTTGTATGTAAGAATTCAATTAGTTTAAAGTACCAAAGTCGTATAGACATGCTTGTTACAATAAATATAATGATTACAAACATCCTTGTAAGCAAAAAATGAAGAGATGATCACCTTGTTCAGGAATTAAACCATTCAATACCTGCAAGGAAAGCTAATCAACATCAATGACTCATTCATTTTATAATATTTTATAATACCTGGATTTAGAGTAACAAAGATGTACAAATGAGCCTTTTTGTAATGAATATAATATTTTTTGGTTGACATAAAGGGTAATTAGAAAGGAATGAACCTTTTTTGTTAGAAATGAAGAGCTAGTCTCATTATTCAATACCTATAAAGAAAGCTAATAAGGATTAATTCCTTATTTACTTGATGGAATTCAATAGATTTAGATAACCAAAGATGTACAAACGTGCTTATTCCATTGAATATACTCCTTTGTGTAGATGCAAATGTTAATTTCACCATCATTTTGTGTAAATGAATCTTTTCAACAAAGGAAGGGCCTTGTTAGATAGAAATGAAGAGACATTATCATTATTCAGGAGTTAAAACACTCAATACATATAGGTAAAGGTAATATGGACCAATCACACCATTTTTTGATGAAATTCAATGGATTTAGAGTACCACAAATATATGTACGAATTTGTTGTGTTAAATATAATGTTTTCTTGATATAAAGTTTATTACAAGATCATTTTGTGTGGATAAGTCATTTCAGCGAAATAAGAAGTTTTGTTGTCAAAAAATGAAGATATGGTCTCATTTTTCAGGAGTCAAACCATTCAATACTTATAATGAAAGCTAACAAAGATCAACCAATTACACGACATAATTTGTTGGATTTAAACTACCAAAGGAGTACAAACATGCTTGTTCTAATGAATATAATAGTTTATGTAGACACTAAAGTTAATTTCACCATTATTTTGTGTAAATGAGTCCATGCAATGAAAAGAGAAGTTTTGTTATCAAAAAATGAAGAGAGTCTGGAATTAAAGCATTTAATACTTATAAGGAAACCTACTGAAGATTGATGATTCATTTCCATGATGGAATTTAATGGATTTAGAGTACCATTTAGGAATGGAGACACTAAATACAAGTAATCTAGACCAATCACACATGTTTTAGATGAAATTCAATGGTTTTAGAGTACCAAAGATGTTGACATGAGCTTCTTGCAATGAATACAATGTTTGTTGTTGAGACAAAAGTTAATTTTGAGATTATTTTGTGTGAATGAGTCTTTGCAATGAAAAGAGAAGTCTTGTTATCAAAAAATGAAGAGATGTTCTCATTGTTCAAAAATTAAACTATTTGATGCCTATGAAGAAAGTTAATAAAAATCAATGACGCATTTACTTGATGGAATTCAATAGATTTATAGTACCAAAGATGTACAAATGTTGCAATGAATATAATGTTTGGTATGGACACAAAAGTTAATGATGGATTATTTCTATGTGAATGAGTCCTTCAATCAAAAAGAGAAGCCTTATTATCATCAAAAAATGAAGAGATGATCTCATTGTTCAAGAATTAAACCATTTAATACCTATTAAAAAAGCAAATCAAGTCCATTAAAGTCATTTGCTTGAAGGAATTCAATGTGTTTAGAGTACCAAAGTTATACAAACAAGCATGTTAGCTTGAAATGAAGGATGGACTCTAATACATATAAGAAAAGGTAATCTAGACCAATCACACCTATCTATTTTTTATGGACTTCAATGGATTGAAAGTACTAAAGATGTAGAAACAAACATCTTACAATGAATACAATGTTTGCTATTTTGAGATCATTTTGTGTGAATGAGTCCTTGCAACAAAAAGAGAAGCCTTGTTATCAAAAAAGTGAAGAGTTAGTTTCATTATTCAAGAATTAAACCATTTAATACCTATAAGGAAAGCTAATGAAGATGAATAACTCATTTTCTTGATGGAATTCCATCAAAAAAAGGTGTGATTGGTCTACATTAGCTTTTCTTATATGTATTGTGTGTTTCAAGTCTTGAATCATGAGGCTAGCTCTTCATTTCTAGCTAACAATGTAGCTTCCTTCATTGTAAGGGCTCATTTATGTAGAAGGATGGCAACATTGACTTTTGTGTCTGCACAAAACATTATATTCATTGGAGCAAGCACATTTGCACACCTTTGGCAAACACTTTAAACCCATTAAATTCCTTCAAGTCAATGAGTCATTGCTATTGATAAGCTTTTCTTATAGGTATTGAATGGTTTAATTTCCAAACAATGAGACCATCTCTTCATTTCATGATAACATGTCTTCTCTTTCATTGCAAGGATTCATTCACACAAAATGATCTTTTAATTAACTTTTGTGTGAACAATAAGCATTATATTCTTTACACTAAGCTTGTTTATACATATTTGGTACTCTAAATCCATTGAATTCCTTCAAACAAAGCTTTGATTAATCTTAATTGGCATTTTTTTATACCTATTGGTTGTTTTAATTCCTGAATAAGGCTCCTTACTTTGTTTTTTAAGGACGCATTAACACAAAATCAAGGTGAAATTAACTTTTGTGTTTACACAAAAATAATATTCGTTGGAACAAACATGATTGTGTACCTTTGGTACTCTGAATCCATTGAATTCCATCAAGTGAGTCATTGATCTTGATTAGCTTTCCTTACAAGTATTGAATAGTTTAAATCTATAACAATGAGATGACCTCTTCATTTTTTTGATAACAAAGCTTCTATTTTTGTTACAAAGACTCATTCACACAAAATGATCTTCAAATTAACTTTTATGTCAATAGCAAACATTATATTAATCGTGAGAAGCTCATTTCTACATCTTTGGCACTCTAAATCCATGGAATTTCAACAAAAAAAGGTGTATCATTCTAGATTAGCTTTTCTTATCATAATGAGTGTTTTAATTCTTGAATAATGAGATTGTTTAAATGATCTCATAATTAACTTTTGTGTCAACATCAAATATATATTCATTGTAACAAGCTCATTAGTACATTTTTGGTACTCTAAATCCATTGAATTCCATCAAAAAAGGTGTGATTGTTCTATATTGTTTGCAATTGACATAAAAGATAATTATGAGATCATTTCGTGTGAACAAAAAGAGAAGTCTTGTTACCAAAAAATGAAGAGATGGTCTCATTGTTCAACCATTAAACCATTGAATACCTATAAGGAAAGCTAAAGATCAATTATTAATTTACTTGAGGGAATTTAATTGTTTCAAAGTGCCAAAGGTGTGCAAACATGCTTAATCACATGCATATAATGTTTTGTGCAGACGCAAAATTTAATTTCACCATTATTTTATGTAAATGAGTCCTTGCAATGAAGGAAGGAGCCTTGTTAGCTAGAAATAAAAAGAAGGCCTCATTATTCAAGAATTGAAGCATAAATAAGAAATGGTAATCTAGACCAATCACACCTTTCTTTGATGTAATTAAATGGATTTAGAACACTAAAGATGTACAAACTAGCTTGTTGCAAAGAATATAATGATTATTATTAGCACAAAAGTTAATTACAAGATCATTTTGGATAAATTAGCCCTTGCAACAAAAGAGAAGTCTTGTTATCAAAAAATGAAACAATCCCATTGTTTGGGAATAAAACCATCAAATACCTATAAGGAAAGCTAATCAAGATTAATGACTTTTTTACTTGATGAAATTCAATGCATTCAGAATACCAAAGCTGTATATGTGCTTGTTCTAATGAATAGAAATTTTTGTGTAGACATAAAAGTTAATTTCACCATCCTCTGACCAAGCCATTGCTGAGATCCATGTTGTAGGATTCTCAAGACAACTCAAAGGCTGGTGGGATCACATACTCTCTCTAGCTGACCATGACAACATTTTCCATGCTATCACGAGAGATGTTCATGGTGACCCTCTCCTTGATAATAACTAACGAACAATCCCTGATGGTGTGACAACTCTTATCTTTGCCAAAACAAAGCACTTTATTGGTGATCCATCTCACCCAAAGGATAAGAACATTGAACTCTTATCCAATCTTAAATGCAAATATCTACACAATTTCTATTGGCACTAAGATATATTTCTAACGCATGTCATGTAGTGGGACAATGCAAATCAAGCTTTCTAGAAAAAATGTTTTTGGTAGGATTACCAAGGCTACTTGATGATAAGGGAAGATCTAAACTACAAGCTCAATATAATGGTCAAATTCCTTCTCATCAGTTGGCTTATAGTGAACTGATAAGCTTTGTCAAGAAAGAAGGGCTACAGATCTATGTAGGTCTAAAGCTCCAAAATTAGATTAAGTAGGAACAAAAGCAGACTCAAAAGGAGTTAGTATCCTTTTATGCCCAATTTGATGCTAACCTCTATTAGAAAGAAAAGACCAAAATAAAGCATAGGCCCAATATCAAATTAAAAAAATCCTTTTTACTCAAAATCTAAACCCAACCAACACCAACAATCTTCTAAGCCCAAAACAACTTTTAGGCCCAAACCTAATAAACCTAAACAACAAAAGTCCAGACATCCATATATGTTTGTTATAGTTGTGGTAAGCCTGGTCACATGTCCAGATACTATAAACTTCGCAAAAAACTCCAAGCCCTTGAACTACCTGATATTGTTCAAGCCTAACTACAGGCATTGTTGGTTGACACCTCTGAAGCTATTACTCTTCAACTATCATTCAAGGACGAAGCTAGTCTTCAAGTTGATTAACTTGAAGCCTCTTCTAAAATAGGGTCAAAAGAGAAAGGTAGGTGTCCTAATGTGTGATCAAGTGCAAATCCTTGAGTTACTTGATACATTAGGACATGATCAGGCTAATGCCTAATTTCTACAAAAGCTCCTTGAAAGCCCATCAACTTCAAACCCAAACCCATTATGTCAATCCATTCAAGCTCCTTATAATCTTAAGGATGTTCTATAAAGGTTTAACCAACCCCAAGCCAAGCCTGTCACTCTAACAGACCTTAAACATGAAACAAACAAAATCAACTGAGAGATCTAAAAGATCTCAAGGCCCAACAAACACAAGACTATCAAATGCTAGTGTCCTTACTAGACATAGTAAACCCTAAAAAATACAAAGGTTCTAGATCAGCTAGAATCTTTTAAAGCCCAACAACTTCAAAGCCTTAAAAATAATGAATTCCTATTTCTTTTAACAGAAATTACCACTCAAGAAAGCCTTGTTAAAGTCCATTTGAAAATTGCTAATCAATTTTCTTTGGAAACCATAGCTTTAGTAGAAACTGTAGTAGATCTCAACTGCATACAGGAAGGCCTCGTACCTTCCAAGTATTTTGACAAAATGTTGGAAAGCCTAAAGTCTATCAACAATCACAAGCTATCTAGCGTCCAAGTTTACCAACAAGGTATTGGCATCCAAACCTCCTTTGTTCTTGAGAAAAACCTAAAGCAAAAGATAATCCTTGGAAATCATTTTTTCAACTTGACTAAGCCTTTCCAAATTTCTGATCAAGGAATACACACCACTATCCTTGATCATGGAATAATTGTTTCTTTGAATGCTCAATGGATCCTTAGATGATGTGAACCCAAATGACATAGCTTAGGGACCAACATAATCAAATATGAACCTAAAACACCTAAATTAAATTTCAATCATGCAAGACTTAGACCCAGTGTTTAAAGAAACATTAACCAAAGGTATAAAAGAAGGATATGGATGCCACACCCCAAAAAAGAATGAATTTGGCATTGATAAGTTGGGTTGAATGCCACAAAAAAAGTTAGTTCTTAATATGTTCATTAGTTTTTAAAAGAATTGAAGGAGAAAATTCTCATTTTTATTTCACCAAATGTTTTGCCTCCTTTAACAATGAAATCAAATTTATTTATAGGAAAAATTAATAATCATAGAGAAACCCTAGATATAAGGACAAACATCTTAAATAGGTTAACAACAAATTTACTCCTTTTTGTAGGAGTTGTAGAAACCCTAGTACTATTTTTTAGGAGTTAATATGAAAACTCTTATGATCACTTAACATAGGCCTGTTCAGTATACTTATAAAATTAATAAAGCCACAACCCACATTAAGATATGATTTGCCACCATTTAGGCTTGAATTAGCTTTTTGGCCCAAATTTATTCAATCAACTTGCATTAAGATATGCTTTTTGCTGCCCTTTAGGCTTGAATTATCTTCTTTGGCCCAAATTTCTTCAATTAGTTTGCTAAGTGCCTCTTTCATCCTTTGAGCTCTTAAATGTGATTGAAGAAATTTAGGCCAAAGAAGATAATTCAAGATTAAAGGGCAACAAAGCATATCTTAATGTGGGCTAAGGCTTTATTAATTTGTTTAGAGAACTTAATGGGCTAGGGTTACCAAAAAATCCAATCCTAATTAAGAAATTGTTATAAAATAGGAGTCTATAATAAAATAAGAGTGTTCTTATATTTTAGAAGTTTATCATTGTTTTTATTTTTAGGGTTTTTAAAGTTGTTAAATTAGCTTATAAATAGCTTTGATTTCATTGTTAAAAATGACAAAACATTATTAAAAATAAAGGTGAAATTTTTTCCTTTAGTACTTTCAAGAACTGAAAAACTTACTTTAATATAAATGAGTTTAATCACTCTTTGCTTAGTGTTGTTGCTTCCCTTTTGTAAGAATTTGGTGATGTTTTTCTTATACTATGATATGGTTTGCCACCTTTTGAGGGGAATAGAACATCATCTTGAATTCATCCTTGGTGCAACAATTCCAAAGGATTCAACATTGCAAACCAGCAACCTTGTTAGTGCAAAATGAAGAAGGGGTCTCCTTATTCAAGAATTGAACCTATCAATACCTATAATCACAATCTAATCAAGATTAATGACTCCCTTGTTTGATGGAATTCAATGGTTTGAAAATATTAATGGCATGCAAACATGCTTATAGCAATGAATATGATGTTTGATATAGACACAAAAGTTGATTTTAAGATCATTTTATGGGAAAGAGTCTTTGTAACAAAAGGAGGAACCATGTTAGCAAGAAATAAGGAGATTGTCTTGAAATTCAATAATAAAAAATTTCAATACTTGTAAGAACATCTAGTCAAGATTATTAACTCCTTTGTTTGGTGGAATTCAATGAACTTAAAGTATTAAAGGTGTACAAATGTGCTTGTAACAATTAATATAGTAGTTAATGTTGACATGGAAGTTAATTTCAAGATCATTTTGTATGATTAAATCCTTGCAACAAAAAAAAGACCTTGTTGGCAGGAAAATAAGTGACATTCTCATTATTGAGGAATTCAACCAATCTATACTTAAAAGTAAAGCTGACCATGATTAATCACTCCTTTGTTTGATGCAGTTTAATGGATTTAAAGTATAGATGTGCTTGTTGCAATGAATATAATGTTTGGTGTAAAAACAATAGTTAATTTCAAGATTATTCGTGTGAATGAGTCCTTGCAACAAATTAAAAAGCTATGTTAAAAAGAAAAGATGAGTTGTTCTCATTAACTAGTAATTAAATCACTTAATACCTATAAAAAAAGCTTGTCAAGATCAATGACTCCTTTGTTTGATGGAATTCAATGGATTTAGACTGTCAAGGGCTTACAAACATGTTTATTACAATGAATTTAACATTTGGTGTTGACAAAAAAATTAACTTCTAGATCATTTTGTGTGAATGAGTCCTTACTAGAAATGGAGGAGCCTTATTAGTAAGAAATGAGCCACTTAATACATGTAAGAAAAGCAAATCTATATAAAAAAAAAAATCTTGTTACAATGAATATAATGTTAGTGTGGATGCAAAAACTAATTCCAAAATCTTTTTGTATGAATGGCTTCTCACAATGGAATGAGAAGCAATTTTAGCAATACTTGAAGTGATATTCTCACCTTTCATGTGATGAACCATTCTAACCATGTGAGAAAACCTAATCATGATCAATTACACCTATGTTTGATGGACTTTAATGGATTTAGACTACCAAGCTTGTATTGATGTTTGGTGTAGATATAAAAATTCATTTCATAATGATTTTGTGTGAATAATTCCTTAGAATGAAAGAAGTTGCCTTTTTAGCAAGAAATGAAGTGATAATCTAATCTTCAATGCAATAAACCATTCCAACATGTATAAACATCTAATCAAGATTAAGGACTTTATGTTTGGTGGATTTCAATTGATTTATTTAGACTACCAAAATTGTACTTTTAAGCTAAGCAAGAAATCTAATGTTTGGTGTAGATACAAAATTTAATTTCATGATCATTTTGTCTAAAAGAGTCCTTGCAATGAAAAGAGAAGCCATATAAATATGAATATGAAAACTTATAAAGTAGGGTCTTATCTTATCCTTTATGAATTCAACCATTCAATTCCTAGAAAAATAGCTTATCAAGACCAATGAGTCATGATCATTTTTTCTAAGTGAGTCCTTTCAATGAAAGAGGAAGCCATATTAGCATGAAACAAAGTATAGGTCATACCCTTCAAGATTGGACCATTAAATCCTTGGAAGAATAGCTAATCAAGATGAATGCATCCTTTGTTTGATAGACTTGAATGGATAGATTGCCAAAGGTGTATTCATGTGCATATCACAAAGATTATGATGTTTGGTGTAGACAAAATGATTCATTTCATGATCATTTGTCTTGATGAGTCCTAGCAACAAAAGGACAAGAGTTGTTAGTAAGAAATGAAGTAGTGGTCTCTTTTGCAAAATTAACCATTCAAACCATACTGAAAAAGTTAATCAAGATCATCAATATGAAATTCATTCAATTTAGTCTACCAAAGATTTACAAACAAGCTTGTTTCAATGATTTTAATGTTTTGTGAAGATGCAAATGTTAATTTCTCCATCATTTTGTGTAAACTTGTCCTTCCATTGAAAAGTAAAGTCTTGTCTTGAAAAATTGAAGAGATAGTCTCATTGTTTAGGAATTAAACCATTCAATACCTATAAGGAAAGATAAAAATGATCAATGACTCATTTTACATGATTGAACTCAATTTGTATAGAGTACCAAAGGTGTGCACATGTGCTTGTTCCACTTAATATAATGTTTTGAGTAGACACAAACATGCTTATATGTATTAAGTGTTTCAATTCTTGAATAATGAGATTATCTCTTTATTTTTAACTAATAAAGCTCCTTCTTTTGTTCCAATACTCTTTTACACAAAATATGTATAAGAAATGTTAATATAAACCAATCACACTAGTTTTTGATAAAATGGATGTACTATACCTAAGATGTACAAATGAGAATTTTGCAATGAATATAAGGTTTGCTGATGACAAAAAAATTAATTACAAGATCAATTTGTGTGAATGAGTTCTTGTAATGAAGCCTTGTTAGATAGAAATGAAGAGATGGTCTCATTCAAGAAATAAAACTTTCAATACATATTTGAAAAAGGTAATATAGACCAATCACACCCTTTTATGATGTAATTCAATAGGTACAAAGTACCAAAGCTGTATAGACAAACATGTTGCAATGAATATAATGATTTATGAAGACAAAAATGTTAATTTCACCATCATTTTGTGTAAATTTTCCATTCCAATGAAAAGTGAAGTCTTATCATGAGAAATTGAAGAGAAAATCTCTTTGTTCAAGAAATAAACCATTCAATACCTATGAGGGAAGCCAACAAAGATCAACGATTCATTTTACTTGAGGAAATTTAATGACTATAATGTACTAAAGATGTGCAAACATGCTTGTTCCAAGGATTATAATGTTTTGTGTAGACAAAACTTGCTTATACATATCGAGTTTTTCAATCCCTAAATAATGAGACTAGTTCTTCATCTCTAACAAACAATCTTCTTCTTTCATGTAAACACTCATTTACATAAAATATATATAAGGATGGGTAATCTAGGCTAATGGCATAATTTTTTGATGGAATTCAATGATTTAGTGAACATGGCATGTAAAAATGAGCTTGTTACAAGGAATATAATGATTGCTGTTGACTATAAAGTTAATTGTACAAGCTTTTTGTGTAAATAAGTCCTTACAACAAAGGAAGAAGCCTTGTTGGCTAGAAATAAAGAGATGGTCTCATTCAAGAAATGAAACTCTTAATACATATTTGAAAAGGTAATCCAGACAAATCACACATTTTATGATGAAATTTAATGGATATAAAGTACCAAAGATGCATAAACGAGTTTGCACAATGAATATAATGTTTTGTGTAGGCAAAAATGTTAATTTTACCATCATGTAAATTTGTCCTTCCAATGAAAATTAGAGCCTTTTCATGAAAAATTGAAGAGATTATCTTGTTCTTTAGGAATTAAACCATTCAATACCTATAAGAAAAGCTAATCAAGATCAGTGATTCAATTTACTTGATGGAATTCAATGGGTATAAAGTACCAAAGTTGCTCAAACATGCTTGTTCCAATGATTACAATGTTTTGTCTTAAAGCAAATGTGCTTCTATATATTAAGTGTTTCAATTCTTGAATAATGAGATTGACTCTTTGTTGCAAACTAACAAAGCTCCGACTTTTGTTGCAAGCATTTATTTACACAAAATATTTAAAAGAAATGGTATTCTTGGCCAACCACACCATTTTTTTGATAGAATTAAATGGATTTAGGGCACTAAAGATGCACAAATAACCTTGCCACAATTAATATAATGTTTTGTGTGGAAAAAAAATGGTAATTTCACCATCATTTTGTGTAACTTTGTCCTTCCAATGAAATATGACAACTTGTCATGAAAAATTGAAGAGATCTTCTCATTGTTCAAGTATTAGGCCTTTCAATACCCATAAGGAAAACTAATAAAGATCAATGAATCATTTTACTTGATGGAATTCAATGGGTATATAGTACCAAAGGTGTGCAAATGTGCTTGCTCCAATGAATATAATGTTTTGAGTGGAAACAAACTTGCTTATATGAATTGAATGTTTTAATTCCTAAGTAATGAGACTGCCTCTTCATTTCTAGCTAAAAATTCCTTCTTTCATTGCAAGCACTCATTTACATAAAATATGTATAAGAAATGGTAATTTAGACTGATCACACCATATTTTAATAAAAAAATTCAATGGATTTAGTGAGCCAAGGATGTACAAATGAGCTAGTTGCAATGAATATAATGTTTGACATTGACACAAAAGTTAATTACAAGATCTATTTGTGTGAATTAGTCCTTGCAATGAAGGAAGGAGGCTTGTTAGTAAGAAATTAAGAGATGGTCTCATTTAGAAAATGAAATTCTTATTATGTATTTGATAAGTTAATTGAGACCAATCACACCTTTATTGATGAAATTCAATGGATTTGGAGTACCAAAGAGGTACAATCAAGCTCATTGCAATGAATATATTATTTCATGTGGACATAAATATTAATTTCACTAGCATTTTGTATAAATTTGTCCTTTTATTGAAAAGTGAATTCTTATCATGAAAAATTAAATAGTCAATCTCATTGTTTAGAATTTAAACCATTCAATCCATCTAAGGAAAACATAATAAAGATCAATGAATCATTTTGCTTGATGGAATTTAATGGGGACATAATACTAAATGTGTGCAATTGTGCTTATTCCAATGAATATAATGTTTTGTGTAGACACAAATGTGCTTATATATATTTAGTGTTTCAATTCCTAAATAATGAGACTATCACTTCATTTCAAACTAACAAAGCTCCTTTTTTGTTTTTAGCACTCATTTACACAAAATATGTAAGAGAAATTATAATATAGGCCAATCACACCATTTTTTATGGAATTCAATGGATTTTGATTTCCAAAGATGTACAATTGAGCTCATTGCAATGAATATGATTTCGTGTTGACACAAATGTTAATTTGACCATAATTTTGTGTAAATTTGTCCTTCCACTAAAAAGTCAGATCTTATCATGTAAAATTGAAGAGATAGTCTCATTGTTTGGGAATCAAACCAATCAATACGTATAAGGAAAACTAATACAAAACAAACACTCATTTTACTTGATGGAATTCAATGGGTATAGAGTACCAAAGTTTGCAAGTGTGCTTGTTCCAATGATTGTAATGTTTTATGTAAACACAAATGTGTTTTTATGTGTTGAGTATTTCAATTCCTGAATATTAAGATCATCTCTTCATTTCAAACTAGCAAAGATCTTTCTTTCATTGCAATCACTCATTTACACAAAATATGTATAAAAAATGTTAATCTAGATGAATCACACCATTTTTTAATAGAATTTAATGGATTTAGTGTACCAAGGATGTATAAGCAAGCCTATTGCAATGAATATAATGTATGTTGTTGACACCAATGTTAATTAAGAGATTTTTTTGTGTGAATGAGTCCTTGCAATGATGAAAGGGTCCTTGTTAGGTAGAAATGAAGAGATAGTCTCATTGAGGAATTGAAACACTAAATATGTATTTGAAAATGTAATGTAGACCAATGAATCATTTTTTGATGAAATTCATTGGATTTAGAGGAGCCCAAAGGTACCAACAAGCTTGTTGGAATGAATATAATGTTTTATGTAGGCACTAATGTTAATTTCACTATCAATTTGTGTAAATTTTGTCTCATTGTTTGTGAATTAAGCAATTCAATACCTATAAGGAAAGGTAATAAAAATCAATGACTCATTTCACTTGATGGAATTCAATAACTACAGAGTACCAAAGTTATGTAAACATATTTGTTCTAATGAATATAATATTTTAGGTATACACAAACATGCTTATACATATTAAGTGTTTCAATTCCTAAATAATGAGACTATCTCCTTATTTTTAACTAACAAAGCTTCGTTATTCATTAGAAGCACTCATTTACAAAAAAATATGTATAAGAAATGGTAATTTAAAGCAATCATACCTTTTTTTTATGAAATTAAATGAATTTAGAGTACTAAAGAGGAAGAAATGAGCTTATTGCAATGAAATAATGTTTTATGTAGACACAAAAGTTAATTTAACTATCTTTTTGCATAAATTTGTTCTTCTAATGAAAAATGGAGTCTTCTCATGAAAAATTGAAGAGACAATCTCATTGTTTAGGAATTAAACTATTCAATACCTATAAGAAAAGATAATAAAGACTAATTACTCATTTTACTTGATGGAATTCAATGGGTACAAAGTATCAAATTTGCACATATGTGCTTGTTCTAATGAATATAATGTTTTATGTAGACACAAAAGTGCTTATACATATCAACTATTTCAATTCCTAAATAATGAGCTTGTTTCTTCATTTCAACTAACATGGCTTCTTCATTTGATGGATGTAGTCATTTACACAAAATATGTATAAGAAATGATGATCTAGACCAATCACACTAGTTTTTGATTGAATTCACCAAAGATGTACAAATGAGCTTGGTTCAATGAATATAATGTTTTGTGTTGACACAACTGTTAATTTCAACATCAATTGTGTAAATTTGTCCAACTAATGATAAGAGAAGTCTTGTTATTAAAAATTAAAGAGGCAATCTCAGTGTTTGAGAAATAAACCTTTCAATACTTGAAAGGAAAGGTAATAAAAATCAATGACACATTTTACTTGATGGAATTCAACAGGTACATAGTACCAAAGGTGTGCAAATGTGCTTGTTTCAATGATTATAAGATTTTGTGTAGGCACAAACATACTTAGATGTATTGAGTATTTCAATTCCTAAATAATGAGATTGTCTCTTCATTTTCAACTAACAAAGCCCCTTTTTCCACTTATTTACACAAAATACGTATAAAAAATTATCATCTAAACCAATCACATCATATTTTGATGGAATGCAATGGATTTGGTGTACCAAAGATGCACAAATCAGCTTGTTGCAATGAACATAATGTTTGTTATAGACACAAAAATCAATTACAAGATCATTTTGTGTGAATGAGTCCTTATAATGAAGGAAGGAGCCTTGTCAGCTAGAAATAAAGTAATTATCTCATTAAGGAATTAAAATCCTAAAAGCATAACTAAAAAATAGTGTAGACAAATCACACTTTTTTTGTTGAAATTTAATGAATTTAGAGTATGAAAGATTTACAAACAAGCTTATTGCAATGAATATAATGTTTTAGGTAGACAAAATTGTTAATTTCATCATCATTTTTTGTAAATTTATCCTTCCAATGATAAGAGAAGTCTTGTTATGAAAAATTGAAGATGTAGTCTCGTTGCTTAGGAATTAAACCATTCAATACTTGTTAGGAAAGCTAATAAAGATCAATGACTCATTTTACATGGTGGAATTCAATGGGTACAGAGTACTTATGGTGTTTAAATAGGCATGGTTTGAGGTTTTGTGTAGACACAAACATGCTTATATGTATTGAGTGTTTCAATTCCTAAATAATAAGACTAACCCTTTGTTTCTAACAAAACACCTTCTTTTGTTGCAAGCACTCATTTACACAAAATCTGTATAAGAGATGGTACTCTAGACCAATCACACCATTTTTTGATGGAATTTAATGGATTTAGTGTACCAAAGATGTACAAATAGCCTTGTTGCAATGAATATAATGTCTATTGTTAACACAAAAGTTAATTATGAGATCATTTTATCAAAATGAGTCCTTGCAACCAAAGAATGAGCCTTGTTAGCTAGAAATGAAGGGATTGTCTCTTTAGGAATTGAAATACTAAATGCATATTTGAAAAGAAAATCTACACCAATCACACCTTTTTTTTATGGAATTTAATGCATTTAGAGCAACAAAGTTGTACAAATAAGCTTATAGCAATGAATATAATGTTTTATGTAAACACAAATGTTGATTTCATCATCATTTAGTGTAAATTTTCCCTTTAAATAAAATGAGAAATCTTATTATGAAAAATTGAATAGATAGTTTTATTGTTTAAGAGTTAAACCATTTAATACTTATAAGGAAAGGTGAACAAATGTGCTTTGTTCCTATGAAGATAATGTTTTGAGATGACACAAACATGCTTATATATATTGAGTGCTTTAATTCCTAAATAATGAGAATAGCACTTCATTTCTAGCTAACAAAGCTTCTTCTATTATTGCAAGCACTCATTTACACAAAATATGAATCAAAAATGGAAATCTAGACCAATCACACCAATTTTTGATGGAATTTGATGGATATGGAGTACTAAAGATTTACGAACAAGTTTTTGCTATGATTATAATGTTTTATGTAGACACAAATGTTAATTTCATCATCATTTTGTGTAAATTTGTCCTTCCAATGATAAGAAAATTCTTGTTATGAAAAATTGGCTTAGGAATTGAACCATTTAATACTTGTAATTGATTAATGACTTATTTTACTTGATGAAATTTAATAGATTTAGCAAACCAAAGATGTACAAATGAGCTTATTGCAATAAATATAATGTTTATTGTGGACACAAAAGTTAATTTTGAGATCATTTTGGGTGAATGAGTCCTTGCAATGAAGAAACAAGTCTTGTTTGCTGGAAATGAAGGGATGGTCTCATTTAGGAATTGAAAAGCTCAATACATATTTGAAAGGTAATACATACCAATCAAACCTTTTTTTGATGAAATTCAATGGATTTGGAGTATAAAAAAAGTACAAACAAGTTTATTGCAATGAATATGATGCTTTATGCAAACACAAATGGTAATTTCACCATCATTTTGTGTAAATTTGTCCTTCCAATGAATGGAGAAGTCTTACAATAAAAATTGAAGTGATAGTCTCATTGTGTGAGTAGTAAACCATTCAATACCTATAATGCATTCTAATAATGGTCAATGAAGCACTTTACTTGATTGAATTCAATGGATACAGAGTATCAAAGGTGTACAAATATGCTTTTTCTAATGCAAAAGCTAATTTCACCATTATTTTGTCAAAATGATTCCTTGCAATAAAGGTAAAAGCATTGATACTTAGAAATGAAGGGATAGCCTCATTATTTAGGAATATAATGAGATAGAGGAAAAGGTAAAAGTGTTATTTTGCTTTTTTAAAAATACCTTAAAAGGAAAAAAATTTATGACCTTTAATCAAGGACAATAAAAACTTTGGCATCAAAGGCATAAAAAATATATTGTAGAAATG
Source organism: Rhizophora mangle (assembly GCA_037832345.1). Classification (NCBI taxonomy): domain Eukaryota; kingdom Viridiplantae; phylum Streptophyta; class Magnoliopsida; order Malpighiales; family Rhizophoraceae; genus Rhizophora; species Rhizophora mangle. Next base: position 241,693 of record JBAPLJ010001326.1, read on the forward strand.
GGTATTGTTGATATTTTTACTTATATTCAAAATATTTATAATATTCAATAAAAACCTTTTCCTAATTTTTTGGCATAAAAAACTACCTAATCCTTGAACAAGCTTACCAAGAGTATTTAACCAAAAAAGGTAAAAGGGTTAATAATATTTTCCCTCTAACTTTAAATCTTTCTTTAAAAATTAATGAAAGTAAGGTTATAGATTCAGCTTGTAAGGCCTAAGCTATGACCAATGCTATAGTAATACAATTGTACTAAATTATATCTTAATTGGTGGGCTCCCAATTGATTAAAATAAAGGAAAAAGTTGAAGAAATATTTCACAAATGGGATTATATTCCTAAGCCTCTAGTTAAATTAGAAATAAAAAACAAGGGTTTTATTTAAACCCTTATCTTTTAAAGATATTAACTATAATAAGACCAATAGTAATTCTAAAAGAATAGAACTAGTGGAGGAAATGGTTAAATGACTTAAAAGCCTTGGCTAAACGATAAAGAAGCTATTTTTTGGAAAAAAAAAAAGATTAAATCTAATAATAAAGGTGAAAATATCAAAGAAGACTTAGAAGAGTTAGATCAACTTCAACAAATGTTCTTATTAGAACAACAACCATTTAAGAGTAGTCCTTCTCATACAAAGGAATCTCTTTCTATTAATAAAATACCTCTAATATGTTCCTACTATGTTATGCTATGCAAGATCAATACTCATTGATCTCTTACTGGAAGAACTATTGGAGCATAATTATTTTCAATATGATGGTAGTAGTATGTTTAATGGAATTTTGATGGTGTCATTGAACATTAGATTTTAATTTTGTTGTATTCCATGATGATGTTTGTAATTGCTACCAAAACAAAGAGTAATTTTAACCCTCATTTTGCTCAAATCATAACAAGTGGGTTTACTAAAGAGCTTAAAGGCTAGTGGGATTTTTATTTATCTAATAATGTAAAAAACCAATTTTTTTTGGCTACAAAACCAAGAGCAATAATACTAATCTTTGATTGTGTTAATACACTAATCTATACAATCACCAATCATTTTATTAGTACTACCATTTTGTTAATAGATAAGACATGAATAACTCATTAATTTGAGATGTCCTAACTTGTCTCTTTTTAAGTGGTATAAAAGATGTATTTTTCACTAAGGTCTTCACTCGAGAAGATAGTCAAAGTATCTTTTAGAAAGAAAAATTTCTCTTTGGGTTACCTACCCTATTTGCTGAGAGAGTTAAGACTAGGCTTAAAGCCAATCATTATATAACAATTAATTATAATCACTGCACCTATGGTGAACTAGCTGCTGAAGTAGTCACTAAAGGAATTAAACGCTATAATGAAATTAAACTACAAAGTAGTTTAAAATGAAAAATTTCAAGCTAAAAGGGCTTTAGGTAGTTTTTGCAAGCAAATGGGGGATTCTTATGTGAAATGAAAAAATTCTTATGAGAAGAAAGGAATAGAGCAATGAAAACACTTGTAATGCCAAAACCAATGAAAACAATTGTTTTCTATAAATGTGGCAAAATAGAGCACTATTCAAATAAGTGCAAAACAAACCAAAAAATTCAAGAGTTAACTCTCAAGAAGGTCTTAAAAAATCCTTGATGCACATTTTCTTAGTAAAATTTGATTCTAAAGAATTAAATTTAGAAATTGAAGTTCTTGAAGAAGATAGTTCTTTTAAGTTTCATTTAGACACTAGCTACAAAGGAAAATGTGATCCCTATCAAGCTATGTTTAAATATAATGGCTTATTAGTCTTATCAAATGTACATAACATCATTTTGGATCTTATTGACGAAATTCCAAATCCCAGAAAAAAGGCAAGAACAACTAGAAAAATTTTTACATCTAACAAAAGATCATATGCTAGTGTTAGCCAACAAATTACTGAACTAGAAGAAAGTTATAGTTTAAAAATTGTCCTACATGGAATAAAAGAAAGCTCTTCTAGCATAAAAACTAGAGAGGAATCAATAGTTATGGAGCTTAAAGTTGACAATAAAGAATTAAAAATTAAGGTTAGAAAATTAAAAGATAGGATTATTATCCTAGAGACTATTACTAAAGATAAAGAAGAAAGTACTTTAGATCAACTCGACACTTCATTGAAAGAAGATGATTTAGAAACTCTTCAATATGTTAATCTTATTGATATGTTTATGGGCATTAATAGGAATGTTATGCCATTTGGATTAGAAAAAAAAATACTTTTTCTAAATTTCAAAAAATTATGAACAAAATATTTAATACTTATTTAGTATTTACTCTTGTTTATATCAATGATGTATTATTTTTTCCTAATACCATCAAACAACATTTTAAGCATTCAAATATTTTCTTAAATATCATGAAATAAGTAGGTCTAGTTGCTTCTTCTAAAAAAATGAAGTTATTTCAAACCAAGATTTGCTTTCTTAGTCACTTCATTGAAAATGGAATTATCATGCCCATAAATCAAGCAATTGAGTTACCTCTAAATTTCCTAATGAAACTAAGGATAATCAATAGTTGTAATGCTTTTGGAAGTTTGAATTGTCTTTCAAAATTTTTTAAAGAGTTAGCTTATGATGATAAACCCTTATTTGAAAGGCTTAAAAGGAATCCTCCAAACTAGATGGATCACCATAACTCTTTTGTTATTATAACAAAAATACAAGAAGTTCAATCAATAATGAATTCTTTGTTATGTGTAGAAATCTCTATTGCTTTATGGAGTAGGAATAAGCATATTGTGGAATTGCCTTATGAGTTTACTTTTAATGGAGTCAAATTCTTACCAAAGCTAGGCCTATTGCTTGGTGGCCTAGAGATTTGTAAATTCGTAATACAAAAATTATTGAACTCTTAAAGAAAGGGCTTATTAGAAAAAGTAATAACCCTAGAGTTGTCTCACATTTTATGTAGAAAATGCAACTAAATTAGAATAAGAAGTTCCAAGATTGGTAATTAATTACAAACCTTTAAACAAGGTTTTATGTTAGATTAGGTAACTAGTACCTAATAAAAAGGATTTACTAAACTAGCTTTATGAAGCAAAAATATTTTCAAATTTTGATATGAAATTTGGTTATTGGTAAATCCAGATCACATAAGGAATTGTTTTTTAGGAAGAAATGAAGTGATAGTTTCATTCTTCTAGAATTGAACCACTAATACCCATAAGAAAGAATAATCATGTTCAATTACCCTTTTGTTTAATGGAAATCAATGGATTAATAATGTGAATGTCATAAGGTAGCTATTGTAGTGATTAATAAAATGTTTAGTGCATACATTAATGATAATTTCATGATCAAATTGTGTGAATGAGACATTACAACTAAATGAGAAAACTTATTAACAAAATATTAAATCGCAATTTCATTCTTCTAGAATTGAACGATTCAATACCTACAAGAAAGGAAGATCACAATCAATGACTCCTTTGTTTGATGGAATTCAATGAATTTAGGGTGCCAGAGTCATAAAGGTTGTTACTGTTATGAGTAATATAAAGTTTTGTGCATACATCAATGTTAATTTTATGATCTATGAATGAGTCCTTCCAACTAAGAGAGAAAGCTTGTTAATAAGAGATGAAGCAATAGCTTCTTCTTGAATTAAACCATTTAATACCTGCAAGAAAGGATAATTATGATGAATGACTCCTTTTTTTCAAGGAATTCAATGGTTCAGAGGGTCACAGTTGTAAGGTCATTATTGTCATGATAAATATAATGTTTGGCACATACAATAAACCAAGAGACTAGTTCATATTAATAGAAATACAAATTCATCCATGTTGGGATAACATTAAAACTTGCTACCTGATTTGGTTTAGATGACTCAACAATTATCTATGTAAGTGATGAAGAACACAATCATTTTCATGACTCCTTATTAGGTGTAGTTCAATCAAGTTTAAATGATGGACCTACTTGGTTCTCATGTATTCCAAACTTTACATTGTCATATTCAGCATTGAAACACATAACACTTAGAAGGATCATTGAAATGAAGAGATGGTCTTGTTATTCAGGAATTGAAACACATAATACATATAAGAATAGATAGTCTAGACCAATCACACCTTTTCTTTCGATGGAATTCAATGGATTTAGAGCACAAAAGATGTACAAATAAGCTTATTGCAATTAATATAATGTTTATTGCTAACACAAAAGCTAATTATGAGATCTTTTTGTGTGAATGAGTCCTTACAATGAAAAGAGTAGCTTTTTTATTAAAAAAATGAAGTGATGGTCTCATTGTTCAGAAATTAAACCATTCAATACCTATGGGGGAATCTAATGAATACCAATGGGCTCAAAGTATTAAAGGTGTGTAAACGTGCTTGATCCAATGAATACAATGTTTTATATAGACATAAAAGTTAATTTCATCATCATTTTGTGTAAACCAGTCCTTGTAATGAAGGAAGGAGCCTTCTTGGCTAGAGATGAAGAGATGGTCTCATTATTTAGGAATTGAAACACTCAATATGTTTAAGAAAAAGGTAATTTAGACCAATCATACCTTTTTCTTGATGAAATTCAAAGGATTTAGAGCACTAAAGATGTACAATCAAGTTTGTTGTAATGAATATCATGCTTGCTATTCGCACAAAATATAATTACAAAATCATTTTGTGTGAATGTGTCCTAACAATGGAAAGAGAAGTTATGTTATTAAAAAATAAAGAGAGGATCTCACTGATCAGAAATTAAACCATTCAATACCTATAAAGAAAGCTAATAAAAGATCAATTACTCATTTAATTAATAGAATTTAATGGGTTCAGAATACCAAAGATGTGCAAACATGCTTGTTTCAATGAATATAATGTTTTGTGTAGAGACAAAAGTTAATTTCACCATCATTTTGAGTAATTGAGGTTGCAATGAATGAACGAGCCTTGTTATAGCTATAAATGAAGAGATGGTCTCAATCTTCAGGTACTAAACACTCGATAGGTATAAAAAAATCTAATCAAGATCAATCAGAGCTTTGTTTGAAGGAATTTAATGGTTTAAAGTACCAAAGGTATACAAACGAGCTTGTTGCAAAGAATATAATGTAATGTTTACAATTGACACAAAAGTTAATTAGGAGATCATTTTGTGTGAAGGAGTCCTTGTAATGAAAAGGAAGTCTTGTTATCAAAAAATAAAGAGTCTCATTGTTTGGCAATTAAGCCATTCAATGCCGATAAGGAAAGCAAACCAAGATTAAAGACTCATTTACTTGACAAAATTTAATAGGTTTGAAGTACCAAAGGTGTGTGAACGTGCTTGCTACAATGAATATAATGTTTTGTGTCGACACAAAAGTTAATTTCACCATCATTATTTGTAAATGAGTCCTTGCAACAAAGGAAGGAGCCTTGTTAGCTAGAAATGAAAAGAATGTGTCATTTTTCAAGAATTGAGACACTCAACACGTATAACAAAAGCTAATCAAGACCTCACACCATTTTTGACGAAATTCAATGGATTTAAAGTACAAAGTTGTACAAGCAAGCTTGTTGGAATGAATATAATGGGTGATGTTGACTCAAAAGTTAATTATGAGATCTTTTTGCTATAATGAGTCCTTGGAACAAAAAGAGATGCCTTTTTATCAAAAACTGAAGAGGCAGTCTCATTGCTAGAGAATTAAACCATTTAACACCTATAAGGAAACCTAATCATGATTAATGGCACATTTTTTTTTGATGGAATTCAATGGATTTAAGTACGAATGACATACAAATGTGCTTGTTCCATTGAATAGAATGTTATGTGTAGGCACAAAGTTAATTTTGCCATAATTTTGGTTAAATAAGTCCATGCAATGAAGGAAGGAGGCATGTTAGCTAGAAATGAAGGGATGATTTCTTTATTTAGGATTTGAAACATTCAATAGGTATAAGAAAAGCTAATTAAGATCAACCAAAGCTTTGTTTGATGGAATTCAATGGATTTAGAGTTCCAAAGATGTGCAAATGAGCTTGTTGCAATAAATATAATGTTTACTATTGGCACAAATGTTAATTTTGAGATCCTTTAGTGTGAATGAGTTGTTGCAATGAAAAGAGAAGCCTTATTATCAGAAAATGAAGAGGTGATGCCATTGTGCGATAATTTTCATTTAATACTTGTAAGGAAAGAAAATCAAGGTCAATGACTCATTTACTTGATGGAATTCAATGGGTTCAGAACACTAAGGGTGTGCACACATGCTTGTTCCAATCAATATAATGTTTTATGTTGGCACAAAAGTTAATATTACCATCATTTTATGTAAATGAGTCCTTGCAACGAAGAAGGGAACCTTGTTAAATGGAAATGAAGAAAAGGTCTCATTATTAAAAAATTGAAACATTAAATATCTATAAGAAAGCTAATCAAGATCAAAATAACCTCTATTTCAAGGAATTCAATGGGTTAGAGTTCCAAAGTTGTACAAATGAGCTTCTTACAAAGAATATCGTGTTTACTATTGACACAAAAGTTAATTACGAGATCAATTTGTGTAAATGAGTCCTTGTAATGAAAAATAAACCTATAAAAAAAAATCAAGGGATGGTTTTATTATTTAGGAATTAAACCATTTAGTTCCTATAAAGAAAGCTAATCAAGATTGATGACTTGTTTGCTTGGTGGAATTTAATGAATTCAGAGCATCAAAGACATATGTGGTTGTTCCAGTGAATAGAATGTTTTGTGTAGACAGAAGAGTGAATTTCACCATCATTTTGGGTAAATAAATCCCTACAATGAAGGAAGAAGCCTTGTTAGCTAGAAATGAAGAGAATGTCTCATTATCTAGGATTTCAAACTTTCCATAGGCATAAGAAAAGCTAATCAAAAACAATCAAAGCGTTGTTTGATGGAATTTAATAGATTTAGAGTACCAAACACATGCAAACAAGCTTGTTGCAAAGAATATAATGTTTCTTGTTGTCAAAAAAAGTTAATTATCACATCATTTTGTGTGAATAAGCACATGAAACAAAAAAAAAAAAAAAAGAAACTTTGTTATCAAAAATTGGAGAGGCAGTCTCATTATTTGAGAATTAAATCATTCAATATTTGTGAAGAAAGCTAATCAAAATAATGACTTATTTACTTGATGGAATTCAATAGGTTTAGAGTACCAAAGGTGTGCAAAAGTGTCTATTCTAATGAACAAAATGTTTTGTGTAAACAAAATTATTAATTTCACCATTATTTTGTGTAAATGAGTCCTTACAATAATAGAAGGCTAGAAATGAAGAGACTATCTCATTATTTTGGAATTGAAACACTCAATAAACATAAAAAAAGGTAATCTAGACCAATTAGACTTTTTTTTTTTATGGAATTCAATGGATTTAGAGTACCAAAGTTTTACAAACAAGATTATTGCAAAAAATATATTGTTTATTGTTGACACAAAAGTTAATTATAGATCATTTTGTGTGAATGAGTTCTTGCAACAAAAGAGAAGTCTTGTTATCAAAAAATAAAGAGATGGTATCATTGTTCGAGAATTAAACCATTAAATACCTACAATGAAAGCCAATAAACATCAATGACTTATTTGCTTCATGGAATTTAATGTATTTCGAGAAACAAAAACATACATGCATGCTTGTTCCAATGAATAGAAAGTTTTGTGTAGAAGCAAAAGTTAATTTCACCATCATTTTGGGTAAATGAGTCCTTGCAACAAAGGAAGGAGCCTTGTTAGCTAGGATTAAAGAGAAGGTCTCATTATTTAGGATTTGAAAATTTCAAAAGGTATATGAAAAGCTAATTGAGATCAATCAAAGCTTCGTTTGAAGGAATTCAAAGGATTGAGAGTATCAATGATGTACATACCAACATGCGGCAAAGAATATAATGTTTACTACTAACACAAAAGTTAATTACAAGATCACCTTTTGTGAATAAGTCCTTTCAATGAAAAGAGAAGCCTTGTTATCAAAAAATGAAGAGACAATCTTATTGTTTGAGAATTAAATCATTCAATACATGTAACAAATGCTAATTAAGATCAATGATTTATTTACTTGATTGAATTCAATAAGTTCAAAGTACCAAAGGTGTGAAAACATGCTTTCTCCAATGAATATAATGTTTTGTGTGGACACAAAAGTTTATTTCACCATAATTTTGTGTAAATGAGTCCTTCAAACAAAGGAAGGAGCCTTGTTGGCTAGAAATGAAGAGAGGATCTTATTATTTAGAAATGAAACACTCAATAAATATAAGAAAAGGTAATCTAGACCAATTAGACTTGTTTTTGACGAAATTCAATGGATTCAAAATACCAAAGTTGTACAAATGAGTTTCCTACAAAGAATATTATGTTTACTATTGGCATTAAAGTTAATTACGAGATCATTTTGTGTGAATGTGTCCTTGCAACCAATGAGAGATCATGTTATCAGAAAATAAAGAGAGTCTATAAGAAAAGCTAATAAACAATGCTGAACAATTCAAACATAGAATACACAATACAAAAGACATAAAATTAGATTCAAGAAAAAAAAGCTTAAGAGAAAAAGGACTTACATGAATATAGCTTTCATTGAATGACACAACAAGCTTACAGATTGTTTTGGAGTAAGTTTACAAATGAGGAAAGAAAGTAATGCCTTCTCCATGGGATACTCCTATTTGTCTCTAAAGTCTATGCTACTAACAAATACATGATAAAAGTTTTCTTTATAAAGTACAAAGTGTCTTTATAAAAGTAGATTTTATAAAGTGGCTTTATACAAAATGCTTTATAAAAGAATTTTGTCCATTTTGTCCCCTTTACAACTCATACAGATCTTTTGAGTCTTGCATAATATCATCTTGTTGAGTGAGTTGATTGGAATCTTTTGCTTGACTACTTTCTGGTTGGTCTTTATTGGATTGTAAAATATTAGCCATCATCTCAATTAGTTATTCTCTTAGCCCACTCTCGACCATTGCTTTAAGCATTTAAGCTGGAATCTTGACAGCGGGAAGAGTGGGTCTTACAATGTTGATTCCTAAATTTATAACTCCTTTAGTAGAGTAAACCCCTTTGCTGAAATAGTCAAATTTTTCCCACCATCGAATGTTAATCCTTCAAACAAGCCATGGTACATGTTAAGTACTTTCTCCCAGGATATTAACCTATTTTGAAATGATATTATAATCCCATTTGATGATCCATGGAACATGATACCTGATAGCAAAATTTAAGATTTTATTCCTCAAGTTGGGATTCTTTTCACAAAATTATGTACAAATAGTTTTTTACTCTTGAAGGGAGTGTAATATGATGTAATCTCCATTTAAGGAACCATATTTTAATCCAATTGGAAAATTTAACCTTACTGTTAGGAGATTAATATGAAGAAACCAACTAGATTTCTTTTGTGGGTTTTTCTAGAATAAAGATCTCTCCTAGGCTTCAGTAAAGTTAAAATAATTGAAAGTTTTAATTTTTAACTCGTTTTTTTTTTTTTAATTCTTTATAGGCTAGCAAATCACTTTGCCATTCATCTATCTAGAAAGATGATCCTTTTGATCGTAAATTTTGCATATGCCCAATCTTTGGTAGATCCATAACTAGTGCCTCATTCAATTAGTTCAATGATCACTGGTCTTGTCTCAAATAGAATCTACTAATAATAATAGTAATCTTTTATTGTGGTATGAGGATACATGTTATCTTTCAAATAGAATCTTGCAACCTCATAAGGTAGAAGTTGAGCATGGTTGGGTTCAAATGGACACAAGAAGTCTATATACACTTTAAGATAAAAGAATATGTAAGCTTTTTATTCCTTATTTAGTTGTGACTCATAAGTGTCATTTAATAAAGGACCTAATTCCTTGCTGTTTTGACTTGAACTAAAAGCATCCTTAGTCAGTGAAATAATTGACTTTGATGGGGACAAAGGCCCTTGTAGCATAGGCCTCTTACTCATAAAGTGGTAACCTATACAAATTCATGAGTTAGAAAGTCAAGAAAAGAATTTGTAAATATCAAAATCAAAGGCTAATAATATTCATTGCCATCTAGCAAAGATTTTGAGGTTATATTTTTGACATCTTTTAGAAAAACATCTTTAGCAGCTTTACAATCAATTCTAATAAGAAATTTTTGATTTAATAAATCTCCTTCAAACTTTTGAATACACAATATTATAGCAGGAATTTCTTTTTAATTGTAGAGTAATTAACTCTAGTTTCTTTCCAAATCTCAGAAGTAAAGCATAATAAGCTTTCTTTGTGGTAAATCTTTTGTTTCAATATTCCACCAAATCCTTGGTCAGATTTTAAAGGCATCTAGATGGTGAACAATTAACCATGTAGATTCTTTACCCTTTTATTTTATTTTCTTAACTACTTATGTATGAGTGTGTGTCAATTCAAGAGTATTCTTTCTAAGTCTTTCAAATAAGGTTTAGCATCATAAGCTAATTCTTTATAAAAATCTAAAATATAATGCAGGCTTCCTAGAAATCTTTGCATTTGATTTTTGTCTCAAATTTCATTAAGAAATTTAAAATCAAATTCAATTACTTGATCTATTGGAATTACACTACCATTTTCGATGAGGTGGCCAAGAAATGTAATCTTGGTTTGAAATAACCTAATTTTTTTAGTAGAGGCTGCAAGGCCTACCTTTTGCATTACAAATAATAAAATATTTATATGTTTAAGAAGGAGAAGGCTTATCATCTAGCGGTTGCTGTTTTGATGAGAGAATATATTGTAATTGATTTATGTAACCTCAACTTATGTGAGTAAGTCATTGCAACTAAAGGAGAAAACTTGTTAGCAAGAAATGAACAAATGGTTACATTCTTTTACAATTGAACCATTCGACCTATAAGAAGAGAAAATCAAGATTAATCACTTCTTTGTTTGATGGAATTCCATAGATTTTTAGGGCCAAGGTCATAAGATTGTTGTTGCGATTAATATAACTTTTGGGGTATACATCAATGTTGCAATTGATATAATTATTTCTTTTAATTATCTTTTTTCTCCTTTTAATTCATTTATTGCAGCTTTAAGCTCTTGTATAGAGGGTTCTTTAGAAGTAGAATTAGAAATATATCCTTTTACTTTATGAATCACTATTTTAAGGCTATAACCTTCTTTTGGAAATATTCTAAGATCAAAAATCATGGTATCTTCTTTTGTTTAAGACTAATAAGCCTTTGCTTTCTTTTAAGACCTTATAATAACCACATTCTCCCTAACTTGAAATCAGAAGAATGATCTTCTAAAATGTCTAATTCTATATCTTTTTTATTTGAATCATTGTCAAATAAGAAAATAGTCAAAATGACCTTTATGGCCTTCATCAATAGAGAGTTCTTAATTTTTTGTAAATGAGTCTTTGCAATGAAGGAAGGAGCCTTGTTAGCTAGAAATGAAGAGAAAGTCTCATTAGTCAGGAATTGCAACATTAAATAGGTATAACAAAAGCTTATCAAGATCAAACTAACCACTGCTTCAAGGAATTCAATAGGTTTATAGTACCAAAGTTGTACAAAGGTGCTTGTTGAAAAGAATATAATGTTTACTATTAAGACAAAAGTTAATATCTTGAACATTTAGTGTGAATGAATCTTTGCAACAAAAGAGAAGCCTTGTTATCAAAAAATGAAGAGGTAGTCTTATTTTTTTGGGAATTAAACCATTTAATACTTATAAAGAAAGCTAATCAAGATTAATGACTCACTTGCTTCATGCAATTTAATGGATTTAGAATATGAAAGAGGTACATATGTGCTAGATCCAATGAATAGAATCCTTTGTGTAGGCACAAAAGTGAATTTCACCATCATTTTGAGTAAATGAGTCTTTGCAATGAAGGAAGGAGCCCTGATAGCTAGAAATGAGGAGAAGGTCGCATTATTCAAGATTTTAATCTTCAATATGTATATAAAAAGCTAGTTGACATCAATCAAAGCTTTGTTTGATGGAATTCAGTGGATTTAGGGAACCAAAGTTGTGCAAATGAGCTTGTTGCAAAGAATATAATGTTTCCAATCAAAAAAAAAAAAGTTAATGACAAGATCATTTTGTGTGAATGAGTACTTACAACAAAAAGAGAAGCCTTGTTATCAAAATATGAAGAGGTAGTCTCATTGTTTGAGAATTAAACCATTCAATATTTGTAAGGAAAGCTAACCAAGATCAATGACTCATTTACTTGATTGAATTCAATAGGTTCAGAGCACCAAAGGTATGTAAATGTGATTGTTCCAATGAATATAATGTTTTATCTTGATGGAAAAGTTTATTTCACAGTCATTTCATGTAAATGAGTCCTTGGAACAAAGGAAGGAGATTTGTTGGCTGGAGATGAAGAGACACTCTCATTATTTAGTAATTGAAATACTTTCTACATATAAGGAAAGGTAACCTAGACTAATGAGACCTATTTTTGATGGAGTTCAATGGATTTAGAGTATGGAATTTGTACAAATGAGCTTGTTGAAACAAATATGATGTTTATTGTTGACATAAATGCTAATTACAATATCATTTTTGTGCAAATGAGTCTTTGAAATGAAAAAGAAGTCTTGTTATAAAAAAATAAAGAGATAGTCTCATTGTTTGAGAATTAAACCATTCAATACTTATTAGGAAAGCTAATGAGAATCAATGACTTATTTGCTTGTTGGAATTTAATGGATTCAGAGTACCAAAAGATTAAAGGCATACTAACTCCAATGAATAAAATGTTTTGTTTACACACAAAAGTTAATTTCACCATCATTTTGTGCAAACAAGTCCTTATAACATAGGAAGGAGCCTTGTTAGTTAGAAATGAAGAGATGATCCTGTTATTCTTGAATTTAGACACTGAAAATGTATAAGAAAAGCTAAATAAGACCATTAAAACCTTTTTTTTTTTTTTAACAAAATTCAATGGATTTAAAGTACTAAGCATGTAGAAATGAGCTTCTTGCAATGAATACAATGTTTGATGTTAACACAAAAGTTAATCACAAGATCATTTTGTGTAAGTTTTTGCAACAATAAAAAGTGAAGCCTTGTTAACAAAAAATGAAGGGGTAGTCTCATTGTGCAAGAATTAAACCATTCAATTCCTATAAGGAAAGCAAATCAAGATCAATGCCACTTGTTATCAAAAACTAAGAGACAATCTCATTGTTCAATTCATCAAACATTTAATACCTTTACAGAAAGCTAATCAAGATTAAAGACTCATTTTGCTTGATGGAATTCAATAGATTCATAATATCAAAGATGTACATACATGCATGTTCCAATGAATAGAATGTTTTGTCAAAAAAAAAAAAAAAAACTAAATTTCACCTTCATTTTGGGTAAATAAGTCTTTGTAATGAAGGATGGAGCCTTGTTAGCTACACATCAAAGATGTACATACATGTTTGTTCCAATGAATAAAATGTTTTTTGCAACCAAAAAGTGAATTTCACCATCATTTTGGGTAAATAAGTCTCTACAATGAAGGAAAGAGCCTTGTTAGCTAGAAATGAAGAGAAGTCTTATTATTTAGGATTTAAAACCTTTAATGTGTATAAGAAAGGCCAATAAAGATCAAAGCAAGCTTGTTTTTTGATAGAATTCAATGAATTTGGAGAACCAAGATGTGCAAAAGAGCTTGTTGCAAAAAGAAATGAAAAAGGAAAAAATGCCTTAATTTATTCAATTTAGAGAAAAAGGAGTCTTTGATATTCTAAATCCATTGATGGAATTCAATGGATTTAGAATATCAAAGACATACATACGTGTTTGTTCCAATGAATAGAATGTTTTTTGTAGACAAAAAGTGAATTTCACCATCATTTTGGGTAAATAAGTTTTTGCAACAAAGGAAGGAGCCTTGTTAGGTAGACATGAAGAGAAGGACTTATTATTTAATATTTCAAACCTTTAATATGTATAAGAAAAGCTAATCAAGATCAATCAAAGCTTTGTTTAATGGAATTCAATGCATTTAGAGAACAAAAGATGTGCAAATGAATTAGTTGCAAAAATAAAAGGAAACGAAAAATTGACTTAATTTATTTAAATTGTTTATAAACTTCAAAGAAAGTCTTTTCACAATTTTTCATTCCCCTGTAAGTGTCTAGCTCTTGAAAAATGCTTATCAAGAATATTTGAAAAAAAAAGGGTAAAAGTGTTAGTAGCATTCATCTTTCACCTTTAAATCTCTCTATTAAAATCAATGATAATAAGATTATTGCTTCACCTTATAAGGTTAAAGCAACCACTAGTGTTGTTTATACAGCAAGATAATTATAGTAATCTTTATCTTCAATTTGTTGGATCTCAGCTTTTGCATAGCAAATGATTCAGGAAATAGCTCAAAATAGGGATGTTATTCCAAAACTTTTGGTAAAACCAAAAGTAGAAAACAAATGTTTGATTTAAACCTCTATTATGAGAAGAAATAAATTACAAAATGACAGATAAAAGTTCTATTAAAGTAGAACTGGTAAGTGAAATCTTCAAAAGACTTAAAGGTATGAAATTAAAAGAAAAAAAAGTTATAGTGCAAGAAAAAGAGGAATATATTAAATTTGAAGTGAGATAGAAGATTATATAGATCAATTACAAAATGTACTTATTAGAATAGCAACCTCTAAAGGATAAACGTTCTCCTTCTTATGTAAAGGAACCTTTTGATATTAATAAACTGACCTTTAATAAGGCTCATACAAAAATATATTATCCAAGACCAACACTTGTTGATCTTGTATTAAAAGAACAAGTTGATTATAGCTATGTTTAATATGGTGGCAGTAGTATAGTGGAATGGAATCTAGAAGGTCAAATAAAACATCGAATTCTCTTACTATTATACTATATGATGATGTTTGCAATTGTTGCTAAAACAAAGGGTAATTTTGACCTTGAGATTGCAAAAATAATTACAAGTAGATTTATTAGACAGCTTAAAGGCTGGTAGGATTTTTATTTGTCTAAGGAGGCAAAACAACAAAAATTTTCTATAGTGAAATCTAAATCTAAAGAATTTCTTTTTGATTCTATTAGTACACTAATTTTTACTATTACCAATCATTTTATTGATACTGCCACTTTGCTAGTTGATAAGACTTATAAGCAACTCATTAATTTGAGATACCCTAACTTATCACATTTTAGGTGGTATAAAGATGTATTCTTCTCTAGAGTCTTCACTTAAGAAGATAGCCAGAATATTTTTTGGAAAGAAAACTTTCTTTTAAAGTTACCTACCTTATTTTCAAAAAGAGTTAAGACCAAATTAAAATCTATAAGGGCTGGAACTATTGACTATAATCAACATACTTATGAAGGATTAGCTACTAAAGTAGTAACTAAAGCAATTAAACTTTGTAATGAAATGAAATTGCATAATCAATTGCAAAATGAAAAAGCTCAAGGTAAGAAAGCTTTAGAAACCTTTTGTGAGCAAATGGGTTATTCACCCATTAGATATTCTACAAAACAAAAGAGTAGGGGTTATCACTCCAATATTAAGAACAATTTTGTACAAAAGAAAAGGCCCCAATAAGGTCTGAGAAGCAAAAGATAAAAGAAAAAGGAAAAAATGCCTCAACTTAAAAAGATTATTGTTTGCTATAAGTGTGGGAAAGTAATGCACTATACTAATAAGTGAAAAACAAAGCAAAAGCTTCAAGAATTAGCTATAAATGAAATTCTTAGAAGATCATTAATGCATATTTTCTTCTAAAAAAAATGTACTTAAAGAAGATGTTTCTTCCTCAACTTTTTATTTTGATGAAGAAAGTTGTGATGGTTAATGTAACCATTACAAAGCATTGTGTAAACAAAATGGCTTGTTAGTCTTAACAAAAGAAGATAGTATGATTTTGGATCTTATTGCTAAAATTCTAGATCCTAAAGAAAAACATGAGCAATTACGAAAATATTTACATCTAGCTAAATTTCAGAATGAAGAATCTACTATTAAGGTTATGCAACTCAAGAAAATTACAGTTTAAATACCATTATACAATGCATAAAAGGTAGTCCTCCTAAGTTATGTAGGGAAGAAACATCTATTAAAGAACTTAAAGATGAAATTCATACCCTGAAGATAGAAAGAAAAAAAAATTAAAAGAAAGAATTTTAATTTTGGAAACTCTACTTGATAAGGAAGAAACATCTTTATCCATAAACTTTCTTAAAGGAAGATGTGAATATGGAAAGTCTTCAATATATTAAACTTGTTGATAAAGTTATTACCCATAAATGGCATACAAATATTACAGTCATTGTTAATGAAGAATATTTTTTCTCTGCTATCACCTTAATTGATTTTAGTGATAAATTTAATTTTATTAATAAGGGTATAGTACCTTCAAAATACTTTTTAAAGACAACAAAAGTGTTAATCACTATTGATAAAAATAAACTTGTTATTAGTTATAAGTTATCTAAAGTTGCTATTTATGATGAAGGAATTTGTCTTGAATTTTTTTTTGAGTCGGTTAAGCCAGCATGTTATTTTAGGAAATCATTTTCTTCATTTGCTCTGCCCTATTAAAGAAATTAATAGCAAGGGTATTTATACAAAAATTAATGGCAAGGAGCTTTAAATTTATATATGTCCCTCAGTATAGAGAGATAGATTTACTTCAAAAAAATATTAAGAGAAAAGAAAAGTTTATTTCTTATCTTCAAGATGAGATTGTTTATAAGCATCTACAAAAAAAATACTTTCTTCTCTTGTTATTACAACTAATGTATAGGAAATAAAAGAAGTAATAGAATTAATGATATGCTTAGAAATTCCTACTACTTTAGAATAGGAATAAACATATTGTTGACTTGCCTTATGAGTTAGACTTTAATGAAAGTCAAAGTCCAACTAAAGCCAGACCCATTGCTATGGGGCCTCAACATTCAAAGATTTGTAAAACAGATATATAAGAGCTCCTTAAGAAAGGACTAATTCGAAACTTAAGTCCTTAGAGTTGTCCTTCATTTTATATAGAGAATAATGTAGAATTAGAATGAGGCATTCATTGATTAGTTATTAAGTATAAGCCCCTAAATAAGGCACTAAGATGGATTAGGTATGCTATACCTAATAAATGATACATGCTTAATTGGCTTTAAAAGGCCAAGATATTTTCAAATTTGACATAAAATCTGGCTATTGGAAAATCTAAATTTGAGAAAAAGATGAGCATAAAACAACCTTTATAGTACCTTTTGGGCATTATGAATAGAATGTCATGCCTTTTGGTTTTAAAAGATGCTCCCTTCAAATTTCAGAAGGATTGAATGAAATATTTAATGCTTATCTTACATTTATGATTGTTTATATCAATGATGTGTTAGTTTCCTTTAGTACCATTGAGCAACATTTTAAACATCTTAAATTATTCTTTCATTCAATGAAAAGAGTAGGACTAGCTGCTTCAACAAGAAAGATGAAGTTATTTTAAATTGGGATTTGCTTGCTTGAACACTTCATTGAGAATGGTTTTATTATTCCCATTGATAGAGAAATTGAGTTTGCCTCAAAATTTCTTAATGAAATTAAAGTTAAATAACAATTACAAAGATTTTTGGGAAGTTTGAATTATATTTCAAAATATTATAAGGATTTAGCTTATGAAGCTAAACCTTTATATGAAAGACTAAAGAAAAGTTGGCCTTCATGGATGGAGAAACATACACAAGCTATTAAATAGATAAAAGTTAGAGTTAAAGAATGCCCTTGCTTAGCTATACCCCATTCGAATGCCTTCAAAAATGTCAAAATAGATGCCCCCCAACAAGGGCTCTGGTGGTATCCATAAGCAACACCTCTGCTCCAAAGAATAGCTACTTCACTTTATCTCTATGGAAAGGTGCTAAAGTTAATTACTTTATGATTAAAATTTTTTTTTTCTATAATGTTATGTGTTCAAAATTTTGAAAGTGATCTACTGAAAGTGACTGGAAAGCTGCAGAAGATGATTTTACTAAAGATGTTAAGAACATAGCATCAAAACTAATATTTTCTAGATGGCAAGGAATATTATCTTCTTTTGATTTTGATATTGAGTTTATTAAAAGAAATTCTAATTTTTTCCTTCATTTCCTAACTCTTGAATTTTCACAAGGTTCAATGCATGAGTAAACATCCACTAATACAGGGGTCTCAATCCCCAACAAAGTTAGTTATTTTATCGACAAGAAATGCATAAAAAAACTCTAAAGTTGATAAACTTCATGATGACATTTATGAGTGTGTTCAAGATAAAGGGTTAACTTGTCCATTGATTCCAAAATATTTGGATTTTTCATATTCCATTGAGAAAAATTATGCTTAGTGTCTACCTAATGAGGTAGCAAAATTTTATCTTAAAGATGAAATCTATCCATATACACATCTTACATGTTGTTCCTTTTATCAACAAATTTTGTATGAGATGGGATTAGTGATTATTAAACCCATCATAAAGGGTTCTAGTATCTCATCTTTAGGTTATAAGGACTGGGCTTATGCCAAGTTTAAAATAAAGAAAGTTTTTTATCTAAAAGTCTAGCAAGGAGACCTATTCTCTGCAAGAGAATTAAAGGACTGGTCAAAGTTTAAGACCTTTAATTATTTTGATTATATGGAAGCATGGATAAAGGCTTTTGCTATATGAAAACTAGCAAAAGAAATTGAGCTAGTGGATTTAGATCCATTTCCCACATGACACCTAAAAGATTTCCTAACTAGCTTAAAATTTGTTCTTTAAATGAGGTTTAGATACTATTACTTTACCTAATAAGGTAAGAATTACTTATGAACAGTTTTATGAAGAAAATAATGATATGGAGATACGTTGCTTTTATTTGCTTCTTGGTTTCATGTCCCATGGATAGTTAAATGGGATTATATCATAGTGGTAAACATGTTAATATTTTTGACATCAACATCAAGCATGCTCCATGGCTCACTAGAAGGATTAATATCCATTGGTGGGACAAGTACGATTTTTTCCATGATGGGGTTTATATGGCCAAAGGGATTCTTCATATTAATGGATCACACCCTATTGCTCCTAAGCCTAACTCATTTCAATCTTTAGAATAACTGTTAAAGCACTAGTGGAATTTGCATCCAAAGAGCAGCTATTGGAAATGATGACTATTTTGCTTCAACCTCAAGCATCAACTTCTCAAGCATCTTCCTTATAAGAATTGATGCAAGATGACAATAGTCAAGCAAAGTTTACAAAGGATGATATCATGCAAAATTCCCAAGACTCCTATGACTCTAAAAGACAAATAACTTTTGACTGCTTCAAAAGGAAAAAAAAAAATAAAGTTACTTTTGTAAAGTCACTTTATGAAAAGCAACAAAAGAAATCATTTTATTAAAGTGACCTTTAGTTCATGTGAAAGGAATCCAAGGATGGGTAAATAAGACTAGGAAGGAGGCAGAATCTTTTTCTCTTCTTATCTTAATATGGATGAATTTACACTTTTGCTAATGAGAGCTAATAAGCTCATGATAACAAGAAAAAGTCATTATAACCAGAAAGGGGTGCCCCTTAGCATCTGATATATTTTATGGCCCGTTGTGGAAACTCGGCGACCAATCAAGCCTTGCTTCTAAAGCAGTCTCCTCTGTCTCTGAAACGAAATGTGCTTTTTTGGTATATGGCAATTCCTCCCCACTCTGTGGCCGATTGGGACACAATGGCTACGACATTCTTCTGGGCGTACTACCACACTACCGGGATCTGGTGCCGCTTCTTGTCTTGGGAAGGATGCCTCGAAATTTCAAGGCCAAGCGCGAAGAAACTCGTTCCATGGTAGGACCGGTGGATGAAGCCATCACTATACTCCTAGACTCAAAGCCTAACGGAGACCAGTGCCCTATAAGCCTGCCATATGCCGGGGAGGTAGACGAAAACCCCTTTCCGATTAGGGTACCAGTTACCCAGCTTAAAAATAGTTAGAGGCTTTGGCTTTTGTCAATACCTGTCCATTTCCTTTCCTGTTGTGGGCTCGGTTGTCAGGAAGTGAGCCCAAAAGGGGAATCCAGACGCGGGTCGAGTATGAATGCTTCCTTTATCCAAAAGGCTTGACTATTCCTTTTCCACCGACCTTGGCTATTTTTTCTGTGGGAAACTAAGGCTCTACCCTTTCTGGGGGAATTTCTCCTTGATCAGAATTAGGCCGCCTGCCTTTCTTAGGTCTGATCATCGAAAGCCTTAGGAAAAGCTTTTTCAACAATTTTAATAATATAATCACATTTGGAGAAGAAACTTTCCTATTTATAAACATGGGAAGGAGAGTAAGAAGGCAAAGTCTAATTTTGTAAATAATTATTATCTAAATTTTCACTTACAATAATTTCTTTATTTTTATTACTTAAACTACTATTACTACAATGAGAAAGTCATCATGGTTTTTCGGTGATATCACTATCAAAAAATTTGCACCTAATGTTCTAAATGCCAACCCTAACTACATAAGCAAATAATGGCAACATGATTTAGGTTTCAATCACGAGTTTAAATTAGTCACCTAATACCCTTAAGGCTTTGATACCATTCCTTTCACACAAGCAAACAAAGAAGCAAGTCATAGATCTTTAACAACAAACATGCAATAGACTAAATCAACTATTAATAAAACTAAATCATAGAAAGACAAAAAACAAAACTTATAGAAATGAGAGCTTTATTCATGAGACATTCCAAGAGAGATGAGAAGAAGAAGATGAAGATGAGAAGAAGATTCTGCCTCCTTCTTTGAACTCCTAGTCCAATTTATAAGGGATTTTACCCAGCTTCAAATGAAGGAGCCTTGTTAGCTTAAAATGAAGAGAATGTACCATTACTCAGGATTTTAAACCTTCAATATGAATAACAAAAGCAAATTGAGTTCAATCAAAGCTTTGTTTGATGGAATTTAATGGTTTAGAGAACCAATGATGTGGAAATGAGCTTGTTGTAAAGAATATAATGTTTTCCATTGACATAAATGTTACAAGATCATTTTGTGTGAATGAGTACTTGTAATGAAAGGAGAAGCCTTGTCATAAAAAAAAAAAAAAAAGAAGAGATAATCTCATTGTTTAAGAATTAAACCATTTAATATTCATAAGGAAAGCTAACCAAGATCAAAGACACACTTACTTGATGGAATTCAATAGGTTTAGAGTACTAAAGGTGTGCAAACATGCTTATTCCAATGAATATAATGTTTTGTGTAGACATAAAAGACACACTTGTCTTTATTTCACCATCATTTGAGTAAATGAGTCCTTACAACAAAGGGAGGAGCCTTGTTGGCTAAAAATGAAGAGATAATGTCATTATTCTTGAATCTAGACATTCATCAATACGTGTAGAAAAGCTAATCAAGACCATTAAAACCTTTTTTTTTTTTTTTATGAAATTCAATGAATTTAGAATACTGAAGAAGTAGAAATGAGCTTCTTGTAGGGAATACAATTTTGGCTATTGACAGAAAAGTTAATTATGGGAACATTTTGTGTGAGTAAGTCATTGCAATGAGAAGAGAAGCCTTGTTAACAAAAAATTGAAGTGGCAATCTCATTATTTGAGAATTAAACCATTCAATACCTGTAAGGAAAGCAAATCATGATCAATGACTTATTTGCTTGCTGTAATTCAATGGATTTAGAGTACCAAAGGTATACAGACATACTTGTTCAAATGAATAGAATATTTTAAGTAGATATTAAAGTTATTTTCACCATCATTTTGTGTAAATGAGTCCTTGCAACAAAGGAAGGATCCTTGTTAGTTAGAAATGAAGAGACAATCACATTATTCAACAATTAAAATTGCCTTACAAATAGGAAAAGCAAATCTATACCATTTAGAGTAGCAAAGATGTATAAATGAGTTTCTTGCAATGAATACAATGGTTGTTGACACAAAAGTTAGTTACAAGATTATTTTGTGTGAATGAGTCCTTGCAATGAAAAGAGAAACCTTGTTATCAAAAAATGAAGAGACAGTCTAATTGTTTGGGAATTAAACCATTCAATACCCATAAAGAAAGTTAATCAAGATTAGTGACTCATTTAATTTATGGAATTCAATAGGCATAGAGTAACAAAAGTGTCCAAACATGCATGTTCCAATGAATATAATGTTTGGTGAAGGCAAAAAGGTTAATTTCACCATCATTTTTTTGTAAATATGCCCTTGCAATGAAAGGAGTCTTGTTAGCTAAAAATGAAGAGAATGCCTCATTATTTAAGAATTGAAACATAGCTATAAAAAAAGCCAATGAAGATCAATCCAGCCTTTCTTTGAAGGATTTCAATGGGTTTAGAGTATCAAAGTTGTATAGGTTTGATTGTTGCAATGAATGTAATGAATATAGATGTCATTGTTCTCAAAAAATGAACAGACAACCACACCTTTTGTTGATGAAATTCAATGGATTTAGAGTACCAAAGATGTACGTACAAACAAGTTTGTTGCAATGAAGATTTTTTGTTGTTGACATAAAAATTAATTATGAGATCATTTTGTGCAATTGAGTTCTTGCAAGGAAAAGACCAAGTCTTGCTAAAATGATAAGATTGTTTCATTGTTTAGAAATTAAACCATTTAATACCAACAAGGAAGGCCAATCAAGATCAATGATTCATTTTTCTGATGGAATTTAATGGATTCAGAGTACCAAAGGTGCAGAAACGTGCTAGATCCAATGAATAGAATGTTTTGCATAGACTCAAATATTGATTTAACCTTTTTTTTTTTGTGTGAATGAGTCCTTACAAAATTGGAAGGAGCCTCATTAGCTAGAAATGAAAAGAAGGTCTCATTAATAAGGAATTAAATCATTCACAAGGTATACAAAAAGCAAATAAAGATAAATCAAAGCATTATTTGATGGAATTCAATGGATGAAGAGTAGCAAAGATGTAGAAATGAGTTTCGTGCAATGTATACAATGGTTGTTGTTGACACAAAAGTTAGTTGTAGTTGCAAGATCATTTTGCGTTATTGAGTCCTTACAATGGAAAGAGAAACCTTGTTATCAAAAAATGAAGAGGTGGTCTCATTGTTCAAGAATTAAACCATTTAATACTTATAATGAAAGCTAAGTAAGATCAATGACACATTTAATTGATGGAATTCAATAGGTTTAGAGTACCAAATGTGTCCAAACATGTTTGTTTTGATGAATATAAAGTTTTGGGAAAACAAAATGGTTAATTTCACCAATAAGTCTTTACAATGAAGGAAGGAGCCTCATTAGCTAAAAATGAAGAGGTCTTAGTATTCAAGAATTGAACATTAAATAGCTCTAAGAAAAGCTAATGAAGATCCATCTAACCTTTGAAGGATTTTAATGGGTTTAGAATATCAAAGTTGTATATACATGTTTTTTTGCGATGAATATGATGAATATAGACATCCTTGTTATAAAAAATGAAGAGATGATCACATTGTTCAGGAACTATACCATTCATTACTCGTAAGGAAAGCTAATCAATATCAATGACTAATTTACTTGATGGAATTGAATGGGTTTAAGTACCAAAGATGTACCAATGATCTTATTGCTATGAGTATAATGTTTACTCTTGTTACAAAAGTTAATTATGAGATCATTTTTGTGAAGGACTCTTTGCAATGAAAAGGGATGCCTTGTTGTCAAAAAATGAAGAGGTAGTCTTATTGATGGAGAACAAATCATTCAATACCTATAATGAAAGCAAGTCAAGATCAATGACTCATTTACATAATGGAATTCATGGATTGATAGTACCAATGAGGTATAAACAAGCTTGTTTCAATGAATATGAATTATGATGTTGATAGATAAGTTAATTAAAGGATCATATTGCATGAATGGGTCCTTACAATTAAAAGAAAAGTCTTATTATCAAAAAAAAAAACAAAATGACTGGATACTCTCATTATTTAGGAATCAAAACACTTTATATATATAAGAAAATGTAATCTAGACTAATCACACTTTTTTTTTTTTTTATGGAATTCAATGGATTTAAAGTTTTAGAGTGTACAAATGAGCTTGTTGCAATGAATATAGTATTTACTATTGACACAAAAGTTAATTACAAGATTATTTTGTATGAATGAGTTATTGCAATGAAAAGAAATGTCTTGTTATAAAAAAAAAATATGAGATAGTCTCATTATTTAGAAATTGAAACAATTAATACTTATAAGATAAGGTAATCTAGACTAATCATGCCTTTTTTTGAAGGAATTCAAAGGATTGTTGCAATGAATATAATGTTTGCTATTCACACAAAAGTTAATTACAAGATCATTTTGCATGAATGAGTCCTTGCAATGAAAAGAGAAGTCTTGATATCAATAAATGAAGAGACAGTCCAATTGTTTAGGAATTAAACCATTCAATACCTATATGGAAAGCTAATTAAGATTAATGACTCATTTTCCTGATATAATTCAATGGACTCAGAGTACCAAAGGTATAAAGACGTGCTTGTTTCAATGAATAAAATATTTCATATAGACCAAAAAGTTAATTTCACTATCATTTTGTGAAATGAGTCCTTGCAATGAATCAAGGAGCCTTGCTAGTTAGAAATGAAGACATAATCTCATTATTCAAGAATTGAAACTCTCATAGGTATAGGAAAAGCTAATCTAAACCAATCAAACCATTTTTTTTTTTTGACAAAATTCAATGTATTTAGAGTAGCAAAGATGTAGAAAGGAGTTTCTTACAATGGTTGTTGTTGAAACAAATGTTAGTTACGAGATCATTTTGTGCCAATGAGTCCTTACAACTAAAAGAGAAACCTTTTTATCAAAAAATGAAGTGGTTATCTCATTGTTCAAAAATTAAGCTTTTCAATACTTATAAGGAAAGCTAATTAAGATCAATGACTCATTTAATTGATGGAATTCAATAGGTTTAGAGTACCAAAAGTGTCCAAACTTGTTTGTTCCAATGAATATAATGTTTTGTGAAGGAAAAAAGGTTCATTTCACCATCATTTTGTATCAATAAGTCCTTACGACAAAGGAAGGAGCCTTGTTAGCTAAAAGTGAAGTGAAATTCAAGAATTCAAACAATAAATAGCTATAAAAAAAAGGCTAAGGAAGATCAATATAACCTTTGTTTGAAGGATTTCAATGGGTTTAGACTACCAAAGTTTTATAAATGTGCTTTGTTGCAATGAATATAATGAATATAAGCATCCTTGTTATCATAAAATGAAGAGACAATCACATTGTTTAGGAATTATACCATTTAATACATATAAGGAATGCTAATCAAGATCAATGACACATTTACCTGATGGAATTTAATGGGTTAAGAGTACCAAAGATGTACCAATGATCTTATTGTAATGAGTATTATGTTTGCTCTTGGCACAAAAGTTAATTACAATAACATTTTGTGTAAATGACTCTTAGCATTGAAAAGAGAAGCGTTGTTATCAAAAAATGAAGAGGCAATCTCATTGTTGGAGAATTAAACCATTCAATGCTTATAAGGAAAGCTAATCAAGATCAAGGACTCATTTCCTTCATGGAATTCAATGGGTTTAAAGTACCACTGATGTACCAATGATCTTATTGCAATGAGTATAATGTTTGTTTTTGGCACAAAAGTTATTTATGAGATCATTTTGTGTGAATGACTCTTTACAACGAAATGAATAGCCTTGTTAATAAAGAAATGAAGAGATAGCATCATTATTTAGGAGTTAATCCATTCATTACCTATAAGGAAAGTTAATCGAGATCAATGACTCATTAGCTTGATGGAATTTAGTGGATTCAGAGTACTAAATGAGTGCTAACATACTTGTTCCATTGTATAGGATGTTTTGTGTTGCATCAAATTTAATTTCACTATCATTTTGTGTAAATAAGTTGATGCATTGAAGGAAAGAGTCTTGTTAGCTAGAAATGAAGAGAAAATCTCATTATTCTAGAATTGAAAACTTAAATAGCTATAAGAAATGCTAATCAAGATCAATCTGACCCTTGTATATGGGAATTCAATTAGTTTAGCGTACCAAAGTTGTATAGATGTGCTTGTTGCATTGAATATAATGATTATAGACATCCTTGTAAGCAAAAAATGATGAGATGATCACCTTGTTCAGGAATTAAACCATTCAATACCTATAAGGAATGCTAATCAAGATCAATGACTCATCTATTTGATGGAATTCAATGGATTTAACGTACTAAAGATGTACAAATGAGCTTGTTGCAATGAAAGGAGATCATTTCGTGTGAATAAGTCCTTGTAATGAAAGAAGAAGACTTGTTAGCAACAAATGAAAAGGAGGCCTCATTGTTCGAGAATCAAACCATTTAGCACTTGTAAGGAGAACTAATCGTGATCTATGAGTCATTTACTTGATGGAATTTGATGGGTTTAGAGTACCAAAGGTTTACAATCCTGACTATTGTAATGAATATAATGTTGTGTTGAAACAAAATGATGCGAATCCTAACAAATGTGGCTTAGGAACCTAACACTCTTGAGGAATTGAATAAGAACCTAGGAAAGCTAAATCATATTTAAATCATACAAGACCTAGACCTAATGTTCAAGGAACATGAACCTAGGGTACAAGGAATATAGAGGCCACACTCCAACAAAAAAGGGATTTCAGAATGATAAGTTAGGTTAAACACTACAAGAAGAGTTGGTTTTTGATAAGTTTTTTAGATTTTCAAATAAACTAAATGAGAAAATTTTCACTAATGTTATACATTTTTTAATAATAAAATCAAGCTTATTTATAGGCTGAATTAATAACCCCAAAAACCCAAAAAATAAAGTTGGTTATAAATGAATAGATGATCTCCTTATTCTAGAATTAAAACACTTAATACAGATAAGAATAGCTAATTTAGACCAATAATACCTTTATTTGATGCAATTCAATGGATTTAGAGTGCCAATGATGTAGAAATGAGCTTCATACAATCAATACAATGCTTATTGTTGACAAAAAGTTATTTTTGAGATCATTTTGTGTGAATGAAGGGAAGCCATGTTGTCAAAAAATGAAGAGGTGTTCTCATTGTTTAAGAATTAAACCATTCAATATTTGTAAGGAAAGCTAATCAAGATCAATGACTCATTTACTTGATAAAATTCAATGGGTTTAGAGTATTAAAGGTGTGAAAATTTGCTTGTTCCAATTAATATGATATTCTTTTGTCAACACAAAAGTTAATGTCACCATCTTTTTGCGATGAGTCTTGCAACAAAGGACCCTTATTAGTTAGAAATGAAGAGATTGTCACATTATTTAGTAATTGAAACACTCTCTATGCATAAAAAAAAATGGTAATTTAGACCAATCACACATTTTTTCGCTGGACATCAATGGATTTAGGGCACCAAAAATGAAGAAATAAGCTTTATAATTTTTGTTGTTGACCCAAAAGCTAATGAGTTTTTTTAACAAAAAAAGGAAGTCTTGTTACCAAAAAATCAAGAGATAGCCTCATTGTTCAAGAATTAAACCATTCAATACTTAAAAGGATGACTTATGAAGATCAATGACTCATTTACTTGATTGAATTCAAAGGTTCGAAGCACCAAACACTTAATACATATGAGAAAAGCTAATAAAGACCAATCAAACATTTTCTTTAATGAAATTCAACCGATTTGAACACTAAAAATGTACAAATTAGCTTGTTGCATTGAATATAATATTTGTTGTAGACACAAAAGTTAATTTTGAGATCATTTTGTGGGAATGAGTACTTGTAATGAAAAGAGAAGCATTGTTATCAGAAAATGAAGAAGCAATGTCGTTGTTCAGGAATAAAGCTATTATATACCTATAAGGAAAACTAATCAAGAATAATGACTCATTTGCTTAATGGAATTAAATGCATTTAGAGTACCAAGGGCACTCAAATGTGATTGTTTTAATTAATATTATGTTTTGTGTTGACACAAAAGTTAATTTCATTTTGATTTTGTGTAAAGGAGTCCTTACAATGAAGGAAGGAACCTTGTTAGTTAGAAAAGAAGAGAGTCTCATTATTTAGCAATTAAAACACTCAATTAGTATAATAAAAGTTAATATAGACCAATCACACCTATTTTTGTTGAAATTCAATGGATTTAGAGCACCAAAAATGTACAAACGAGCTTATTGAAATGAATATTATGTTTGTTGTTGGCACAAAGTTAATTATGCGATCACTTTGTGGTAATGAGCCCTTACAAGGAAAAAAGAATTTTTGAGAATTAAGGAATTGGACTCATTGTTTGAGTATTAAACCATTCAATACCTATAAGGAAAGCTAATTAAGATTAATAACTCATTTACTTGATGAAATTCAGTGGGTGTAGAGTACAAATGGTGTGCAAACATGCTTGGTCTAATTAATATAATGTTTTATGTAGACACAAAAATTAATTTCACCATCATTTTGTGTAAATGAGTCCTTATAATGAAGTGGGGAGCCTTATTGATTAAAAATGAAGAGACATTGTCATTATTTCAATCAATAACACCTTTTTTTTTTTATGGAATTCAACAGATTTGGAGTACCAAAGATGTACAAATGAGCTTGTTCTTATAATTCAAGCTTGAAAGGCTTTATTAATTTGATTAGAGTACTTAATAGACTAGAGTTACAATAAAATTCACTCATAAATAGGATTTTTTTCTTTTATAAAATGCATGTGTATAATAAAATAGGAGTGTTTTATATTTTAGGAGTTTATCATTGTCTTTATTTTTAAGGATTTTAAGGTTGTTAATTTAGCCTATAATAAGATTGATTTCATTGTTTAAAAGTGCAAAACATTAGTAAAAATAAAAGTGAGAATTCTTTTCCTTAGTTGTTTCAAGAACTAACTCTTCTTATGGCATTTAAGCAGACTGGGGCATTTAAGCATTTAAGTGGTAAATCATATTTCAATCCTTTCATTGCTAAACTATGACATCCATATGCTTCTTTATACCTTAGGTTCATGTTCCTTGTACTTTGGGTCTAGGTTTTTCATAATTGAAATATGATTTACCTTTCTTGGGTTCTTGTTCGATTAGTTGTATATGATAGGTTCCTAAGATACATCTTTTGGGATTCACATCAGCTAGTATCAAAGCTTTAATGATTACAAGTTTATTTATCTAAAATTTGAGTTTTTATTTTGTTCTTCTTCTTAATCACATTCTAAAACCTCTTGTTCTTTGAATCTACAAACATTAGCTTTTGTTTTATTTTTGTCTACAAATTGCTAGCCAAATTTTGTAGAGGCTTTATTTCATTATTTCTTTCTAATTCCTATAATGATTTGGATGTAATTAATTTTTTTTTCTTGTGTGTTTTGCAATGTAATCTCAGTGTTTTGCTTTGATTCAAATTTGTTAGAATTAGTTGGCTATAAGGTGACTTTAATTGAGCTTGTTTAGTTCAATAAAGGAATGAGAGAGAATAGTGTGGAAACACAAGAGTGACTATCATACTATGAGGAAGTGGAGTGAAACAAGTGAGGGAGTGTGTGTGAGGTTGTTCCCAACATTTTATGCAAGTGATGATTTGAGACAAATATTTTTAAGGGGAGGGGAAATGATGAGATCCATAAAGGAACTGATGCATGGAGGGCTTCTAAGGGTCCATTAAGCATTCAAGAAGGGCCAATGACATGTTTAAGAGCTAAAAGGATGAAAGAGCACTTAGCAGGCTGATTAAAAAAATTTCAGCCAAAGAAGATAATTCAAGCTTAAAGGGTAGCAAAGCACATCTTAATGTGGGCCAAGGCTTTATTAATTTCATTGGAGCACTTAATGGGCTAAGGTTTACAGTAAAATCCACTCCTAATTTGGAGTTTGTTATAAAATAAGAGTGTTATTATATTTTAAGAGTTTGTCAATGTCTTTATTTTTGGGATTTTTATGATTAACATTCAGCCTATAAATATGCTTGATTTCATTGTTAAAAAAGTAGAACATTAGTGAAAATAAAAGTGATATTTTCTTATTCAGTTCTTTAAAAAACTAAAAAACTTATCAAGAACTAACTTTTCTTGTGACGTTGAACCCAACTTATCACTCTCAATTTCCTTCTTTGCTGTAGGGTCCATCCATATCCTTCTTTATAGCTTAGGTTGTGTTGCTTAAATATTGGATCTAAGACTTGCAAAACTGAAACCTAATTTGGTTTTCTTAGGTTCTTGTTCAATTCCTTATGTGTGTTGGATCCCTAGACCACATCTTTTGGGATTCACATTATAATGTCATTATTCAACAACTAGAACACTTAATACATTAAGAAAAGGTATTCTAGACTAGTCATAATTTTTTTTTTTTTAAGGAATTCAATGGATATAGAGTGTCAAAAATGGACAAATGAGCTTAACATAATGTTTGATGTTAACACAAAAGTTAATTACAAGATCATTTTATGGGAATGAGTTCTTACAATGAAAAGATAAGCCTTATTATCAAAAAATGAAGAGGCAGTCTCGTTGTTGAAGAATTAAACTATTCAATACATGTAGGCAAAGCTAATTAAGATCAATGACTCATTTACTTGATGGAATTCAATAGGTTTAGAGTAGCACAAGTGTACAAACGTGCCTATTTCAATGAATATAATGTTTTGTGTAAATAAAAGAGTTAATTTCACCATTATTTTGTGTAAATGAGCCCTTGCAACAAAGGAAGAAGCCTTGTCAGTTAGAAATAAAGAGACAATTTCATTATTTAACAATTGGAATACTTAATATGTATAAGAAAAGGTAATCTAGACCAATCACACCATTTTTTTTATAGAATTCAAGGATTAAGAGTGCCAAATATGAACAAACAAGCCTGGTGCAATGGATATGATGTTTCATGTTGACATAAAAAGTTAATTGCAAGATCATTTTGTGGAAATGAGGCCTTGCAATAAAAAGAGAAGCCTTGTTATCAAAAAAATGAAGAAGTGGTCTCATTGTTTAAGAATTAAACAATTCCCTATAAGAAAAACTAATCAAGATCAATGACTTATTTACTTGATGGAATTCAATGGATTTAGAGTACCAAAGTTGTGCAAACATGCTTGTTCCAATGAATATAATGTTTTATGTAGACACAAAAGTTAATTTCATCATCATTTTGTGTAAATGAGTCCTTGTAATGAAGGAAGGAGCCTTGTTAACTGGAAACAAAGAGAAGGTCTTCTTTTGGTATTCAAACACTCAATATGTATAAGAAAAGGTAATCTAGACCAATCGTACCTTTTTTTTTATGATATTCACTGGACTTAAAGACCAAAGATATACAAATGAGCTTGTTGCAAGTAATATAATGTTTACTGTTGATACAAAGGTTAATTATGCAATCATTTGTGTGAAAGAGTGCTCCCAATGAAAAGAGAAGCCTTATTATCAAAAAAATAAAATAATGGTCTCTTTGTTTGATAATTAAACCATTCAATACTTGTAAGGAAAGCAATTCAAGATCAATGACTTATTTACTAGATGGAATTCAATGGGTTTAGAGTACCAAAGATGTAGAAATGAGCTTTTAGTGTTGTCACAATAGTTAATTATGAGATCATTTTTGTGTAAATGAGTCATTGAAATGAAAGGAGAATTTTATTTATCTAAAAATGATAAGACAATCTCTTTATTCAAGAATTAATCCATTTAGTACCTTTAAGGAAAGCTAATCAAGTTCATTAACTCATTTGCTTCATGGAATTCAATTTGTTCAAAGTACCAAAGGTGTACAAATGTGCTTGTTCTAATGAATATAATGCTTTGTGTAGACATAAAAGTTAATTTCACCATCATTTTGTGTATATGAGTCCTCGCAATGTAGGAAGGAGTCATGTTAGTTAGACATGAAGAGATGATGACGAGATACATAGAGGATCAAAGGCATGAAGGGCTTCTAAGGATCCATTAATGTTTCACGAAGGGCTAATAACATGTTCAAGAGCTAAAAGGATGAAAGAGGCACTTGACGAGCTGATTAAAGAAATTTGGGGTAAAGAGACTATTTTAAGCTTGAAGGGCTACAAAACATATCTTAATGGAGGCTGAGGCTTTATTTATTGAATAAGTATACTAAATAAGTTTGTGTCAAGTGATTGTAAGGATTTCTACAATAACTCCAAAAACAAATAGGAGTAGAATTATTGTTAGCTTATTTAGGATGTTTGTCATTTTCTCTAAGGTTAGAGTTGTAAATTTAGCATGTAAATAGGCTTGATTTCATTGTTAAAAATAAGCAGAACATTAGTGAAGCTAAAAGTGAGAATTTTCTCCTTTAGTTATTTCAAGAATTGATAACTTGTTAAGAATTAACTCTTCTTATGGCATTTAACCCAACTTATTACTCTTAAATTCCTTCTTTTTGGAGTGTGGTGTTCATATCCTTCTTTATTCCTTAGGTTTGTTTTTGACATACATTGGGCTTAGGTCTTGCATCATCAAAATCTGATTTACACCAATAGCTTTTTTGGGAACTTGTTCAAATTCCTTGTTCATGTTGGGTCACTAAGCTATGTCTTTTGGGGTCTACACTAATTGGTATCAGACCTTGGCTTTGAATCAAGTTTCCTTATCTAATTTTGAGGTTCATTTTTTTTGTTTGTCTTCTTAGCCGCATTTTATAACCTCTTGTTCTTTGAAACCACAAACCCTAGTGTATCTTTTCTTGTATTTAAATTTTTGCAAAAAAAAAAAATGAAAATCTTGTTTGATAAAGAAAAATGTAAAAGAAAAGAAAAAGGAGAAAAAAAAAATTCTATTTGATTCCTTCCTATTTCAAAAGTCAATCTTGTTTAATTAGGTGAAGGGAAGATAAAGGCTTTATTTCCTTGTTTCTTTCCAGTTCCTACAAGGATTTGGATCAAATAAACTCTTTTCTTTTTTTTTTTTTGGATTGAATAAATTTCCAGTTCCTATAGAAAATTAGAAGTCCTATTATTAAAAAATGAAGAGATGGTCTCATTATTCAAGAATTAAACTATCCAATACCTATAAAGAATGCTAATAAGGATTAATACCTCATTTACTTGATGGAATTCAATAAATTTAGAGTAGCAAAGATATACAAACATGCTTGTTCTGTTGAATATATTCCTTTGTGTAGATGCAAATATTAATTTCACTGTCATTTTGTGTAAATGAGTCTTTTCAATGAAGGAAGTGCCTTGTTAGATAATGGGTAAAAGCAATATAGAAATGAAGAGATGTTATCATTATTCAAGAGTTGAAACACTTAATACATATAGGTAAAAGTAATATAGACCAATGACACCTTTTTTTTTTGATGAAATTCAATGAATTTAAAGTACCATAAATGTATGTACAAGCTTGTTGTGATAAATATAAAGTTTGTTATTGATATAGAGTTAATTGCAAGATCATTTTGTGTGGATAAGTCTTTTCAATGGAATGAGAAGTCTTGTTATCAAAAAATGAAGATATGGTCTCATTGTTCATGAGTCAAACCATTCAATACTTATAATGAAAGCTAACAAAGATCAATGACTCATTTACACAACATAATTTGATGGATTTAAACTACCAAAGGAGTACAAACATGCTTGCTCTAATGAATATAATATTTTGTGTAGACACTAAAGTTAATTTCACCATCATTTTGTGTAAATGAGTCCATGTAATTCAAAGAGAAGTCTTGCTATCAAAAAATGGAGACAATCACATTGTGTGGGAATTAAAGCAATTAATACTTATAGGGAAGGATAATGAGGGTTGATGACTCATTTACTTGATGGAATTCAATAGATTTATAGTATCAAAAATGTACAAACGAGATTGTTGCAATGAATATAATGTTTGCTATTAACCAAAATGTTAATCATAAGATTATTTTGTGTGAATGAGTCCTTGCAATAAAAAAAAAAAAAAAAGTCTTTCTATAAAAAAATAAATAGACCATCTCATTCAATACTTACAAGGCAAGTAAATCAAGATCAATGAGTTATTTGCTTGATGGGATTTAATAGATTTAGAGTACCATTTAGGAATGGACACTTAATATAGGTAATTTAGACCAATCACACATGTGTTAGATGAAATTTAATTGATTTAGAGTACCAAAGATGTTGAGATGAGCTTCTTACAATGAAAACAATGTTTAATGTTAAGACAAAAGTTAATTTTGAGATCATTTTGTGTGAATCAGTCCTTGAAATGAAAAGAGAAGTCTTGTTATAAAAATTAAATCATTTGATACCTATAAAGAAAGCTAATAAAAATCAATGACTCATTTACTTAATGGGATTCAATAGATTTATAGTACCAAAGATGTACAAATGTTGCAATGAATATAATGTTTGTTATTGACACAAAAGTTAACTATAAGTTTATTTCTGTGTTAATGAGTCCTTCAATTAAAAAGAGAAGTCTTATTATCAAAAAATGTAGAGATGAATGACTCCTTTTCTTGATGGAATTCCATAAAAAAAAAAAAAATGTGTGATTGGTCTACATTAGGTTTTCTTATACGTATTGTGTTTCAATTCTTGAATCATAGACTAGCTCTTCATTTCTAACTAACAATGTTGCTTCCTTCATTGCAAGGACTCATTTACATAGAAGGATGGTGAAATTGACTTTTGTGTCCACATAAAACATTATATTCATTGGAGCAAACACGTTTGCACACCTTTGGCAAACACTTTAAACCCATTAAATTCCATCAAGTCAATGAGTCATTACTCTTGATCTTGATTAGCTTTTCTCATAGGCATTGAATTGTTTAATTTCCCAAACAATGAGACCATCTCTTCATTTTTTGATAACATGACTTCTCTTTTATTGCAAGGATTCATTCACGCAAAATGATCTTGTAATTAACATTTGTGTCAACAATAAACATTACATTCTTTGCAACAAGCTTGTTTATACATATTTGGTACTCTAAATCCATTGAATTCCTTCAAACAAAGCTTTGATTGATCTTGATTAGCATTTTTTATACCTATTGATTGTTTTAATTCCTAAATAATGAGGCCCTCTCTTCATTTCTAGCAAATAAGGCTCCTTACTTTGTTGTAAGGACTCATTTACACAAAATTAGGATGAAATTAACCTTTGTGCTTACACAAAAATTATATTCATTGGAACAAACATGATTGTACACCTTTGGTACTCTAAATTTGGGTTCCTCTTCATCTTGGAAGCCAAATTGGAGAAAAAGGGATGGTAAGGCTTATTATAAGCCCAAGGCCAAATCTTACAAGAGTAAGGAAGTGAGTCCTAACAACGAGAAAGGTATTTCTAATTCCCAACCTAGTAAAAATGGAGATGTTAAATGTTTAGGTATCTACGAATGGGACATATTGCATCTCAATGTTTAAATAAGTGTACCATGGTGTTGTTGTGTAATGGTGAGATTGAGATAGAAAGTGAGTTTGATGATGACTCCATGCCACCATTGCAGGATATAAGTGATGGAAAAGAGTACCTAGTTGAGGGAGATGTGTTCGTGGCTAGATGAGCATTGGGTGCACAAGCAATGGAAGATGATGAAGTGCAAAGAGATAATATCTTCCATACATAGTGGCACATCAAAGATAAGGTATGCAACATGATCATTGATGGGGGTTGCTGCACAAATGTAGCTACTCTTGTTGAAAAACTTAATTTACCTACCATGAAGCACCCAAGGCTATATATGCTTCAATGGTTGAATGAATGTGGGGAGGTTATGGTAAATAAGTGGGTATAAGAATCATTTACTATTGGGAGATATACTGATGAGGTCTTGTGTGATGTTGTACCCATGCATGTTGGGCATATTTGGTTAGGAAGACAACCGCAATATGATTGATAGGTAATGCATGATGGGTTAAAAAATAGGTACTATTTTGTATAAATGATAACACATTGCCAAGTATAAGATGATCAATTAAGGAATAAAAAAGAGAGTGAGAGTAAAAAAAAAAAAAAAGAAATTGAGGCTGAGAGGGGAAAAGAGGGAAAAGAATGAAGAGAAACAAGGTAAGACTGAGAGAAAAGAAGAAAGAGGGTAAGAGAGAAAAATTAAGTGTTTGTATGCAAAAGAGAGTGATGCTAAAAGATGTTTCTATTCAAAATAGCCTATAATTGTACTTTTATACAAAGTGGCTTTTTTAGTGCTAATAAGTGTAGCCCTTCTTTGCCTAGTGTTGTCATTTCTCTTTTGTAGGAATTTAATGATGTTTTTCCAAAATAACCAAGAGGCTTGGCACCTTTAAGGGGAATAAAACATTAGATTGAATTCATTCATTGTGTGATAATTCCAAATTGATCGGCCTATAGAAGTAATTTTTTGGAGACAAAGGAGCTTCAATGGCAAGTTCATGAGCTCATGACAAAGGGATATGTGAGGAAAAGCATGAGTCCATGTGTAGTTTCAGTATTGCTTGTGCCTAAGAAGGATGGGACTTGGAGGATGTGCATTAATTGTTGAGCAGTTAACAAAATCACTATAACATATTACCATCCTATACCTAAATTGGATGACATGTGAGATAAATTGCATGGTTCATGTGTCTTTTATAAAATTGATTTGAAAAGTAGATATTACCAAATTAGGATGAGAGAGGAAGACAAGTGGAAAACAACTTTCAAAACTAAGTATGATTTATATGAATGGCTTGTTTTTCCATTTGGTCTCACTAACGCATTGAGCACTTTTATGGGGTTGATGAATCATGTTTTACATGCATTCATGGGTAATTTTATGGTTATGTATTTTAATGATATTTTTGGTCTATAGAAAAAACTTAGTTAAGCATCTTGATCTTTTATGTTCTATTGTAAGTGTTTTCTGCTTTGAGAAATGTATCCTAACCTTAAGAATTGTTCTTTTTGCATTGATCAGATCTTATTTCTTGGATATGTTATGAGTGATAGGGGTAATGAGATTGATAAGGAAAAAGTTTAAGGCAATTTGTGCTAGTTTCTATAGAAACTTTGTTAGGGCCTTTAGCACCATTGTTGCACCATTAAATGAGATTGTTAAAAAGAACGTGGGATTTAAGTGTAGTGATCAAGACAAGGCTTTGAATTTAATCAAGGAAAAATTTAGATTTGCACCCTTACTTGTTTTACCTAACTTTGCTAAAACATTTTAGATTGTGCGTGATGCTTTAGGTATTGGCATTGGAGGTATTTTAATGCAAGAATTTGACCAATTTCATATGTTAATGAAAAGCTAAGTGGAGCAGCACTTAGTTATCCCACTTATGATAAGGTGATGCGTGCATTGGTATAAGCCTTGTAGATGTGGTAACACTACCTTTGGCCTAATGAGTTTGTCATCTATACTAACCACAAATCCTTGAAGCACTTGAAGGAATGAAAAAAGTTGAACAAGAGACATGCAAAATGAGTCAAATTCATTGAAACCTTTCCCTACATCATCAAATATAAACAAGGTAAGGGGAATGTGGTAGTTGATGCATTATCTTGCTAGTATGCCCTTATCTCTATACTTAGTGCAAAATTGTTAGGATTTGAATATATTAAAGATTTATATGTAAAAGATCCTAGCTTTGCTAATATGTGTAGGAACTGTAAGAAGTCAAGCTTTGGGAAATTTTATGGGCATGAGATTTCTTACTTAGGGAAAATTGATTACATGTGCCCTTGAGTTCCTTGACGGAGTTGGTTGTGAAAGAAGCACATGGGAGATGGTCTAATGTGTCATTTTAGAGTTAGAAAAACTCTAGATGTCTTGAACATTTTTTTTGGCCACACATGAAACAAGTTGTTGATAGGGTATGTAAGAAGTGCTTAACATGCAAATAGGCCAAATCTAGAGTTTAACCCTATGGCTTCTACACTCCTTTACCCATACCTAACCAACCCTAGGTTGGTTTATCAATAGACTTTGTGCTAAAGTTGCCACAATCAAAATGGGTTAGGGATTCTATATTTGTTGTTATTAACAAGTTTTTAAAGATGGCACACTTCATCACATGCCATAAAATTGTTGATGCAAACAATGTAGTTAAATTGCTCTTTAAAGAGGTACATTTGCATGGCATTCCTTAGAGCATTGTTTCAAACCAAGAAACGAAGTTCTTGAGCTACTTTTGGAAGATGTTATGGGTAAGGTAGGTACAAAATTGTTGTTCTCAACTACTTGCCATCCAACAACCATTATACTCACTCCAGCAAGCTTGTTTCCACATCTTTGGTACTCTAAACCCATTGAATGTCATTAAAAAAATGGTATGAGAAGTCTTGATTAGCTTTTCTTATATGTATTAAGTGTCTCAGTCCCTAAATAATGGCATCATGACTTTAGTTCTAACTAACAACTCTCCTTCCTTTGTTACCATGACTTTAATTCTAACGACTCTCCTTCCTTTGTTACAATGACTCATTTACACAAAATGATGAAGAAATTAAAATTTGTGTCTGCATAAAACATTGTATTCATTGGAAGAAGCACATTTGTACACCTTTAGAGTTCTAAATCCATTGAATTCTATTAAACAAGGGAGTCATTGATCTTGATTAGCTTTCATTATTGGCATTGAATGGTTTAATTCCTAGATAATGTGATCATCTCTTCGTCTCTTCATTTTTTCCTAACAAGCACATTTATATACATTATATTCATTGTATCAAACCAGAATTTCATAAGTTTTTAGGTTTTTGCACTTAAGGTTTCAATATTAGGCATGCTACTACACAGAAGAATCATCAGTGGCTTGCTTTCATGGGCTCGGAATGTTTTGGGAACTTGAACGGTTTGAGCTTTGGCTTTCTGAGCTGAACATGTCAACCCATGCTTTTGGTTGGGTCTTTTCCTGTTGGGCTTTCTTTTTGGATTTTTTTGGGCATTTTGGGCTTGTTTTGATGTCGAGGTTCCTATTCCCTACAAGAATTCTCTTGTAGGAAAATATGGTAAGTAGTTTGAAGAACCTCAAATATGTTCAATTTCAAAATCATAAACACTTAAAATTAGTTGCCATCATGCAAAAATCTATTTGGATGCAATATTTTGAACATTTTTTTTGTAAAATAGATTTTGTTGCTTGACAATTAATGTGGAATATGAATTTTTTATTTAGCAAATCATGCTGAAATTTTGAAATGCATAAAACAATTGCCAAAATTTCCTTTTTAATGGTGGAATACCGCCTTTGACAGTCATTTCAATGCTTGGATGTAAAACAAATAAGTTGTTCATGTTGATCCTTGACTTGTTAGAAAATCCCTCTATATCGTTGTTTAGATGCATCAGTCTTAACTATTTTGGGTTAATTGGGATTGCTTATTTGAAGATAGGGTAGCACTTTGACCTGATGGTTGTGTGCCGATCCAACCATGGTTGAGATAAGGCTTGTTTTGGGGTTGGTCAAACCCTTTTAGAACATCTTTAAGATTATAAGGAGCTTGAATGGATTGAAGTAATGGGTTTGGATTTCAAGCTGATGGGCTTTCAAGGAGCTTTTCTAAAAATTGGGCTTTAACTTGATCATTTCCTAATGTATCATGTATCTCAAGGATTTGCTCTAGAGCACATGTTAGGATGCTTACCTCTTTCTCTTCTGACCTTGTTTCAGAAGAGGCTTCGAGTTCATTAACTTGGAGACCTTCATTCATAAAAGAGAGTTGAAGAGTACTAGCTTCTAAGGTTTCAACCAACAATGCCTATAGTTGGGCTTGAACAGTCTCAAGCAGTTCAAGGACTTCGAGATTTTTTGTGAAGTTTACAGTATTTGGGCGTGTAACTAGCCTTACCATAGTTATAACAAACATATTTGGATGTCTAGACTTTTTTGTGTTTAGGCTTATTAGATTTGGGCCTAAAAGTCGTTTTGGGCTTAGAAGATTGATGGTGCTGGTTAGGCTTAGATTTTGAGTAAAAAGGATTTTTTGGTTTGGCATTGGGCCTATGCTTTCTTTTGGTCTTTTCTTTATGATAGAGGGTATCATCAAATTGGGCACAAGAGGATCCTAACTCCTTCTGAGTCTACTTTTGTTCCTACTTAATTTGTTTATGGAGCTTTAGATCTGCATAGATCTGTAGTCCTTTCTGGACAAAGTTATCAGTTCACCATAGGCCAACAGATGATAAGGAAGCTTGCAATTTAGATCTTACCTTATCATCAAGTAGCCTTGGTAATCCTACCAAAATCTTTTCTTTCCAGAAAACTTGATTTGCATCATCTTGCTGCATGACACATGTTAGAAACATATTTTTGTACCAACAAAAATTGTGCAAATATTTGTATTTAAGATTGGATAAGAGTTCAGTGTTCTTATCCTTTAGGTGTGGTGGATCACCAATAAAGTGCTTTGTTATGGTAGAGATACAACTTGCCCCAACATTGGTTATTATCAAGGAGAGGTTCACCATGAACATCTCTCTTGATAGCTTGGAAAATGCTATTATGGTCAACTGGAGTGAGAATGTGATCCAACCAGCCTTTGAGCTATCTTAAGAATCCTACAACAAGGATCTCAGCAATGGTGTGGTAAGAGGTATGACTATGGGTCTTGTATGTATTGGATATCGTGGTCATTTGTTGAAGGAGTTTTAGAATCTAATGTTTAGAATATCCAACAATGTTCCACTCATAAATTGAATTGGAACTATATTTTATTTGAAGAAAATCTGGCTTTTCTTCAAAAGAAAGGTTAGGAGCCATGGGTTTGGGATAGTACATTTTTACATTTTTGAAGATGTTCCTAGTTGTTCCACTTTGAGATGTTGTACCTTTAGTGATTCTATGTCTGACACAAAAGCTTAAGATGAGCCATCATTAAATGTAATCAAAACCTGTACCTCTTTGCTTATTAATGCTTTGAGTTTAGATTCCTTTAGAGCCTATAGTCTAAGCATCAAAGCTTCCTAAAATTCAATTGATGATGTATTTGAAATTTGAAAGGGTTTAAAAATAGGTTTTGTTGAAAACTCTATAGTAGAGGTAGCAAATTTTGAAATTTCTTTAGAAATTGGAAAACTTGATACATTGGCATCCACGTTTAAGAGTTGGTTGCCAATTATTTGTACAATTATTTTGTTTAATAAGCTTTTGTATATCTTTTGTTCAAAAATCTTCATGCTCTCTATGTACTTTGAATAGTGATGTAAGAACAAAAGAGCCTTTGTGCTTGAATTGAATTTCACATGATGTTGGATGAACAGACTCTATTTTTGAGCCATTCATTAACTTGCATTGTTGTGATTGGATTTGAGCTTGTAATTCATCTTCCTCTGTGAAAGATGACCATAGGTTTTCATATCCCCATTGAAAATAGTTCTCATCAAACCAGCCAAAGAATAAAACATGCTTTTTGTTTCTAGTCATCTAATCATAATAATCTTGCTAGACTGCTAGTTTTTTCTCATTTTGAAAAATTTTTGAAAATCCATTCTCTTTTTTTTCAGCATTATGTTGGCCACAAAATTCTTTTCTTAAAATTTCTTTTTTTAGTCACAAAATCTTTTTCCAAAACATAGAGCTCAAGATGTATCTCAAGCTTAATAGGAAATTGGACCTAAGATGTCGAGGGTCTAGGAGATTTTGGGGATTCCTGTTATGATGACACATAAGTGGCTTGAGAAACCTATCCACGTAGATCTACACCTTTTGTATTGCCAATTTGAGTAGAAGTGCTAGATGGCTATCTCAAAAACAAGGCTATGTTGCAAATAATTTGAGATTTTGGTTTCTAAATCTTCATCCTTACTAGATTCAAATCTAACACTTGTGGAGTGTCTAGCAAAAGATATGCTAACACTGCCATCTCTATGCTGAGTAATCTTACTGACATCTGTTGCCAAAGGAGGCTTTGGGGCAGAAACATTTTCAAGTTTCCAAGTGTAAAGTAAATTTACCTTGTGCCATTTGATATATCAGGGTGTTCGAAGGCTATCTTCGTGCATGTTTGTTTCCCACATTGCTATTTCTTTATGGGCTCTGTGACAGAGGGCTTTGGTGTTGAATGCTCTTTTCATAGCCTTAGAATGCGTATACATTAGGCTTAGTGGAGTCAATCCTTCAGCGAATTGATTATTTTGAAGCTTGATTTGAAAGGTAAGAACATC
Source organism: Rhizophora mangle (assembly GCA_037832345.1). NCBI lineage: Eukaryota > Viridiplantae > Streptophyta > Magnoliopsida > Malpighiales > Rhizophoraceae > Rhizophora > Rhizophora mangle. The sequence continues at coordinate 283,658 of JBAPLJ010001326.1, forward strand.
AAGAATATTCCTTTCATGCAAAGAAACTATGAAATCTAGAAAACAATTAAAATAATTGGGATTGGAACATAAGCTTGTTTCTATAATACCTAAGAGAGAATCATCAAAGTTTAGATGATGGCAATCCCTAAGGGTAACACGAATAGAAGTATCCAACCCTTCCCTAAAAAGGGGCTTGATTCCTACCTAGACAAAGCCAAAGTGCAAGAAATTTTAATGCTATTGGTGATGCTTTATAGAGGTAGAGGAAAGAAGCCTTACAATTTCAAAGGAATTGTAAAGACAACAGTCTCGTTCCTCCATCTTGATTGTGTAATTGTCTTGTTGGAACACAAACCTAATGTATAAAGATGGATATAGACACCACACTCTAGAAAAAGAAGGGATTTATGAGTGATAAGTATGGTTGAACACTACAAGAAGAGTTAGTTTTTAATAAGTTTTTTAATTCTTGAAAGAACACAAGGAGAAAATTCTCACTTTTATTTTCATTAATGTTCTTTTTTTTTTTTTAAACAATGCAAATAGACTTATTTATGGGCTAAATTAATAACCCATACCCTAGAGATAATGACAAACTTTGTAAAGCTAACAACAATCTACTCCTATTTGTTTCAGGAGTTGCCCTATTTTATAATAAACTCCTATTTAGGAGTGGAGTGTATTGTATTCCTAACTCATTAAGTATTCCAATCAAATTAATATGGCCTTGGACCACATTAAGATATGTTTTCCCACCCTTCAAGCTTGCATTAGCATTTTTTGGAACAAATTTAATCAATCAGCTTGCTAGGTGCATCTTTCATCCTTTTAGCTCTTAAACTTCTTATTGGCCCTCTAGAATGCTCCATGGATCCTTATAAGCCCTCCATGCATGAACTTCTCCACGGATCTCATCATTTCCCCTCTCCTTAAAAGGATTCATCCTCAAATCATTATTTGCATCAAAAGGAGAAAGATTATAAACATCAAATGTTGTACTCCTATTGTACTCACTGAAAAGGTCCAACTTGTAGGTGTTGTCATTAATTTGTGCCACCACTAGAAATGGACCATCTCCTCTAAGCTACAACTTTGAATGCCTATAAGCCAAGAACCTCTCCTTGAGCATATGCACCCAAACTCAATCACTAGGTTTAAATACCTCCTTCTTTCTCCCTTTGTTGCCATGGGATGCATATTGCTATGTTCACTTTGTAATTTATTGCCACACCTTCTCATGCACCTTATTCACCATTTTGGCCTTGTGTTCACCATCTAAGCAAACACATCATCAACAAGTAAAAGCATCAAATCTATAGGAGTCAAAAGATTTAGACCATACACAATTTCAAAAGGAGAGTTGACATTAAAGAATTAAAAATTGAGCTTAGAAAATTGAAAGTTAGGATTATTATTGTCGAGACTATTACTAATGATAAAGAAGAAAGTACTATAGATCTACCAGACACATTGTTGAAAGAAGATAAGTTAGCAACTCTTTAATATGTTAATCTTATTGATAGGGCTATGGGTAATAATTGGAATGTTATGCCCTTTGGATTAAAAAAAATTACTTTCTAAATTTTAAAAAATTATGAACAAAATTTTTAATGCTTATTTAGCATTTACTCTTGTTTATATTGATGAAGTATTTTTTTTTCTAATACCATCGAACATCATTTTAAGCATTTAAATATATTCTTTGATATCATGAAATGGGTAGGTCTAGTTGCTTCTTCTAAAAAAATGAAGTTATTTCAAACCAAGATTTGCTTCCTTGGTCACTTCATTGAAAATGGAATCATTATACCCATAAATCAAGTAATTGAGTTGCCTTTAAATTTCTTGATGAAATTAGGGACAATCAACAGTTGCAATGCTTTTGGAAGTTTGAATTGTCTTTCAAAATTTTATAAAGAGTTAGCCTACGATGAAATTTTCTTGTTATTACAACAAAAATACAAGATGTTCAATCAGCAATGAATTCTTTGATATGTTCAGAAATCCTTAATACTTTCTAGAGTGGGGATAAACATATTGTGGAATTGCCTTATGAGTTAACTTTTAATGAAGCCAAATTCTTACCAAATCCAGGCCCATTGCTTTGAGACCTAGAGATTTAGATATTTGTAAGACAAAATTTATTGAACTTTTAAAGAAAGGGTTTATTAGAAAAAGTAATAGCCCCTAGAGTTGTTTTGCATTTTACACTGGATTAGGTACTCAATACCTAATAAAAAAGATTTACTAAACCTGCTTTATGAAACCAAAATCTTTTCAAATTTTGATATGAAATTTGGTTGTTGGCAACTCTAGATTGCATAAGGAATTGAACCAAAGCAAGTTTGTTAGGAAGAAATGAAGTGACAGTTTCATTCTTTTAGAATTGAACCACTCAATCCACTCAATACCTACAAGAAAGGATAATTATGTTCAATTACTCTTTTATTTGATGGAAATCAATGGATTAATAATGTGGATGTCATCATAAGGTAGCTATTGTAGTGATTAATATAATGTTTAGTGCATACACTAAAGATAATTTCATGATCAACTTGTGTGAATAAGACCTTACAACTAAATGAGAAAACTTATTAACAAGAAGTGAAGTGGCGATTTCATTCTTCTAGAATTGAACCATTCAATACTTGCAAGAAAGGATGATCACAATCAATGGCTCCTTTGTTTGATGGAATTCAATGGATTTAAAGTGCCAAAGTCATAAGGTTGTTACTGTTATGAGTAATATAAAGTTTGGGACATACACTGATCTATGAATGAGTCCTTGCAACTAAGAGAGAAAGCTTGTCAAAAAAAGATGAAGCAATAGCTTCTTCTTGAATTGAACCATTCAATACCTACAAGAAAGGATAATCATGATGAATGACTCCTTTGTTTGAAGGAATTCAATGGATTTAGAGTGTCACAGTTGTAAGGTCATTAATATCATGATAAATATCATGTTTGGCACATGCAATAAACCCAAGAGCCTAGTTCACATTAACAAAAATACAAATTCATCCATGTTGGGATAACATTAAAACTTGCTGCCCGATTGGTTTTAAACAACTCAACAATTATCTATGTAAGTGATAAATAACATAATCATTTTCATGACTTCTTATTAGGAGTAGTTGAATCAAGTTTAAGTGATAGACCTATTTGGTTTTCATGTTTCCAAACTCTACATTGTCATATTTAGACTTGGAATTTTGATATTCATAACAATTAGAAGGAGTCTTGTTAGTCAGAAATGAAGTGATGGTCTTATTATTTAGGAATTGAAACATATAATACATATAAGAAGAGGTAATCTAGACCAATCATACCTTTTTCTGATGGAATTCAATGGATTTAGAGCAAAAAAGATGTACAAACAAGCTTGTTGCAGTGAATATAATGTTTATTGCTAACATAAAAGTTAATTATGAGATCTTTGTGTGAATGAGTCCTTACAATGGGAAGAGAAGCTTTGTTATTAAAAAAAATGATGTGATGGTTTCATTGTTCAGAAATTAAACCATTCAATACCTATGGGGAAAGCTAATAAATATCAATTACTCATTTACTGAATGGAATTCAATGGGTTTAGAGTATTAATGGTGTCCAAACATGCTTGTTCTAGTGAATACAATGTTTTGTGTAGACATAAAAGTTAATTTCATTATCATTTTGTGTAAATGAGTCCTTGCAATGAAGGAAGGAGCCTTTTTAGCTAGAGATGAAGGGATGGTCTCATTATTCAGAAATTAAAACACTCAATATGCTTAAGAAAAATGAAATCTAGACCAATCACACCTTTTTCTTGATGAAATGCAAAGGATTTAGAGCACCAAAGATGTACAAATGAGTTTGTTGCAATGAATATCATGCTTGCTATTGACACAAAATATAATTATGATATCATTTTGTGTGAATGTGTCCTTACAATGAAAAGAGAAGTCATTTTATCAAAAAATGAGGAGAGGATCTCATTGTTTAGAAAGTAAACCATTTAATACCTATAAAGAAAGTTGATAAAAGATCAATTACTCATTTAATTAATAAAATTCAATGGGTTCAAAGTACCAAAGGTGTGCAATCATGTTTGTTCCAATGAATACAATATTTTATGTAGTGACAAAAGTTAATTTCACCATCATTTTGAGTTAATGAGTCATTAAAACGAATGAAAGAGCCTTGTTAGCTAGAAATGAAGAGATGGTCTCATTGTTTAGGTACTAAAACACTCAATAGGTATAAGAAAAGCTAATCAAGATCAGTCAAAGCTTTGTTTGAAGGAATTCAATGGATTTAAAGTACCAAAGATATACAAATGATCTTGTTACAAAAAAAATATAATGTTTACAATTGACACAAAAGTAAATTAGGAGATCATTTTGTGTGAAGGAGCCCTTACAATGAAAGAGAAGTCTTGTTATCAAAAAATAAAGAGATGGTCACATTGTTTGGCAATTAAGCCCTTCAATGTTGATAAGGAAAGCTAATCAAGATCAATGACTCATTTACTTGAAAAAATTCAATAGATTTGAAGTACCAAAGGTGTACAAATGTGCTTGTTGCAATGAATACAATGTTTTGTGTTAGCACAAAAGTTAATTTCATCATCATTATGTGTAAATGAGTCCTTGCAACAAAGGAAGGAGCCTTATTAGCTACAAATGAAGAGAAGGTCTCATTATTTTGGAACTAAAACATTAAATATCCATAAAAAAAAAGCTAATCAAGTTCATTGTAACTTTTTTTTTTTTTGAAAGAATCAATGGGCTTAGAGTACCAAAGTTGTATAGACACGCTTGATGCAATGATTATAATGAATATAGATGTGCTTGTTATCAAAAAATGAAGAGACAATCACATTGCTTAGGAACCAATCCATTTAATATCTATAATGAAAGCTAATTAAGATCTATGACTCCTTTGTTTAATTAAATTCAATGGATTCAAAGCACAAAAGGTATACAAACATGCTTCATCCAACGAATATAATGCTCTTATGTAGACACAAAATTTAATATCTCCATCATTTTGTGCAAGTGAGTCCTTGAAACAAAAGAAGGCACCTTGTTAACTAGAAATGAAGAGAATGTGTCATTATTTAGGAATTGAGATATTCAATATGTATAACAAAAGCTAATCAAGACCTCACACAATTTTTGATGAAATTCAGTGTAATTAAGCACCAAAGATGTACAATCAAGCTTGTTGGAATGAATATAATGGGTGATGTTGACATAAAAGTTAATTATGAGATCCTTTTGTGCGAATGAGTTATTGCAATGAAACAAGATACATTGTTAGTTAGAAATGAGGAGACAATGTCATTATTCAAGGACTGAGACACTCAATATGTATAACAAAAGCTAATCAAGACCTCTCACACTTTTCTTGACAAAATTCAATGGATTTAAAGTACCAAAGATGTACAAATGAGCTTGTTGGAATGAATATAATGGGTATTGTTGACACAATAGTTAATTATGAGATCCTTTTGCTAAAATGAGTCCTTGCAACAGAAAGAGATGCCTTTTTGTCATCAAAAAATGAAGAGGCAATCTCATAGCTAGAGAATTAAACCATTTAATACCTATAAGAAAAGCTAATTAAGATTAATGACACATTTGTTTGATGGGATTCAATGGATTTAAGCACCAATGGCATACAAATGTGCTTGTTCCATTGATTAGAATGCTTTTTGTAGACAAAAAAAAGTTAATTTTGCCATAATTTTGGTTAAATAAGTCCATGCAATGAAGGAAGGAGGCATGTTAGCTAGAAATGAAGAAATGATCTCTTTATTTAGGATTTGAAACATTCAATAGGTATAAGAAAAGCTAATTGAGATCAATCAAAGCTTTTTTTTATGGAATTTAATGGATTTATAGTTCCAAAAATGTGCAAATGAGTTTGTTGCATTGAATATAATGTTTACTATTGATACAAATGTTAAATTTGAGATCCTTTTGTGTGAACGAGTTGTTGTAATGAAAAGAGAAGCCTTATTATCCAAAAAAGAAAAAAATTGAAGAGGCGATCTCATTGTTTGATAATTAAACCATTCAATACTTGTAAGGAAAGAAAATCAAGATCAATGACTCATTTACTTGACAGAATTCAATGGGTTCAGAGTATTAAGGGTGTGCAAACATGCTTGTTCCAATCAATATAATGTTTATGCTGGCACAAAAGTTAATTTCACCATCATTTTATGTAAATGAGTCCTTGCAATGAAGAAGGAAGCCTTGCTAGCTAGAAATGAGCTTCATACAAAGAATATAATGTTTATTGTTGACACAAAAGTTAATTATGAGATCATTTTGTGTAAATGAGTCCTTGTAATGAAAGAGAAATCTTATCAAAAAATGAAGGGATGGTCTTATTATTTAGGAATTAAACCATTTAATTCCTATAAAGAAAGCTAATCAAGATTAAAGACTCATTTGCTTGGCGGAAATCAATGAATTCAAAGCATCAAAGATGTACATATGTGCTTGTTCCAATTAATAGAATGTTTTGTGTAGACACAAGAGTGAATTTTACAACCAGTTTGGGTAAGTAAATCCCTATAATGAATTAAGGAGCCTTGTTAGCTAGAAATGAAGAGAATGTCTCATTATCCAGGATTTTAAATTTTCAAGAGGCACAAGAAAAGTTAATCAAAAACAATTAAATCTTTGTTTGATGAAATTCAATGGATTTAGAGTACCAAAGATATGCAAACAAGCTTGTTGCAAAGAATATAATGTTTCTTGTTGACACAAAAGTTAATTATGAGATCATTTTGTGTTAATAAGTACTTGTAACAAAAAGAAAAAGTTTTGTTATCAAAAAATGGAGGGGCAATCTCATTGTTTGAGTATTAAACCATTTAATATTTGTGAAGAAAGCTAATCAAGATCAATAACTCATTTACTTCATGGAGTTCAATAGGTTCAGAGTACCAAAGGTTCACAAAAGTGTCTATTCTAATGAATAAAATGTTTCATGTAAACAAAATTGTTAATTTCACTGTCATTTTGTGTAAATGAGTCCTTACAATGATGGAAGGAGCCTTATTGGCTAGAAATGAAGAGACTATCTCATTATTTTGGAATTGAAACACTTAATACACATAAGAAAAGTTAATATAGACCAATTAGACATCTTTTTGATGGAATTCAATGGATTTAGAGTACCAAAGTTGTACAAACAAGATTGTTGCAAAAAATATATTGTTTATTGTTGACACAAAAGTTAAATATAGATCATTTTGTGTGAAAAAGTTCTTGTAACAAAAGAGATGTCTTGTTATCAAAAAATGAAGAGATGGTATCATTGTTTGGGAATAAAACCATTAAATACCTACAATGAAAGCTAATCAACATCAATGACTTATTTGTTTGATGGAATTTAATGTATTTAGAGTACCAAAGACATACATGCATGCTTGTTCCAATGAATAGATTGTTTTGTGTAGAAGCAAAAGTTAATTTTACCATCACATTGGGTAAATGAGTCCTTGAAACAAAGCAAGGAGCCTTGTTAGCTAGGATTAAAGAGAAAGTCTCATTATTCAGGATTTGAAAATTTCAAAAGGTATATTAAAAGCTAATTGAGATCAATCAAAGCTTTGTTTAAAGGAATTCAATGGATTGACAGTATCAATGATGTACAAAGTAGTGTGCTGCAAAGAATATAATGTTTACTACTATCACAAATAATTACAAGATCACTACTTCTCAATAAGTCCTTTCAATAAAAAGAGAAGCCTTGTTATCAAAAAATAAAGAGACAATCTTATTGTTTGAGAATTAGATCATTCAATACTTGTAAGAAAAGCTAATTAAAATCAGTGGTTCACTTACTTGATGGAATTCAGTAAGTACCAAAGGTGTGCAAACATGCTTTCTCCAATGAATATAATGCTTTGTGTGGACACAAAAGTTAATTTCACCATAATTTTGTGTAAATGAGTCCTTGTAACAAAGAAAGGAGCCTTGTTGGCTAGAAATGAAGAGACGATCTCATTATTTAAACATTGAAACACTCAATACATATAAGAAAAGGTAATCTAGACCAATTAGACGTGATTTTGATGGAATTCAATAGATTCAGAATGCCAAAGTTGTACAAATGAGCTTGCTACAAAGAATATAATATTTACTATTGACATTAAAGTTAATTACAAGACCATTTTGTGTGAATGAGTTTTTGTAACCAATGAGAAGTCATGTTATCAGAAAATAGAGAGGTAGTCTCATTATTTGGGAATTAAACCATTCATTACCTATAAGAAAAGCCAATAAACAATGCTAAACAATTTGAACATGGAATACACAATTTTCTAACACACAATACAGAAGACACAAAACTAGATTCAGTGAAAGAAAGCATAAGAAAAAAGACTTACATGAATATAGCTTTCATTGAATGACACTACAAGCTTACAGGTTGTTTTGGAGTAAGTTTACAAATGAGGAAAGAAAGTTATACCTACTCCATGGGATACTCCTAGTTGTCTTTAAAGCCTGTGCTAACAAACACATACATGATAAAAGTTTTCTTCATAAAGTATAAAGTATCTTCCTAAAAGTAGATTTTATAAAGTGGCTTTATAAAAGCATTTTGTCCATTTTGTCCCCTTTGCAACACGTACAAATCTTTTGAGTCTTGCATAATATCATCTTGTTGAGTGAGTTGATTGGAATCTTTTGCTTAACTACTTTTTGATTGGTCTTTATTGGATTGTAAAATACTAGTCATCATCTCAACTAGCTATTCTCTTGGCACTCTCTTGACCAGTGCTTTAAGCATTTAAGCTGGAGTCTTGACAGTTGGAGGAGTGGGTCTTATAATGTTGATTCCTAAATTAATAACTCCTTTAGTAGTGTAAACCCCTTTGCTGAAATATTCAAATTTTTCCCACCATCAAATGTTAATCCTTCAAACAAGCCATGGTACATGCTAAGTTTTTTCTCCTAGGATACTAACCTGTTTGGAAATGATATTATAGTCCCATTTGATGATCCATGGAACATGATACTAGACAGCAAACTTTAATATTTTATTCCTTGAGTCAGGATTCTTTTCACAAAATTACTCATAAATAGTATTTACTCTTAAAGGGAGTGTAATGGGATGTAATCCCCATTTAAGGAACCATATTTTAAACCAATTGGGAAATTTAACCTTATCATGTGTAGATTAATATGAAGAAACCAACTAGATTTCTTTTGTGGGTTTTTGTAGAATAAAGATCTCTCCTAAGGTTCAATACAGTTAAAATAATTGAAAATTTTAACCTTCCACTAATTTTTTAATTTATAGGCTAGCAAATCACTTTGCCATTTATTTTTCTAGAAAGATGATCCTTTTGATTTTAAATTTTGCATGTGCCTAATGTTTGGTAGATCCATAACCAACGCCTCATTCAATTAGTTCAATGAGCATTGGTCTTGTCTCAAAAGGAATCTACTGATAATAATAGTAATCTTTCATGGTAGTATAAGGATACATGTTATTTTAAAATAGAATCTTGCAACCTTATAAAGTAGAAGTTGAGCATAGTTGGGTTCAATTGGACACATGAAGTCTATATAAACTTTGGGATAAAAGAATATGTAAGCTTTTTATTCCTTATTTAGTTGTCGCACATAAGCATCATTTGATAAAGGATCTAATTCCTTGCTATTTTGACTTGAACTAGAAGCATCCTCAACTGGTGAAATAATTGACTTTGATGGGACATAGGCTCTTGTAGCATAGGCCACTTACTCAAGAAATGGTACCCTATAAAAATTCATGAGTTAGAAAGTAAAGAAAAGAATTTGTAAATATTAAAATCAAAGGCTAATAATATTCCCTGCCATCTAGCAAAGATTTGCTTTAAGGCTATATTTTTGACATCTTTTAGAAGAACATCTTTAGTAGCTTTACAATCAATTCTAATAAGAAATTTTTTGATTTAATGAATCTCCTTCAAACTTTTGAATGCACAATACTATAGCAAGAATTTCTTTCTTAATTCTAGAGTATTTAACTCTAGCTTCATTCCAAATCCTAGAAGTAAAGCATAATAAGCTTTCTTTGTGGTGAATCTTTTGTTTTAGTATTCTGCCATATCGTTGGTCAGATTTAAAAGGCATCATGATGGGGGTCAATTAAACATGGAAGTTCTTTAGCCTTTTGATTTATTTTCTTAACTACTTGTGTATGAATGTGTGTCAATTCAGGAGGATTCTTTCTAAGTCTTTCAAATAAAGGTTTAGCATCATAAGCTAATTCTTTATAAAATCTAAAATATAATGTAGGCTTCCTAGAAATCTTTGCAATTTATTTTTTGTCTCCAATTTCATTAAGAAATTTAAAAGCAAATTCAATTGCTTGATCTATTGGAATTACACTACCATTTTCAATGAGGTGGGCAAGAAATGTAATCTTGGTTTGGAATAACCTAATTTTTCTAGTAAGGGCTATAAGGCCTACCTTTGCATTACAAATAATAAAATATTTATATGTTTAAGAAGGAGAAGGCTTATAATCTAGGGGTTGCTATTCTGATGAGAGAATATGTTGCAATTGATTTAAGTAATCTCAAGTTATGTGAATAAGTCCTTGCAACTAAAGAAGAAAACTTGTTAGCAAGAAATGAACAAATATTTACATTTTTTAGAATTGAACCATTCAATACCTACAAGAAGAGAAAATCAAGATTAATCACTTCTTTGTTTGATGGAATTCCATGGATTTTTAGGGCTAAGGTCATAAGGTTGTTGTTGTGATTAATATAATCTTTGGTGTATACATCAATGTTTCAATTAATATTATTATTTCTTTTAATTGTCTTATTTCTCCTTTTAATTCATTTATTTCAGCTTTAAGCTCTTGTATAGAGGGTTCTTTAGAAGTAGAAATAGAAATATATCGTTTCTCTATGAATCATTATTTTAAGGCTATAACCTTCTTTTGGAAATATTCTAAAGATCCAAAATCATAGTATCTTCTTTTGTTAAGACTAATATGCCTTTGTTTTCTTTAAGACCTTATAATAACCACAATCTCCCTAACTTGAAATCAGAAGAGTGATCTTCTAGAATGTCTAATTCTATATGTTTTTGATTTGAATCATTGTCAACTAAGATAATAGTCAATATTGACCTTTTATGGCCTTCATCAATAGAAAGTTTTTAATTATGTGTAAATGAGTCCTTGCAATGAAGGAAGGAGCCTTGTTAGCTAGAAATGAAGAGAAAGTCTCATTAGTGAAGAATTGAAACATTAAATAACTATAAGAAAAGTAATCAAGATCAAACTAACCATTACTTCAAGGAATTCAATAAGTTTATAGTACCAAAGTTGTATAAAGGAGCTTATTGAAAAGAATATAATGTTTACTATTGTCACAAAAGTTAATTTCTTGAACATTTTGTGTGAATGAATCTTTGCAACAAAAGAGAAGTCTTGTTATTGAAAAATGAAGAGACAGTCTCATTGATTGGGAATTAAACCATTTAATACCTATATAGAAAGCTAATCCAGATTAATGACTCATTTGCTTCATGTAATTTAATGGATTTAGAATATGAAAGAGGTACATATGTGCTTGCTCCAATGAATAGAATCTTTTGTGTAGACACAAAAGCGAATTTCACCATTGTTTTGAGTAAATGAGTCTTTGCAACAAAGGAAGGAGCTTTGTTAGGTAGAAATGAAGAGTTCTCATTTTTTAAGATTTCAAACCTTCAATATGTATAAGAAAATCTAATCAAGATCAATCAAAGCTTTGTTTGATGGAATTCAATGAATTTAGAGAATGAAAGATGTGCAAATGAGTTTGTTGTAAAAATAAAAGGAAAAGGAAAAGTGTCTTAATTTATTCAAAAGGTTTATAAACCTCAAAGAAAATCTTTTCTCGATTTTTTAGCCCCTAGTAAGTGACTAGCTCTTGAAAATTCTTATCAAGAATATTTGAAAAAAGAGGTAAAAGTGTTAGTAGCATTCATCCTCCACTTTTAAATATCTCTATTAAGATCGATGATAATGAGTTTATTGCTTCACCTTATAAGGTTGAAGCAACCACTAGTGCTGTTATGTAGCAAGGTAATTATAATAATCTTTATCTTCAATTTGTCGGATATCAGCTTACTTGTATTGAGCAAATGATTGAGGAAATAACTCCAAATAGGGATGTTATTCCCAAACCTTTGGTTAAACCAAAAGTAGAAAAAAAGGTTTTATTTAAACCTCCTTCATTGAAAGAAATAAATTACAAAATGGCAGATAAAAGTTCTGCTAAAGCAGAACTGGTAATTCAAAACTTGAAAAGACTTAAAGGTATGCGATTAAAAGAAAAATAAATCATAGTGCAAGAAAAGGGAGAACAAATTAAATTTGAAAATAAGATAAAAGATTATATAGATCAATTACAAAATATGTTCTTATTAGAATAGCAACCTCTGAAGGATAAACCTTCTCCTTCTTATGCAAAGGAACCTTTTGATATTAATAAAATGACCTTTAATAAGGCTTATACAAAATTATATTATCCAAGACCAACACTTTTTTATCTTTTAATAAAAGAACAAGTTGATTATAGCTATGTTTAATATGATGGAAGTAGTCTAGTGGAATGGAATCTATAAGGTCAAATAAAACGTCAATTCTCTTACTATTACATTATATGATGATGTTTGCAATTGTTGCCAAAACAAAGGGTAATTCTGATCTTGAGATTGCAAAAATAATTACAAGTTGATTTACCAAACAGCTTAAAGGGTGGTAGGATTTTTATTTGTCTAAGGAGGCAAAACTACAAATACTTTCTACAATTAATACTAAAATCTAAAAAATTTCTTTTTGATTATGTTAATACACTTATTTATACTATCACCAATCATTTTATTGGTACTGCCACTTTGCTAGTTGATAAGACTTATATGAGCAACTCACTAATTTGAGATACCCTAACTTATTGCACTTTAGGTGATATAAAAATAAATTCTTCTCTAGAGTCTTTACTTAAGAAGATAGCTAGAATATTTTTTTTGGAAAAATTTCTTTTAGAGTTACCTACCTTATTTGCAAAAAGAGCAAAGACTCAATTATAATCCAATAATGCTGGAACAATTGATTATAATCAATATACTCATGGAGGATTAGCTACTAAAATAGTAGCTAAAGGATTTAAACTCTGTAATGAAATGAAATTGCATAGGCAATTGCAAAATGAAAAAGCTCAAGGTAAGAAAGCTTTAGAATGCTTTTGTGAGTAGATGGGCTATTCACCCATTAGTTATCCTGCAAAACAAAAGAGTAGGAATTATCACTCCAATACTGAGAACAAACAATTTCGTACAAAAGAAAAGGCCCCCATAATTAAAAGACTAGCAAGGAGACCTATTCTCTGCAAGAGAATTAAAGGACTACTGAAAGTTTAAGTCCTTTAATTATTTTGATTATATGGAAGCATGGGAAAAGGCTTTGCTATATGAAAACTGGCAAAAGAAATTTAGCTGGTGGATTCAAATCCATTTCCCACATGACCTCAATGATTTCCTAACTAGTTTAAAATTGGTTCTTTAAATGGGGTTTACATCCCATTACTTTACCTAATAAGGTAAGAACTACTTATGAACAATTTTATGAATAGTTTTGTGAAGAAAATCATGATATAGAGATATGCTACTTTTGTTTGCTTTTTGGTATCATGTCCCATGGATTGTTAAATGGGATTATATCATAATGGTAAAGCCTATTAATATTTTTGACATCAACATGAAGCATGCTCCATGGCTCACTAGAAGGATAAAAATCCACTGGTGGGGATTAATATCTCTCTCTCTCTCTCTCTCTCTCTCTCTCTCTCTCTCTCTATATATATATATATATATATATATATATATATATATATTACCAAGAAAAAAAAAAGGTGAAACATCCAATCTAAAATATTATTATACATACAAGATAATAATAAAGTCCTAAACAAAAGAAATTCTCCTTCTTTATTCTTCATCATTCAACTCTTTTGCTTTTACTTTTCTTTCTAAGCTTAAACATACAACAAGGAAGTAGAGAATTGTGGTGTGTCTTGTTTGCTATACAAGAAGACATATATATAGTGAAGGATGAGTGCTAGTAGTTGTAGGAAACCAAGGCAGCTATTGTAGCGGGATCTAGGTAGCTGTTGGTTGATAGTCTTCAAAGTTTCCTTTTTGACATGGTAATAATTCATTTCTTTGTTGAGCAACTTTTGAATGTTGAACAATGAATCATCCAATAAATGGATTTGCTTTGTTATACACTAGTTTTCAGCATAGACCAATGCATTTTCAGCACTCTTTCTCACCATATACAGATCCACAGAAATGTATAGGTTTCTTCTATAAAATCCTCTTTCAATTGGACCTTCTTGGCTGAAAGATTTGCACAGCATTGAGGCAAGAACTAGCTTTTGGATTTTTCCAGCACAACAGGATTTCCTCAACGAGTTTCAATGCACATATCCTTCTTACCTTTTACTCAGAATATATTCCAAACATGATTCCATGTAAAAGCAATCAACTTGGCAAATGAATAACAACTCCTTGCAAGAACTAGAGCATAGCCATGACACAATCTAAGATCCAAGAAAATATTTACTCTCCAAAATATGAAACCCATTTTAATTTGCCAACTAAGAGACATTTAGAACCTGTTCCAAGGTGATCCTCTTCCTTCTTGTACTAGAAGACTTATTTTCTTGTAAACTAAAGGCTTGGCAATACAGCTCCAGCTAGCTTACTCCTCTTTGCTCTTGCTTCATTCACAACATAATACCATATAGGAGTCAGATTATAGCAGTTCATATGGTCGTGCAAGGCTAGCTTAGAATCACCATGATTCATTCAGGCCTTTCCCTCCAGTTGGAAAGCTATGACACTTCTCAAACAATTAATAAGAACTCTTTCTATATAGCTCCAAATTATGTCCCGTTTCTGGAATTGGAAAGTATATTAATAGAGCTTTCCACCAATGGATATATCAATGGCTGACACATCTTCATTTGATCGTTGTTCCTTCTGGAAGTTGACTCATCTACTCTGTCCTGACAGTCTGTACACACTTCAGTCTATTGCCCATAACGTTGACTCATCTACTCTGTCCTGACAGTCTGTACACACTTCAGTCTATTGCCCATAACGTTGACTCATCTACTCTGTCCTGACAGTCTGTACACACTTCAGTCTATTGCCCATAACGTTCTTTGCAAGACTCCAATTAATGTGATTCTGGAGAATTTGAAAACCAGACAGAATTATATTTCTATCTATATAAATCTTAATGGATACTTCCTCTCCATTGGATCTCAGTGCCTTCTTAAATTGGAATGATCCAGCATATCTTGACAGCTTGTACATGCTTCATTTTCTGGTTCATAACGTTCACCATGAATATCCAATTAACACGATCCCGGTCGATTTGGAAACTAGATTCAAGTATTGTTCCAGTGATGTAACGTTTAACTCTTAGCTCCTCACCAGCTATCTGTAGCATCTATTGACAGTCGACCCAGACAGTCTGTCACACAGCTTGAGCATTCTTGTTGAGTTAGAAACTAGACGCTTCTATCTTTCCAATTGTGTATGGCACAATATCTAATTCATCTCCAGTTGATCGATCATACGAGCCTGTGAAAGTTGGCTGCACTCAGTGGTACTTGAATTCTTCTCAAGTTATTGCTTTATCTCTTGATTTTCTTCCTTTGATATCCAATTGAGCTCCTCACTGCATCTCCTTTGTTTTGTCATCTATTGATATCCCAGACAGGTCTTGACAAAGAACTGATGCATCGTGTGACTAGCTAGTGATGAATAGAACCAATATAGATAGAAAGCTAGTCTTCTTGTTATTGCATTGCTTCCATTTTAATTTATGTGTTTATTGAATTTAATCTACTCCCTAATCAGACTTAACAAGCACGTTGGTAACTCTCAATGTTTTCTAAACATTAAAACTGAGCATGAAACCTTAGGGTTTCAACACATACTCATGGTCACAAAGATCTATATTGAAAAGGATGAGGAGAAAGATATCGATGGTGATGGTCATGGTCATCATGATGGTTTGGTGAGCACTTTTATCAGATCAATGATTTACTAGATCTAAATGGTTTGTCTTGGTATTATATATCTTCATTTTCCTTCATTGCATCTCCATTAAATTGGTCACTTTGCCTCAATTATTCAGTAAAATTTGCCACTAAGGTGAAAGTCAACTTGAGTTTATGCTAAGGAGAAAAGTTCCTTTATAAATATATCAAGCTAATCCTAAGTTTTGGTAATTAATTAATTAATAATAACCATTTCATTTAACTAAGTAAAATAGTCTTTTATTAAATGTGATTGGACTGTGTTCTAAGGTAAAATTTTTTATCTAAATGCACTTGAAAATGACTTAGTTAAATCTTATGATTTCAATAATTAAATTCCTAGATTTGATAGCATAGATATGAGTATTGTATATTGGGATCACTTTTTATTGTATCCATTTATATGGTTAACAATATAGTTCTAGATTTGCAAATCTTTTGGAAAAAGTCTTCAACATGCATATATAACCATGACTAACATCAAAAGTATCAGTTTAGTTTTAATTCCTTATAATTTACCTTGTCTATTAACTTTTTTGGTCATCAATTGATTTCAAATCTTACAAAACAAGGTAATCTTTTTAATTGGCATTCTTGACAATGACTTTTATGTGCTAATATATTTGAATGCTATCTACATCATAGTATTTGTTCACAGCCATTATCTATTAAATTTTCCTGGTCTTGGTAACATAGCACTTTTAATATTGTTGTAAATATGAATGTAGACATGTAAACATAGCCATGATATAAATAAATTATCAGTCATGTTTACATGAAGAGACTATTCATTTCTTTCATAGGGTTACTAGAACAAAAGTGGCTAAAATATCCTTCATTGCGCCATATCAAATTAATGCATTTCAACCTTCTTTATATGTATGTGCATGCCTAAAATCTTCTAAATAATTGTCTACTTTCATTATTAAAATTTGTATTAAATTTTACTTAAGAAAAACTAAGAATATATACATCTATTTTTTTACTTGACTTATCTATTATGTTTGACATGAAGAGTCTCAATGGATTTTACTATAGAATTGAAATAATCACACCCTCTCCTTCCCCCCCCCCACCTTTTTTTTAAGTTAAACTTAACCATTTTTTCATGTTGATAGGTCTCCTCTAGAAGGAATACATATTGTGAGAAGCTATTCAAATACCTATAGGCTCATAATAGTTTTCATAAATGTCAAGGACACCCTTTTCCAAACCAAATCCTAAAACCCTAGATTCTATGTTGGATTTTGTCACTTTCCCTATAAATACTTCCTTTTGTTTTGTCTTGACATAGAACAAATCATAGTTGCTGACCAAACAACAAACTTTTAAAAGTTGCCATTCATGATCGCCAAAATCTATAATGAGGAAAAGGACGATGAGAAAGACCCTTCTTGAGATGAAATTGTCAATATTCTACAATTATATCGGCTTTTTACAAGTTTCCATTTTCTTAGTTCTATATGAATACACTTCAACATTTTTTTAGTCTCTTCAAATTCTTTGTTAATCTTTGGTGCCTTTTTGAACATTCAAAATGTTGTTCCTTAAGACAACCCAAGGGAGGAAGTCAATTGGGTCTAATCAATTTTATCACTCAACCAACGCTCAATACCAACTCTAAAGAGATATAACAAGATAAAACAATAACAAATATAAGTAAGAAATATAAACAATAGGTTTTAAAGAGAGATAAAGGAAGAGAGGGTGTGCAGAGCGATTTATAGTGGTTCAACTCAAATTAGGAGTCTACATCTACTCCTTATGGTTGCTCCATTGAGAGTTCACTTCACTGGTCACCTTCTTCTATTGCTAGATGAAAACATTCTTTTACACTTAGTCACCTTAACCTTGATCTCAACAAAGTTTCTATAAAACTTTCTCAAGAATCAATGATACTTTACATTACTTAAAGACTCACTCTCTAACACTTTTTACTAGAGAACTCTTATTCTTTCACAATATCAGTTTTTTCACTTTACTACCCTAGCTCTTTGATTTTCTCTTTCTCAAACAAAATATTCAAGGTCATATACAAAAGAGTTATTCTTTCACAATCCTCATTGTCATGTCATCCAAATTTTTTGTATTGTACTATGATTTTCAAGTTGGATGATGACACCAGTCTTTTCTACCTATAAAGATACTTAAACGGAAGCTTTGGTACCTCAATATATTTGGTTCCTTTAGGTTAGCTTTGGTGCTTTTAAAGGATCTCTTCATGTTTCCAATGATTCTCCTAATGTTGCCTATATGAACAAGTTCACCATAACATCTATCATGATATGCATATAGGTGTCCATTTGATGCTTAAACAAAGGGAGTCTTGTGTTGATATGCATAAGCATATCCATGAAATGCTTTTCCAAATGTTGCCTTATGATGATGTGACCCTAGTATTTGTGCATAACTTTAAATCAACTTATCATGAGTGGCTTTGGGTTGTTACAAATGAAATGCATGTGAATAACACAAACTACTTTTCTCACCTTGAAATTTTTGTAAGACTAATGACATGTCAAGCTTGTGATTGATATCATACCCATATGCATTTATTTTCATGAATGAGAGTTTATGATGCAACCTTCTTCTAATGTAGCATGCATGTGTAATATGACCAAACTTACCATAATAATGACATGTCTTGGAAAGTGACATAGGCATATGATTTCTAAATGTATTTGATGATCTAGAGGACACATTAGTATGACAAGATGATTCATATGAACTAGAAAATTTATACCCATCATCTAAGTTTGCTTTGAGAGCATGGAATGTCCATTTTTTCATTTTCATTGATGAACTTGGCTAATGAAGATTTCATCTCAATAATCTCAACTTTTAATTCTCCACTATCTTTAGCCAACTTGTTAAAAGATTGGACTTTAAGAACTAATTCCCCCTTCTCTTTCTACAAATTAATAATCAATTCTAGAGTTAGTAATAGAATTGATTTGCTATCTTAAAGCATTATTCCCCATATGAATTACTTATAATGTTTTTAACAATTTAACATGATTAAATTCTTCATAAGCATTAGAAAGTGAAGTTACCTCTTCCTTATGATCATTGAATTTGATTTATTTTCCTAATGCTCTAATTCCTTTTCCTTGAGGGGGTAAAAGATATGCCATGTAGCTCATTCTCTTCTTCTTGTCTTATGAAACAATCTTTCACATCTCCTCTAAGATTAACTCTTTCTTCAAAACAAAAATTGGTTTAGTAGGATAATAATATTTAAGAGTATCCTAAATAACTTTTGTATTAAACATTTAGAAACCTGATCATAAGTATCATCATTCAAGGAGTTTGGAAAAATACTCATAGCTATAATATTGAGAGAAAGCTTCCCCCTATAATCATCTTTCTAATCAAATTTGTGTTTTAAAAATCATCAATAATAATCATCCATAAATCACAATCAATTGATTGCAAGAAAAGTTCCATCATGCTTCTCTAATGCAAAAATACAAAATGATCAAAATGAAGAGGTGTGCCAAAAAGTAGTTGCCATAAGATCTTGACTCTAAGGTGGTTAAATCTATGATACAAAGACTAGCTTCAATACAAATTGTTGTTCTTGAAACTACCCATGAGTGGGCATGAATTGGGTAAAGCAAGATAACATTCTTAACCATGAAATTGTGAGCAAACAAAAGTGTTCAAACAAAACATGAATAAATTGCAACTAGGTGTATTAATGAAATCCTACATCCAATCCTCAAGCTCTCCTCAGGGTATTCACAATTCTCTTGCACAATCTTCCTAAATTGGTGAAGATTAAATCTCTTACAACATTCGGTCCCCAATCCAATAGCACGCTCGCACTCTTTCTCATGATTGCTTGATCAAAACTTCACACTATAGCTCACTAACTCTCTCTTTCTCAACACTTAGAGCACTCTTTCTTTTTTTTTCTCAACCCTATAGCACACTTATTCTTTCTCATCACATAGAGCACATTTACTCTCTTTCACAACACTTAAGGCACTATTGCTCTCTTTCTTAAATCCTTGAGTACACTTGCTCTTACACAAAGGTTTTCCTCACTTTTGCTCTTTCAATCTAAAGTGCAAATACAATATAATCGAGAAAGATATTTCACAACACTTCAATATGGCTTCTCCTTCTTTTTTTTTTTTTTTTTCCCTTTGTAAATTGTATTTAAATGGTGTTTAAATAATTGTAGGAGAAGATCACAACTTGTTGGTTTTGTTGCTTCCTGCATTGATTTTCTCACTATGTCATTTAAGAGTTAAGCACTCATTAGAAACCATTTACTAAACTAGGAAAATTGCTACATAATATCTAATGCAACAGTTTTTGACTGTCACATATTAATAATGCTGCAATATCTCTTAGGCAATAATTTTTTAAAGTGATTGCAACAAAATTAAAATCATTGCATAAAGTGTTTAGCTTCATACTAGCAACAGTTACGTTTTCTCAAATTTTAAAAGGCAATTGATGGGAAATAAGCACAATATCCATTTATTATTATAACTGTTTTTGACAAATAAATGAGAAATTCATGTAAAGGTTTGTGAAGAATAAGCTATGGTTTTTATATATATAGATATATTACACAATAGTTAAGAGAATATGCTCTGGTTATTAAGGTTTTTTCCATTATGCATTGATTTGAATAAGAGAAGACAACAATTTTATATATTAGGCAATGATTGTGAACAAAATATGCAATAATTTTACATAACAGGCAATAGTTTTAAAGAAAATAAGCAATGGTTTTGAACTAATAAGTAGTGTTTTTACTGATAAAAAGGGAACGATTCCATTGGTTTGCAAAAAAAAAAAGAAAATAAGTCAACATTTTGACTAATTTAAGCTAGTAACATGTAATTTCTAAAATATTATAAACTTAATCAAAAATCTCACAAATCAAATATATACAATTTCAAACATTTTAAACTCTTGAAAAAAAATCCTAGAAAGTTCATATAGTCTATAGATAAGAAATTACAATAAACTCAATAGTATTAGAGCACAAACTCCTCACTTAGTTTTATTATCATTATCTTCAACATCCTATAATAAGAGAAATTAAATAAGATGTTTTTTACTAATTAAACAAATCTTTTACAATTTAGTAAGAAGTTATGTCCTATATTGAATAAAAAGTCTTATACTAACAAGCTGTTGGTTGGCTTCTACTAACCTTTCAACAACAATGCTTGAAAGATAGAACAATATGCTACCACAAATGCCATCAAAAGGAAATTTTATATGCTCACTAGTAAAAAGGGCATATAATATAGGGGCAAAAAAAGTGTGGGTTGGGGGTCAAACAAGAAATTCAATGCTGTTAGAAGAACAAAAGATGAATACTATTAAGAATATGAACACTAAAAGGAATTTAAGATTAACTATTCATATCACATTAAACAAAATTCACTTTCTAGTAAGTATGAACACACACACACACATATGCATGTATATGTATATGTATATGTTTATGTATATGCATGTATAATAGTGACATCAATTTGCCAACTCAAAAAAAAAAAAAAAAAGAAATGCAAAAAGGAATGAGACTTTATCCAATAAAAGCTTTTATTCAAAACTCCCTATTTTAGGAGCCATTGAATTGGACACAATAACCTAACAATTATTTGGGTGTGACCTAAACAAACTTTATATGGCAAACAACTCTTAATCATAAATTGACTCTAAATACAAAATCATCAAGAAAAACAAAAAAGAAAAAAGAAATAATTGAGCAACTAAGTTTAATAAAGCTAAGAGCAATACATAGACATGTAGATTATAGGTATTCATTGAAATTTGATGATTCCTTGGTTGAATATGCTGATTTGGAGCACTAAGTGTGTCATTAAGTGAACACTTGGAAAACAGATTACATGGATGTTGAGTTTACTGTTAAGATTAGGATTTACTTGTTGTAAGACAAATATAATTATAGCTAAGATTTCTTATGTTGATGTAATTTTATGGGCTACTGACTTCTTTTGCATCTCAACTTCAATTTCTCCTTGAATGGGTTACATAAAATATGTAGGAATTCACACAAAATCCTTAACAACTTGATTTCCTTTCAAGGTAATAAGGTTCATACCCCATGATGGAAGCAAATGCTTATATTGTTTGGCCACTCTCACCTTCCCCTTATGATTGAATCTTTTCCATTTGAGAATATAAACAATAACTAAGTATACAATTTTCTATTTGAAACTATTGAAAAAATAGAACAAAGTAAAATTTTTTCTATTCAAGACTATTAAATATATATATAATAATGTTTAAAATGAAGTATACAATTTTATATTTAAAATTATTGAAAAAGCATACTACTTACAATTTGTCAACTTGTGCTCTCATATGAGAGCTTTTATACGAGATTTTTCTTTCTTTTTCAAGTTACTTTGAAGATGTCTAGATTAGAAGGTGGCTCCTTGTGGGGTCTTCATTCTTTGTTGACAAGTAGAAAGTGATGTTGAGATTTCAAGGAAGAAGTTCCATATCAAATAAACATGAAACACTAAGCAAATGATAGGACAAGAATGTAGGAAATAGACCAGTGATAATCATCCACAAATTGTCCTAATGATGTTATGAACATCTAAATTATGACAACATTCATGTGCATCACATAAATAGATAGATAAACAAGCTTTTGTGTGATTGTTTGTTGTTTGAAGAATATCTAATCATGTCCTAAAAATACCATTACAAATATTCTTCTTTATATGCATCACATCTAAATTATGATGACATTTATTACTTTCCGATAGATAAACAAGTTTTTGTGTGATTGTTTGTTGTTTGAAGAATATCTAATAGTGTCCTAAAAATACCATTACAAATATTCTTCTTTATATGCATCACATATATATTATGATGACATTTATTACTTTCCCAATAATGCAAATAAAAGAATATCAACTTTTTCTTCTATGGACTATCAGAATTTATCTTTTCTTTTTCTTTCCAAATTGATTGTCAAAGTAAGATAACTTTGACAAAATTTTAGTTCACTTCAAATTATTATGAGTAGTTCTTAACCCTTTTTAACCATTAAAAGAGCTTTTATCTAGTATTCATGGATGGTTTAGGTATAGGAACCTTCAATGGTTCATATAACAAGTTTTTTTTTTTTTTTTTTTGCAGTGGTACAAATATTGAGAACAAGTGTTATAATTGTAACCAGAGCATACTAACTTTCCTTTCATACTTTACTCTAATAACATTGCATAAGCTAGAAAGTCACTAATAGTCCATAAGAAGGTTTCACACATTTGAAAGGAATGCTCATTAGATGCATCATTTATATCATAACCAAAATCTCATAGCCCTTTCAAATCTTGAATTAATGGTTGCAAAAACACATTTATGTATTTTCATGGTGAATTTGGGCCTATAATGATCATAGATAGCATCATGTATTCTAGTTTCATACACAACTATTGTGTGAAGTTGTAATTAATCAGGACTATTGGTCATTTGCATTAAGAAATGCTTATTGTTTTGAAAGGATTGAACCCATCGCTGCCAAAACATAGTCTTACATTTCTAAGGTCATTTTTAAAATTTGGATGCAGAGAATTTAAAATTTCCCAAACTTGGCCATTAGTAAAATGCATCATATTACCATTCTTAGGTTAATGTTTTACATACCAAACTATATCATGGGTCTATGAAAAGTCTTTGAAGTATAGATTTTAAAGGAAAATATCTTAGAATTTTGATTGGAATGTTATGGAAATTTAAGGACAAAGAAGTGACATAATTTCCTCCAAGATCCCTAATTCTCTTCCTTCCAGAAACCATAGAAACATTATAGGTATCCACATTCTGATGCTCATCCTACAATCATTAGGACACACGTGACTCTTTTTCATGTTAAACCTTATATCTTTTGCCATGTTTTTAGTTTCATTAAATGAACAAGGTACTTGCTTCAGGGAATGCCTCCTTTATTAAGTCCAAAATTTCTTAAAATGTTGCATTACTAAGGTCATGGAGACATTTAAGAAGATACAATCTAATTGTGAATAAAAGTCAAAAGGTTCTTACAAGTGGCATTTAATTCTTGTTGTGCTTCTTCCATAAGTTCGTAAAACTTTTTAATAAATAAAATAAACAAATTAATTAAATAAAATAAATTATAAAAATATTGAATACTAAAAGTGCAATTCCAAGTTCATTCACAACTATAATATTCAATGATTTTGATTACTTGTAGCAGTATTTCAATTCTAATGGAACTATCAATCCCATATAACAAAAGTTTTGTTACCAAAATTTTCCTTTAAATATTCACTAAGCAAAATAAACTCTTTACTTAGACTCTAATCATTATGCCCATAGAATAAGCTCTTTAGAGTAATATACTAGTACCTTAAGAACTAGGAAAATAGTTTAATGAAAGTAACAATCAAACAAGCTTAAATCATTTATCCTAGGTTAAGTTATTCATAACAATAAAATGAAAACTTATCCATAATCCCTTATTGTTATTCACTACTTAATGATTAGGAAGAGGATAAAAATGGATCATAATTCTTAATTCCAACAATTAATATTTATTTAATCAATTCATTAGGCCTAACCAAATTAATTAAACAAAAAATTATTTAACCATTAAATTAGGCTAACTTAGATAATTCCATAAGAAAAGAGAACTATGAACTAGAATAATCTATACCAATAAAGTCTCAAAAGTTTTGAAATCTCCTAAAACTATTAAAGAGCCTAAGTACACATTATAAGAAAAATGAATTCCTTCTAAAGTGATTGTTTGATTGTCTCCATCTCTCTTATTACTCAGAAAAGAAGGTTATTTATATCCTAAAATAAAACATACATAGTAGTTACTATCAAACCCTAAAGAATTAGGGTTTCCTTAATCTTCCATAATTCATTTATGGGTTTTAAACTCATTTTGGACTAGATATAGTCAGATTTAGGATTTGAATTAATCAAGCAAGTTGTAGTTTTCCTCTCTAGCTTTCAAATGCAACGAGACTTGCCCAAAACAAATCTCAAGAGCCCACATTTTGAGATAAAAATTGAGACCAACTTAGTCCAACCTATGATAGATTCTAGAGTGACTTCTCCATATTTTTGAACCATTAAACAACCAGTTTGGGTTTGGGTCTGTTCATAACAATTGAAAATCTGAATGTGTACTTTAATTTAGGCTTTTCAATCACCTAATTTAGACATCTAAATCTCAAGTTATGACCATTTAATATTGTAGTGCTCAAACAAGAATCCTACTTCAATTAGGAAGACACTTCAGTTTTCTACCTTATCTTCCAAGTAACATCTTAAGGCCCAAACAAACTTGGATTGGGACTCTGGACCTCTATATAAAAAATTTGAGATGTCCGCTATTAACTTCACTAAAGACCACTTTTCCAATCTAAACCTCTAAGTTAGTGGAAAACCTAAAAGAAGCAACAAGGTCAAAATGGAAAAATGCTAAAATTTTTCCCACTAGAAGTATACATTCTTAAAACTTTCTTAAAACATACTAGTAAAAAAAATAAAATTCTAATCATCTTAAATAGGTATAAAACTCATTAAAAACAACTAATTGTGAAAGGGAATAAACATAATAAATTTTTACTCATTAAATTCCCCCACACTTAAATTTTGCACATCTTTAAGTAAAATAAAGTCAACTCAAAAGAACAATAAACTATACCCTAGTTATACCTTAGAAAATCATTGCAATGCATAAGCTCATTATGTTCAATTTTCAACTAACATACACACCTAACTTTAAAATGCAACAATGTTAAATAAAATAACAACAAGCATACTTGTATCTTTTCCTCTCTATCCACAATTACCTTCAATTAGTTAATACAAGTCTTGCAACTAACATAACTGAGTCATGTATAGTTCACCTATCAAACATTCCTCTTTACTACTACAAGCCCTTATAAAAGTAGTAAAGTAAAACATAAAATAGATATTCTTCCTTAAGATTTACCTTGAAATTAGGAAAAATACATCAAAGTGCTTTACATACTAATGTTAAAGTCACCACTTAATGGGAATGTCAACACTTTTTATGAAGTACCCTTAGTTACTAGACAACTTTAATAGTAGAGTAGAATTAGACTTTGCATTTTTTTTACAACCCTATTTACTTAAACCCAAGTTTAGAACTAGCTTAAGAAGAATAGTTCCAAGACAAACCACACACTTCTCAACCATACTTCATCACAAAACTCACACAACTTCTCAAAAAGTATTGTTTTAATTGAGTATTAACAAATCAAATACACTTACTCTTATTTTACAAGACATTGCTAACATCCTAAGTTAGGCAATATATCACAAAAATAACCTTGTGGCCTTTTTGGAGCTTTAGATTTGCACAGATCTATAGTCCTTCTTTCTAGACAAAGCTTATTAGTTCACCATAGGCAAATTGATGATAAGGAATTTGACCATTATACTGAGGTTGTAGTTTAGATCTTACCTTATTGCTGAGTAGCCTTGGTAATCCTACCAAAAACTTTTCTTTCCAAAGAACTCGATTTGCATTGTCTTGCTACATGACATGCATTAGAAACAAATTTTTGTCCTAATAGAAATTGTGCAAATATTTGCATTTAAGATTGGATAAGAGTTCAACATTCTTATCCTTTAGGTGACATGGATCACCAATAAAGTGCTTTGTTATGGCAAAGATAAGACTTGCCACAACATTGGGGAGTTTTTTTTGGTTATTATCAAGGAGAGGTTCACCATGAACATCACTCTTGATCGCTCGGAAAATGCTGTTGTGGTCAGTAGGAGTGAGTATATGATCTAACCAACCTTTGAGCTATCTTGAGAATCTTGCAACAAGGATCTCAGCGATGGTGTGGTCAAAAGTATGACTATGGGTCTTGTATGCATTGGACACCATGGTCATTTATTGAAGGAGATTTAGAATTTGATGTTCAGAATATCCATCAATGTTCCACTCATAAATTGAATTGGAACAATATTTTGATTAAGAGCCATGGGTCTGGGATAGTACATCTTTGAAGATGTTTCTAATTGTTCCACTTTGAGATATTGTACCTTTAATGATTCTATGTCTAACACAAAAGCTTGAGATGAGCCATCATCAAGTGTAGTCAATGTCTGAACCTCTTTGCTTATTGATGCTTTGAGTTTAAATTCCTTTAGAGCTTGTAGGCTAAGGGTTTAAAAATGGATTTTGTTGAAAACTCTATAGTAGAGGTAGCAAATTTTGAAATTTCTTTTGAAATTGAAAAACTTGATACAATGGCATCCATGTTTAAGAGTTGGTTGCCAATTGTTTGTAAAATTTTATTTGTATAATTATTTTGTTCAATAAGCTTTTGTATATCTTTTGTTCAAAAATTCTCATGTTCTCTATTTACTTTGAATGGTGACATAAGAATAAAAGAGCCATTATGCTTGAATTGGATTTCACATGATGGAGGATGAACTAACTCTATTTTTGAGCCATTCATTAACTTGCATTATTCTTATTAAATTTGTGCTTGTAATTCGTCTTCCTTTTTGAAATATGACCATAGGTACTCATATCCCCATTGAAAATAGTACTCATCAAACCGATCAAAGAATAAAACATGCTTTTTATTTCTGGTCATCTAGTCATAATAATCCTAGTAGACTTCCAATTTTTTCTCATTTTGAAAATTTTTGAAAAACCATTCTCTCTTTTTAGCATTATGTTGGCTGTAAAATTCTTTTCTTAAATTTTCTTTTTTAATCACAAAATGATTTTCCAAAACATGGAGCTCAAGATGTATCTTAGGCTTAATAGCAAATTGGACGTGTGATGCTGAGGCTCCAGAAGATTCCGGGGATTCTTATTGTGGTGATGCATAATGGCTTAAGGGACCTATCCATGTAGATCGACACCTCCTGTATTGTTAGTTTGAGCATAAGTGTTAGATGCTTGTTTCGCAGAAAGGCTACATTGCAAATAATTTGAGATTTTGGTTTCTTGATCTTCATCCTTACTAGATTTGGATCTAGCACTTGTGGAATGTCTAGCAAAAGATATGCTAACATTGCCATCTCTATGCTAAGTAATCCTATTGACATCTGTTGCCAAAGGAGGCTTTGGGGTATAAACATTTTCAAGTTTCTATGTGTCAAGCAGATTTACCTTGTGCCATTTGATATACTTGGGTGTTTGGAGGTTAGCTCTGTGCATGTCTGTTTCCCATAGCACTGTTTCTCTGCGGGCTCTATGATAGAGGGCTTTGGTGTTGAATGCTGTTTTCATAGCCTTATAATGTATCCTGTACATTAGGCTTGTTGTGAAGCTTGATTTGCAAGGTAAGAACATCAAGAATATTCCTTTCATGCAAAGACTATGAAATTTGGAAAACAATTGAAATAAATTGGACTACAACGTAGGCCTGCTTTGCTAATACCTAAGAGAGAATCATCAAAGTTTAGAAGATGACAATCTCTAAGGGCAACAAGAATAGAAGTATCCAACCCTTCCCTAGAGAAGGGCTTGATTCCTACCTCGATGAGGCCAAAGTGCAGGAAATTGTAATGCTTTTGGTGATGAATTATAGAGTCAGAGAAAAGAAGCTTTATCACTTCAAAGGAATTGTAAAGATGGTAGTCCTGTTCCTCCATCTTGATTACGTGATCATCTTGTAGGAACACAAGCCTAAGGTATAAAGATGGATATGGACACCACACTCCAAAAAAAAGAAGGGATTTAGGAGTGATAAGTTAGATTGAATGCTAAAAGAAGAGTTAGTTTTTAATAAGTTCTTTGGTTCTTGAAAGAACTGAAGGAGAAAATTCTCACTTTTATTTTCTCTCATTTTTTTTTCTTTTTTTAACAACAATATACCCCTATTTGATTTAGGAGTTGCCCTATTTTATAATAAACTTCTATTTAAGAGTGGAGTTTATTGTAACCTTGACTCATTAAGTACTTCCATCAAATTAATAAGGCCTTAGACCACATTAAGATATGTTTTTCCATCCTTCAAGCCTGAATTAGCTTTTTTTTAGGAACAAATTTCATCAATCAGCTTGCTAAGTCTTCGTTCATCCTTTTAGCTCTTGAACATTTTATTAGTCCTTCTTGAATGCTCCATGGATCCTTAAAAGCCCTCCATGCATTAACTTCTCCAAGGATCTCATCATTTCCCCTTTCCTTAAAGGGATTCATCCTCAAATTATTACTTGCATCAAAAGGAGAAAGATTATAAACATCAAATGTTGCACTCACATTGTACTCACTAAAAAGGTCCAACTTGTAGGCATTGTCATTAATTCATGCCACCACTTGAAATGGACCATCTCCTATAAGCTACAACTTTGAATGCCTCTAAGCCAAGAACCTCTCCTTGTGCATATGCACCAAAACTCAATCACTAGGTTTGAATACCACATTCTTTCTCCCTTTGTTGGCATGGGATGCATATTGCTATGTTCATTTTGCAATTTATTGCCACACCTTCCCATGCAACTTCTTTACCATTTTGGCCTTACGCCCACCATCATCAACAAGTAAAAGCATCAAATCTAAAGGAGTCAAAGGATTTAAACAATACATAATTTGAAATGGAGAGTAATTGGTAGTAGATCTGAGAGAAAGAGTAAAGTTGGGGTAACAAGAAAATAAATAGATCCATCACTTAGACTAGATTCTATTACTCCTAATAAGGTGTCATGAAACCTATTATGTCTTTAGTCTCCAACATAAATTATGATAGAGTTATTTAAACCTAATCTTGTGGCCAACTTCAAAGCTACTTGAATCATGCCAATATGGGGAAATTTATATTTCCTCTAGTGTGAACTAATAAGTTCTTGGGATAACAAGAAAAAAAATCATCAGGACCTTGAGATAAGGGTAAAGCTTCTTCAATTGTTCTAATAACATAGTTAGATTTAGATCAAAAAAAAAAAAAAAAACTACCACTCAATATATATATGTGACAATGAGGATGATGGTAATTTCCAGTTCTAAAGATAAATATCATTTATATTTTCATTGATTATAATTTCTTAATTTTTACTATTAGAGTGCCAACTTTGGTGAAGTTTTTCCATGTGTTGTAGAATCATTGTCAGTGGTTTACACCAAAAGCACTCAATGCCTAGCCACAGCTCACATGAGGTAAAAATGAAAACATGGCTTAGGTTTTAACTATAACTCATAATAGATACATCAATAGGTTTGGCTCTAATACTCTAAATCAGTATTAAGAATTAATACCTTTAAAATAATTTTCAAAAACAACAGAAGTATTAAACACGATTGATTAGAGTAAGCTTGATATTAAATACAAGCTATCATAAGTCATTATTTGTAATGATGGTTGATGTTTAGAAATTCCTTTCACTATTAGGAAGTCATTTCTTACACATGCTATAACCAATAAAGAAAATAGATGATGACGCACAAATGCAGAGATTGACAGAAAATTTACTTCCATTCTTCATTATAGAGAAATTGATTTGATTTAGAAAAAATTTAAAGGAATGAAAGATTCTATAGTTCTCTAACTAATGAAATTACTTATAAGCATTTACAACAGAAACTTAAAACTCCTTTAATTAAAAAAAAAAAAGATACAAGGAATACATAAAGAAATAGAATAAAAAAATGAAAAGGTGTGGTCTCATTGATTGAGAATTAAGCCATTCAATATCTTTAAGGGAAAGCTAATGAAGATCAAGGACTCATTTACTTGATGAAACTCAATGGGTTCCAAGTACCAAAGGTCTGCAAACATGCTTGTTCCAATGGATATAAAGTTTTGCAGAGACACAAAAATTAATCTTACCCTCATTTTGTGTAAATGAGTCATTGCAATGAATGGAGAAGTCTTGTTATAAAAAAATAAAGAGAGTCTTGTTATTTTGGAATTAAACCATTCAATACTTATAAGGAAAGCTAACAAAGATCAATGACAACTTCATGGATTTAGTGTACCAAAGATGTACAAATGAGCTTCTAGCTATAAGTACAATGTTTGTTATTGTCACAAATGATAATTATGAGATCATTTTGTGTGAATGAGTCATTGCAACAAAAAGAGAAGTCTTGTTATCAAAAAATGAAGAGATAGTCTCATTGTTCAAACATTAAACCATTGAATACCTATAAGGAAAGCCAAAGATCAATTAATAATTTACTTGATGGAATTCAATGGGTTCAAAGTACCAAAGGTGTGCAAACATGCTTAATCACATGAATATAATGTTTTATGTAGACGCAAAAGTTAATTTCGCCATTATTTTGGGTAAATAAGTCCTTGTAATGAAGGAAGGAGCCTTGTTAGTTAGAAATGAAAAGAAGGCCTCATTATTCAAGAATTGAAGCACTCAGTATATATAAGAAATGGTAATCTAGACCAATCACACCTTTCTTTGATGTAATTAAATGGATATAGAACACCAAAGATGTACAAATGAGCTTATTACAAAGAATATAATGATTATTATTGGCACAAAAGTTAATTACAAAATCATTTTAGGTGAATGAATGTAATTTTATTGTGGAAGCAAAAGTTAATTTCAAGATCATGTGTGAATGGCTTCTTACAATGGAATGAGAGAAACAAAGCAATTTTAACAATCCATGAAGTGATATTCTCACCTTTCATGCAATGAACCATTCCAACCATGTGAGAAAACCTAATCATGATCAATTACACCTATGTTTGATGGACTTTAATGGATTTAGACTATAAAGTTGTATTGATGTGCTTGGTGCAAGGAATCTAATGTTTGGTGCAGATACAAAAATTCATTTCATAATGATTTTGTATAAGCAACTCCTTAGAATGAAAAAAGTTGCTTTCTTAGCAAGAAATGAAGTGATAATCTAATCTTTCATGCAATGAACCATTCCAACCATGTATAAAACTCTAATCAAGATTAAGGACCTCTATGTTTGGTGGATTTCAATTGATTTATTTAGACTACCAAAATTGTACTTTTGACCTAAGCAAGGAATCTAATGTTTGGTGTAGATACAAGATTTAATTTCATGATTATTTTGACTACAAGAGTCTTTGCAATGAAAAGAGAAGCCATATTAGCATGAAATGAAGTAGGGTCATACCCTTTAGGAATTGAATTATCGCTTAGGAATTCCACCATTCAATTTCTAAAAGAATAGCTTGTCAAGATCATTGACTCATGATCATTTTTTCTAGATGAGTCCTTTCAATGAAAGAGGAAACCATATTAGCATGAAATGAAGTATAGGTCATACCCTTCAAGATTGAACCATTCAATCCTTGGAAGAATAGCTAATCAAGATCAATGAGTCCTTTGTTTGATAGACTTGAATCGATAGATTGCCAAAAATGTATTCATGTGCATATTACAATGAATCTAATGTTTGGTGTAGACAAAATGATTCATTTCATGATCATTTGTCCTGATGAGTCTTGGCAACAAAAGGACAAGACTTGCTAGCAAGAAATGAAGTGGTGGTCTCATCTTTTACAAATGAGCTTATTGCAATGAATATAATATTTTGTGTTGACACAGATGTTAATTTCACCATCATTTTTTGTAAATTTGTCCATCTAATAAAAAGTCAGGTCTTATCATGTAAAATTGATGAGACAGTCTCATTGTTTGGAAATTAAACTAGTCAATACCTATAAGGAAAACTAATAAAGAACAAATACTCATTTTACTTGATGGAATTCAATGTGTACAAAATACCAAAGTTTTGCAAGAGTGCTTGTTCCAATGATTGTAATGTCTTGTGTAAACAAAAATGTGCTTTTAGGTATTGAGTGTTTCAATTACTAAATAATCAAATCATCTCTTCATTTCAAACTAACAAAGCTCCTTCTTTCATTGCAAGCACTCATTTACACAAAATATGTATAAGAAAAGGTAATCTAAACCAATCACACCATTTTTTAAATAGAATTCAATAGATTTAGTGTACCAAGGATGTATAAACGAGCCTATTGCAATGAATATAATGTATGTTGTTGACACCAAAGTTAATTAATTAAGTGATCCTTTTGTGTGAATGAGTCCTTGCAATGATGAAAGGGTCCTTGCTAGCTAGAAATGAAGAGATAGTCTCGTTAAGAAAATGAAACTCTAAATATGTATTTGAAAAGGTAATCTAGACCAACAAAACCTTTTTTTTTGATGAAATTCAATGGATTTAGAGGACCAAAGAGGTGCCAACAAGCTTGTTGCAATGAATATAATATTTTGTGTAGGCACTAATGTTAATTTCACTATCATTTTGTGCAAATTTGTCCTTCCAATTAATAGTGAAGTCTTATCATGAAAAATTGAAGAGACAATCTCATTGTTTAGGAATTAAACAATTCAATACCTATAAGGAAAAGTGACAAAGATTATTGACTCATTTCACTTGATGGAAATTAATAAGTATAGAGTACCAAAGGTGTGCAAACATGCTTGTTCCAATGAATATAATATTTTTGGTACACACAAACATGATGATACATATTAAGTGTTTCAATTCCTAAATAATGAGACTGTCTCTTTATTTCTACTTAACAAAGCTTTGTTATTCATTGCAAGCACTCATTTACATAAAAAAAAATCTGTACAAGAAATGGTAATCTAGACCAATCACACCTTTTTTTTTGATGAAATTCAATGGATTTAGAGTACCAAAGAGGAAGAAATGAGCTTGTTGCAATGAATATAATGTTTTATGTAGACACAAAAGTTAATTTAACTATCATTTTGCATAAATTTGTTCTTCTAATGAAAAGTGGAGTCTTGTCATCAAAAATTGAAGAGATAGTCTCATTGTTTAGGAATTAAACAATTTAATACCAATAAGGAGATAATAAACACCAATGACTCATTTTACTTCATGGAATTCAATGGGTACAAAGTATCAAAGTTGCACAAACATGCTTGTTTTGATGAATATAATGTTTTGTGTAGACATAAATGTGCTCATACATATCAACTATTTCAATTCCTGAATAATGAGCTTATTTCTTCATTTCAAACTAACATGGCTTCTTCATTTGATAGAAGCACTCATTTACATAAAATATGTACAAGAAATGATGATCTAGATCAATCACACTAGTTTTTGATTGAATTCACCAAAGATGTACAAACGGGCTACTTTCAATGAATATAATGTTTTGCATTGACGCAAATGTTAATTTCATCATCATTTTGTGTAAATTTTTCCTTCCAATGATAAGAGAAGTCTTGTGAAAAATTAAAGAGGCAATCTCATTATTTATGAATTAAACCATTCAACAATTGAAAGGAAAGCTAATAAAGATTAATGACTCATTTTACTTGATGGAATTCAATGGGTATAGAGTACCAAAGGTGTGCAAATGTGCTTGTTCCAATGATTATAAGGTTTTGTGTAGGAACAAACATGCTTAGATGTATTGAGTATTTCAATCCCTAAATAATAAGATTGTCTCTTCATTGTTAACTAACAAAGCTCCTTCTTCCACTCACTTACACAAAATATGTATAAGAAATTACCATATAGACCAATCACACCATATTTTTGATGGAATTTAATGGATTTAGTGTACCAAAGATGTACAAATGAGCTTGTTGCAATGAATATAATGTTTGTTATGGACAAAAAAGTTAATTATGAGATCATTTTGTGTGAATGAGTCCTTGTAATGAAGGAAGGAGCCTTGTTAGCTAGAAATGAAGTGATTGTCTCATTCATGAATTGAAACACTAAATATGTATTTGAAAAGGTAATGTAGACGAATCACTTTTTTTTGTTGATGAAATTCAATGAATTTTGAGTATGAAAGATTTACAAATGAGCTTCTTGCAATGAATATAATATTTTAAGTAAACAAAATTGTTAATTTCATCATCATTTTTGTAAATTTGTCCTTCCAATGATAAAAGAAGTCTTGTTATGAAAAATTAAAGATGCAGTCTCATTGCTTAGGAACTAAACCATTCAATTCTTGTTAGGAAGGCTAATAAAGATAAATGACTCATTTTACATAATGGAATTCAATGGGTATAGAGTACCAAAGGTGTTCAAATAAGCATGGTTATAAGGTTTTGTGTAGACACAAACATGCTTATATGTATTGAGTGTTTTAATTCCTAAATAATAAGACCCAACTCTTTATTTCTAACTATCAAAACTCCTTTTTTTTGTTGCAAGCACTCATCTACACAAAATATGTATAAGAAATGGTACTCTAAACCAATCACACCATTTTTTGATGGAATTCAATGGATTTAGTGTACCAAAGATGTACAAACAGCACTGTTGCAATAAATATAATGCTTTTCGTTGACACAAAAGTTAATTATGAGATCATTTTGTCTAAATGAGCCCTTGCAGTAAAGAAATGAACCTTGTTAGCTAGAAATGAAGAGAATGTCTCATTCAAGAATTGAAACACTAAATACATATTTGAAAATGGAATCTACACCAATCACACCTTTTCTTTTTTTTGATGAAATTCAATGCATTTAGAGTTCCAAAGTTATACAAATGAGCTTATAGCTATGAATATAATGTTTTATGTAAACCCAAATGTTGATTTCATCATCATTTAGTGTAAATTTGTCCTTCAAATATAATGAGAAATCTTGTCATGAAAAATTGAACAAATAGTCTCATTGTTCAAGAATTAAACCATTCAATACCTATAAGGGAAGGTGTGCAAATGTGCTTCGATCCAATGAAAGTAATGTTTTGAGAAGACACAAAAATGCTTATACATATTGAATGCTTCAATTCCTGAATAATGAGAACATCTCATCATTTCTAGCTAACAAAGCTTCTTCTTTCATTGCAAGCTCTCATTTACACAAAATATTAATAAAAAAAATGGTAATCTAGACCAGTTACACCAATTTTTGATGGATATAGAGTACTAAAGATTTACAAACAAGCTTTTTGCTATGATTATAATGTCTTGTGTAGACATAAATGTTAATTTCATCATCACTTTGTGTAAATTTATCTTTCCAATGATAAGAAAATTTTTGTTATGAAAAATTGGCTTAGGAATTTAACCATTTAACACTTGTAATTGATCAATGACTCATTTTGCTTGATAGAATTCATTGGATTTATTGTACCAAAGGTGCACAAATGAGCTTGTTGTAATAAATATAATGTTTATTGTGGACACAAAAGTTAATTTTGGGATCATTTTGTGTGAATGAGCCCTTGCAATGAAGGAAGGAGCCTTGTTTGCTAGATATGAAGGGATGGTCTCATTCAAGAATTGAAACACTCAATATGTATTTTAAAAGATAATTTAGACCTAATACAACCCTTTTTTTTTTTGAGATTCAATGAATTTAAAGTACTAAAGATGTACAAATGTTAATTTTGCCTTCATTTTGTGAAAATTTGTCCTTCAATGAAAAGAAAAGACTTGTTATGAAAAATTGAAAAGACTTGATATGAAAAATTGAAGAGGCAATCTCATTGTTTAGGAATCAAACAACTTAGTACCCATTGAATTCAATCAATGAAGTGAAGTTACCCATTGAACATCTAATAAAGGTCAATGATGCATTTTACTTGATTGAATTCAATGGGTACAAGGTATCAAAGGTGTGCAAATGTGCTTGTTCCAATGCAGAAGTTAATTTCACCCTTATTTTGTCAAAATGAGTGGTTTGAGATAGAGGAATTAAACAACAAAAGCAAGAGTCTTGTTAGTTAGAAATGAAGAGATAGCCTCATTATTCAGGAATATAATGAGATAGAGGAAAAGGTAAAAGCGTTATTTTACTCTTCTAAAAACACCTTAAAAGGACAATATTTTTTTATGACCTTTAATCAAGGACAACAAAAACTTTGGTATCAAAGGCATAAAAAATATATTTGCTAAAATGGGTATTGATGATATTTTTATTTATATTCAAAATATTTATAATATTCAATGAAAACTTTTTCCTAATTTTTTGGCATCAAAAAACTGCCTAATCCTTGAAAAAGCTTACCAAGAGTATTTAACCAAAAAGGGCAAAAGGGTTAATAATATTTGCCCTCCTGCTTTAAGTCTTTCTTTAAAAATTGAGGAAAGTGAGATTATAGATTCACCTTTTAAGGCCAAGTGTTGTAATATAGTAAGACAATTGTACTAATTTGTATCTTAATTGGTGGGCTCTCAATTGATTAGAATAGAGGAAAAAGTCAAAAAATAATTTCACAAATGGGACTTTATTCCTAAGCCTTTGGTTAAATTAGAAATAAAAAAAGGGTTTTATTTAAATCCCTATCCTCTAAAGATATTAACTATAATATGACCAATAGTAGTTCTGAAAAAATAGTTCTAGTGGAGGAAATAGTTAAATGACTTAATAGCCTTGGTCTAAAAGCTAAAGAAGCTATTGTTCTAGAAGAAAAAAAAAAAAAGATTAAATCTGATGATAAAGGTGAAAATATCAGAGAAGACTTAGAAGAGTTAGATCAACTTCAACAAATGTTCTTATTAGAACAACAACTATTTGAGAGTAGTCCTTTTCATACGAAGGAACCTCTTTCTATTAATAAAATAACCTTTAATAATGTTCCTACTATGTTATGCTATCCAAGATCAATACATGTTGACTTCTTATTGAAAGAATAATTAGAGTACAATTATGCTCAATATGACGATAGTAGTATAGTTGAATGGAATCTTGATGGTGTGATTGAACCTGAGATTCTAATTTTGTTGCATTACATGATGATGTTTGTAACTATTTCTAAAACAAAGAGTAATTCTGAGCCTCGTTTTGCTCAAATCATAACAAGTAGGTTACCTACCTGATTTGTTGAGAGAGTTAAAATTAGACTTAAAGCTAATCATTGTATAATATTTGATTATAATCACTACACCTATGGTGAGCTAGCTACTAAAGCAGTCACTAAAGGAATTAACTCTATAATGAAATTAAACTACATAAGTAGTTATAAAATGAGAAATTTCAAGGTAAAAGGGCTTTGGGTAGTTTTTGCTAGCAAATGGGTTATCCAAGCATAAAATATCCCAATAAACCAAAAAAGAGAGGTTATCAAACTTATATGCAATTAAAAACTTCTTATGAGAAAAAAGGAATAGAGCAAAAAAAAAAATGCTCATAAAGCCAAAACCAAACAAATCAATTGTTTGCTATAAATGTGGCAAAATATGACACTATTCAAATAAGTGCAAAACAAAGCAAAATATTCAAGAGTTAGCTCTTGATGAAGGTCTTAAAAAATCCTTGACGCACATTTTCTTAGTAAAAAGTGATTCTAGTGAATCAAATTTAGAAATTGAAGTTCTTGAAAAAGATAATTCTTTTGAGTCTGATTTAGACACTAGCTACAAAGGAAAATGTGATCCCTATCAAGCTATGTGTAAATATAATGGCTTATTAGTCTTAACAAAAGTAGATAACCTCATTTTGGATCTTATTGACAAAATTACAAATCCAAAAGACAAACGAGAACAACTAGAAAAATATTTACATCTAACAAAAGATCATATGCTAGTTTTAGCCAACAAATTGCTAAAACAAAAGAAAGTTATAGTTTAAAAGCTACCTTACATAGAATAAATGAATGCACTTCCAGCATAAAAACTAGAGAGGAACCAACAATTATGGAGCTTAAAGTTGACATTAAAGAATTAAAAATTGAGCTTAGAAAATTAAAAGATAGGATTTTTATCCTAGAGACTATTACTAAAGGTAAAAAAGAAAGTAATTTAGATCTACCAGACACTTTGTTGAAAGAAGATGAGTTAGAAACTCTT
Organism: Rhizophora mangle; assembly: GCA_037832345.1. Taxonomy (NCBI): domain Eukaryota; kingdom Viridiplantae; phylum Streptophyta; class Magnoliopsida; order Malpighiales; family Rhizophoraceae; genus Rhizophora; species Rhizophora mangle. The sequence continues at coordinate 322,487 of JBAPLJ010001326.1, forward strand.
TAACATGTTAATCTTATTGATAGGGTTATGGGTGATAATAGAAATGTTATGCCCTTTGGATTTTAAAAAAATTACTCTTTCTAAATTTCAAAAAATTATGAACATAAATTTAATGCTTATTTTGCATTTATTCTTGTTTATAACGATGATGTATTATTATTTTTTTCTAATACCAGCAAACAACATTTTAAGCATTTAAATACTTTTTTAATTATCATGAAATGGGTAGGTCTAGTTGCTTCTTCTAAAAAAATGAAGTTATTTCAAACCAAGATTTGCTTCCTTGGTCACTTCATTGAAAATGGAATTATTATGCCCATAAATCAAGCAATTGAGTTGCCTCTAAATTTCTTGATGAAATTAGGGACAATCAATAGTTGTAATGCTTTTGCAAGTTTGAATTGTCTTTCAAAATTTTCTAAAGAGTCAACTTATGATGATAAACCCTTATTTGAAAGGCTTAAAGGGAATCCTCCGTACTAGATGGATCACCATAACTTTCCTATTATTACAACAAAAATACAAGAAGTTCAATTGGCAATGTATTCTTTGATATGTGCAAAAATCCCTAGTACTTTCTAGAGTGGGAATAAACATATTGTGGAATTGCTTTATGAGTTGATTTTTAATGAAGTCAAATTCTTACCAAAGCTAGGTCCATTACTTTAAGGCTTAGAGATTTAGAAATTTGTAAAACAAAAATTACTGAACTCTTAAAGAAAAGGCTTATTAGAAAAAGTAATGGCCCCTAAGGTTGTCTTGCATTTTATGTAGAAAATGCAACTAAATTGGAATAAGAAGTTTTAAGATTGGTAATTAATTACAAACCTTTAAATAAGGTTTCACACTAGATTGGGTACCCAATACCTAATAAAAATAATTTACTTAACTAGCTTTATGAAGCCAAAATCTTTTCAAATTTTGTTATGAAATATGGTAATTGGAAAATCTTGATTGCATAAGGAATTGAAACAAAGAAAGCTTGTTAGGAAGAAATGAAGTGACGATTTCAATTACTCTTTTGTGTGATGGAAATCAATGGATTAATAATGTGAATGTCATAAGGTAGCTATTGTAGTGATTAACATATACTAATGATAATTTTATGATCAATTTGTGTGAATGAGACCTTACAAGTAAATGAGAAAACTTATTAACAAGAAATGAAGTGATTTCATTCTTTTAGAATTGAACCATTCAATACTTGCAAGAAAGGATGATCACAATCAATAACTCCTTTGTTTGATGGAATTCAATGGATTTAGAGTGCCAAAGTCATAAGGTTGTTTTTGTTGTGAGTAATATAAAGTTTGGTGCATACACTGATGTTAATTTTATGATCTATGAATGAGTCCTTGCAACTAAGAGAGAAAGCTTGTTAACAAGAAGAATGAAGCAATAGCTTCTTCTTGAATTGAACCATTCAATGCCTATAAGAAAGGATAATTATGATAAATGACTCATTTGTTTGAAGGAATTCAATGGATTTAAATTGTCACAGTTGTAAGGTCATTATTGTCATGATAAATATAATATTTGGCACATGCAAGAAACCCAAGAGCCTAGTTCACATTAACATAAATACAAATTCATCCATGTTGGGATAACATTAAAACTTGCTACCCAATTGGGTTTAAACAACTCAGCAATTATCTATGTAAGTGATAAACAACACAATCATTTTCATGACTCCTTATTAGGAGTAGTTGAAACAAGTTTAAGTGATGGACATATTTGGTTCTCATGTTTTCCAAACTTTACATTATCATATTCAAACTTGGAATTTTGATATTCATAACATTTAGAAGGAGTCTTGTTTGTTAGAAATGAAAAGATTGTCTTGTTATTCAAGAATTGAAACACGTAATACATATAAGAATAGGTAATCTAGACCAATCACACCTTTTTCCGATGGAATTGAATGGATTTAGAGCACAAAAGATGTACAAATGAGTTTGTTGCAATGAATATAATGTTTTATTGATAACACAAAAGTTAATTATGAGATCACAAAAAATGGAGTGATGGTCTCATTGTTCAAAAATTAAACCATTCAATACCTATGGGGAAAGCTAATAAATATTAATTACTCATTTACTAGATGGAATTCAATGGATTTAGACTATCAAAGGTGTACAAACATGCTTGTTCCAGTGAATACAATGTTTTATGTAGTTAATTTCATCATTATTTTGTGTAAATGAGTCCTTGCATTGAAGGAAGGAGCCTTGTTAGCTAGAGATGAAGAGATGGTTTCATTAAATTGGAAAAATCAATATGTTTAAGAAAAATGTAATCTAGATCGATCACACCATTTCTATGATGAAACTCAAAGGATTTAGGGCACCAAAGATATACAACCAAGTTTGTTGTAATGAATATCATGCTTGCTATTGACAAAATATAATTACAATATTAATTTGTGTGAATGTGTCCTTTCAATGAAAAGAGAAGTCATGTTATCAAAAAATGAGGAGAGGATCTCATTGTTCAAAAGTTAATTTCACCATCATTATGTGTAAATGAGTCCTTGCAACAAAGGAAGGAGTCTTATTAGCTAGAAATGAAGAGAAGGTCTCATTATTTAGGAATTGAAACATTAAATTGCCATAAGAAAAGCTAATCAAGTTCAATCTAACCTTTGTTTGAAAGAATTCAATGGGTTTAGAGTATGAAAGTTGTGTAGACAAGCTTGATGCAATGAATATAATGAATATAGATGTGCTTGTAATCAAAAAATGAAGAGACAATCACATTGTTTGGAATTAAACCATTCAATATCTATAATGAAAGCTAATTAAGATCCATGACTCTGTTTAATGAAATTCAAAGGATTCAAAGCACAAAAGGTATACAAATGTGCTTCATCCAATGAATAAAAGGCTCTTATGTAGACACAAAATTTAATTTCTCCCTCATTTTGTGTAAGTGAGTCCTTGAAACAAAAGAAGGAGCCTTGTTAGCTAGAAATAAAGAGAATGTGTCATTTTTCAGGAATTGAGACATTCAATATGTATAACAAAGGCTAATCAAGACCTCACACCATTTTTTGATGAAATTCAGTGGATTTAAGTACCAAAGATGTACAAACAAGCTTGTTGGAATGGATATAATGGGTGCTGTTGACACAAAAGTTAATTATGAGATCCTTTTGTGCAAATGAGTCATTGTAATGAAACAGGATGCATTGTTAGTTAGAAATGAGGAGACAATGTCATTATTCAAGAAGACACTCAATATGTATAACAAAAGCTAATCAAGGCCTCTCACACCTTTTTTGATGAAATTCAATGGATTTAAAGTACCAAAGATGTACAAATGAGCATGTTGGAATGAATATAATGGGTGTTGTTGACACAAAAGTTAATTATGAGATCCTTTTGCTAAAATGAGTCCTTGCAACTAAAAGAGATGCCTTGTTATCAAAAAATGAAGAGGGAGTCTCATTGCTAGAAAATTAAACCACTTAATACCTATAAGGAAAGCAAATCAAGATTAATGACACATTTGCTTTGATGGAAATCAATGAATTTAAGTACCAATGGCATACAAATGTGCTTGTTCCATTTTGTCCCCTTTGCAACACGTACAAATCTTTTGAGTCTTGCATAATATCATCTTGTTGAGTGAGTTGATTGGAATCTTTTGCTTGACTACTTTTTTGGTTGGTCTTTATCGGATTGTAAAATACTAGCCATCATCTCAATTAGTTGTTCTCTTGGCACAGTCTCGACTAGTGCATTAAGTATTAAAGCTAGAGACTTGACAGCTGGAGGATCAGGTCTTACAATGTTGATTCCTAAATTAATAACTCTTTTAGTAGGGTAAACCCCTTCTTAGAAATTTTCAAATTTTTCCCACCATGAAATGTTAATCCTTTGAACAAGCCATGGTACATGCTAAGTACTTTCTCCTAGGATATTAAACTGTTTGAAAATGATATTATAGTCCCATTTAATGATCCATGGAACATGATACAAGAAAGAAAAATTTGAGATTTTATTCCTCAAGTTGGGATTCTTTTCACAAAATTATTCATAAATAGTTTTCACTCTTAAAGGGAGTGTAATGGGATGTAATCCCCATTTAAGGAACCATATTTTAAACCAATTGGAAAATTTATCCTCATCATGAGGAGATTAATTTGAAGAAACCAACTAGATTTCTTTTGTGGGTTTTTTTAGAATAAAGATCTCTCCTAAGCTTCAATACAATTAAAATAATTGAAACTTTTAACCTTCCACTAGTTTTTTTAATTCTTTATAGGCTAGCAAATCTCTTTGCCATTCATTTGTCTAGAAAGATGATCCTTTTGATTTTAAATTTTCCATATTCCCAATCTTTGGTAGATCCATAACCAGGACCCTCATTCAATTGGTTTAATGATCACTGGCCTTGTCTCAAGAAGATTCTACTGATAATAATAGTAATCTTTCATAGTGGTATGAGGATACATGTTATATTTTAAATAGAATTTTCCAACCTCATAAGGTAGAAGTTAAGCATAGTTGGGTTCAATTGGACACAAGAAATCTATATACACTTTGGGATAAAAGAATATGTAAGCTTTTTATTCCTTATTTAGTTGTCGCTCATAAGTTCCATTTAATAAAGGATCTAATTCCTTGCTATTTTGACTTATTGAACTAGAAGCATCCTTAGGTGGTGAAATAATTGACTTTGAGGGGGACATAGGCCCTTGTAGCATAGTCCTCTTACTCACGAAGTGGTACCCTATAAAAATTCATGAGTTAGAAAGTCAAGAAAAGAATTTGTAAATATCAACATCAAAGGCTGATAATATTCCTTGCCGTCTAGCAAAGATTTGCTTTAAGGCTATATATTTGACATCTTTTAGAAGAACATCTTTAGCAACTTTACAATCAATTTTAATAAGAGATTTTTGATTTAATAAATTTCCTTCAAACTTTTGAATGCATAATACTACTGCAATAATTTCTTTCTTAATTGTAGAGTAATTAACTCTAGCTTCTTTCCAAATCCCAAAAGTAAAGTATATTATGCTTTCTTTGTGGTGAATCTTTTGTTTCAGTATTCCACCATATCCTTGGTCAGATTTTAAAGGCATATGGATGGGGAACAATTAAACATGGAAGTTCTTTAGTCTTTTGTTTTATTTTCTTAACTACTTGTGTATGAATGTGTGTTAATTTAGGAGGATTCTTTCTAAGTCTTTCAAATAAAGGTTTAGCATCATAAGCTAATTCTTTATAAAATTCTAAAATATAAGGTAGGCTTCCTAGAAATCTTTGCAATTGATTTTTTGACTCTAATTTCATTAAGAAATTTAAAATCAAATTCAATTGCTTGATCTATTGGAATTACACTATCATTTTCAATGAGGTGGCCGAGAAATGCAATCTAGGTTTAGAATAACCTAAGTTTTCTAGTAGAAGCTACAAAGCCTACCTTTTGCATTACAAATAATAAAATATTTATATGTTTAAGATGGAGAAGGCTCATCATCTAGGGCTCATCATCTAGGGGTTGCTGTTCTGATGAGAGAATATGTTGTAGTTGATTTATGTATTCTCAACTTAGGTGGATAAGTCCTTGCAACTAATGGAGAAAACTTGTTAGCAAGAAATGAACAAATGGTTACATTTTTTTAGAATTCAACCTTTCAATACCTACAAGAAGAGAAAATCAAGATTAATCACTTCTTTGTTTGATGGAATTCCATGGATTTTTAGGGCGATGGTCACAAGGTTATTGTTGTTGCGATTAATATAACCTTTGGTGTATACATTAGTGTTGCAATTAATATAATTATTTCTTTTAATTGTCTTATTTCTCCTTTAAATTCATTTATTTTAGGTTTAAGCTCTTGCATAGAGGGTTCTTTAGAAGTAGAATTAGAAATATATCCTTTAACTCTATGAATCACTATTTTAAGACTATTAGAAGTATCTTCTTTTGTTTAGACGAATAAGCCTTTGCTTTTTTTTTTAAGACCTTATAATAACTGCATTCTCCCTAACTCGTAATCAGAAGAGTGATCTTCTAGAAGGTCTAATTCTATATCTTTTTGATATAAATCATTGTCAAATAAGAAAATAGTCAAGAATGACCTTTTATGGCCTTTATCAATAGAAAGTTTTTAATCTTGTGTAAATAAGTCCTTGCAATGAAGGAAGGAGCCTTGTTAGCTAGAAATGAGGAGAAAGTCTTATTAGTTAGGAATTGAAACATTAAATAGCTTTAAGAAAAGTTAATCAAGATCAAACTAACCACTACTTCAAGAAATTCAATAGGTTTATAGTACCAAAGCTATACTAAGGAGCTTGTTAAAAATAATATAATGTTTACTATCAACACAAAAGTTAATTTCTTGAACATTTTGTGTGAATGAATCTTTGCAACAAAAGAGAAGCCTTGTCATTGAAAAATGAAGAGATAGTCTCATTGTTCCAAAATTAAACCATTTAATACCTATAATGAAAGCTAATCAAGATTAATGACTCATTTGCTTCATGTAATTTAATGGATTTAGAATATCAAAGAGGTACATATGTGCTTGTTCCCATGAATAGAATCTTTCATGTAGACACAAAAGAGAATTTTACCATCATTTTGAGTAAATGAGTCTTTGCAACAAAGGAAGGAGCCTTAATAGCTAGAAATGTGAAGAAGGTCTCATTATTCAAGATTCTAAACCTTCAATATGTATATGAAATGCTAGTTGACATCAATCAAAGCTTTGATTGATGGAATTTAATGGATTTAGGGAACCAAAGATGTGCAAACGAGTTTGATGCAAAGAAAATATTGTTTCTTATCAACACAAAAGCTAATTACGAGATCATTTTATATGAATTAGTACTTGCAATGAAAAGAGAAGCCTTGTTATCAAAATATAAAGAGGCAGTCTCATTATTTGAGAATTAAACCATTCAATATTTGTAAGGAAAGCTAAACAAGATCAATGACTCATTTACCTGATTGAATTCAATAGGTTCAAATTACCAAAGGTATGCAAATGTGTCAGTTCCAATGAATATAATATTTTCTCTTGATGCAAATGTTTATTTCACTATCATTTCATGTAAATGAGTCCTTGCAATAAAGGAAGGAGCTTTATTGGCTAGAGAAGAAGAGACAATCTCATTATTTAGGAATTAAAACACTTAATACATATAATGAAAGGTAACCTAGACCAATTAGACCTTTTTTTTTGATGGAATTCAATGGATTTGGAGTATAAAATTTGTACAAATGAGCTTGTTGAAAAGAATATGATGTTTATTGTCGACATAAAAGCTAATTGTTAAATCATTTTATGCAAATGAGTCTTCAACATGAAAGAGAATTCTTGTTATCGAAAAATAAAGAGACAGTCTCATTGTTTGAAAATTAAACCATTCAATACATATTAGGAAAGCTAATCAGAATTAATGACTCTTTTGCTTGTTATAATCTAATGGATTTAGAGTACCAAAAGTTTAAAGGCATGCTCCCTCCAATGCATAGAATGTTTTGTGTAGACACAAAAGTTAATTTCACCGTCATTTTATGTAAATGAGTCCTTACAACAAAGGAAGGAGCCTTGTTAGTTAGAAATGAAGAGAAGATCCCATTATTCTTGAATTTAGACACTGAAAATGTATAAGAAAAGCTAAATAAGACCACTAAAACCTTCTTTTTTGATAAAATTCAATGGATTTAAAGTACCACACATGTAGCAATGAGCTTCTTGCAATGAATACAATGTTTGATGTTGACACAAAAGTTGATAAGATCATTTTGTGTAAGTTCTTGCAACCAAAAAAGAGAAGCCTTGTTAACAAAGAATGAAGAGGTAGTCTCATTGTTCAAGAATTAAACTATTCAATTCCTATAAGGAAAGCAAATCAAGATCAATGCCTCTTGTTGTCAAAAACTGAAGGGATAATCTTATTGTTCAAGAATCAAACATTTGATACCTATAAAGAAAGCTAATCAAGATTAAAGACTCATTTTGCTTGATGGAATTTAATGGATTCATCATATCAAAGATGTGCATATGTGCATGTTCCAATGAATAGATTGTTTTGGGCAAAAAAAATTATAAAAACTAAAATTCACCATCATTTTGGGTAAATAAGTCTTTATAATGAAGGATGGAGCCTTGTTAGCTAGAAATCAACAATGTACATACATGCTTGTTCCAATGAATAGAATGTTTTTTGAAGACAAAAAGTGAATTTCACTATCATTTTGGGTAACTAAGTCTTCACAATGAAGGAAAGAGCCTTGTTAGCTAGAAATAAAGAGAAGGTCTCATTATTTAGGGTTTAAAACCTTCAATATGTCTAAGAAAAGCCAATAAAGATCAAAGCAAGCTTTTTTGTTTTTTGATAAAATTCAATTGATGTAGAGAACCAATGATGTGCAAAAGAGCTTGCTGCAAAAACAAAAGAAAAAGGAAAAAATGCCTCAATTTATTCAATTTAGAGAAAAAGGAGTCTTTGATATTCTCCATTGATGGAATTCAATGGATTTAGAATATCAAAGATGTACATATGTGCTTGTTCCAATGAATAGAATGTTTTGTGCAAACAAAAAGTGAATTTCACCATCATTTTGGGTAAATAAGTCTTTGCAACAAAGGAAAGAGCCTTGTTAGTAGAAATGAAGAGGACTCATTATTTAAGATTTCAAACCTTCAATATGTATAAGAAAGGCTAATCAAGATTAATCGAAGCTTTGTTTGATGGAATTCAATGGATTTAGAGACCAAAAACGTGCAAATGAGTTTGTTGCAAAAATAAAAGGAAAAGGAATAGTGCCTTAATTTATTCAAAAGGTTTATAAACTTAAAGAAAATCTTTTCCCGATTTTTCAACCCCTAGTAAGTGTCTAGCTCTTGAAAATGCTTATCAAAAATATTTGACAAAAAAGAGTAGAAGTGTTAGTAGCATTCATCCTCCAAATTTAAATCTATCTATTAAAACTGATGATAATAAGATTATTACTTCACCTTATAAGGTTGAAGCAACCACTAATGCCATTATATAGCAAGATAATTATAGTAATCTTTATCTTCAATTTGTTGGATCTTAGCTTATGCATATTGAGCAAAAAATTAAGCAAATAGCTCAAAATAGGGATGTTATTTCCAAACCTTTGGTTAAACCAAAAGTAGAAAAGAAGGTTTTAGTTAAACCTCTTTCATCGGAAGAAATAAATTACAAAATGGCAGATAAAAGTTTTACTAAAGAAGAAAAAGACTTAAAGGTATGAGATTAAAAGAAAAAGAAGTCATAGTGCAACAAAAAGGGGAACAGATTAAATTTCAAAGTGAGATAGAAGATTATATAGATCAATTACAAAATATGTTCTTATTAGATTAGCAACCTCTAAAGGATAAACCTTTTCCTTCTTGTGCAAAGGAACCTTTTAATAGTAAAATGACCTTTAATAAGGCTCATACAAAATTATATTATCTAATACCAACACTTGTTGATCTTGTATTAAAAGAAAAAGTTGATTATAATTATGTTGAAATATGATGGCAGTAGTATAGTGGAATGGAATTTAAAAGGTTAAATAAAATGTCAAATTCTCTTACTATTACATTATATGATGATGTTTGCAATTGTTGCTAAAACAAAGGCTAATTTTTACCTTGAGATTGCAAAAATAATGACAAGTAGATTTACCAAATAGCTTAAAGGCTAGTAGGAATTTTATTTGTCTAAGGAGGCAAAACAACAAATATTTTCTACAATTAAGACTAAATCTAAAGAATTTCTTTTTAATTATGTTAGTACACTTATTTATACTATTACCAATCATTTTATTGGTACTACCACTTTGCTAGTTGATAAGACTTATGAGCAACTCATCAATTTGAGATACCCTAGCACATTGCACTCTAGGTGGTATAAAGATGTATTCTTCTCTAGAGTCTTTACTTAAGAAGATAGCTAGAATATTTTTTGAAAAGAAAAAATTTTGTTAGAGTTACCTACCTTATTTGCAAAAAGAGTTAAGACTCAATTAAAATCCAATAATGCTGGAACTATTAATTATAATCAATATACTCATGGAGGATTAGTTACTAAAGTAGTAGCTAAAGGAGTTAAACTCTATAATGAGATGAAATTGCATAGGCAATTGCAAAATGAAAAAGCTTAAGGTAAGAAAGCTTTAGAAAGAGTAAGAGTTATTCAACCATTAGATATCCTACAAAAGAAAAGAGTTGGAGTGGGAGTTACTACCCCAATATTAAGAAAAAACAATTTGGTACAAAAGAAAAGGCCCCCATAATTAAAAGACTAGCAAGGAGACCTATTCTCTGCAAGAGAATTAAAGGACTAGTAAAAGTTTAAGACCTTTAATTATTTCGATTATATGGAAGCATGGGAAAAGCTTTGCTATATGAAAACTAGCAAAAGAAATTTAGCTACTAGATTCAAATCCATTTCACACATGATCTAAATGATTTCCTAATTAATTTAAAATTGGTTCTTTAAATGGGATTTTCATCTTATTACTTTACTCAATAAGGTAAGAACTTCTTATGAACAATTTTATGAATAGTTTTGTGAAGAAAATAATGATATAGAGATATGCTACTTTTTTTTTGCTTCCTAGTAGTGGTGAAGCATATTACTAACAAGCATGTTAGTAACTCTCAATGTTCTCTCATCATTTAAACTGAGCATGAAACCTCAGGGTTTCAACATATACTCATGGTCACAAAGATCTATACTGACAAAGATGGGGAGAAAGATATCAATGGTGATGGTCATGGTCATCATAAGGGTTTGGTCAGCACTTTTATTAGATTAATGATTTACAGATCTAAATGGTTTGTCTTGGTATTATATATCTTCATTTTTCTTCATTGCATCTCCATTAAATTGGTCACTTTGTCTCAATTATTTAGTAAAATTTGCCACTAAGGTGAAAGTCAACTTGAGTTTATGCCAAGGAGAAAAGTTCCTTTATAAATATACCAAGCTAATCCTACATTTTGTAATTAGTTAATTAATAATAACCATTTCACTTAACTTAGTAAAATAGTCTTTTATTGAATGTGATTAAATTGTGTTCTAAAGTAAAATTCTTTATCTAAATGCACTTGAAAATGACTTAGTTAAATCTTATGATTTCAATAATTAAATTGCTAGTTCTGATAGCATAGATATGAGCATTGTATATTGGAATCGCTTTTTGTTGTATCCATTTATATGGTTAACAATATAGTTCTAGATTTGCATATTCTTTTGGAAAAAATCTTCAACATGCATATATAACCATGACTAACATCAAAAGTATCAGTTTAGTTTTTAATTCCTTATAATTTACCTTGTCTATTAACTTTTTTGGTCGTCAAATTGATTTCAAATCTTACAAAACCAGGTAATCTTTTTAATTGGCATTCTTGACAATGATTTTCATGTGCTAATATATTTGAATGCTATCTACATTATAGTATTTGTTCACAACTATTATCTATTAAATTTTTTTGGTCTTGGTAATGTAGCACTTTTTAATATTGTTATAAACATGTATGTAGACACGTAAACATAGCCATGATATAAATGCATTATCAATCATGTTTACATGAAGACATCATTCATTGCTTTCACAAGGTTACTAGAACAAAAGTGGCTAAAATATCCTTTATTGCACCATATCAAATTAATGCATTTCAACCTTCTTTATATGTATGTGCATGCCTAAAATCTTCTACATAATTGTTTACTTTCATTAATAAAATTTGTACTAAATTTTACGTATGAAAAACTAAGAATATATACATCTATTTTTTTACTTATCTATTATGTTTAACATGAAGAGTCTCAATGGATTTTACTACAGAATTAGAATAATCACCCCCTCTCCTTTCTTTTGTTTTTTTTTTAGTTAAACTTAACCATTTTGTCATGTTGATAGGTCTCCTTTTGGAAGGGATACATATTGTGAGAACCTCCAATGATAAGGTTCATACCCCATGATAGAAGCAAATGCCTCTATTGTTTGGCCACTCTCACCTTCCCCTTATGATTGAATCTTTTCTATTTGAGAATTTAAACAATAACTAAGTATAAAATTTTCTATTTAAAACTATTAAAAATATAGAACAAAGTAAAACTTTTTCTATGTAAGACTATTGAGAAAAAAAAATTAAAATAAAGTATACAAATTTATATTTAAAACTACCGAAAAAACATACTAATAATTTTTCAACTCGTACTCTCTTCTAAAAGCTTTTATACTGGATTTGATTTTCCTTTTCAAGTTACTTTGAAGATGTCTAGATTAGAAGGTGGCTCCTTATGGGGTCTTCATTCTTTGTTGACAAGTAGAAAGTGATAGAGATGTTGAGATTTCAAGGAAGAAGTTCCATATCAAATAAACATGAAACACTAAGCAAATGATAGGACAAGAATGTAGGAAATAGACCAGTGATAGTCATCCACAAATTTCCCTAATGATGTTATGAGCATCTAAATTATGACAACATTCATGTGCATCACATAAATATATAGATAAAAGAGCTTTTGTGTGATTGTTTGTTGTTTGAAGAATATCTAATAGTGTCCTAAAAATACCATTACAAATATTCTTCTTTATATGCATCACATCTAAATTATGATGACATTTATTATTTTCTGATAGATAAACAAGCTTTTGTGTGATTGTTTGTTGTTTGAAGAATATCTAATAGTGTCCTAAAAATACCATTACAAATATTCTTCTTTATATGCATCACATCTAAATTATAATGACATTTATTACTTTCCCAATAATGCAAATAAAAGAATATCAACTTTTTCTTCTATGGACTATCAGAATTTATCTTTTCTTTTTCTTTCCAAATTGATTGTCAAAGTAAGATAACTTTGACAAAATTTTAGTTCCCTTCAAATTATTATGAGTAGTTCTTAACCCTTTTTAACCATTAAAAGAGCTTTTATCTAGTCTTCATGGATGGTTTAGGTCTAGGAAGCTCCAATGGTTCATATAACAAGGTTTTCTTTTGCAGTGGTACAAATATTGAGAACAAATGTTATAATTGTAACTAGAGCATGCTAACTTTCCTTTCATACTCTAATCTGAAAACATTACATAAGCTAGAAAGTCACACATTTTCCAAAATCTCACATTTGAAAGGAATGCTCAGTCGATGCATCATTTATATCATAACCAAAACTCTTAGCCCTTTTAATTCTTGAATTAATGATTGCAAAAACATATCTATGTATTTTCATGGTGAATTTGGGCCTATAATGATCATAGATAGCATCATGTATTTTAGTTTCATACACAACTATTGTACGAAATTGTAATTAATGAGGAATATTGGTCATGTGCATTAAGAAATGCTAATTGTTTTGAAAGGATTGAACCCATCACTGCCAAAACATAGTCTCACGTTTCCAAGGTCATTTTCAAAATTTGGATGCAAAGAATCTAAATTTTCCCAAGCTTGGCCATTAGTAAAATGCATCATATTACCATTCTTAGGTTGATGCTTTACATTCCAAAATATATGATGGGTCTATGAAAAGTCTTTGAAGTATAGATTCTAAAGGAAAATATCTTAAAATTTTAGTTGGAACCTTATGGAAATTTAAGGACAAAGAAGTGACATCATTTCCTTCAAGGTCCATAATTCTCTTCCAACTAGGAACCTCACAAACATTATACGTATCTACATTCTAATGCTTGTCCCAAAACAAGATACAATCATTGGGACACACATGAATCTTTTTCTAGTTAAACCATACATCTTTTGTCATGTTTTTAGTTTCATTAAATAAATAAGGTACCTTTGTTTCATGGAATGCCTCCTTTATTAAGTCCAAAATATCTCAAAATGTTGCATTACTAAGGTCATGGAGACATTTAAGATGATACAATCTAATTGTGAATAAAAGTCTAAAAAGGTTCTTACAAGTGGCATTTAATTCTTGTTGTGCTTCTTCCTTAAATTTGTAAAACTTTTTAGCCTCGAAATTTAGCCCCTCCTTAAAAGTGTCATGTAAGAGCCCATCAAAATCTTCATGTATGCCAACTTTAATTTCATTATCATTTACCCTTGTTTGTGTGAAACCATCATTGTGGAAGGTCCACTTCATGTCCTTTTCATAAATCCTTCAAGAATTAAATGTTCATACCCAACATTTCTACAATTTAATATCAACAACAAAATTTTCTATAAGAATAACAAATTTCATCTCCCATAGCAACCCTAGCAAATGCCTTATTCAAGAAATTATCAACTCCATTTAAGTGCTCATCACTTTATTTATCAAAATGTATCAAACTTCAATCTTCTATATTTGTTAGCAAACTTAAATCAAAGAAAAAAAAATGTTGTTAAACATAACACTAAAAGACTAAAAACAAAAGAAATAGGTGAAAAAGATACAAATTAGCAAGATTGAAAAAATTGACAAAGCAAAAGAGGGAAAAAAAATTGAGAGATGGCAAGCAAAACATACTCATTACTAAAAAAGAAGGTTAATAAGATCACTAAAACAAGTACAATAGAATGATTATAATCTTGCAAGGCAATCACAATAGCCCACTCCCCCCCCTCCCCAAAAAAAATGTTGTTGAAAAGTCATTCCATAAGAGAAAAAAGTGACAATAGACAATAGATAAGTGAAATCACATTAAAACAACATAAATTGAATATACAATAAATAATAAAATACGAAAAAAAAAATTAAAAACTAAGAACTCTCATAAAAAAAATATAGATAAAGGGATCATAAATCCATATGAATAAGTATGCAAGACACTCAATTCACCAAGAAAGAAATGAAAGCTAGGGGTACTAACTTACAGCCAACATTGCTAAAATAAGCATTGTATAAAACATAAACAAATCCTATATTAGAATCATATGGCTACTAAAAGAGTATAAGCTATCAAAGTAAAGGACCAGCTAAAAATTGATGGTTTATTTGCAAAGAATGCTCTCACTAACCAATATTAGGAAGTTAAACCCCATAATAATGGAACTAGCTAGTATCACAATGAAAATGCTTGTTACACCAATCTATTAGATTCAAAATCACAATGAACAAAAATCAAAACATTTGAAACCACTTTTGAATCCTAATAGATGCCAACTTGAGGAAGACAATATAAAAGAGACTACATCCTCATATGATGCTTATAAAACTAAAAGCATAACCACAACAATGAAAGTGTTATTCATATTGACAAATAGAAAAAGGAAGAAAATAGTTAAAAAAAATAATGGAAAGATTATCTTCAAGATTCAACAATACTAGCAATATTCTCAATATCACTTGTTTTCTTTTTCCAACAAAATCCTGAAAATATCGCCAAAAAAATTTGAATCTTTTTCACCATTATTCACCCTTGTTTGTGTGAAACCTTCATCGTGGAAAGTCCATTCAAGGTATCTTTGCATAAAGCCATTGCCAATTAAATATTCACACACAACACTTTTGCAATACCAATGCTAATAATGGCATTTCATACAAGAACAACAAATTTCACCTCCCATAGCAACCCTAGCAAATGCCTTATTCAAGAAATTATCAACCCCATTCAACTAGTCATCACTCAAGTTATCAAAATGCTTTCAACCTCTATCTTCCATATTCATCAACAAACTTAAATTAAAGAAAAAATATACAATTAGACAAAGACCAAAAACAAGAGAAAAAAAAAATAAAGCAAAGACTTAAAAAAATTGAGAGATGGCAAGCAAAGATACTCATTATTGAAAAAGAAAGTTAATAGGATCACTATGTCAAGTACAATAGAATGACTATTATCTTGAAAGGCAAGTACACTACCACCCTCCCCATGTTGTCCAAAAGACATTCCACAAGTGAAAAAATTACAATAGACAACAAATAAGTGAAATCACACAAGAACAACATAGATTGAATATAGAGTAAACAATAAACATACAAAAAAGAAATTTTTGAGAACCAAGAGCTCCCATAAGACAATATATATAATGGGATAATGAATCCATATGAATAAGTATGTAAGACACTCAATTTACCAAGAAAGAAATCAAAGAAACTAGGAAATAAAAAAAAGGAAAAAGAAAGAGAAATTTGAAATATATCCAAAGGTTAATAAATAAAAATAAAAGTAGAAGAAAGAAGAGATAGAAAAGAAAAAAAAAAAACTCTTAGAGTTTCACCATACTTGACTAGAGAAAAAAAGGGAGGTTAAGATGGAGAGATTTAACTTTTGATTCAAAAGAAAGAAACCCTAAAAATCTAAAATCTTCTTCAATAGTCAAAATTAAAACCATCATTTAATGAATATGCATATAATTCTAAGAAACATATTTAACAGAAATAAAAAAATAGGTGAAGAGGATTAGAACGACAATCCTAGAGCAACAAGACAAGTAAGAGAAAAAGCCAAGGCAATCATCTTAAGAGTGGAGTTGAGTAGTGCTAATGTTAACAAGGCAATTAGGACCTAAGGCTAAGAGGATTAAACAATCATGGGTGTAGTTGGTAAAAGCATAATAGGAGCAAGAAATATATGATATAAAAATAGTTAGTTTTTAGATGTTAAGTGATTTTTAAAGTTGGAGCAAAAACTCAATTTGGATTAATAGAACAAGAAATCAACATAAGCAAAGAGGATTTTTAAAAGCTTCAATTAGGTTTTGGCTGTCAATTGATTTTTTATAGCAAAAATAGTACCAATTGAGTTTGATTAGATAAAATGATACATGGAGCATTAAGTTCTAAAGACAAAGAAGTTAGAAAAAACATTAAACCAAAACAACATTGCTTTGCATTTATTTTCTTAGTTATCTATTAATATTTTTTAATCATTAATTTTGTAAGAAAAAAAATTTTAAAACTAATACATAAGCTTCATAAACCACTACCTATATAAAACATATGGGTAGTAATTTTGAACCATTGCCTCAAACATGTTGCTTATATGCAATGCTTTAAATACCTCTGCTTATATTTTAGCAAGGGTTTATAATTGCCTCATATAAACTGCTAATTAAAACCATCCTATGACAATAGTTAGCAACCACAAAAACCAAAACCAGCATTTTAAAGATTTGTATAGCAAGAATTTAATAACATCACATAAAAATTGCTGCATTAAATTTTTATTCTACCAAAATTATTTTAGGAAATAGTTAAAATCGTTGCATTTGCCCTTTAAGGCAATAATTCTAAATTATTGCCATAGAGCTACTGCAATAAATACATTTTGTTGTAGTGTCTTGTTTGCTACATTATTGTAAAACAACATTAAATTCTTCTCAAAAGTTTGAAAAATTATTATTATTATTATTTTCAAGTGTAGTTGACTACCAAAGCTATTCAACGACCAAATTTGAAAATTTTTGAATGAGTATAGTATAGTGAAATAAATGTATGAAAGAACTTCTTTTTTACACATAGGCCAACTTGTTGAAAATAGAAGAAAGAACAATTGTTCCTTTCTTTTTTTCTCTTTTAGTTTTGTTTATTGAAAATTAAACTAAGGACAAATCATAAATTTGTAATAACGTCAAATCAATATATAATTTAATATAATCAAATATGTAATTAAATTATAAATAATAAATGAATTTATACTAATACCACTGTTAGAAATTATAAAGATATTCATCAAATAAATATGTAACAAAAATAAATATTTAAAATTTTGATTCTTAGAAGTAGATTAAATTATTAAAATTTTAATTTCAAAAGATAAAATAAAGTAAAATCTTTTAATTTATTATCAATTCTCCAATTAAACAATTTACATTCATAAATCAAGATTAACATCTAATCATGTATCATGATTTCCTAAATATTAGAATTGTCAAAGCAATTTGATCAAATTCTTTAGTTCATAGTTTCTTATTGTGTAAGCATATCTTTTCATCATAGTAATATTCTAATTAAATATAGAATATGAAATTAATATCTACTATATATTATCTAATTACATTAATTTTCAAACATTCATATGGTTATTGATTCTATAAATGAGAACATAATTTCTTATAAATCATAATTCCACTATGCATAAAAAATTCTTGAATTAATACTCATTGGGAACAAATATAATATTTTCTCATAATTACTTTATGCTAACAAATACTTTATTAATTACTCAATTATCTCCATATAGTTTATGATATACCTAACATTCATCCTCACAAGTGATCCTTAATTAGAATAACCTAAAAGTGAGATAAGAAAATACAAATTCCTATATAAGATATCTTGGTGATATCAAATATAAGGATCACATACATATTTGTCACATGAGAAATTCTTAAGACACATAAGTAATGTTTTATTTAGGAATTCTTATAGCAAGTTAATTCAATAACTTTGTTTAATTAAGAAGTATTCATATATATCATTCTATAAGACTGATTGCATTCTTCATAATATATATATATATATATATCTGTGTGTGTGTGTGTGTGTGTGTGTGTTTTTGTGTGTGTAATATGTGTCATTCTTGCAATTTCATTAATGTTTTATCTTCATGATATATTGATTATGAATATTTAAAAATAATATTTTGATATAATAAATATCTCATAATTATAACTTTATCATAATTATATTTACAAAATATATTTATTTTATAAATTTTATTTTTACAATTTATTGAAATTATTATACTGTTACATAAATAACATTAAAAAATAATATTTTTAATTAATTATTATTATGTATAAAATATTAATTATGTATTAATAATAGTAACTAATATACTAGTTACTATAACATATATTAATAATAATAACCTGTGATATAAATAAACATAATAATTAATTTAATCATTATAAAATTATTAGTTTAACATATAATTAATGGTTGAAGTAATTAATTTTTAAATATATTAATTCACAATAGGTAATAAATCTAGCTAACATGGTATAGCAAATCCATCTAATAATTTATCATTAATAATATTGATTTCACTTAATAATTTATCTTGAAAGAAGGAAGAAAGATTCATCAAGAAAATAATAAATATAAATATGTTGTCCAAATTTAAAAGAGCAACTTGTCTTTTTTTTAAAAAAAAAGGAAAAAAAAAATGTTGACACTAGAGTGAAGAGCATGTATATGCTTTCTTGCATAAAAGGTGAATCTAAGAGAAGGCCGCTCCCCATTTCCATATAAATATTTTTCAAAAGAGGAGGGGTCCCATGACACTAAACCGCCCTAAAGCAAATGCTGAAAATACATTGAAGCATATGTTTTTCTTTGTCTTCTCTCCTCTTTCAACTACATAGCTTCCAACATTACATAAACGACCTTCTTTGCTTTTCCAACAATTTACTGCAAATGTTCTCGCATATTCTTACACAAATGCAAAGTGACACGGCCCATTTTCATAGTGCTTATTGACTACAAAGCCATATCATAACAATGTTGTTGTATTATATGTTTACCTATTTTATACATAAGTTGCTGGCATAGCGTTATTAATGAGATAGTACAAAGAATTTTTTTATATTTTACTTTTGTTAAATGCCAATGATGCTCTCCAAATTATTTTTATTCTTCAAAATCTCTGTTCACTTCTCTGTTCAATATTTCATTACTTAGTCTTGGTCAAACCACTAGGTTTCAAGAAAAACACAAACTTTTTTTATTTCAAAAAAATTAATCATAAAAAAAACTCTAACTTTTAATTTTTTTAAGGTCGAATTCCAAGAAAAACACAAACTTTTTATTTATTTTTCCTATCTATTATGAATTTTTTTTTATATCTTAAATTCTCTGAAATTGATAGCAGTCACATTTAAGCAATAAATAATTTGCTAAAGTGGTAGCCTTAGCCTTACTAGGCACAAATTGGCAGATAGGCAACAAGTATATCTGAGATAGAATTTAAAAAGCAAAAATAAAAAAAAAAATTCAAGAAGTAAACGACACTAAAATGCGAAGTGCACATGTTGTTTGGCCTCTCTTAAGTTCCCAACAAACACAAATTAATCTAACAGCAAGTTTTCCGGAAATTTCTGTCCATGATTATTAATTGGTTGAAAGCATAAATTCAGGTCGTCCATATATGGGTTATGTGGACTTTGGCATTGTAATGAGAAGAATATGATGCGTTAAGCACAAAATAGAGCTAGAAACCATTAGAATAACTTTGTAGCTTTCCTTGGCTTTTTGCCATCGGAACCTGATGGCGCTGCCGACAACCGTTCCATATACGGAACTCCTTATCCGAATCGTTGATCAGTGAGGAGTCCAATTCCAATCATCACTTGCTCCAAAGAACTTCGTAGCGCTCCAGATCTACAAATTTCTGTCGCACGCCACTGTTGTCACCACCATTGGATTAGCCACACGCTGTACACCTCCAATGACTAGACCAGCTCAACAGTACTTCCTTGTTGCCGATCTGACTTTTTCGGGTCTGATTTTAGGAATAGAGATCCATCCTTATTGTCTTGTCATCTCCAGACAACTCTAGTTGCCGTCGATAAAGCCAGACAAAGCTACATTTCATTTTTGTTATTTAGCTTTTGAGTCTCACTTTCGTGATTAAAAAAGGGAAAATGGATTACAAATAGTCTAAAAGGTTCCTCCTGCTTGTTTGAACTCTTGAAGTGTTAAAATAATAAATAAATAAATAATGATATATATATTAATTTTTATGAAATATTTTAGTAATTTTATTATAATCAAGTAAGTACAACCAAAAATATATAATTTTAATTATATTAAATAAATTCAATAAATTTAATTTAAACTTCATGAGAGATTAATGAGTACTAGTCACATCTTGTCAATAACAAGCAAACTTCAAAATAACAATCCATTAGTTCAAAATGAATTTCTAAATATTCTCTACTAGCTGACTAAAATTCAGCTCAATTGAATCATGATCAATATTTATCCACATGGTTTACCAAACATATGAGAAAGAAGAGAATTACTAGAATTTAGAGTTCTCAATTCAGAAGTAAACATCTGCCTTTGCAGATCACAAAACTACGATGCAATAGTTCACAATGAAGTTATATGCGTCCTCTAATTAGTAGCCTAAAATCAACTCAATTGAATTACAAATAGTCTTCCAATTGCATAATTAATCAAAATTGCATGCAAAAAAGCCTAGAATGCAGATTTAAAAAATTGAAGAAAAATATAAACTTACATTGCTCAAAATACAATCTCCACTACTTAGAATCAAGAACAAGATGTCTTTTATCAGTTGTCCAGGTTTCAACTCAACTGGACATTGTTTACCCTTCTAAGTTCAAGACATAAGAACATTGCCTTCTAGCAGCCACTCAACTCTCTTTCTTTCCCTTTTTGTAGCCTCTATGTCTGTCTTAATTAAGTTTTTAGTAGATAAAGAGAGGTATTTATACCCTCCTTAAGTGTTTTTGGATTGTAGGTCAAAAACAAATACATTTAGGCATAATTGGACTCTCACACCACATAGGAAGGGACCTAGAAACTTTCAAGAAGGTAAAGTTGATTATAATAGCCTCTCCCACCTCCTTAATGACAAAAGAGCTCAATGTTCATGGCTAACTCCTAAAGCTTTATCAAGACATTGCAAGAGGCTGACAAGTTGGCTTAAAGTAATAAAAAACGTTAAGGTCACAAACAAAATATTTGGCAATAAGGCTACTAGGGTGTTATCGGACCTATTTGCAAATGCACAAGGTTGATTGTAATAATAAAACCTAATGAATATTTCAAGTGTTGTACCCATAGAAAATGAGAATGCCATTATGATTTATAATACTATGAAATTAAATAAGATTGTTAAAAGAAACTTGATTAAGCAAAATAATGCAATTGAATTAATTAAAAAAACTAATAACACAAAGGAATTTGAGGTTTCTTCAATCAAATTGAGTACTAAGTTTATAGGGTTTCACCCAAAAGGGCACAAATTGCATTAGGTCTATATGAGATTACAATTAAATGCCAGTTTTCTCTCTAATGGCAAGTCTCGTCTCTAATCTATGTGTGATCCTCCATTGAGTTTACATAAAATATATTAGATCCATTAAGTACAAAAGCTATACAACATCACACAAACTTATTTATATGTTTATCTCAAAGTTTGTTTGTTTATCTATTTAGTGCACAATTATATCTCATTTGTTGATTTCAATACAATCCAAAACTTTACTCTTATGGTGATCAAGTATTAAAGTATTAACTAAGTTCAAAATAAACAAATCAAATCACAACTCTCATTAAATGATTCAATCAATTCAAAGAGTATGAATAATCCATAAAAACCAAAGCAAACCAACCCAAAATAGGCTATATCCCTTAACCTTAACTTAAGATTATGGCTATCTATAAATCTTTCCCCAAAGTTATATGTCATCATGGTATTTATAAATCTCTTTTAAAATATTAGAATACCCTCTAACAAACACCATTTGTTTTGTTTTTTCTTCGAAAGGTTGCCAATAGAAACATTTTTGAATTTTAAATTTGGACAAACTTGAGATTTGCATGGATTTTTCAAAATTTTAGAGATTTTTAATTTTTATGAATTTTAAAATTTTGGAAAATGTAAGAATTTAATATTTCAAGAATTGTAAATTTTGGAATTGAAAAATGAGAGAAGAACACAATCTCAAATGATTGAAACAGAGATGATATTTTAGATAATTCAAAAGACAAAAAGACAAGAAATTTTATTTTTTAGGATATTTAGAGGCTTAGGGAAATTTCAAAATTTCAACACTTTCATTTTTTTGGAAAACACAAGAACTTGAAAATAGGATATGTTTCAAATTTTTGGGATTTAACAAGTTTTGATTTTTTTTTATTTCCAAAAGAAAAAAAAATATTATAAAAGGATGTAAAGACTCAATTTTGTTGATTTTTGAGATTTGGAAATAATACGGATAATTATTGTAAATGTGAAATTAGTTACAAGTAATAGAGCAGTTGGTTTTTGAAGTAAGCCCAATAATTTTACAAGTTAAACAACATCATTTTGTTTACATTAAGGAGACTCACTTGTAAATCAATTTGGTGTTGTTTTAAGGGAAGTATAAATACTTCCTTTAGTCTTTGACATAACTAACCCCTTCTCTTTCTTAGTCTTCTAGCACAAGCCTCCACATTTTCTCATTCTACACATTTTTTTGTTTTCTTTAATTCTTCTCTGTTTGTGTGATTTCAACCTATTTTGTAAGGTTTTAGACTACTTTTTACTGATTTCAAAATCTTTGAGATTTTTAAGGTTTCAATTGTATTTTTTCAAGGTGAGAAGCTTCATTTGCTGTTGTGTTCTTTTTTTTTTTTTTAGGGGGGAAGAATTGGTGTGTGACTTTAAATCTGAGGATGCAAAGCTTTTCTTTTTTAATTTGATTTATTTTGGGATTTTACTTTTTGTCTCAAAAAGTTCTTAGGTGGATATTGGCATAGATATGACTTTTATGCTTTTAGACTTTTCATTCACAGCTTTAACTCATGGATAGGTTGAGGAGAAACATCGTAATTCCAATCTTTGTGGTTTTAAGGTTTCATAAATTTTTATTTTTAACAAGAGAAGATAAGGGGTAGTTGAGGTGTTGTGTCATAGAGAGAGATAAAGAGCAACATTAAACAAGATAGAAGGAGAATGATAAAAGAGTGAAAGAAGGGCATTAAAGAGAGAGAAGTGTTAAAGTGATAGAATAGGTGGAGCAAGGGAGTGGAAGAAGCACTTGTGTTGGCATATTGAAATGGAAGGGAAAGGTTGAAAACATCAAAATGAGGCTTTTCCAATGCATTATCTTTTAAGGGTAAGTGTTTTAATTTTTTACATAAAAATGGAAATTGATTTTGTCCATGTAATGTGTTTTATGTTAAGTGAAACTAAAATCCACAATGTATCTAATTGAACCCTAAACAAAGAAAAAATTGCACCCTTAGTATGCATGTAAAAAAAAATACACAAAAAGGTAACATTAAAACAAGGCTATATAAATGTTTTTAAAGATCAATAATAGAAGACTAGTCTTGTATGTTTGATATTAGAGACCTAACTAATTAATAAAATTAAAGACACATACAACGTCTAGAATTCTCTTGAAGCATTTGGCATTTAAGAGAGGTTCTTTATAAAAAGGCTCTAGAACTTTAATCATATAGTTCACGCACTCCTTTATTCCTTTTTGTCGAGATGTCAACATTCTTCTAGTCATATAACTCTATGTTCTACACTTGTGAAAGATAAACTGAGGAATTCCTCATCCAAAGAAAAGCCACACCCCCTTGACCTTGAATGCAAGATACAAGCTAATCATAGACAGCTTCCCAAAAACATGCCTGTTACTTAAATGCATCAATTTAAGAAATCTTCTTACCTTGTTCAAGGTTACAAATGAAATTTTATTCTTATAATTGTTACTTGAAATCACAAAACCATAATAAGGAACTTTTGGGATCATACGTATCCCAAAGTAACTCCTAGGCTCACACATATCCCAACAGAAATCACAAAACCTGCAATAGAAATAATAAGTGTCCTTATATAACATTTAAGGCTTAAGCAACCATAAGTTCCAAAAGAAAAAGAGAAAGAAAATAATCATTTTAATATTAGAATATAAAACAAATCCTAGATATAAAATCTTGATATAGGAAGGGGACCAAAGAGATGCAAAGAACAAACATTTGTTCTAAGATCAAGCCTCTATAATCCTTGTCAAATTTAAAATCCTTTTTGTCTAGGATTAAGCCTCTAAGACTATCACTAAGATCAAATCATTTTCTTAAAGTCAAGTCTATGTTGCCTTTAAGAATCATAAAGGAGGATTAATTAAAGGATTCATACAAAGATCAACCCTAACAAGCATAATTTAAATTTTTATTTATAATTTGCAAATTATAACCCTTGTGCCTAACATTTCAAAGGTGCAAAGATTGCTAGTTGGCATGCTTATTGGAACATCTCTAGCTCTCAACTTTCCTTTTTTGTTAAAGAAAAGGTTAAAAAATGGAAGTTGAAAAAAGAAATGAAAAAAATAAAGAAGTGAAGAATTAAAGAAGAAGAAAAAAGAAATGGAAAAAGAAAAACCATCAATGTGCTTAAGGCATTCAAGAAGAGCACAATTGCCTCCACCAATAAAAGGAAGGTGACTACCTCCTTATCGACATAAAATACCTTATTAGGATACATTGGCCCAGAAACTCACAAATGGACAAGATACCTTACCACTAAATGACAACAAAATGCCAAAATGGAGAATTTGCAGTTCATATAGGAACAAGATCTCTCACTTAACTCTTTCACCTAATGGAGAAGTTGACTATCCACCTTAATTAGGAATAAGGTTAGGAGCAATTTGCCAATGCCTATACAACATTAAAAGCCAACTTTCTTTATTGGTTGAAGCAAGGAAAATACAAAAGAGTCCTTCAGTCTAGTCATCCATAAGCATCATCCACTAACACTCACATTGTTGTAGTCATGATAATGAATACAACCAATATGGGAGATAGATTGATGGAACTACGAAATAGAATTGCCTTGTTGACTAAAGTTTTGGAGGAGAAGGATCTCAAACGAAAGATGTTAGTACAAGTTGATCTCAAGATTGGAAAAAAGTGATCAAATCCTCTTAGCTTCACTCCAAAAACAACTCTAGTCAACATTTCCATAGTAGAAAAACATCATAGTGATACTATGCAGATATCATCCTTAATTTCTATCCAATAATTACTTGACATGACAATAAACATAATTTACTTGTAATAGCATGCACCCATTAAAAGCTATCAAGTATATGCTAAATTGTACATGAGATGAATTCAGAAACTTAGCATGCCCTTAAGCTACCAATTACCAACTTCCAACAATTTGATGGGCCTAATGACCCAAAGCAATGTTGAAACTTGCAATAATGTTATAACTTACCATGACATCTTTGTCAAGTAATTTTTTTGCTTACTCAAGGAGAATTCCTTCACCTTATTCATAAACCACAAGCTAGAATTGATTGACATTTGGGAAATAATTTTAATGTGAGTTTCTTAATAAATTCTTCATCACTTATAGCATAGTAAGCATGATGGTGCTCATTAACAATGAACAAAGGAAAGGTGAATCTATTGTTAAGTACATCAATAGGTGGCATGCACTTAGCTTGGATTATAAGGACCATTAGATCAAAAACTTTGGTGTAGGGATGTGCTTTCAAGGGATACACTAGGAGCTACTTTACATCCTTGAGGTCAAGGAAATAAGCATCTAAACTTTTTGAGGCACAATTCCTTTCTACATAAATTAGTGTAGGGATAAGAATGAGGTCAAAAGGTCTAATAAGTTAGGCAAAAGAAGGGAGGTAATGGTCATTAATGCCTCACAAATGAAATTTGGAGCTAAAGTAAAAGTAGGTGCTTCAACATCATCAAGTTAACTAGAAAAATGAGACATAAAAAGGGTAATGCTATGAAGGAACAAAAGAAGTATCCAATTTCTAATTCTAATATTCTTAGCATTTTCAATTAGCTCTTTGAGTTCTATGAAAAAATCAAGTCAATCCAATCAAGAAATGTTTTGTCTTGAAGGAGTTGATTATGAAACTTAAAAATAAATAAAAAAATCATTTTGGTTGAAGACAATATGGTCGAAGTAACTCTTCAAATCTAGTAAGGCCTAATGTACACCAAAAGATATTATGTAATTCATTTGATTTAGATCCTTTGTGCCATTACTCATCTTATTCTCTCAAGATGAAATGAGGCCTAGAAGCATGCACTGTTTAGCCAAGATGGCACATAACAAACAACATAGACCACCATGTCAACATGATCAACTATTTCCTGAGATGTAGGACATAGGACAAAATCTCAAAGAATGTTAGTCCACATCTTATTTATGGGTGACCAAGATATCACACAAGTCGATGTATATCTCATAATGCCTAAGTGTGACAATCCAGATATACCAACTCTTCATGAAGGCATGATTAATGACCTCAAAGTTTGGGTCTTTTCAGAAAAATTTGATGATGGAATGGGAAATGGATAGTCAACTTTCAAAAGCAAAATGGAGGGTAGAAAGGAAGGAAGAAAGGTGAAGTATTCTTGAGTCCACCCAAAGACCTGATAGCATATAAAGACGATAAGGAGGGTTAGAATTTAGTAACTCCTTGCAAGTCTTACTAATCACTATGGCCATCAAAACCTACTCTTCCATGAAGGAAGAAAGAACATATAAGGAGGCATTATCCATCTCAACTAAAAAAGTGGACTCCTAAAAGGCCCTAAGAGGAAATCTAAGCACTAATAAAGAAGATGCAATGAAACAAAGGCAACCTTATTATACGACTAATGGATTCTTCTCACAAGACTCTTTTTTTGCCATGCAAACTGTCTTTGTCAACATGGTATTCATTAGCAAAGGTGAATTTAAGAATGAACAACACAACAACAATGAGTTTATATTAAAGAAAGTATCAAAATTTATAAAAATTATTTTTGCTAACCCATAACCATACTTGGTTTTGTAATATTTTTACAACCTTGCAAAATCAAATTAGCATGGCCCTTTGTAGCTCTATGGAATCTTTCTCTCTAATGAACCTAGTCCAATAGACAACCAACAAACTAAATCTATGTCACATGCTACTTTGTCATTGCATTCTTAGATGAGGATCCTCTTTTAGGTTCCAAACACATAATTGACCACTCTATGTGTTGGAATATGTGAAGAAGAAAAAATTGGTCCATGCCCTTATTTAAGATAACCTAGCAGTCAACATCATTCTAAAGTCTACCATGAAAGAGGTTAACATCAATATGGATGAATTATCAAAAAAACAGCTTGATGATTTGTGACTTTAGTCAAGGAGAATAATGGGCCATTGGAATGATCTATATGGACTTTGCCATCAATGATTTTATTTCTTGCACTTTATTCCATGTGATTAATGCAAGCACCATATACAAAATGTTACTAGGACACCCTTGGTCCATGGAAATGGAGTTATAGTCTTGAGTTTAAGTTCTTTAGATATTAAAATAATGGCACATAAAACATTAACATTGACTTAAATCCATTTGCTAAGGTTGAGTCACATTTGGTGGACATAATCTTTTATACAAACTTAAACAATCTTGAAGTTACCCTTTCAAAGATCCCATTCTCTAAGGGCATCTCAAGAAAGTTTTTTGTGCCAAAATCACTTCCTTCCTCTCATTGCACCAATCTCAAACAAAAGGAGCAGCATGGTTTATATGCCCAAGAATCAGAGGCCTACTTCTATTTGTATTTTGGGGAAATTTAAAGTAACAATTGTTTTATTTAAGGTAATTTTTAATTTGACAAAAAGAAACAAAATAAAAAGAAAAACTAGTAGTCCCTTGTTTGATAAGAAATTCACCACAAATAAGACAAAATTAGTTTGATTTGTCACATCTTTAGATAGAGGAAGAAAAAGTATTTAGAATTAGTTGTTAATTTGCCATTAAACAAATAAATTACTTAGATAAGAATCAAGGTAAATTGCAAACTGTGTTTTGAATAATATTCTCCAAAACTTATCTTTCAAAATGTTTCTTAATCTCTTAAATAGAGAATAATGCTAAAAAATACGAAAATTTGGGCTGTTACTAATTAATTAGAAAATAAGCTATAAAATAGAACTTAAAGCATAAGAAATAAACACATATGTGTTGGGTTCTATATCCTTATTAATTAAAAGCCAAAACTAAAATAAACTAATCCAAAATAAGAAAAAATAAGATGGAAATAAACTCTTACAATCACTCTAATCCAAGCATACCCATTCATGCTTGATCCTCCAACTATGTGAGAAATGTGATCAATGTAGGCTCTTTTGCTTTGGTATTTGGACTCTCCATACATGTTGTAATTTCCTTAAGAAGAAATTATAAGGCTGTTTGAAGATTCTTGGCCCTTGAATGAGTAACTGGCCCAAAACTATGAATGACACGATCTTGGACAACTTACATATCACCATGGATCACATCATTGATGGACTTAAACCAGAAGAGGTTCATAATTATAAGGCAATACATTTATTACCATTATCAAAGTGTGACCCATTTTTGACTTCTAAACGATTAAAAGGCTTTATTAGGCTAGTTAAGGGGGAAATCAAACATGGTTTACTTATAGAGAAAAGAACTATGAAAGGTTTAATTCTATCACATACAAACTCTTAGCCATGGCATCGTATGACTTCACAAGCCCAAACACAATGGGTACACACTCAATGGAATGCAACAATGGTGCTACTACCTAACCTTCCAAGTCTAAGCCTAGATTAGGTTATTGATTAAAGCCACTTTGTGTAGATTACATGGAAGATTTAGACTTGATCAATTGATGCATGTACCATTGTGGTCACTATGATCAATGAGAAGGAAGCCTAGTTCTCCTCTCCCCACATCACAATTAGTGAGAAGGTTGAGTCATACTTATTAAATAGAAAAGTAAAGGGGGTTTGTCAAGCATTTAAGGATGGTGACCAAGCCACTGTAGATAAAAACTTAAATAGGTTAACTTTGGCTCTCCAAAGGAACATCATCTTACCTTTTTGAGCACCTTGCTCACATTATAAGAAGAACAAGAATATGCTTGATTATTGAGTCAATGCTAGGATGTGTTTGCATAAAGTTATAAGGAAGTGCATGGACTTGACCCTAAGATCACAATACATCACTTAGTAGTGAAGAATAAAATTTGTCTGATCAAAGGATGATGGTTTAACCTAGAGCTAATTCCTTAAATTAAGGAGGAAGTCAACATATTGATTAATGCTTGCTTCATCCTAGAGGTCACCTACCCAACATGGATAACAACTATTATCTTTGTAAGGAAGAAGAATATATAGCAAAGTTTGTGTTAAATTCAAAGGCCTTAATTGGGCATATCCAAAGGATGACTTTCCTTTGCCTATAATAGAGATCATAGGTGATGCAACCACTAGCCATGAAGCATGATCCTTTATAGATGCTTCCTCCAACTATAACCAAATTATGATGGCTCTAAATGATAAGGAACTCATAAAATTTTGCATATCAAAGGATATATACTACTATAGAGTCATTTTGTTCAAGTTGAAGAATGTTAGCAACACATATCATCATACCATGCAAAAGATCTTTGACAATGTGCTCCAAAAAATTGTAAAATGATATGTTAATGACCTTGTGGTAAAAAGCAAAGAATCCAAGGTTCACTTGGAGGACCTCAAAGTGGAGTTTGACTGGTTCTGAAAATAGCATCTCAAGATGAATTCACTCAAGTGTGCCTTTAAGGCCACTTCAAGAAAGTTTCTTGGTTTCATAATGTAGCATTGTTGTATTGAAATTGATCAATTAAAGGTTA
This sequence comes from Rhizophora mangle, assembly GCA_037832345.1. Taxonomy (NCBI): domain Eukaryota; kingdom Viridiplantae; phylum Streptophyta; class Magnoliopsida; order Malpighiales; family Rhizophoraceae; genus Rhizophora; species Rhizophora mangle. Next base: position 352,784 of record JBAPLJ010001326.1, read on the forward strand.
AGCCAATGCAAAAGATGTTAAACCTAAAATTCTACATCAGTTACTAAATTTACAAGGAAGATTGACTTACATTTAGCATTTCATCTCCATTCAAGCTCAACATAATGTTTTGAGAACTAAACCAGTCATTAAACTAAAAATGTTATTAATTTAAGATTTAGCTGGTTTAACCATAAATTAAATTGATATTTGATAATAAATGTATAAAAATTAATTTCCATATACAAAATATTATTTTGTAAAATATAATAATATATAAGATATAAATTTTCATATACCTTAAAGATATTATAATCAATATATTTAACAAACTATAATTTATAATTTAATGTATAATAAAACAAAAAGAATAACTTAGTTAATGTATGAAAGAATGTAAATAGGACCCCACAATGCCTTTTCATGCACTCTTAAATGTTAAGTACATAATAAATAAAATTTTTAACCATAACAACTCACAAGTATGGAGCTTTTAATGCTTCCTATAAAATCATGATTTTGATGTTGCACTTATGCATTTGTTGGACGATTTTTGCTCATTATTTTAGTGATGTAGCACTCTTAAAACCACCACATCACTACTATCTAAACCAATCAAATCAGGAAGACTATGATTGTTTATCCATTTTATGGTTAAGTCATTAGTCTCTAGTTGGTTCACAAAGCCACCAGTTTTAGTGCTAACTCAACCAACTTTGGGTTGATTCTCAATTTTTTTTTTTGGTTTAACTGACTAGTTTAGTCCAATTTTCAAAACATTGGCTAAGTGATGTCAACCCTTCAATTATTTAATGGAAAAGATATGAACTTCACATGAGACAAAGTGATTGTTATCATTAAGACATAAAAAAATTTAATACCTTATACTCATTTATTCAATAGTATAGTAAGAGTTAATCACATAGGGAGTGCTATCAACTTACTACTAATTAATTAAAAATTAAAGACCTTAACATAATTGGGAGGGGGGAGAGTTGAATTATCATTTTGTAATAAATAAAATAAAATATAGAAATATCAAATACTAAAAGTTCAATTCCATGTTCATTTGCAACTATAATATTCAATGATTTTGATTACTTGCAATATTATTTCAATTCTAATGAAAGTATCAATCCCAGATAACAAAATTTTTGTTACTAACATTTTCCTTTAAATATCCACTAAGCAAAATAAACTCTTTACTTAGACTCTAATCATTATGCCCATAGAATAAGCTCTTTAGAGTAAATTACAGGTAGCCTTAAGAACTAGGTAAATAGTTTAATAAAAGTAACAATCAAACAAGCTCAAATCATTTAACTTGTGTTGAGTTATTCATAACAATAGATGAAAACTTATCCATAATCCCTTATTGTTATTCACTACTTAATGATTAGGAAGAGGATAAAAATGGATCGTAATTCTTAATTCCATCAATTAATATTTATTTAATCAATTCATTATGCCTAACCAAATTAATTGAACAAAAAATTATTTAACCATTAAATTAGAGTAACTCAAATAATTCCATAAGAAAAGAGAACAACAAACTAGAATAATCTATACCAATAAAGTATCAAAAGTTTTGAAATCTTGTAAAACTATTAAAGAGCCTAAGTACACATTATACGAAAAATGAATTCCTTCTAGAGTGATTATTTGATTGTCTCATCTCTCTTATTATTTAGAAAAGATGGTTATTTATATCAGAAAATAAACCATACATAGTAGTTACTATCAAACCCTAAAGAATTAGGGTTTCCTTAGTCTTCCATAATTCATTTATGGGTTTTAAACTCATTTCAAACTAGATATAGTCAAAATTAGGATTTGAATTAATCATGAAAGTTGTAACTTTCCTCTCTAGCTTTCAAATGCAATGAGACTTGCCCAAAACAAAACTCAAAAGCCCAAAATTTGAGCTAAAAATTGAGACCAACATAGTCCAACCTATGATCGATCCTAGAGTGACTTCTCCATATTTTTGAACCATTAAACAATCAAATTGGGTTTGGGTTTGTTCATAACAATTGCAAGCCTGAATGTGTACTTTAATTTAGGCATTTCAATCACATGATTTAGACATCTAAATCTCAAGTTATGCCCATTTAATAATGTAGCACTCAAACAAGAATCCTACTTCAATTAGGATGAGACTTTAGTTTTCTACCTTATCTTCCAAGTAACATCTCAAGGCCTAAACAAACTTGGATTGGGACTCTTGACCTCTATACTATAACTTCACTAAAGACCACTTTTCCAATCTAAACCTCTAAGTTAGTGGAAAACCTAAAACAAGCAACAAAGATCAAAATGGAAAATTTCTAAAATTTTTCCCACTAAAAGCATATTCTTAAAACTTTCTTAAAACATACTACAGTAAAAAAAAATCTAATCATCTTAAATAGGTATAAAACTCATTAAAAACGACTATTTGCAAAAGGGAATAAACATAATAAATTCTTACAAATTGAATTCCCCTACACTTAAATTTGGCACATCTTTAAGTAAAATAAAGTCAACTCAAAATAATAACAAACTATACCTTAGTTATACATTAGAAAATCATTGCAATGCACAAGCTCATTATGATTAATTTTCTACTAACATACACACCTAACTTTTAAATGCAACAATGTTAAATAAAATAATAACAAGCATACTTATATCTCTTCCTCTCTATCCATAATTGCCTTTAATTAGTTTATGCAAGTCTTGCAACTAACACAACCAAGTCATGTACACAACCAAGTTATGTACAGTTCACCTATCAACCATTCCTCTTTGCTGCTACAAGCCCTTATAAAAATAGAAAAGTGAAGCATAAAATAGATATTCTTCCTTAAGATGTACCTAGAAATTAGGAAACGTACATCAAGGTGCTTTGCATACTCATGTTAAAGTTACCATTTAATGGGAGTGTCAACACTTTTTGTGAAGTACCCTTAGTTACTAGGCAACTTTAATAGTAGAGTAGAATTAGACTTTGCATTTTTTTTACCACCCTATTTACTTAAGCCCAAGTTTAGAACTAGCTTAAGAAGAATAGTTCCAAGACAAACCACACACTTCTCAACCATACTTCGTCACAAAACTCACACAACTTCTCAAAAAGCACTGTTTTAATTGAGTATTAAAGAATCAAATACATTTTTATTTTACACAGCATTGCTAACATCCTAAGCTAGGTAGTATATCATAAAAATAACCTAATTTCCTACTTATGTATCACAAAGCATTCTAAAACATAATTAATGTATGATAACTATTTCACAAAAACTTGAAAAAAAAATCCTACCTAAACCTCTTCCCACACTTAAAATTTATATTCTCCCCAATATAAGGTTGAATGTAATGGAAAGTTTTTGAAACATAAATAAAAAGAAAATGTAATGAAATAAAATATGATTTATTCATGGGTTGTCTCAAAATAGAGCCTTTGTTTAACATCATTATCCCAATGACATGCTTCCTTAGTCAGCATAGATTGGGTCTTCCAATTCTATCACTTCAACATTCTACACCTAAAACCCTTCATAAAAATGTTTGAGCCTAAAACCATTAACCTCAAACACCTTGTCCATCTTTAAGTTCCTTATCTCAACTACACTATGACCAAAAACATTAATAATAAAAAAAAGACAAACCCACCAAGAGCTCAACTTATCTAGAAATAGTTTAAGCCTTGAATGGTTGAGGAGGACTTTCTGTCCAACAACAAAGTTCTTCCTCGAAATCTTTTGATCATAAATAGTCTTTGTTTTCTCTTTGTAAATTTTAGTGCTCTTACATACATCATTACTTATCTCTTCAAACTCTTATAGTTGTAACTTCTTTTGTTCATCCACTTCATCCATCTTCATGTTGCATTGTATAATTGCCCAATAAGCTCTATGTTCTAACTCCACTAGAAGATGGCATGCTTATTGTTCACTAATTGATAGGGTGACATTCCTATAAGCATTTTGTAAGCTATCCTATAGGCCACAATGCATTATCTAGTTGCAAACTCTAATTCTTTCAATTTGGATTAATTGTCTTTTTAAGGATGGATTTGATCTCACTATTAGACACTTTAGCTTGCCACTTATCTAGGGGTGGTAGGCAATAACAACTTATGTGTGACTTGATACCTTTGTAATAGTGCCACTATTGTCCTATTATAGAAATGGGTGCCTATATCATTAATCATTGCATTTGGTTTCCACATCATCTACAACAACTTTAGAATAATCAGTCTTAGTGGCTAACTTTTATCCATTATGAAACATAATTGATAGCCAAAAAAATATACAAATCAACAAAAGAAATTAGAAATGGTCCCATAAACTCAATGCCCTAGTCATACAAAATTTCAACAATGAAAATAATGATTTGTGGTATTTGTTCTCTATGAGATACATTACCTATCCATGGGCATTTCTCACAAGACTTACAAAATGCATAAGCACCTATGAATAAAAATGGCCAATGAAGTCCACAATCTAAAATCTCATGAGCTATCCTCTTAGGTCCAAAATGACCTCCATAAGCATAAGAATGGAAAAAGGTTAGAATAGATAAAAATTCACTTTCAAGCATCTTTTTATTAACTGATTAGCACAAAATCTCCATAAATATGAATCATTCCACACATAATATTTCACATCATTCTTAAGCTTATCCCTTTATGCTTTAGAAATGTTATCAAGCAATATTAAGTAATTAATAATGTGTGTATACTAAGGTAAGGCTGTATTAGTAAAAAGTAGTTGCTCATCAAGAAAAGATTCTTGTAATTGTAATAGATCCTTCTTATGCATACAATGATTTACCATAGAGTTTTTTGCTCTTTTTTTTTATCTTTGATCTCAAAGGTAAACCCCTACAATAATAAAATTTACCTAATAAGAAATGGTTTCACCTATTTCTTTAAAAGGAAATACTTGAGAGCTATATGATAAAAAAAAAATATCACTTTAGTGCCAAGTAAATAAGACCAAAATTTTTTAAAGCAAAAATAATAGATTAAAGTTCTTTTTTTAGTCATGGAATAATTGGTTTGGTTGCTTATAAAGTCCTTGAGGCATAGTAAATGGCATGAGTGGTTTCCTTAACTCTTTATCTTAAAATAGCTCCCATAACATAATTGCTTGCATCACACATAATATCAAATGGTAATTCACAATTTGGCAACTACACTATCAATGCCAATTTTAAAAGCTCCTTTAACTTGTCAAATGTAACCTTACACATTACTCATCAAATTGAAATGACACATTTTTTACAATAACTTACACAAGGGCAAAGATATCTTTGAAAAATCATTGATGAATCTACAATAGAAACCTACATGACCAAGAAAAGATCAAACATCCCACACATTTGCAAGTAAGGTAAAGCAAAAGTAATATCTAACTTAGACTTATCCACTTCTATTTTTGTAGCTGAAATAACATGCCCTAAACCTATACCTTGCTCTACCATAAAATGAAAATTTTCCCAATATGGAACTATGTTCGTTTTTAAACATCACTTCAAGATCAATGTAAGGTTATCTAGACATCTACTAAAAGAATCATCATAAACATTATAAAGATCCATAAATACTTCTATGATGTTCTCTATGTGATCAAAAAATATACTAACTATACATCTTCAAAATATGGCTGAAGCATTGGAAAGTCCAAATGGCATCCGACAATAAGCAAATATACTAAATAAACATGTGAAAGTTATCTTCTCTTCATCTGCCAAAGTAGTCACGATCTAGTTGTAACTAAAAAACCATCAATAATGTAATAATGAGTATGATTAGCTAATCTTTCTAACATCATATCAATGAAAGGAAGAAGGAAATGATCCTTGCAAGTGGTAGAGTACAACTTCATATAATCAATACACTTTCCACCTCATTTGTACACATGTAGGTGCCAACTCATTGTTATCATTTGGAACCATTGTGATACCTAATTTCTTTGGGATCACTTGTACTGGACTCACCCACTTGTTATCTGAGATTAGATATGTGATGCCAATAACAAGGAGCTTCAAAATATCTACTCTCACTATTTCCATCATTAGGGTATTCAACCGATGTTAAGCTTCCCTAGTTGGTTTGGCCCCTTCTTTTGATAATATTCAGTGCATGCATATGGTAGGACCTATCTTTGTAATGTTTGCAAGTGTCCAACCAATTGCCATTTTATGCTCCCCTAGCACACAAATTAATGTCTCTTCTTACATGTGCATTAGATCCCATGTAATAATAGCTAGTAGGGTATTGTCCTCTCCCAAATACACATACTTTAAATAAGCTAGTGATGGTTTCAATTCTAACCTAGGAGCATATAAAATAGAAGGTAAAAGTTTTTGGAGAGAAATAGGTAAGAAAATGCATACTTATTCCTCCCCTAACTCAACCTCTCCTTCTTTTTCTAACTCAAGATGTTTAATGATGGCCTCTTCTAACTCTTCCTTGTTTGTAAACTTAAAAAATTTTTGTGTTAAAAGATCAATAACATTAATGGCATAAATTGAATGGATATCACTTAGGTATCTCATAACTTTTTAAATATTGAACTGAATTTGTTCACCAATAAATTCCATTGTCAAGATACCATTAAGCACATAAAACCTCATCTGAACTATCTTTAAGAATGGCCTCCCAAATAAAATAGGTGCAGGTTTAGGAGAAACATTGTTATCTATATTGAATATGTAAAAATCAACTAGAAGCACTAACTTATTCATCTACAATAACACAATCTCATCTACCCTTCAAGATAAGCATTAGTATCATTAGCCAATTGTATAATGACACTAGTATTTTTCAAAGGACCTAGATTTAATGAAGCATAAATGAATCATGGCATCACATTAATAGAAGCTCCTAAATTTAATATAGCTTTTTCAAATATGATATTACATGTTTTACATGGGATGGTAAATATACTTGAATCTTTGCACATATATGAATGCTTCCATTAGGTAATTGTGGATACATTCTCCCCGATTTTGATCTTCTCATCTTCTCTCAATCTATACTTATTAATGCTTGACTCCTTAAGGAATTTTTCATACATTGGTACTTCCTTAATTTCATCTAATAGTAGTATGTTTACCTCTATCTTGTATAATATCTCAAGCATTTCTTTCTCCTATTCCTCCCTCTAAAATTTTGTGCATTTAGTTAAAATATAAAGGGGTTAGCTTTAATTTGAGTGGAAAGGTTAGGACTTACTTAGATGGAGAAATCTTTTCATCCTTCTCAATTTCCTCCTCGTTATAGCGTGTATTTTCTTACGTGATTCTTCTAACTCTTTTCCACTTCTCAATGATATGGCACTTGCAATCTCTTTTGGATTTACTAGGGTTTCAAAAGGTAATTTTCCTAAACCTTGATCATCTAAACTGTCCACTGTGGCAGCTAGCTAACTCACCTAATTCTCCAAAATTTGTATGCTTGCCTTTGTCTCCTATTGGAATTGTTGAGTGTGAGTTATGAAAGTTTTCAACATATCTTCTAATGACATACCTAAATTGGATGCCACTACTTGTTTATATTATTGATATGGTTTGTGGGTTTGTTGAAATCTTGCCTTTGATATGTGTGTGTGTGTTTGTGTGTGTGTGTGTGTGTGTGTGTGTGTGTGTGTGTGTGTGTGCGTGTGTGCATTCTAAACTAGCTGCCTAATTCCACCATAGCTCAAATTGAGATGATCCCTCGATCCCTCCATCCTAGATTGAATGTATTAAAATAGGGATCGTACTTCTTTGGCTATCTTGGGAATCCTCCTATAGCATTTATTTGCTCCTCTTAAAGAATTGGGCAATAATTTGTTAGATGTTCCATAGTTACATATATGCCACGTGCCTTAGTTACATGTTTCCCACAACCAACTATCAAACAATAGGGGCAAAATCAAAAATTTTGTTATTGAAGAAAAGATATATTTACCTCATTCACTTTTGTGATTAAGGTATCTTGTCTCATCCTAAATTGCTGGGAGTTTGTGGTCATATTAGATATCAAATTCCTCGTAAAATCTGATGTTTTATCCACTAAAGCTCCTTCAATTGCTGTATCTATCATTTTCTTGTATATTGGGAGTAAGTCTTTGCAAAAATATTAAATCAATAACTAGTCACCTATCTGGTGGTGTGGATAGATAGCACACAACATCTTGAATATCTCTTAGTACTCAAAAAAGGTCTCTCCATTGTACTGATGAATATCATAAGTTTCCTTTCTTATATTTGTAGCCCTAAAAGAGAGAAAATACTTTTCCAAAAATTTTCTTTTCATCTCATTCCATGTTATGATTAATCTTGATGATAGATAGTAAAGTCAATCCTTGGCATCATCAATCAACTAAGGAGAATAGGAAAGCTCCTAATTTTATCTACTCCTCTGTCACACTCATTAACTTCATGCTCAAACAAACAACATGGAACTCCTTCAAATGCTTGTTGGGATACTCACCTACATGATCACAAAAAGTAGGTAACTAATGTATCAATCTCAATTTAAACTCAAAAGTCATATCTAACTCAAAATATTCTACACATAAAGGTTATAAATTAAAGTTAGGAGTTACAAGTTCTTTTAAAGTCCAATTTTGCAGCCATGTCTTCAAGCTTTGAATCATTAGATGAGCTACTAAATATGAAATTGATGGCTTTATTGATGCCAACTGAGACAACCATAAATTACTCTTGATTCTACTATGTCTCTCTCCTTAACCTATACAAGGTTCTCTCAATTTTTGGATCAAAATTTAGTTCACCAAAGTGAGATGTTCAAATCCTAAACCATAAATAAACATAAAATAAATGGAAGCATCACAAGATAACTAAGAAAAGAAAAAAAAAATATATGACCAGAAACTCAAAACAAAAAATTTTAAAGCCCTATCAAGCAACATTTTTAGGACTCAAAAGGGTGGAACTAATGGCATAGCACTAATTTTGCTCAAAATGTCATTTCCTTTGAAAGAGTATAGATTTGTAACCTAGTTTAGTCAAAATTTTCTTAATGAATAGTACTATCACAATCAAAATCATTAACACCAAAAATGGCTGAAAAATATAGAGCTTCACAAACATAAGGGGAAATAATGGTATAATCAACTTAGTAGAATTTTGTGTGTGTGTGTGTATATATATATATATGTATGTATGTATGCATAAACATAATGCATAAATTGATAGAAAACAATCCTTGGCAATGACACCAAAATTTTAGTAGCTATTGTTAAGGCATAAAAAATTTAATACTTTACTCTTAGCAACAGCAAATAGTATGAGTAAAGTTCAATCCTACAAGGAATGTGATTAATTCACTATTGATTAACTAAAAATGAAGAGATAGTCTCATTGTTTGGGAATCAAACCATTCAATATAAGGAAAGCAAATCAAGATCAATGACTCATTTCCTTGATGGAATTTAATGGATATAGAGTACGAAAAGTGTACAAAAATACTTGTTCCAATGAATAGAATGCTTTATGTAGACATAAAAGTTAATTTCACATCATTGTGTGTAAATGGGTCCCTACAATGAAAGAAGGAGACTAGTTAGTTAGAAATGAAGAGATGGTCTCCTTATTTAGGAATTGAAACACTTAATATGTATAAGAAAAGGTAATCTAGACCCAATCACACCTTTTTTGATGGAATTCAATGGATTTAGAAAATCAAAGATGTAAAAACAAGCTTGTTGCAATGAATATGATATTTGATGATGATACAAAAGTTAATTACAAGATCATTTTGTGTGAATGAGTCCTTGCAACAAAATTAGAAGTCTTGTTATCAAAAAATGAAGAGATGGCCTCATTATTCAAGAATTAAACCATATAATACCTATAAGGAAAGCTAATGAAGATGAATGACTCATTTTCTTGATGGAATTCCATCAATTAAATGATGGTAAAATAAGTCTATATTACTCATTTTTGAGGCAATTTCATTGTTCAAGAATTAAACCATTTAATGCTAACCTTAAGAATTATTCTTTTTGCATTGATCAGATCTTATTTCTTGGCTATGTTATGAGTGCTAGGGGTATTGAGATTGACAAGGAAAGGTTTAGGGCAATTCGTGCTAGTTTCTATAGACTTAGCATCATTGCTGCACCATTAACTAAGATTGACAAAAAGAATATGGGATTTAAGTGGAGTAGTGATCAAGACAAGGCTTTTAATTTTACTCAAGGAAAAAATTAGTTCTACACCCTTACTTGTTTTACCTAACTTTCCTAAAACTTTTTAGATTGTGTGTAATGCTATAGGAATTGGCATTGGAGCTATTTTAATGCAAGAATTTGACCAATTGCATACTTTAGTGAAAAGCTAAGTGAAGCAGCCCTTAGTTATCTCACTTATGATAAGGAGATGTGTGCATTGGTATCGGCCTTGCAGATATGGTAGCACTACCTTTGGCCTAATGAGTTTGTCATCCATACTAACCACAAATCCTTGAAGCACTTAAAGAAACAAAAAAAGTTGAACAAGAGACATGCCAAATGGGCCAAATTCATTGAAACCTTTCCTTACATCATCAAATGTAAACATGGTAAGGGGAATATGGTAGTTGATGCATTATCTTGCTAGTATACTCAAAATTGTTAGGATTTTAATATATTAAACACTTAAATCTGAAAGAACATAACTTTGCTAATGTGTATTGGACATGAAAGAAGTCAGTCTTTGGGAAATTTTATGGACATGAGGGTTTTCTATATAGGAAAAATTGATTACATGTGCCTATGAGTTCCTTAAGGGAGTTGGTTGTGAAAGAAGCACATGGGAGATGGTCTAATGGGTCATTTTATAGTTAGAAAAACTCTAGATGTCTTAGTTGAACATTTCTTTTGGTCACACATGAAGCATGTTGTTGATAGGGTGTGTAAGAAGTGCATAACTTGCAAATAAGTCAAATCTAGAGTTTTACCCTATGGCTTCTACACTCCTTTACCCATACCTAACCATCCCTGGGTTAATTTATCTATGAACTTTGTGCTAAAGCTGCCATGATCAAAATGGGATAGGGATTCTATATTTCTTGTTATTGAAAAGATTTCAAAGATGGCACACTTCATCCTATGCCATAAAATTGATGAAGCAAGCAATGTAGTTAAATTATTCTTTAAAGAGGTACATTTGCATGGCATGCCTCAGAGCATTGTTTCAAACCAAGAAACAAAGTTCTTGAGCTACTTTTGGAAGACATTATGGATAAGTTAGGTAGTAGTAAATTGTTGTTCTCAACTTCTTGCCATTCAACAACTGCTATATTCACTCTAACAAGCTTGTTTCCACATCTTTGGTACTCTAAACCGATTGAATTTTGTTAAAAAAAGGTATGAGCAGTCTTGATTAGCTTTCTTATATGTATTAAGTGTCTCAAACCCTAAATAATGGCACCATCACTTTAGTTCTAATTAATAACTCTCTTTCCTTTATTATAATGACTCATTTGCACAAAATGATGAAGAAATTAAATTTTGTGCCTACATAAAACATTGTATTTATTGGAAAAAGCACATTTGTACACCTTTAGTGCTCTAAATCCATTGAATTCTATTAAACAAAGGAGTCATTGATCTTGATTAGCTTTCATTATTGATATTGAATGGTTTAATTCCCAAATAATGTGATAATCTCTTCATCTCTCCATTTTTTTTTTATAATAAGCACATTTATATTCATTATATTTGTATCAAACCAAGGTTTCATAAGTTCTTGGGTTTTGGGGCTTAAGGCTTCAATATTGGGCATGCTTGAGGGTAAAGACTCAAAAGAGTCATTAATGGCTTGCTTTCATAGGCTTGGAATGTTTTGGGAATCTAAAGGGTTTAAGCTTTAGCTTTCTAAACTAAACATGTCAACCCATGCTTTTGGTTGGGTTATTTATGATTGGGACTTTTCTTGTTGGGCTTTATTTGCTTGGCCTTTCTTTTTGGATTTTTTTTGGTCTTTTTGGGCTTGTTTTGAGGTTGAGGTTCTTGTTTCCCCACAAGAATTCTCTTGTAAGAAAATATGGTAAGCAATTTGAAGACCCTTGAATATGTTCAATTTCAAAATCTAAAACACTTAAAATTGCTTGCCATCATGCAAAAATCTATTTTGAGCATCTTTCTCTAAAATAAATTTTGCTACATAATAAGAATTTTTTATTTAGCAAATCATGTTGAAATTTTGAAATGCATAAAATAATTGCCAAATTTTTTTTTTAATGGTGGAATACCACCTTTGACAGTCATTCCAATGCTTGGATGTGAAATGAACAAGTTGTTCATGTTGATCCTTGACTTGTTTCAAAATCCCTCTATATCCTAGCTTAGATGTATTAGTCTCAACTATTTTGGGTAGGTTGGGATTGCTTATGTGAAGAGAGGGCAACTCTTTGGCCTAACATTTAATCTCTCTCACTATGGCTATATGCTGATTAGACCATGGTTGAGATGAGACTTGGTTTGGGGGTGGTCAAACCTTTTTAAAACATCCTTAAGATCTTAAGGAGCTTGGTTGGACTGAAGTAATGGGTTTGGATTTGAAGTTGATGGGCTTTCAAGGAGCCTTTCTAGAAATTGGGCTTTAGCTTGATCATTTCCTATCATATCAAGTATCTTAAACATTTGCTCTTAAGCACACATTAGGATGCTTACCTCTTCTGACCCTATTTTAAAAGAGGCTTTGAGTTCATTAACTTGGAGACCAACTTCATCCTTAGAAGATAGTTCAAGAGTATTAACTTCTAAGGGTTCAACCAATAATGCCTATAGTTAGGCTTGAATAGTATCAAGTCGTTCAGAACTTGGAGATTTTTTTGTGAAGTTTATAGTATCTAGACATGTGACTAGCCTTATCACAATTATAACAAACATATCTGGATGTCTAGGCTTTTGTTTGTTTAGGCTTATTAGGTTTGGGCCCAAAAGTTATTTTGGGCTTAAAAGATTGTTGGTGTTGATTGGGCTTAGATTTTAAGTAAAAAGGATTTGTTGAATTGGTATTGGGCCTATGCTTTTTTTTGGTCTTTTCTTTGTGATAGAGGTTATCATCAAATTAGGCACAAGAGGATCCTAACTTCTTCTGAGTCTACTTTTGTTCCCACTTGATCTATTTCTAGAGCCTTAGATTTGCACAAATCTGCAGCCCTTCTTTCTAAACAATGCTTATTAGTTTACCATAGGCCAACTAATGATAAGGAATTTGACCATTATACTAAGCTTATAGTTTAGATCTTACCTTATCACCGAGTAGCCTTGGTAGTCCTACCAAAATTTGTCTTACTAGAAAACTTGATTCATATCATCTTGTTACATGACACACATTAGAAACATATTTTTGTACCAACAAAAATTGTGCAAATATTTACATTTAAGATTGGATAAGAGTTCAACATTCTTATACTTTAGCTGAGATGGATCACCAATAAAGTGCTTTGTTAGGCAAAGATAAGACTTGCCACAGCATTAGGGATTGTTTGTTGGTTATTATCAAGGAGAGGTTCACCATGAACATCTCTCTTGATAGCTTGGAAAATGTTGTCATAGTCAACTGGAGTGAGTATGTGATTTAACTAGCCTTTGAGCTATACTAAGAATCCTACAACAAGGATCTCAATAATGGCGTGGTCAAAGGTATGACTATGGGTCCTATATGCATTGGACACCATGGTCATTTGTTGAAGGAGATTTTGAATTTGATGTTCAAAATATCCATTGATGTTCCACTCATAAATTGAATTGGAACAGTATTTTGTTTGAAGAAAAGCTAGTATGTGATTTAACTAGCCTTTGAGCTATACTAAGAATCCTACAACAAGGATCTCAATAATGGCGTGGTCAAAGGTATGACTATGGGTCCTGTATGCATTGGACACCATGGTCATTTGTTGAAGGAGATTTTGAATTTGATGTTCAAAATATCCATTGATGTTCCATTCATAAATTGAATTGGAACAGTATTTTGTTTGAAGAAAAGCTAGCTTTTCTTCAAAAGTAAGGTTAGGAATTGTGGGTCTGGGATAGTACATCTTTGAAGATGTTTCTAGTTGTTCCACTTTGAGATGTTGTACCTTTAGTGATTTTATGTCTAACACAAAAGCTTAGGATGAGCCATCATCAAGTGCAGTCAAAGTCTATACCTTTTTACTTGTTGATGCTTCGAATTTAGATGCCTTTAGAGCCTATAGTCTGAGCATCAAAGCCTCCCAAAATTCATTTGATGATGTGTTTGAAATTTGAAAGGGTTTAAAAATAGATTTTGTTGAAAACTCTATAGCAGAGGTAGCATATTTTGAAATTGAAAAATTGATATAGTGGAATCCATGTTTGAGAGTTGGTTGCCAATTATTTGTAAAATTTTATTTGTGTAATTATTTTGTTTAATAAGCTTTTGTATATCTTTTGTTCAATAATTTTCATGCTCTTTATGTACTTTGAATGGTGACATAAGAACAAAAAAGCCTTTGTACTTGAATTGAATTTCACATGATGGAGGATGAACTAACTTTATTTTTGAGCCATTCATTAACTCGCATTGTTGTTATTGAATTTGAGCTTGTAATTCATCTTCCTTTGTGAAATATGACCATAGATACTTATATCCCCATTGAAAATAGTACTTATCAAACCAATTAAAGAATAAAACATGCTTGTTGTTTATGGTTATCCAGTTATAATAATCTTGTTAGACTTTTAGTTTTTTCTCATTTTGAAAATTTTTGAAAAACTGTTCTCTTTTTTCAGCATTATGCTAGCCATAAATTTTTTTCTTTTAAAATTTCTTTTTTAATCACAAAATCTTTTTTCCAAAACTTAGAGCTCAAGATGTATCTTAGACTCAATAGGAAACTAGTACTATGATGCCAAGGCTCTAGGAGATTTTGGGGATTCCTATTATGGTGACACAAAAGTGGCTTAAGGGACTTATCCACATAGATCTACACCTCTTGTATTACGAATTCGAGCATAAGTGCTAGATGGTTATCTTGCTGAAAGGCTATGTTGCAAATAGTTTGAGATTTTGGTTTCAAGATCGTCATTCTTATTGGATTCAGATTTAGGACTTGTGGAGTGTCTAGCAAAAAATATGCTAACACTGCCATCTTTATGCTGAGTAATCTTGTTGACGTCCGATGCCAAAGGAGGCTTTAAGGAAGAAACATTTTCAAATTTCCAGGTGTCAAATAGATTTACCTCATGCCATTTGATATACCTAGGTGTTTGGAGGTTAGCTCTGTGCATATTTATTTCCCACAAAATTCTTTCTCTGCAAGCTCCGTGTTAGAGGGCTTTGGTGTTGAATGTTATTTTCATAGCCTTATAATATATTCTATACATTAGGCTTAGTGGAATTGATCCTTCAATGAATCGATTGTCATGAAGCTTGATTTGCAAGGTAAGAACATCAAGAATATTCCTTTCATGCAGAGAAACTATGAAATCTAGAAAACAATTGAAATAAATTGGACTAGAACATAGGCTTGTTTCTATAATACCTACGAGAAAATCATCAAAGTTTAGAAGACGACAATCTCTAAGGGCAACAAGAATAGAGTTATCCAACCCTTCCTTAGAAAGGGGCATGATTCCTACCTAGACAAGGCCAAAGTGCAGGAAATTGTAATGCTTTTGGTGATGTTTTATAAAGGCAAAGGAAAGAGGCTTTACCATTTTAAGGGAATTGTAAAGACAACAATCTTATTCCTCTATCTTGATTGTGTAATTGTCTTGTAGGAACACAAACCTAAAGTATAAAGATGGACATGAACACCACACTCTAGAAAAGGAAGGGATTTAAGAGTGATAAGTCAGGTTGAATGTTACAAGAAGAGTTAGTTTTTAATAGGTTATTTAGTTCTTGAAAGAACTAAAAGAGAAAATTCTCACTAATGTTCTTCTTTTTCTTTTTTAACAATGCAAATAGACTTATTTATAGGCTAAATTAATAACCCATACCCTAGAGATAATGAAAAACTTCATAAATAAGCTAATAACAATCTACTCCTATTTGTTTTAGGAGTTGCCCTATTTTATAATAAACTCCTATTTAAAAGTGGAGTTTATTGTTACCCTAACTCATTAAGTACTCCAATCAAATTAATAAGGCCTTGGACCACATTAAGATATGTTTTTCCACCCTTTAAGCTTGAATTAGCTTTTTTTGGAACAAATTTCATTAATCAACTTGCTAAGTGCTTCTTTCATCCTTTTACCTCTTGAACATTTTATTGGCCCTTCTTAAATGCTCCATGGATCCTTGCAAGCCCCCCATGCATTAACTTCTCCATGGATCTCATCATTTCCCCTCTCCTTAAAAGGATTCATCCTTAAATTATTACTTGCATGAAAAGGAGAAAGATTATAAACATTAAATGTTGCACTTACATTATACTGACTGAAAAAGGTCCAACTTGTAGGCATTGTCATTAATTCGTGTCACAACTTAAAATGGACCATCTCCTTGAAGCTACAACTATGAGTGCCTCTAAGCCAAGAACCTCTCCTTGTGCATATGCACCCAAATTCAGTCGCTAGGTTTAAATACTACCTTCTTTCTCCCTTTATCGGCATGGGATGCATATTGCTATGTTCATTTTGCAATTTTTTGCCACACCTTCTCAATCAACTTCATCACGATTTTGGCCTTATGTTCACTATCTAAGCTAACATATCAACAAGTAATAGCATCAAATCTAAAGGAGTCAAAGGATTTAAACCATACACAATTTCAAATGGAGAGTAACTAATAGTATAATGAACACTCCTATTATATGCAAACTCTACATGTAGCAAACAATCTTCCCATGTTTTTAAATTTTTTGAGGAATGCATCATATTAAATCTCTTGGTTTTAACATCTAAGAACAAAGCATGTATGAGAACATGATTTTGTCTATGCTAAAAGGCATTGGGAAAATCAGAAGAAATAAACTATTCAATTTGGTACGAAGTATTTGAATTTTATTTTGTGTAATGGGATGGTTTAATTGGTCCTAGATTTGTTTGAAAGAGACTTTTGTCTTGAGATAATGAAGATGAGATTTCTTTGTTTGGAGTAAAAGGTTTAATTTAGTTGTTTTATGAAAAGATAGTGATTTGAGGAGGTTAATATTTCTAACTTGGGGTTTTTGGATGAATTCAAAGGTAATTGGTTGTCCTAGTATTTGATTCTGAATTCCTTGGTGTGTGAAACTAAAGGGTTTGATAAGATTCAAGAAAGGAGTTCCAAGGATAACTAATTGTTTAAGATTTTTGACAAGAATAAAAGAAGTTTGAAGTGAAATACCTTGTTGGCAAACTTGCACTTCAGGAAGTTTGTAGTCCACAAGAAGACGATGGTTGCTTACTGATTTGAGTCCTTCTGTTGTTTTCTCAATATTTTGTTGGAACGAGACCTTCTTGGATACAATTGAGGTCCGCTTCTATGTCAACAAGTGCTATTGTTTCAAGAGGAAATTGGTTAGAAACTTTAAGTTGGATTTTGATTAGCCATTTTTGTGTTGTAATATATTTTAAAAGTAATAGAAATTCATTGTTGGGTTTTGCAGGAGTTTTAGGTTCAATAGTTTCACTGTTAGGTTTTAGAGTCTTTTGGTGGACTAGATCAGGTAGAGATGCAAGAGTTTGGTGATCTGTGGACTGTTGTAGTTTAATTTGGTTAATTTAAGCTCTCAATTGGTTAATTTCAGATTTTAGGTCTGAAATAGTGATGGGTTTGGGTTGATTTTGTTCACAATGGTTAAGGATATTTTTGAGATCATAAAGTGTCTGGGTTTGTTGAAGAAGTTCATTATATTTTGAAACAGAAGGTCTTTGTAAAATTTTTTCAAGGAATTAAGATTTGGCCTGATCATTACCCACGGAATCTAGGATTTCAAGGATCTGTTCCTGATCACGAGTTAGAATGGCAATTTGATTTTCATTAGATGAAGTTGTGGAGGACAAGTTGGTGATATCTTCAAGCTAAAGTCAAGCTTCATTCTCTTGGGAGAACTCAGATTTGCTTTCTAAAGTACTGTCACTTAATAAAATGTGGATTTGGTTTTAGATATCTTCAATTAGATCTAAGGTTTGGAGTTTGGTGTTTAATTTGCAATATTTGGATATGTGACTTAGTTTTCCACATTTATAGTAGGTGATTTTGGGCTTTTGGACAATAGGTTTTGATGAATTTGCTGGGTTGTTTCAATTTAGTCCTTATAAGATGGGTTATTAGGCCTGGCTGGCATAGGTTTAGGTTTTTTTCTTCTATTTTGTTCTTTTTGGTATAGGTTGTCATCAAATTGGGCATAGAAGGATCCAAGCTCCCTTTAAGTCTGCTGTTTCTTCTTTTTAATTTGCTTTTGTAATTTGAGATTTGTGCAAATTTGAAGTCCTTCCTTTTGGATAAAATTGATCAATTCTCCATAAGAAAGACGGTAATAAGGAATTTTTCCATTATGCTAATCTTGGAGTTTGGTTCTTACCTTGTCTCTAAGTAGTCGAGGAAGACCAATGAGGAATTTTCCTTTCAAAAATGGTTAGTCGGCATCTTTTTGCTGCATAACATTGGTTAAAAAAGTATCTTTGTACCACCTAAAATTATGCATATATTTGCATTTGAGATTTGAAAGGAGTTTAGTATTCTTATCCTTAAAATGGGAAGGACGGCCAATAAAATGTTTAGTAATTGTGACAATGAGGGTTGTTACCATGTCGGGTATAGTCCTATGTTGTTCATCATAGATTTATTGCTAGTTTATATCTCTTTTGATGCTATGGAAGATTTTTGTACGGTCTTCTTGGGTGACTATATTATCCCACCATCCTTTGAGTTATCCTAAGAATCCTGCGACTAAAATTTCAACAATTGTAGGATCAAATGTTTGACTGTGAGTTTAATAGATGTTTGCAACCATGGTCATTTGTTGAAGGAAGTTTAGAATTTGGTATTCCAAAAATCCATCAATGTTCCATTCATAAATTGAATTAGAACTGTTTTGGTTTGGAAAAAGGATGGTTTTTCTTCAAAAGCAAGGTCAAGAGCATAAGGCCTTGGGTAATACATGCGAGTATGAACCCTTAATGGTTCTATTTTGATTCACTGTAACATGAAAGATTCATTATCAGAAGAATATTTTGAAGATGAGTTAGATTCTTGGATTACGTGTACATCTTTGCTGGTTAAGAATTTGTCCTGAAGAGCCTACCACCATTGCATCAATGCTTGGTGAAATTCATTTGAAACATTTTCAAACACTTAAAAAGGTTTAAATGTTGTATCAAAAATCATTTTGGGTTCTTTTTGAGTAGTAAGTGTAGAAGTAATGGTTTCAATGTTTGAATGTTAGTTTCCAATGGTTTGTAAAATTTTGTTTGTATAATTGTTTTGTTCAATGAGTTTTGAAAATTTTTGGAAGATGGATCTTTATGTTCCCTTCTAATCTTAAAAGGTGAAGTAGAAATAACGGATCATTTATGTTTAAACTAAATTTCACAAGATAGGGGATGAACTGATTCTATTTTAGAGCCATTCATCAGATCCCATATTTGTGCAATAGTTTGAGCCTGCAATTCATCTTCTTCCATAAAGGAAGTCCAAGGATATTTAATACCCCATTAGAAATAGTATTCATTAAACCAATCAAAGAAAAGAATATGTGTTTGATTTCTAGTCGTCTAGTCATAATAATCTTGTTAGATGGCTAGTCCTTTTTCATTTTGAAATTGTTTCAAAAACCATTCTCTTTTTTCTTTATTCCAATTGGCATAAAATTCTTTTCTCATATCTTCTATATTTATTTCAAAATTTGTTTGAAAATTTTTTTCCAAGACTTTAAGCTCAGGATTTACCTTAGACTTGTTTGGAAATTGTACTTGGGATGTCGATGCTTCTAGCAATTCAAGAGATCTGGGTGATGTATCTACGTAGGTCATTATGGGTACTTGTCTTCCTAAATCAACACTGGTAAGATTAGAAATATGGCTTCCTGTTCTAGAATGACTAGGTGGATGCCTTGCCAAGTTACTCCTTTACAGGTAACTGGCTATTTTCAAATGAAGATCTTCATCTTTAAAAGATGTAGATCTTGAACTTGTGGAGTGTCTAGCAAATGAGACACTAACACTTCCATTAGTGTGTTGGGTGATCCTGTTTACTTCAATAGTAATAGGAGGTCTAGGTGTTGTAGCATTTTCAATTTTCTAGGGCTCAGGCAAGTCAACTTCATGCCATTTTATATACCTTGCAGTTTGTAGGTTGGATTTGTACATATCCATTTTCCATAGCACAATTTCTCCCTTATCATTAGCACCACATCATGTTTTGGCGTGAAAAGATGATTTCAATACTTTGTATTAGATATGATACACCAGGCTTAGAGGTATCGATCCTTCTGCAAATCGATGGTTATGGATCTTGATTTGTAAAGTGAGAGCGTAAAAAATGTTTCTATCATGTAAGGAGATAGTAAAGTTAGGATAGCAATTGAAATAAATTGGTTTAGATCAAAGACTAGATTCTATAATGTCTAATAAAGAATCATCAAAGTTTAAAAGATGACAATCTTTAAGTACAATAGGAATAGAAGTGTCAAGTTCTTCTCTGGACAAAGGTTTGATGCTTACTTGAACCATGCCAAGATGTAGATAATTGTAATGCTTTTGATGATGTTTGATTGATTCAAAAGAAAGTAGTCTTACTATTTCAACAGATCTAGAGAGACAACAATCTCTCTCAACAGTTTTAATGGTGTAGTCGATTCCTCGAAGAAGATTGAATCGACTTGTTTGGTAGATTTGTTTTTCAACGAGTTTGGGGATTTGCCAGTTGTCAATCGATTGTCAAAGTTTTTAATAAGGATTTCATCTCAGTTTATAGTTTCAAAGGAAGAAGCTTTAGAGTCATGGCTAGGTGTAGAAGGTCAAAAGAAAGTAGACATACTTACCAACAAACAAAGTGGGGCCTTAAGTTGGAGCAAGGGTGAGATTCATAGGAATGATGCTTAAGGCTTACCAATGGTCTTACTGCCTTACCACAGGACTCGCTGCTAGGAACACCCTAAAGTTTTTTCGCTACTCATATCTCATGGTTGCTCATGCTCAATTCACTCAATTTGAAGATAAATAGGAATACTACTCTGTCTCTTCGCTAACAACAAAGTTAGGCTTTGATGCCATTATATATATATGTGTGTGTGTGTGTGTGTAAAGTACAAAACAATTATCTAAAGGGGAAAAAAAAAGAAAGAGAAAAGAAAAGGATGAATAAGAAACAAAAAGACCATGAGCTTGTAATGTAGCCCAAGGCTACAAAAAATGAATGCATCTTGAAATGGAAAACTATCACACAAACACCATGAAATTGCAACTAAGGTGACCAATAGTGTGAAGACTAGGCCCATCCCGCTGCCCACTCATTTGTAAGCTTAAAGTCCACCTAACAAAGTTACTGGGCTTGAGAGTTGAAAATCATTGATTCAATGGCTTGCAATTGTTAAAATATTACAATGGGCCCACCATATTTATTTTCATGAGGCACCCTTCTTGTAAGAACTTTCAATTGCAATAGTGCAACTCAATATTACAACTATGATAATATATATATTGCATTTGTTCCTTTCTTGATAAGTAAGAATCAAAAAGAACAACAATCCAACTTAAGTATTAATCCCAATAATTTTCAAAAACAAACCAAGTAATTTCAATATGTAAAAAAAATGATTGATTGCATTAAGAATTGGTCATTTAAATTATGATTTTTACAACAATGGACATAAAGGCAAAATTTTAATTTCATGGTTCAATATAAAGCAACTTGTGTGAACATGTTTGTGGTACTTTGTCAACCTTGAACCTTAGAAAAAGAAAATTCCAATTTTGCAACTAAATTTATCGAGTTACATTCAAGTTCGATAATAATTCTCGAATTGCTAAATTCTTAATTTTAATGAATTTAACCTAAGCTATGGCCTATTGACATCAACATGGAGGATGTAGATGTGTATTATGCGTATATGGGATTATATATATGGGTTATAACAATAGTTAGATACCCATTATTACTCAAATGAGCACAACCTTTTAGCAATGTCCGATTGTTCAAAATTGCCAACTTTTCTTGTAGCATAGTGATGGACTAGCAATTGGAGGAGTTCCAATCTAGAAGCTCCTTCCAAGAATGCATCCAAAAGAAAAACCAAAAGCCCACATGCATGCCTTTATGCACTAGCAAGAAACATAGATGGAAACATTGCACCCTTGTAAGTAATTGATGGTAATTTAGTCATATCATCCCATCTAGCACTCTTAGATGTTGTAAATATCTCCAAAGAAAATAAATACATCTAATATTGCTAATTTGTGAGGAAGCAACCTAAATTTCCATCTAAATTTTATACTTGCATACTTCCATTGAGACTAACTTTTTGATTGCCAGAAGGTATGTAAATCAAAATGGGCACACATTTGCATTTCAATATGTTGGCTTTGTTAAATTTATAAGTATACATGCACCATTATATCACATAGAAATTTAGTGATTAGCTTGATATATGATCGAGGTTTTTCTTTTTTATTGATTATCTAAGAAAAGTTTGAAGACCTAGAAAAACCAAAAAAAAGGAAAAAGAAATAGAAGAAGTTTAGAAACAATATAAGGGTAACAATTGAGATAATTGTTACATTCTTTTGAAAATTCAAAATCAATAATGACATTCTTTGCCTATGACACTAAAACATTTTAATTAACATCAATTATTGGAGGGCTTGATCAACAAGGTAAAAATATGATGAGACTCTTAAATGGATGTAATTGCAAATTTCTTTCTAGTCAAGCAAATTAGCCACCTATGCTCAAAAATAAAAAAATAAAAATTGCAAATTGACCCCAAGCACTACGAAAAGCAACATGGGAAGTGAAATAGCCTGTCAAAGTGCAATAAGTGGTGGCCCACATGACCACTATATCCTATAATGAAAAATCATCATATGTCTATCTTATCCATTTTCCCAACTTTTTCCATCTTGGCATGGGCCCCTCTAGGCCCTTAACTTTCCCTCTTGCCAAATGCCCTTCAAATAATGCCGAAAACACCAAGAAATCATTAGAGAAAAACCCATCACAAAAACCCCTTTCTCTATAGATCAATAAAACTCTAGAAATGGCTGCTAATCTCCTTTATTTGAGACTTGTGATGGTTCAACCATGTGCTGCCTCATCTGACACCCATAAAGATGACCCAATCCATTGGAAGAGCTCTTCCCGCTTGCTTTAAAGAGGAAAAGGCTAGGCAGCTCTGCGTGTTGATTGCTGACATGTCATCATTTCATGATGCCATGTATCACTCCCCTATTGCTAGCCACCTTACCTCCAAGTTTAAGCCCTGCTCAGATTAGTAGCTCTCCAGCCACTCTATGGCTTGGTTCTCTTGGGCTATCATCTCATAAGTGCTTTTTCTTTTCCCTTTTCAATTTACCTTGTTTTTTAATCTTTCAAACATTGTAATATAATTTAGTTCTTACCTTCTTGAGGCTCCACATGTGTGTCTGATTAGTCCAATCTAGTGACATTTCATTTAGTTTGTAAACTTTTGTAAGAGACACTAGAATCTATAATTATTGTTGTATTATATTGATTATCATGATTACTAAACTTAGAAAATAAATTATTAGTGATAGTGTATAAATATGATTAAGAAAGATTTATGTGATAGAAATGGTGGGTGATGCTTGCATTGCAGATGTTGATGTGTTTAGTTGCTTGATTATAATTTATGCCCACCTTATTATTAATATTACTTGTGTATAAATTTAGATATTACTAAAATTTAGATAGATAACATAATGACCAACTTCATTTTAATTAGTCACCTTTGTTTTTATTTTATTTCTTGTACTTATATCATGTTTTACTTTTATGTATTCAATTAATTAAAGATGCATTGATCTAACATATAGTAGATTAGTCATTAATGTCATGTTCATTATTGCATTGGAGACAATAAGTGTACATTAGCCATTAGAGGAGTTCCAATCAAGAAATCAAGAAGCTCCTCCTAAAAAAAATCTAATAACAACATGCATGTCTTTATTTACTAACAGGAAGCTTAGATAGAAACATTACACCTTTATAAGTAATTGATGGTAATTTAGTCATATCCTATCTAACATTCTTTGATGTCATAAATAATCCAAAGAAAATATGTAAATCTATTATTGCTAATCCATAAGAAAGTGACCTTAAGTTCCATTCAAACTTTCTACTTGCATACTTCTGTTAAGGCCAACTTTTTGATTCCCACAAAATATGTGAATTAGAATAGGCACATTTATTATTCAAAACATTGGCTTTGCTAATTTGTAAGTGTACATGCATTATTATATTGTATGAAATTTTAGTGATTAGCTTAGTGTATAATTGAATTTTTTTTATTAGTTGTTTGAGAAACATTTAGAGACCCAAAAAAAATGTAAGAAGGCAAAAGAAATAAAAGAGATTTAGAAACAATATAGGGACTATAATTGAGATTATTATAGGACTGATATTTTGAAAGTTTTGAACAAATAATTACATGCATTGTGTGTGACGTGTATTGTAATTAACATCAATTAATGAGATTTCTCCAAAATTCAACCCCAAATCCCCTCTTCCTCTTACCCTATTGTTGAAAATTCTTTTACAATAATTCCATTCTTTAATCATGCTAAAAACAACTACTCTACAACTTGTAACAACTATTCCTTTTAACTATTTGTACGCATGGGTATCATGTTTGTAACAATTACTTTAGTTGCAATTGCTAACTTTTCACACATTTATACTTCCAATGAAAAACATTAATTTTTGATCCAGACTAATTTTCATACATCCCTAATAGAAAAACAAATTGATACCCCCTATAGCCTAAGAAAAGTCTAAACTAAAACTAAGGTATGGTAAACAAAAATTAGTGAAAAGTATTAGAATTTGGAATCACATTCTAAAATTACATAAATAAATAAATAAATGTACAAAATTGTAAAACAAGCATCTAGTTTGAAAAAGGATACACCAAGTAAAAGCCATAAGCAAATGAGTAAGCCAACATAACCATAAACAATTAATCCCTTAAAATAGGTCTATGGCACAATGACAGTCAAATTGAAACACTATAATCACCCATAAAAGCCATACATTGGACAAGCAAAATTCAAAATACATGTAGTGAATAGTCTAAAGAATGAAAGAAAAAAATTATCATAAAAAAAATTGGAGGGGAGTTTAGTTAGAGGATGAATAGAAGCATGAATAAAAGGAACTAAGAACTTGAATGGGGCAAATTTGTTTTGCTTCTTAACAAGCCACTCTTCAACAAAATTTAGACATAAACCTTAATGCTAACTAATAATACATCAAACAAAGATATTGAAGAAGAAACATGCATGTAATATGACAAGTCCCTAATAGATATTTGACATAAACTCACTAATTGGATGCATGGGGATTGGATGATAAGGCCATGATTGGGTGCCAATTTGGGAAGTGCTTGTTCTTTGTCATAATTTAAAGGATCCATTTCCAATTCAAGTTTGATTTTAACCTTTACTAGTGCAATGCAGGATGAAAATATTATAGTTAATTTATATAAAATATGTTAATTTTAATTTGCTTTAAATTAAATACATTGTCATATGCCTAAAGCCAACTAATTTAATGTATATGTAATTTTAATAGCTATTTTAATTTTTAAAAGAAAAAAGAAAAATGTCATTAGGACATGTATTAGATGGAATATTTCCTTGTTGTTGGGAAAATTTGAATAGCAAAAATATTATATTATTTAATTTTTCATTGAATTTAAACATAATAATATTTTTTATTATCTAATTTGATATAAAATTTTTATATAAAAAATTTTATAGTATTGTAAAATATTTTAATTTAGATGAAGAATAGTGAATTAATTTTCTTTGAAATTGCAATGTAAAATAACAAATCAAAAATAAATTCACAATTTTGTGAAGTAATTTAAAATAATAAATAATTTTTTATGAAGTTAATATATTTTTAAAAATAATTTATTATATATATATATATATAGTGGGATAGAGAAGACAAAAAAAAGTCTTACCTCCTCTCTTAAAACAACGTTCATAAATTAATTATTTATAGCAACAGACTAAAATAATTAGTTTATATATATGGTACCAACTACACATGTTAAATATTTGGAATGAAGTTTTACCCAAATCGCTTTTGAGCTAATGTAAATGTAAATTCAAATGTCTAAGCCCATTTATAGGTGAGTAGGCCTAATGAGAAAGGCCAAACCCATGATACGCTCCAAAAAGGGTTTGGACCTGAATGAATCCCACACATTAAAGGCCAAAAACAAAAATCATATTTATATTAACTTCATGGAGTTAAGATCTGGTCGCTCATACTGAACACCTAATGGGCATTGGGCTTCTCCATCTTAACAATGGTTATAGGTGTAGTGATGAGCCTAGATATATGTAATTCAATGTAGAATAATGGGTCATAAACAAATTGCATTCAATGAACTTGTCTACAAGAAAGTTTCAATTGGGACACATACAAATTTGCTAGCTTAATCACTTTTATAGACATATGTAAGACTAGGCCACTAGTCTTCATGTAAAAAAAATTGATTGCATCTTTTTATCACGACAAATGGTAAATTCAACAATTTGCTGTCTTGTTCAGTTTTTCTTTAAAGGGGAGAAACCTTTGGAAATAACTATATTCCACTAAGGTATAGTGTAGAAGAAATTTAATAAGAAATATTAAAATAAAACATTAAAATGTGGCATTATAAGTGCCATCATATTCTTATTCAAAATAAGCAAACAATTATTATTAAAAAGTTAAAAATTGATAACAAGTAAAATAAAAATATAACAAAACTAAGAAACCAACATTAAAATATAATAAATAACATTAAAATACAAGAGTGCATAAAGAAGAAACTCAATGGAAGGATTGATAGAAAGTATCTAAATGTTCTCCATAACCAAAGTTGTTGCCTCATCAACTTTTCTATGTTTGTCGTTAACTTCAAAATAATTGTGTAAAACAATAACTATGAATATAGCAATTATAATGGAAATTGCACCAAGTGGATTACTTTTGAAGATGAAACTAAACTTGTCATCAAATCCATGAACACCATTATGGGGATATATAACTTCTATGAGGGAAAAGATATACGTGATAGACAGATGCAAAAAAGTGCAAGTGTAAAACAACACATTACAAACTTTGAATCAATAGAATCATGAAAAGAAAGTGTTTGGGAAGTAGCTAACACCACCTATGAAAAGGAATTGCTGAGTGGCTTTGAGGAGGATGAAGGAGGACAAAGTATGTGTTTATTATTCACCACGACTAACTTTATGACATAAATGAAATATGCAACAAAAAAAACATATAATTATCTTAAACACTACTTTTATGTTGATGTCCCACATGAAGGGTGGCAAGTTAAAATTAACAAAGGTCAAGCCAAAATTAATAGCCAATGCAATTATGGTTATTGCAATAATGATCATCCATATCAAAGGATGTTTGACAATGGGGAAAAACTTTGTGCCTAGTTTTGAAATTAAAGTAAAAAAATAGACAACCAAAAAAAGAAAGTTGCAAAAATTATGAAAATTAGTTGCCTATAGCATGACTGAAGCAACATAGAAGCCATAATTTGATATTGACCATAAAGGAGAAGGAAAATAAAAAAAAAACTTTTGGTAAGAAGAATGAGAGAATGAAAGGATATATACACTTCTTTCCCCTATACAAGTTAGCCAATAATAACTTATGCAACAAAAATCCTTTCATTTTGTTTCACCAACAAAAATATCCCAAAAGCTTTTGGGTCATTTGGGGCAGTATCTCCATAACAAAAATATTTCCCATTTCCCTCCTTGCTTTTTTTTTTGTTGTTGTTGTTTGTTTTCTTATTGGTATTATTGTGGTGAAATGGGTTGTTTGGAGAAGGCAGTAGAAGAGAGATGGAATGAGAATAAGGTAATGTAGAAGGAAAGAAGGAAGGGTTTTTAAAGGGAATGTTGGTGTTTGATTTTGACATGTTGTGTGGCATTGTAGGTGTAAGGTAAATCAAGGAAGTTGGATACTATTTGTATAATAAAAGCTCAAAATAGAATCATAACTAGAAAACCTTCTGGTTTAGTGTAACAGAGAGAAGCCAAGAAGATTTGTAAAATGTTGATCATTCATTTTCTAGCATAGAAGTTTCATTATATATGGAGCTTTCTGAATTAATATTAAAGTTTTAATGATAGAACTAGTCATTAAATTAAATAATTAAGTCATTTAATGTTTAATAGAATTAATTATATTAATTAAAATTAAATTGATAAAATTCATGTGTAACATTAAATTTATAAAAAAATTAATATATATATAATATAAAAATATTTATAATGAAATATAATTATATATAAAAGTTGTTAACTTTTCTTATAACATAGCAATGGATTAGCCACCGAAGGAGTTTCTAGATCAATTATTATTGACTTATAAGAAAATGACCAGAATTTCTATCCAATTTTTATGTTGGCATACTTCCATTGGGGCCAACTTTTTGATGCCCCAAAGATATGTGAATCAAAATGGGCACATTTGTATTTTAAGACATTGGCTTTGCTAAATTTATAAGTGTATATGCATCATTATATTGCGCAAAATTTTTGTGATTAGCCTAGTGTATGATCAAGTTTTTTCCTTTTATTGATTATCCAAGAAACACTTGGAGACCAAAACAATGCAGAAAGGGAAAAGAAATATAAGATTTAGGAACAATAAAAGGGTAACAATTGAGATAATTATAAGACTAATATTTTAAAAATTCAAAATTATTAATTACATTCTTTACTTATGATGCTAAAGCATTGTAGTTAACATCAGTTATTAGAAGGCTTGATCAAGTGTGATTGCAAATTTTTTTCTAGTCAAGCAAATTGGTCCCCTTTGCTCAAAATGAAAATAAAAATAAAAATTGCATATTGACACTAGGCACTATGAAAAGCAACAAAGGAAGTGGAATAGTTGGTCAAAATGCAACAAATGGTGGCCCACACAACCACTATATCCTAGAATGAAATGTCACCATGTGTCTATCTTATCCTTTTTCCCACCATTTCCATGTTGGCATGGACCCCTCTAAGCCTTCAACTTTCCCTATCCTCAAATGCCCTTCAATTAGTGCCCAAAACACCAAGAAAACCATTAAAAGAAAACCCATAACAAAATCCCTTTCTCTAAATTCAATAAATCCTTAAAAATGGCTAATAATATCCTTCATTTAAGACTTACGATGGTTTAACCATTTGCCACCTTATCCAGCATACATAAAGATGACCCAAACTTTCAGAAAAACTCCTCTGCCTTTTCGAACTAGTGGACCTCTCTCTTTGGATGGTCCTTAAAGGTCAACTACATTGGCTCTATGAATAAGGCAAATGTTGATGTCTTAGAGAAAGAAGAAATTAGATTTGAGGCCAAGTCTAAATTGGCCAAATCTTGGTTCCCTTTAAAATGCTTCATGGAGGAAAAGGCCAAGCAGCCTTGCATGTTGACTGCCAATATGTCATTGTTACATGACACCATGTATCACTACCTTATTGCTAGCTACCTTGCCTACGAGTTTAAGCCTCGCTTGGATTAGTAGCTCTCTAACCACTCTCTAGGTTGGTTCTTACTAGCCATTGCCTCATAAGTACATTGTTTTTCCTTTTCATTTGACCTTTTTTCTTTTTTAATCTTTTAAATGTTGTAATGTAATTTAGTTCTTGCCTTCTTAGGGCTCCACTAATGTGATTGATTAGTCCAAAATGATGACGTTTCTTTTAGGTGTAAATTTTTTTAAGAGACACTAGAATTGGTAATTATCATTGTAATATCATATAATATTGATTATCATCATTGCTAAGTTTAGAAAATAAATTATTAGTAATAAAATATAAATATGATTATGAAAGATTTTTGTGACAAGAATAATGGGTGATGCTTGCATTGTGGGTGTTGACATGTTTAGTTATTTAACTATTACTTATGTCCATCTTATCAATAATATTAATTGTGTATTAATCTAGTTATTACTAAAATTTAGATAAATAACATAATGCTTAATTTCTTTTCATTTAGTGACCTTTTATTTTATTTTATTTTAAGTATTTCTATTGTGTTTTATTTTTACATATTGAATGAATTAAAGATGCATCAATCTAACGTGTAGCAGGTTAGTCATTAATGTCATGTTCATTATTGTGTTGGAGGCAATGAGTGCCATCAGAGGAGTTCTGATAAAGAAATCAAGAAGCTCCTTCCACTATAGCATCCAAAAAAAAAAAATCTAAAATCCACTTGCATGTCTTTATCCTTTAACAAGAAGCTCAAATGGAAACATTGCACCTTTATAAGTAATTGATAGTAATTTGGTCATATCCTATCTAGCACTCTTCAATGATATAAATATCTCCTAAGAAAATACATACATCTATTATCATTAACCCATAAGAAAGTGACCTTAAGTTCCATCTAAATTTTCTACTTGCATACTTTGGTCAAGGATAACTTTTTGATTCCCACAAAATGTGTGAATCAGAATGGGCACATTTGTCTTTAAAATATTGGTTTTGTTAAATTTATAAGTGTTTATGCATTATTATATCACACATAATTTTAATGATTAGTTTAGTGTATATTCGATTTTTTTCTTTTAGATTAGTTATGTGAGAAACATTTGGAGACCTAAAAAAATGCAAGAAGGAAAAAGAAATAGAAGAAATTTAGGAACAATAGAGGGATTAAATTGAAATAATTATAGGATTGATATTTTGAAAGCTCTAAGAACCTAGTTGGACAATCAAAAGCCAAAACACATGTAGTGAATAGTCCAAAGAATGAAAGAAAAAAATAATCACCAAAAAAATAAAATGGTGGGGAGTTTAGTGAGAGGAAGAATAGAAGCATAAATGGGAGGAACCAAGAACTTGAATGGGGCAACTTTGTTTTGCTTCCTAATGGCCACTCTCTTCAACAAAATTCAAACACAAACATTAATTCTAATTAATAATACATCAATCAACAAAGACTTTGAAGCAAAAACATGTGTGCAATATGACAAGCCCACAATAGATATTTGATGAAAACTCATTGATTGGAAGCATAGGGATTGGATGGTGAGGCCATGACTGGGTGTCGATTTGGAAAATGTTTGTTCTTTGTCCAAAACTAAAGGGTCTACTTGCCATTCGAGTTAGATTTTGACCTTTACCAAAATAATGCAGGATGGAAATATTACAATTAATTTATATAAAATGTGTTAATTTTGATTGTATTAAATTAAAAACATTGCCTTATGCATAAAGCCAATTAATTTAATGCATACATAATTTTAATAGTTATTTTATTTTTCAAACAAAAAAGGAAAATGTCATTAGTACATGTATTTGATGAAATTTTTCCCTTTTGATGGGAAAATTAGATTAGCAAAAATATCAAGTTATTTAATTTTTCATCAATTTTGAACACGATAGCATTTTTTATTATCTAATTTAATATGAAACTTTTGTATATAAATTTTCATAGTATTGTGAAATATTTTAGTTTAGATGAAGAATAGATAATTAGCTTTCTTTGAAATAAAAAAAAAAAGGAGGGATAAAGAAGACAAAAAAAAAAGAAAAATCTTACCTTCTCTCTTAAAACAATGTTCACAAATTAGTTATTTGTAACAATTTTCTAAAATAATTTAATTATATATATGGTACCAACTACACATGTAAAACATTTGGAGCAAAGTCTTGCCCAAACTCCTTTTGGGCTAATGTAAATGTAAATTCAAATATCTAAGCCCATTTATTGGTGAGTAGGCCTAATATGAAAGGCTAAGCCCATGATACCCTCTGAAAAGAGTTTGGAGTTAAACCAAACCCACACACCAAAGGCAAAAACAAAAAATCATCTTTGGTTTAACTTCACAAAGCTAAGATCCAGCTGCTCATACCAAACACTTGGTGGGCATTGGGCTTCTTCATCTTAAAGATGGTTGCAAGTGTAGTGATGGGCTTAGATTTATGTAATTTAGCTTAGAATAATGGGCCATAGACAAATTACATTTAACAAGCTTGTATAAATTGAAGTTTCAAATGGGACAGAGACAAGTTTACTTGCTCAATCACTTTTATAAACATCTATAAGACTAGGTCGATAGGTTTTGCATAACAAAATAGATTGCATCTTTTTACCATGTCAAATGGTACAATTATAAACACAAACTATGCAAATTCTGTGGTTGGCTACCTTGTTCAATTTTTCTTTAAAGGGGGCATAACTTTAGAAATAACTGTATTTTGTTAAAGTGTAGTATAAACAAAATTTAATAAAAAAATATTAAAATAAATCATTAAAATATGACATTATAAGTGTCATCGTAATCTTATTCAAATTAAACAAATAATTATTATTAAAATATTAAAAGTTAACAATAAATAAAATAAAAATATAACAAAGTCTAAGAAACCAACATTAAAGTACAACAAATAACATTAAAATACAATAGTGTAACCAAAAAAGCCTAAGGAAGAAACTCATTGGAAGGACTAACAGAAGGATTCTTAATGTTCTCCATAACTAGATGTACTACCTCCTTAACTTTACTAAATTCATTCTTAACTTCAAAATAATTGCTTAAAACAATAATAATCAAAATTGCACTAGGTGGATTATTTTCCAAGACAAAATTGGCCGCCAAATACATGAACACCATCATAGGGATATATGCCTTCTATGAGGGAGAAGATCCTTAACATAAGCAAATGCAAAAAATGGCAAGTGTAAAACAACACATCACAAATTTTGAATCAATAAAATCATGAAAAGGAAGTGTCTCAAGAGGAGCTAGCATCATCCTTAGAAAGATATTGTTAAGTGGCTTTGAAGAGGTTGAAGAAGGATAAAGTAAGTGTTTCTTATCCATCACTCCTAGCTTTAAGGCATAAATAATGTGTGCAATAGAAAAACCTATAATTATCTCAAACACCATTCTTATGCTGATGGCCTACGTGAAGGGTGGTGGATTGAAATTAATGGCCAAGAAAGGTCAAGCAAAAATTAATGGCCAATGCAATTGTGGCTACTATACTAATGATCAACTATTTGGAGGGATTTATTATGTTGGGAAAAAGTATTCTTCTAGCATAGAAAATTTGAGAAAAAAGATAAATAACTAAACAAAACACATGCAAAAACTGTGAAAATCAGTTGCCTATATCATGACTAAATCAATGTAGAAGCCATAATTTGATATTGTCTATAAAGGAGAGAATAAAAAACTTTTGGTAAGAAGATTGAGTGAATGAGAGGATATATAAACTTCTTTCCTCTTTTCAAGTTAGTTAATAATAGCTTGTGCAATGATGTTTCAACAACAAGCAAAACCTAAAAGCTTATGGGTCGTGTTAAGTAGTGTCTCCATAAAAATTTTTTTTTTTTTTTGTCCTTTCTTTTGGTTGTTGTTTGTGTTATTGCTATTGCTATTATGGTGAAATGGGTGGTCAACATGAACTATTGCATCATCTACTCTAGTAATTAAGTACATTATGTCTTTGCTTTTTTTCCTTTTTTTACTCATTCTCTCTTCCAATCATTTGCCAATTGTCTTATTCCCCATATGACTACTAATCTTTGACCTTAATGGGTTGTTTCTTGTTTTTGAAGATTCTAATTTGACAATTTGGTTATGCTTTGCATATCTTTGGCAAAAACATTGGCCTTTATGATCTTTTTAGCTCCTTGTTTTTTAGGTTTTCCCTCACATTGGTTTACATTCTTATTATAATAATAATAATAATAATAATAATAATAATAATAATAATAATAATAATAATAATAATAATAATAATAATAATAATAATAATAATAATAATAATAATAATAATAATAATAATAATAATAATAATAATAATAATAATAATAATAATAATAATATGCAATATAATTGTCGTATCTACTTTAATTTTATTTTTGACAATCAATTACTATTCAATAGGGTAGGGAATGTCATTCACTTGATTAAGTGAAAAAATTTTAAAACATAGTTTGGTTAATATAGTTCAAATTGATTTGAAAATTGGTTTCAATTATTTTTTAAAATATTGGTTTTTTCTATTGTTCTTTTAAATATTTTATAATTTAAAATTTTATTAACTTATGAAATAATATATTTTTATTGAAAAAAATAATTTTGATAAATTTTAAAAATTTTGGTCAATCAAATTGATTGTAGCAAACTTGTAAGCCATGTGACCTTAACCATTCATTTGAAGGGCATTTTGACCATTCATAGGGTGTCTATGCCATTTTTTTACAAAATTTGAGACTTATATGATTCTTTTGTTTCCTTTTTTTTCCCTTATTGGCAGCAGCAAAATACTTATCCTTTTTTTTTTTTTCTTGTACAAAACATTTTATTTGCATTGGTAATCAGAACTTCAGTAACAACATTGTAAGGTACAGAGGTTCAGGCCAAATGCCACTAGATTGGGCGACAGAATGAGAATAGTACTAAGCATAACAAAAGGCCTGGCCCACCACCATATGGAAAGCAAAATGGTCTATGGCAACATTAAATTGGTTAACATATTGCTTTGGCCCTACCATGATGCCTAGATTTTGGACTTTCATCTAAACCCTTTATTTGGAACCTTCATTCCTTCCAGCCATGTGGAAAGCTATCATCGATGTGTATGGCTTTGTTGTATTTCTCTCAAGCTCTTGACTGACAAGGCACCCAATTAAACCTCAATGGGCAAGGAAGGCATTGACTTGCCTAGGTGGTCCAATTGGTGGTTTGGGATGAATGGATGGCTAAGTTGTTTGGTGTGGAGTTGATGAGGCACCATAACATTAAGGAAGAGATTGTACAATTGTTGCAAATAGTCATGGTTTGTGTCTTAACGGTTCTTGATCAAAGACCAACAATGGAAGATGTATTGTAGATGATGGAGGATATCAATAGGGGAGAGACCAATCATGGTTTACACCAATCATCTAATGATCCATCAAAAGGATCAAATGGCCATATGCCTCCCTCAGAGCCTAGGACTCTGGCCAATCATGTGACTCCTTAGAAATTCTCTTTAAAAAAAATTGTTGAAGGAGGACCCCTCTCATTGGCTGGTACTCAAAGGCTGACTACATGGGCTCTAAGGATAAGGCAAATGATGATGTCTAGGCAAAAGTAGAGATTAAATCTAAGGCCAAGACTAAATTGGCTGAATCTCAGTTCACTTCGAGATGCTTCATGGAGGAAAAGACCAAGAAGCTTTACATGTTGATTGCCAATGCATCGTCATTTCATGATGCTGTGTATCACTCCCAAAATGCCAACTACCTCATCTCTAAGTTTAAGCCTTGCTTGGATAGGTAGCTCTCTGACCACTGCCCAAGATAGTTCTCTCGAGCATCATCTCATAAGTACATTTTTTTTCTTTTTTATTTTCTTTCAAATTTTGTAATATAATTTAGTTATTGTCTTCTTAGGGCTCCCCTAACATGTTTAATTGGTCCAATCCAATGACATGTCTTTCAATTGTATACTTTTGTCAGATACATTGGAATCTATAATTATCATTATAATATAATATTGATTATCATCATTGCTAAGCTTAAAAAATAAATTGTTAGTGATAACTTATAAATACAATTTGAAATATTTTTATGATGGAAATAGTGGTTGATACTAGCATTGCAAATGTTGATGTGTTTAGTTGTTTAGTTGTTAAACTTTAGTTGTTTAACAAGTATGTGTATAAATTTAGTTATTACTAAAGTTTAGATAGATAACATTATGCTAAATTTTATTTCAATTAGTGATTCTTTTTTTATTTTATTTCATGTACTTATATCATATTTTATTTTTATATATTTAATTAATTAGAGATGTATCAATCTAACATATAGTAGATTAGCTATTCATGTCACGTTCATTATTGCATTAGAGATAGTAAGTGTACATTTTCCAATCATGAAATCAAGAAGCTCCTTTTGAGATTGCATTAAGAAAAAAAAAAAACAAAAAGAAAATCTAAATACCACATGCATGTCTTTATTCGCCAATAGGAAGCTTAGATGGAAACATAGCACCTTTGGAAGTAATTGAAGGTAATTTAGTCATATCTTATCTAGCACTCTAATATCTCCAAAGAAAATACATAGATCTATTATTGCTAACCCGTGAGAAAGTGACCTTAAGTTTAGTCCAAATTTTCTACTTATATACTTCTGTTGAGAACGATTTTTTGATTTTCACAAAATATGCAAATCAAAATAGGCACATTTATCTTTCAAAATGTTGGCTTTGCTAAATTTATAAGTGCACATGCAACATTGTATCGCACTAATTTTTAGTGATTAGCTTAGTGTATAATCAATTTTTTTTATTAGTTATCTAAAAAACATTTGGAAACTAAAATAAATGCAAGAAGAAAAAAGAAATAGAAGAAGTTTAGGAATAATATAGCGGTTACCTTTGACATAATTATATGACTGATATTTTGAAAGATTCAAATTAATAATTACGTGCATTATGTATGATGTGCATTATAATTAATATCAATTAATGGGAATTCTCCAAAATTCAACCCCAAATCTCCTCTTCCTCTTACCTTGTTAATACAAATTCCTTTGACATAATTCCCTTGTTTTAAACTCAGTGATCACAAGAATTATGCTGAAGACAGTGTCATTTTGCATATAGGAACCATATTCTCAAACAAATTGTAACAATTATTCTTTTTAACTACTTGTATGCATAGGCTTCATATCCATAACAATTACTTTAGTTGCAACTACTAACCATTCACACATTTATCTTTGCAATAAAAAGCATGATTTTTTTGATCTAGACTAATTTTCATACATTGCTATTAGAAAAAAAAATTGATAGCACATAGCCCAAGAAAAGTCTAAACTAAAACCAAGGCACTTGGAATAATTGATATGATTGTTCAATAATTGACAATATGGTAAAGTAGAAGACTTAGTGAAATGCCTTAGAATTAGGAATTGCATTTTAAAAATAAATTAATAACTCAACAAAATAGTAGAATAAGCAGCAAGTTTGGAAAAGGATACATAAGTAAAAGCCATGAGCAAATAAACTTGCTAACATAGCCATAAATAATTGATCCCTTAAAACAGATCTATGGCATAATGAGAGTCAAACTAAAACACTACAATTACCTATAAAAGCCAAACATTGGACAATTAAAAGTCAAAAAAAATGTTAAGAATCATCTAAAAAGTGATAGAAAAAAATATCAAAAATTGGTGGGGAGTTTAGTAAGAGGAAGAACAGGAGCTTAAATTAGAGGAACCAAGAACTTGAATGGAGCACCTTTGTTTTACTTCTTAATAGGCACCTGTCTTCAACAAAATTTAAACACAAAATTAATTCTAATACATCAATCAATAAATATTCCTGAACAAAAACATGTGTATAACATGATGGACCCATAATAGATATTTGACAAAACTCACTCATTATGTTGATGTTAATCCAAATTAGGAGTTAATCCATACTAGGAGTTAATTATGATAGAAGTTAGTCTAGTTAAGTCCAATTTAAATTTAACTATTTAGGTCTATTTAGGTGTTTATGACTATATAAAGATACGTTATCTACATTATTATGTGTGTGCTTCTTAGTTATTATGTAGTGATTTTATTAGATTAATAAAATTTTAGTATTTTTATAATTTTCTATTAGTGGTATCAAAATTATTGTGCCCTATCAATGGTATCAGAGCTAGTTCAAATCGAGAGCTAGTATCATAGTGGGTATTTTTGATTTGAATAAAGAGAAAACATATAAATCTTGTCAAAATTATCACAGAAGTCACCAAAGCTACCTTAAAAGTTGTCAAAGTTACAAAAGTTACAAAAATCACTACTTATCATTATTGGAGATTCGCCATTGACCACTACACACCTTGGAAAAACTTTAAACGTCATAGATTTACAATTCTAAAGGTTTGCCACTCTTTTCCATTGCCAATTTTGTTGTTGCCACTTGTCATTGTTGCTCCAAACTTGATGATTTCTACTTAGATATTGCTGCTCTACCTCTTTAACTCACCAACGCGTCATTATCTCACTAGAAAAGCTTGCTCCTCCTTTTTGTCATTTTGTTGAAATTGAGGGGTCTGATTAAAAATAGAAAAATGTTTGAGCTCTAATTAAAAATAATAAAAGTTAAGGGGTTAGATTACAAATAACAAAATTTTTGGGATAGATTACAAATAACAAAAGTTTAGGGGGCTAGATTGAAAATAAGTCATAAATTTCAATATGAATGACATGATCATTATTTCAATTCCCATCTTGTATGGGAAAAATTACAATTGATGGTGAGTGTAGATGAAAGTTTTTTTTGATTACAACAAATTGCTGGATATTATGGAGAATGGAGTTATAGAACTGATAGTAAATGCCACAAAAGCACCGAGAGCTTCTTATTGAGAGTTCTTGCCCTAATGAATCAAATGAGAATCTATGGAGAGCAGCTAAATGATCAAGTTAAAGTTGAAAAGATTTTATGGACACTCACATTATAGTATGAGCATATCATGGTTGCTATAGGAGAAGCATATAATTTGTCTCAAATGTCAATTGATGTACTAGCGAGAACATTGCAAGCTCATGAATAGCACATGAATGAGAAGAGCATTGAAAAGCTAGTAAAGTAAGCACTCCAAAGTTAGGCTCTTACTAAAAGTAATTAAAGTAATCAATCAAAGTAAAAGCAAGGTTCTTCTTATGGTAGAGGATGAGGACATGGTATTAATTACTATAATAATAAGAGGTTGAAGAGGTTAGTATAACAACTGTGGAGATGGTGATAATCAATACAATGACCAAAGAAGATAACAACAGAGGTCGAGGTTGAGGCCAAGGAAGAGGCTGTGGTAGAGGAAGGTATGACAAATCTAATGTTGAGTGTTACTTATGTCACAAGTGTAGTCATTATGCTAATGAGTACATGTCTTAGGAGCATAATCAAATAGCTTATTATGCACAAAAGGGAGATTTAGATGATGGGAATGAAGCCCTTATGACAATTACTATAACTACTAAAACACCATTGATATTGGGTGTACCAATCATATGTGCGGAAAGAAAGAGCTCTTTGTTGATCTTAATGAGTCAATCCACTTCACAGTCAAGTTTATTGATGCTAGTAGTGTTCTAGTGATGGGAAATGGGCAAGTACTTATCAAGTTGAAAAATGAGGATCAAAATTACATCTCAAACGTATTTTATGTATCAGACATGAAGAGCAACTAATTAAGTTTGGGTCAATTGCTTGAAAAGGGGTATAACATAAATTATGTGATAATTGTCTCTCAATTCTTGATGGGAGAGGTACAATTATTCTTGAATCCCCTTTAAAAAAAAATAGATGTTTCAAGTTGATATGGCCACTAATGTTTATACCTGTCTTAGTGCTATTGTTAAAGAAAAGTCTTGGTTATGGCATCTTCATTTTGACCATCTAAATTTTCACAATTTAAAGTTGCTTGCACAAGGGAACAAGGTAACAAGCTTGCTTAAGAAACATCATCCTAATCAGATTTGTGAAGCATGTATTCTTGCAAAATAGAGCAAGCAACCCTTTGTGACAAGGAATTAGAGTGCAAGATAATCACTCCAACTTATCCACTTTCATGCTTGTGGCTTGATGAGTATTTTATCACATGGTAACAATAGGTATTTTCTAGCCTTTATTAATGATTTTAGAAGAAAGACATGAATTGACATGCACTCTTATGCTTATCCACTCTTATGTATTTCTAATGAGTTCAATGATTACAATCATTCTTAAATCCCCTTTAACAAAAAATTGGATGTTTCAAGTTGATATTGTCATTGATATTTATACTTGTCATAGTGCTATTATCAAAGAAGAGTCTTCATTTTGGCTATCTGAATTTTCACAATTTAAAGTTGCATGCACAAGAGAACATGGTAACAAACTTACCCAAGATACATCATCCCAATTAGATTTGTGAAGCATGCATTCTTGCAAAATAGAGCAAACAACCCTTTGTGACACAAAATTGGCATGCAAAACAATCACTCTAGCTTATCCACTCTCATGTTTGTGGCCTAATAAGTGTTTTATCACATGGTAACAATAGGTATTTTCTTGCCTTTATTGATGATTTTAGAAGAAAGACATAAGTTAGCATGCACTCTCATGCTTATCCACTCTCTTGTTTCTGACATGGAATTGGTGTGCAAGACAATCACTCCAGCTTATTTACTCTTATGTTTGTGGCCCAATGAGTGTTTTATTATATGAATATGGCGAGAAGCTTGTTTAAGGCCAAGGGAGTTCCTAATCTATTTTATTATTTAATTTGCTATGAAACCTATTTTATATAAATTTTTATAGTGTAAAAATATTTTAATTTAAATAAAGAATAAAGAATTTTCTTTGAAATTGCAATGTAAGTTATCAAGTTAAAAGTAAACTAATGATAATATGAGATAATTTAAAATAACAAATATTTTTTTTGTCAAGACAATATATTTTTATTTTTTAAAGAAGGGAGGATTATATATATAAGGAAAGAGGGATAGGTAGGAAAATTTTATCTTTTTCCCTTGACACATAATTAAACTAGATCTTTACAACAGCTAGCCTAAAATAATTTGTTTATAAATGTAGTACTTACACACATGTTGAATAGTCAGAATGAAGTCCTTCCCAAACCCCTTTTGGACTCATGTAAAAGTGAATTCAAAAACCCAAGCCCATGTACTGGGTAGTAGGCCTTTTGGGAAGGGTCAAGCTCATGAAACTCTCTAAAAAGAGTTTTCCATTTATAAACCAAGTCCAAGTATGTGACCATTCAAGATCTTAGGTATTACAATTGAAAAAGGTACCAAATACAATTCAGAACAAATGTCACACAATCAGTTTATGATTCATTAACTTTAAGTGGCAAGAGTGGGTAAACAACTTTGTTTAATCAAGGTCTCAAGATCTTGCGACTAAAGTTCTTTAAGAAATCTAATCAAACTTTGACAAGGTCAGCCCTAAATCCTTTTGCCAAATTCATTGGTGCTAACATTTGATCAACTGATTTTGCCATTATTGGTATACACATAAGCATCGAATTTCTTCAAGCTTTATTGTCAATTTGAAAATCTCTAGCAACTGGCTAAAAACAACAAAATCTTTTTTAAAAAAAAAGAGCAGTGATCAGAATTGTGAATTAATAAGATTAATTTCACAGCACAACCCCTGACTTTTTCATCATGACTA
Source organism: Rhizophora mangle (assembly GCA_037832345.1). Lineage (NCBI taxonomy): Eukaryota > Viridiplantae > Streptophyta > Magnoliopsida > Malpighiales > Rhizophoraceae > Rhizophora > Rhizophora mangle. The sequence continues at coordinate 394,098 of JBAPLJ010001326.1, forward strand.
CAGAAACTCAAAGAAAGGCAAGAGAAATTAAATTGACAAGAAATTTAAACAAATCAGATTTAATACTGAAAATCAAATAACAAGACTGAAAATTTATTTCACCCAAGCACCAAGAACTGGGTTTTCTTTTCACTCTATTACCATCTTAAAGAATGAAGAACTTGAAAGGTCAAATTCTTTTGAAGAGGGATATCCATAAATTAAAACTGTAGAAAAGATAAAATTCTAACATCCTTTTGATGTTTTCCATTGCAAAGTTCCAAGGAACTGAAATAGAAAAGTGGCACAAGAAGAAGAGAAAACACTTCAAACTCAAGCAAGTATGGAACTGAACATAGATGTGATAATTAAACATCAAGATTTAAAAATTATATGATTCTAAGTATCAAGAACCATAAATCAAGCCCAAAACATTTTTCCTTTCACTTTGCTAGTTGTTACCTTCTGAAAGAAGCAAGAACACATAAAGAGATCAAATTTTTTTAAAGATTGGATAACCTAGGAACAAAAATTACAACAAAGATCTTTTACTAACATTCTCTTGGAGGTTCCATTCCAAATTTCCAAGATACCAAACAGAAAAAGCACATGAAAAAGAAAATGACAAACAATAAAAAAAGCAAAACAGAGAAAGAAAGAAAGAAAAAATGAAAGAAAGAAAGAAAGCTTTACAGGGGCTCCAATGAGAGTTAGACGAAGGTTTCTATAGTTAGAACAATTGAATTTGAATGGCTTCTAATTTTTTACCACTTGGAGAGGGATGGGTTGGCGGGGGTTGGAGTTAAGGACTACTAATATAGACATTTGATGGGTACAGGGCTGTGGCAGCCTTGCCTTTCTGTTATATGTTAAAAGTATGAAGATTATTGTTACAAAATTTTGAAAATTATGAGGGATTTGCTATTTAGCAGAGACTAGAATGATTAATATTTATTTATTATATTAACTAATAGGAAACACCAACATAACCCTTTTTTGGGCTAGAATTCCTCTACAAAAATTTATTGATATGGTCTTACCCAACTAACTTTACATACATTTTTGAGAAAACGACATTAATAAAAGAGTAAGTGATATTTTTTCATTATTAGTAGATTGTTTGGCATTAGCAGAGAAACCTATTTAGGTGGCCTAGATCTTTGTTTCCTAAAGTTTATTTAAGAACCATCAAAGCAAAAGTTCAAATAAATTGAAATAGTGAGCAACAATGGCAGTTTCATTTTTCTTTCATGTTCCTTTTCAAGTCAAGTTAATGAGACAGCCAATTAATTGTGGGTTATGCTATGTCAATCAACTAACAGAGTAATTAATGAAAATTTTGAATGGACAAAATTATTAAAATTATTAACAATCTGTGGAAAATTTGAAAATTACAGATTCAAGTTGAAAAAATTTTATAAATTGCCAACCTATTTATAAGCTTATGCCAATTTGTTACTTACTTCCTCTACAAGTCTTCTTTAGTTGGAGAGACTAGCTTCTTCTTTCTAGTTTTGGGCCCTGGCAGGAGAAAGAAAGGTGGCAAACAAGAAGTTCCCTTGTAGAGATGAGAAAAATGATACATGGTACAAATTTTGTGGAGGGTAGGTGGAGCGTTCCTATTGGCCATTCAATAGCTAGTGACCCGCGGGCAGCCAAGCCCTATGGTTAGCATAGTTCCAATAGGGAAATATTATGCATGATCTAATTAAAATTCAACTCACATCACTCTAGGTCTCACAAAGACAAAAAATTATATTTTTCAAAATTTTAAATTTTCTTGTAAAAAAATTATATGTAAAATGAATATGAAAGAATATGTGGGGCCTAGAATGTTATGTTAAGATCACTCTAGCTAAAGTCTGACTAGATCAATCATCCGGCCACATAAGAAAACTCTAACACAAAAATGGTAATCAATCATCAGTTTATTATCATTGCATGCATAATCCCACATTGCATTGTGTGTATTTTTTATTTTTTATAATTATTATTTTTTTGGTGTTGAGCTAAAGAAAAAAACATAATGATTTATCATATGAGCAAAGGTCCTAACATTAGGTGATGAACAAATCCTGACATCAGGTGACGAGCATTCACCAAAATTCGCTTAAAGCATCAACTTACATGCATTTTTCTTTTCCTTTTTGGCTCCTACAGCTTCCTCTATGGTTAAGTTGATAATCTATTAACAGAAGTGGTCGCATGATTTACAAGCTTAAGATACTAACAAAAGAAAGTGTGGGGGGGGGGGGGGGCGGGAGTCAGGAGGCTTCATAGGAAATGGACTCCGCTATGGAGAATGGAACTCTGGGGCTTATGGCAAGAATTTAAGTATTCATTTGTCTTCCACCAGCATTGGGCTCCCATGCACTTGATTCTGCAGTGCTAAAGTGGTTGCTAGCATCACCAACATTGGCTAGGCCTCCATAAACTTCAACACTTGATCCAAGTTGACCAACTAGTGGAGGCATGTCTAGGTAAATAGGAGTGATAATTGACGGAAAATATGGGTTGATGGGGGGGGGAGAAAACTATGAAAGATAAGGTCTTTAAGCCTCGATAGTAAGCAAGATACTTGAAGAATCTTTTATTGGCACTATACCTCAAATAATACTTCAGCAATTTTGAGTTGTGCATGTCCCACAAATAAATAGCATCATCCCTCACCAACCAAAGCTATTCAAATGACAATAATAAACAAATTTGTCCCTAATAAAACAATGTCCTAGATGACATGATTGTTGCCACCATGATTGTTACCCATCTAAGAGTGCCCCAACATTTCATTGTTGGCCAATAATTCTACCGATAACACATGGCCATCTACATTATTGTCTTTGGATTTGCAATGCATATTGGAAAAAAATCAACAGCATGTGTGCATGAACTGTGGGTCAAACTTGACATCAGAAAGAAAACTACAAGTTTTTTCACATCTTGTTTATCTCAAGGTTTTCAACCTTCTACTGTACCTCACTTTTATAGTGGAAATGCAATAAAATGATTAATTTAGATTGTAAGTTTTGTTTATCTGATCTTTTCTTGAACAAACTTATCCAATCTTATTTTGGATGTGGGATTGATATAACATGAAAAATTTTTCCATGTAAACTGAAAAAAAATTCATTTCTCCTTTAAAATGAGGGAAAAAGGAAAAAAGAACCATCCATACAATTCTCAAGGGACTTATTTTCCGTTTTACTTAATTTTCACATATTTAAGATTCTTTCAAATTATAATCTGCATAATTTTTTAAGAGGTCATATGAATTCTTACTAAAAATTATTTTTAGTTTATAATAAAGCAAATTCTATACCTTATCACAAAGGTTTCAAATAACTTGACCATTGAAGGTAGGAAATGACTAGTTAGATTAATAACACAAAATTACCTTAAAAATGTGGTTTCACATAGAGAATCAGAATAAGCTACAATAGAGAAGGATATGAAAGCATTCTTTAACCATAATGCCTTTGGAAGCCTTGGAAATTCAAATTGTGAGAATTTCAGAAGGGGAAAATAACAAACATAAGGCACAAGTCCAATAGCATAAAAGTTTGCAATTGCTTAAGTACACACACAAAGAACAAATACAAGAAGACAAAAAAGAGAATTGTATCATTTAAGAGACTAGCATGTGTCCTTCAAATTATAGGATAATATCCATGAGCCCAAGCCTTCTAAAGGAAACATAAAGAAACACGATCACATGCATGATAGCAAGTAGGTCCATGTAGGAGGCTTAAGTGCATATATTATATGTACTATGCCCATGATACTAATTGGTTCTTATTCTTCATGTTCCAAGTTGTCCTTGGACTGAAAAAAAAAAAGAAAAACATAACAACAAACAAGTTACAAAGTTACTAATTTAGTTTACTTCCAAAGCTTTCATAATGACATGTTCTTCTCAGTCAGTCACCTTCTTCATCACCTTTGCTACTGCCATCTCAAAATCTTCCTGTGTTACATGGACCCTCCTCTCTCTTAAAGCAAACATTCCTTCCTCTATACACACAGTCTGTGAAAGCAAAGCAAGATACAAATAGATATTAAATAGGTAGGCACTTCCCCATAAAGATGACCCAAACTACCATAAAAGCTACTCTACCTCGCTAAACTAAAGAACCCCTTCTTTGGCTGGTCCTCGGAGGCCAATTACATTGGCTCCAAGGATAAGGCAAACAATGATGTATGGGGGAAAGAAGAGATCAGATCTGAGGCCAAAACTAAATTGGCAAAATCTTAGTTCCCTTTGAAATGCTTCATGGAGGAAAAGGCCAGGCAACTCCACATGCTAACTATTGACATGTCATTGTTTCACGACAACATGTATCACTCCCTTATCACCAGTAGCCTTGCACTCTATGAGTTAGTTCTCACAGGCCATCATTTCATAAATACATTTTTTTATCTTCTCATTTTACCTTTTTTAAAAAAAAAAATTTCAAACATTGTAATATAATTTAGTTTTCGCCTTTTTGGGGCTCCACTAATGTGTTTGATTGGTCCAATTTGGTAACATTTCTTTCACTTGTAAACTTTTGTAAGAGACATTGGAATATGTAATTATCATTGTAATATCATATAATACTAATTATCATCATTGCTAAGCTTAGAAAATAAATTATTAGTGATAATGTATAAATATGGTTATGAAAATTTTTATGACATAAACAATGGATGATACTTACATTGTAGATGTTGATGAGTTTAGTTGTTTAATTATAACTTATGCCTACCTTATAAATAATATTAATTGTGTATAAATTTAGTTATTACTATGGTTTAGATAGATAACATAATGTTCAATTTCATTTCAATGAGTGACTTTTTTTTATTTTATTTCATGTATTTATATCATTACTTATTTTTATATATTCAATTAATTAGAGATGGATTGATCTAACATATAGTAAATTAGTCGTTAATGTCATGTTCATTATTGTGTTGGAGGCAATAAGTGTACATTAGCCATTAGAGGAGTCCTTATCAAGAAATTAAGAATCTCCTTCCAAGATTGCATCAAAAAAAAAAATCTAAAAACTACATGCATGTTTTTATCCACCAAAAGGAAGCTCATATGGAAGCATCGCACTTTGGAAGTAATTGATGGTAACTTAGTCATATCCTATCTAGCACTCTAATATTTCTAAAAAAAATAAGTAGATTTATTATCACTGACTGGTAAGAAAGTAACCTTGAGTTCCATCCAAATTTTCTACTTGTATCCTTCCATTGGGAATGATTTTTTGATTCCCACAAATTATGCAAATCAAAATGGGCACATTTGTCTTTCAAAAAATTGGCTTTACTAAATTTATAAGTGCACATATCATTATATCACACCTAATTTTAGTGATTAGGTTAGTGTATAATCAAATTTTTTCCTTTTTATTAGCTGTCTGAGAAACATTTGGAGACTAAAAAAAAAGCAAGAAGAAAAAGGAAATATAAGAAATTTAGGAACAATTGAGGGGTTACAATTGAGATAATTATAGGACTGATATTTTGAATCCAAACTAATAATTATATACAATATGTATGATGTACATTGTAATTAACATCAGTTAATAGGATTTCTCCAAAATTCAACCCCAAATCCCCTCTTCCTCTTACCTCATTAATGTAAATTCCTTTACCATAATTCCCTTCTTTTAAAATTAGCAATCCCAAGAACTATGCTAAAAACAACATCAATTTACACATAGGAAAGCATATTCTCAAACTATTTGTAACAATTATTCTTTTTTCACTACTTGTATGCATGGGCATCATGATTGTAATAATTACTTCAGTTACAACTGCTAACCATTCACACATTTATCTTTCCAATGAAAATCATGTTCTTTTTTTTTTTTATTTAGACTAATTTTCATACATCCCTAATAGCAAAATAAATTGATACCCCCTAACCCAAGAAAAGTCTAAACCAAAACTAAGACACCTAGAATAGTTGATATGATTACTCTAAAATTGACAATATTGTACAAAAAAAAAAAGAACTTAGTACAAAGTATCAAATTATTCTAAAAATAAATGAATAAATAAATCAAAAAAATAGTAGAACAAGCAACAAGTTTAAAAATAAATAAACTAAGTAAAGGCCATGAGCAAATGAGCTAGCCAACATAGTTGTAAATAATGGGTTCCTCAAAATAGGTCTATGGCATAGTGAGAGTCGAACTAGAACACTAGAATCACCTACAAAAGCCAAACATTGGACAATAAAAATTCAAAACACATGTAATGAATAGGCTAGAAAATGAAAAAAAATAATAAAAAAGTGGTGGGGAGTTTAGACAAGAGAAAGAGCATAAATAAAAGGAACCAAGAAGTTGAATGGAGCACCTTTGTTTTGCTTCCTAACGGATGCCTCTCTTCAACAAAATTCATACATAGACATTAATCCTAATCAATAATGCATCAATTAACTAAGATTTTAAAACAAAGACATGTGTGTAATATGACAAACCCACAATAAATATTTGACGAGAACTCATCGATCAAAGGCATAGGGATCAAACAATGAGGCCATATTTGGGTGTCAATTTGGAAAGCGCTTGTTCATTGTCCAAATCTAAAAGGTCCATTAGCCATTCGAGTTGGATTTTGACCTTTACTAAATTAATACAAGATGGAAATATTATAGTTAATCTGTATAGAATGTATTAATTTTAATTTGCTTTAAATTAAATACATTGTCAGATGCCTAAAATAATTAGTTATTTATAATAGCCATCTAAAATAATTTGTTTATATATATATTATACCAACTACACATGTTGAATATTTGGATCATAGTCTTGCATAATCTCCTTTTGGGCTAATGTAAATGTAAATTCAGAGGTCTAAGCCCATTTATGGGTGGTAGGCCCAGTGAGAAAGGCTAAGCCCATGATACAATCTAGAAAGAGCCAAACCAAACCCACACATTGAAGGTAAAAAATAAAAACTCATCTTCACTTTAACTTCACAAAGCTAAGATCTAGTTGCTCATACCAGACACAAGGTGGGCATTGGGCTTCTCCATCGTAAAGATGGTTATAGGTGTAGTGATGGGCTTAGATGTATGTAATTCAACTTAGAATAATGGGCCATAAACAAATTGCATTCAATAAGCTTGTCTAAATGAAAGTTTCAAATGGGACACAAACAAATTTGCTAACTTAATCACTTTTGTAGACATTTGTAAGACTAGGCCACTAGGTTTCATGCAACAAAAATAGTTTGCATCTTTTTACCACATGAAATGGTATAATTATACATGCAAATTATGCAAATTCAATGGCATGCTACCTTGTTTATTTTTTTTTTTAAAGGGGGAAAGGTTTTGGAAATAATTATATCATGTTAAAGTGTAGTATAGACAAAATTTAATAAAAATATTAAAATAAAACATTAAAATACAACATCATGAGTGTCATCATAATTGTAATCAAATTAAACAAATAATTATTATTAAAAAAATTAAGACACATGGAATAGTTGATATGATTGCTCAACAATTGACAATATGGTTAAAAGAAAAAAACTTAATACAAAGTATCTAATTATTCAAAAAATAAATGAATAAATAAATCAAAAAAATAGTAGAACAAGCAACAAGTTTAAAAATAAATAAACTAAGTAAAGGCCATGAGCAAATGAGCTAGCCAACATAGTTGTAAATAATGGGTTCCTCAAAATAGGTCTATGGCATAATGAGAGTCGAACTAGAACACTAGAATCACCTACAAAAGCCAAACATTGGACAATAAAAATTCAAAACACATGTAATGAATAGGCTAGAAAATGAAAGAAAAAATAATAAAAAAGTGGTGGGGAGTTTAGACAAGAGAAAGAGCATAAATAAAAGGAACCAAGAAGTTGAATGGAGCACCTTTGTTTTGCTTCCTAACGGATGCCTCTCTTCAACAAAATTCATACATAGACATTAATCCTAATCAATAATGCATCAATTAACTAAGATTTTAAAACAAAGACATGTGTGTAATATGATAGACCCATAATAAATATTTGACGAGAACTTATCGATCAAAGGCATAGGGATCAAACAATGAGGCCATATTTGGGTGTCAATTTGGAAAGCGCTTGTTCATTGTCCAAATCTAAAAGGTCCATTAGCCATTCGAGTTGGATTTTGACCTTTACTAAATTAATACAAGATGGAAATATTATAGTTAATCTGTATAGAATGTATTAATTTTAATTTGCTTTAAATTAAATACATTGTCATATGCCTAAAATAATTAGTTATATATAATAACCATCTAAAATAATTTGATTATATATATTATATCAACTACACATATTAAGTATTTGGAACATAGTCTTGCATAAACTCCTTTTGGGCTAATGTAAATGTAAATGCAAAGGTCTAAGCCCATTTATGGGTGGTTGGCCCAGTGAAAAAGGCTAAGCCCATGATACAATCTAGAAAGAGTTTGGAGCCAAACCAAACCCATACATTGAAGGCAAAAAATAAAATATCATCTTCACTTTAACTTCACAAAGCTAAGATCTAGTTGCTCATACTAGACATAAGGTGGGCATTGGGCTTCTTCATCGTAAAGATGATTATAGGTGTAGTGATGGGCTTAAATGTATGTAATTCAGCTTAGAATAATGGGTCATAGACAAATTGCATTCAATGAGCTTGTCTAAATGAAAATTTTAAATGGGACGCAAACAAATTTGCTAGCTTATTCACTTTTATAGACATTTGTAAGATTAGGTCACTAGGTTTCATGCAACAAAAATAGTTTGAATCTTTTTACCACATCAAATGGTACAATTATAGATGCAAATTATGCAAATTCAATGGCATGCTACCTTGTTCAATTTTCTTTAAAGGGGGAAAAATTTTGGAAATAATTGTAATATGTTAAGATGTAATATAGACAAATTCTAATAAAAAAATATTAAAATATAACATTATGAGTGTCATCATAATCTTAATCAAAATAAACAAATAATTTTTTTTTAAAATAAAAGTTGACAATAAATAACATTAAAATACAAGAGTGTAACCAGCAAAGTCTAAGGAAGAAACTAATTAGAAGAACTGACAAAAGGATTCTTAATGTTCTCTGTAACCATAACTACTGCCTCCTTAACTTTGCTACATTTATCCTTAACTTCAAAATAATTGTGTATAATAATAATCAAAATTGCACCAAGTGGATTGTTTTCAAAGACAACTTGCTGCTAGATCCACAAACACCATCACAGGGATAGATGCCTTCTATGAGGGAGAAGATCCTTGAGATAAGCAAATGTTTGACAAGTGTAAAATAGCACATCACAAATTTTGAATTGGTAGAATCAAGAAAGGGAAGTGCCTCAGGAGGAGTTAACATCATCCTTGAAAAACAATTGTTTAGTGGCTTTTAGGAGGATGGAGAAGGATAAAGTAAATGTTTCTTGTCCATCATTCCCAGCTTTAAGACATAAATGATGTATATAATAGAAAAACATATAATTATCTTAAACATCATTCTTATGTCGATGACCCATGCAAAGGATGGTGGATTGAAATTAACAAAGGTCTAGCAAAAATTAATGACCAATGCAATTATGGCTACTGTACCAATGATCAACCATCTGGAGGGATGTTTAATGCTAGGGAAAAATTATTCTTCTAGCCTAGAAAATTTGGGAAGAAAGATAGATAACCAAACAAAGACATTTGCAATAACTATGAAAATCAATTGCCTATAATGTGAACAAAGAAGCATAGAAGCCATAATTTGATATTATCTGTAAAGGAGAGGAAAAAAAAAAAGCCTTTGGTAAGAATAATGAGAGAATGAGAGGATATATGGACTTCTTTCCTCTTTGCAAGTTGATTAACAATAGCTTATGCAACGAAAATCTTTTCTTTTTGTTTCAACAACAAGTAAAACCTAAAATCACCTAGGTCATGTCAAGCAGTGTCTTTGTAACAACTCCACCTGTAGTTAGTTGGTTTACTTCAGAAGATGCAAACCTTTACCAACTCTATTAAACAACTGTTGACTACCACAACAATGTCACAATCTCATCAACTAGATAAAAAAAAAAAAAACATAATGACAATGATGTCTCAATGCCATAAAATGAGCACTTAAGGCAATAATCTTCTCAAAGGAAGAAAGAATTGATTTTACTTCCATGAAAATGAGAGCATGTAGAAGAGCATGGACTGAACTGATGCCTTCTCTTCAATGTTAACATGTAAAATCTTTATTATATGTTGCATTCTTGCATATGAAATGAGGAGCACTACATAGTGATGGTCACTGAACACTTGTTTCCACATGCAATCTCATCATCATGGAACTATGAGGAACCCTTACAATAAGGAAAAAAAGGAACAAAAAATTCATCATTTGTTGGTAAAACTTTTAGTTAGTGTGCCTAATGAGGTCATAGAGCAACTCTAATACTTTTATCAATCTTCTACATTTCTTCACTTTAATGGTTTTAACCATTCAATTACAGTTAGCAGAAAATGACAAAATTGAACTAGGTCACAACGAAGTCATCAAATAATTATGTATATCTCAAATATTTTTCATTTTTGCAACACAATTTTCTTTATCCTAATATAGGAAAGGAAATCAAGATCACTAGATAATTGGTCCAAGCAATTTTTTTAGCTCAAATGTTAGCTATTTTCATGTATGCAAAGAGCTAACATAACTAGAGCTAGGCCTACAAGACAACTATATATATATGCAAAACCATGTAATGTAGCCTTTGAGTTAGATTATTGTACCTAATAGTCTCCAGAATACCCAACCGTGAGGGGCTAATAACTCTTTTTGTCTTTTAAAGTTGGGTAACTTAGATTGCTTGTGATCATCAACGCTTTATCTTAGTTTGCTTGTAATAGTTAGTGCTTTATCTTTCATCTATAATGTATGACATTGAGCATTATTTCCAGGAGCATTTCATGGGCTTCTCAAAGAGTAGCATTAAATTATATCTACTATTTCACGGAGCTGTTGAAAGTACTTTAGTTGCCCTCACTAGTGCATCCTTATTTTCAACAGCAGAAATTTCTCATGAAATGCATGTAAGTTTTCAACAAATCCAATGTTGAATGGCTTTGCTCAAATAATGGGTTTGTCTATCCCCAAAAAACACAATACTTTGTTACTTATGTCACTTTCATGCAGCTACATGTGCATTTTAAATTGTATAATTTTTCCTCCTATATCTAGTCCCAAATACAAACATTTTCTTGACATCTACGAGGTTAAAGTCTCAATCTCATCTGGCTTATAATAGTGTAAACTAAAACCATCATCCAGATTCCAAGCCAAGCTAAAATGTTTTCCTCTAATATCCATGTTGCTAAAATCCAACTTGCAATAACCAATGCAAAATGGTTCATCAAGTTATCTTGTTCTATTCATAGCATAATGCCAACTTTTAGCAAACAAATTCACCAAAGCATCTGAAATTGTAATTGTTGATGAGAGGTTATGCCTTAAGAAATAGGAAGACAAGGTAATTCTATACTTCAAGATGAAATGTCTTTGAAAGTTAAAAGCATACCATTAATGCTTTAGACTTTGACTCTAGAGATTTTAGCAATTTCTAGAATGTCAAAGTCCTCAACCCATTCCAAACAAAATCCATGCTAAGGGTGGTCAAAGTAAACCGGTTAGGAGGGTCTGCATCTATGATAATAAGTATTCAGCATCATTCACCTCGCCACTTCTAAGATAACCCAAAATCATAGTATTCCCAGGATATCACATATGGTAGCATGCTTTTCAATTGCATCTTATAGAATAGTTTTCAATGTGTTGCCAATTAAGCCAAGTTTTACATAAGCTACCAGTAGCAAATTCCACATCATAACGATTTTCTTTATTGTGATGTCAAACACTAGTCTTGCATCACAAGGTCTCTTACATTTAGCATACATATCTATTGTGCTTCTTGGAACTAATACATCTAAAGTAAGGCTATTTCTAATAACATAATAGTGAGCTACTTTACCAATTTCTATGTTTCTTGTAATTGCACTTGCAGATAATATAGATGCTAGTGTTACAAAGTCAAATCTCATGTTTTTTTTATCTTATCGAATGACACAAATTAAGTACCTTTAGAGCTTGCTCACATCACACATAGCTAGAAATGAGCAAATTCCACGTAACCATATCTTTTTCAATTATACTATAAAAAACTAACTCGGCATCCTTAGTCAATCCAACCTTATAGTAAAAGTTTAAAATTAAACTGCCCAAGATATTGTCCAATTCAAATCCACCTAAAACAACAATTGCATGCCCTTGCTTGCCCTCTTCAATTGCACCTAAATTAGCTGAAGTTGAAAGAAGGCTAGATAAAGTAACTCTACTGGGTGTAACACCTTTCAATCACATATCAATAAATGTCCTAATTGCTTCCTTGTAAAACCCATTTTGAACATTATTCACAATCATTAAATTCCATGTAACTACATTCTTGTCAAGCATATTATCAAACAATTTCCTTGCATCCTCAAGATCCTCATATTTTCCATATACATTCACAAGACTACTAGAAACAAACCCACATCCATCCAAACAAATCTTCATAGAATACCCATGAATTGCTCTACCAAACCTAGTCTATCACAAAGCACTACAAGCTTTCATCACATTAACCATAATTTGAAATTTAATAGCCCAAAATACATTCAAAGCTAGACAAGACAAAAGCAAGTTGCACTCAAGAAACCAACACAATGGTGAAAAACTAGCATATTCAAAAGAATAAACAGTGGGGGTAAAAAAGCTAAGTCAGGAAAAATTTCACTAAAACTAGCATATTCAAAAGAATAAACGGTGGGGAGAAGATTTGGGGATATTATTATTGAGATCAATCCAATGTTAGCCCTTTAAAAGTTAGGGAAAGACGAGTGGGAGTCTAATCTTTAATTAGGATATTTATGGTACCAAAGTCACTAAACACAAATCTTACCATTCTTTAGGCTTCAAATTTATTATTGCAAAATTTGCAAGCATACATCAATAATAAAAGTTAAATATCGCAATAACTAATAACTTAAATTTCAAATTTTAATTAAGGTTTTGAAAATCAAGCTGAACTAGTTAATTGAATTGAAAAAATTAGAAACTAGATTTTGGTTCAGTCTAGTTTACTCTAAAACCTATTAGTTTTGAAAATTAGTAATTAAACTGATAAATCAACTAGTTGAACTGTACACTAATAAATTGGTCATAGTTTTTCAATTTAGTTGGTTTCAAAAATTTGTGAAAATGTTAACAAAATAATTATCTTTTATTTTGATTTTCTTAAAAATAAAATCACATTATTAAAATTTTGTATATATTTGATATTAAATATCAATTTTATTAATTTAATTTTAATTAAAATAATTTAACTGATTAAATTTCAAACATATAAATTTTTTGGTTCCTAAAACTTTGATTTTAATTCTAAAAAGGTTCATGTGATTTATGAAAATAAAAAATATGTTTTTATTATATAATTTTTTTTTGAATTTCTTTTTGTATGTATGTGTACATATTAATCATAGGAAAAATAAGAAAGACAAATTTTGGCTATTTTTAACAATCAATAATAAAATTTTCAATGCAAGTTGTTATAGAGAACCATAAGTCATATGTTTTGTATCATATTTTATTAAATAGGAAAAATAACTCTTTTTCATTAAATTCATGGGGAACCCCCTTTGTGTTTCCCTAACAAGTGAAATTGATTTAGACTTGAAATATGAATACACAAAATAATAGGCTCCCAATAATTAATTCCATGTCTTATATAAGACAAAAGGTTTACTATTATATTGTTTCAATTTAACACTCTTATATTAAGATATATAAATGTTTGTATAATCTGAAAGGATTATATTTTATACTAAAAAATTAGATGAATATAATAATTATTATTATTATTACTATTATTATTATAATAAGTAAGAAGGTAAGATTCAAAAATTTTTAATATAAAAACAATATTGAAACTCATAAAAAGTAGGTCAGACAAAAAAGTTTTATTTACAACTTTTACTTATCATTTTTTAATATATATATATATATATATATATATATATATATATAAACACACACACACACACGCACACACATATACACACATATAATTACATATATCACAAATTTTCATTATTAGTTTTTGTTAGTATTTTATTATCATTTTTATAAGTTAATTTGCGTAGTGTCACTTATTCTAAATTTTGTTGAATTAAATAATTTTGTAATGATATGACACCAAAATTTTATAAAAAATTTTCAAAAATAGATTTTAATCTTAAAAAATAGAAATTAGCTTTTAAAAAGTATGTAAATTTATAAAAATTGAATTTAATTCTAAAGAATAGAAAAAATTCATATTAATTTTAAAAAATAAAAAAATTTGAATAAAAAATAAATTTTAAAAAATTTTGAAAAATTATAAATTAAATTTAAAAACACAAATAAATTTTAAATTAATTTTGAAAATTAGAAAAAATAAAAAAATAAAAATTGGATAGAAATTTTGAAAAATAGAGAAAAAAATTCTAAATTAATTTATAAGCATAGAAAAAATTTTAAAAAATAAATATTAATATTAAAAATTTCATAAAATTATTGAAAATATTATAAAAATAAAATTAATTTTGTTTATGATAATCAAAATTAATAGCAACATAATGCCATGATAGATAACACGAACTAATCTAACAAATATAGAGTGATACCAAATATAATTTTTAATAAATTATTAATAAAAAATGGATAATATTTCTTTTAAGTTTAATGATCAAATAATAAGAATCAACTATCAGTAAATTTGTGAATCATGGTTATAACTAACTAAATAGTGCAGGAGGAGGTTGATGTGGCATGGTGGCAGAGCAAATGGGAGAGGGTATCAAGGAAACTACAATTGGACATGAGGAGTTGTAGGAGGAGATGGAGAGATTGAAGAATGTGGTAGCAACATTATCTAAGGCATTGTTGGAGAAATATTATAGGGTTTCCACCAAATAGATATTCTACTCAAGTCAATGATGGTGGAGCAAGCATTAGAATTTTTTAAAACTAATTTCTACTTTTAGGAATTTTTTAGAATTATTTTCATAATTTTTCAAGATTAACTTTTATTTTTAGAAAAATTTCAAAGATTTTTAGAAATTTTAAGAGTTGTTTTCTATTTGTTTTTCAAAATTTATTTTATTTTCCAAATTTTTAATTCATAGAAATTAATTTAGAATTTTCTCTATTTTTAAAGTTAATTTCTACTTTTTAAAAATTTTTAAAGTTAAAAATTTTCTATTTATTAAAATTAATTTATAATTTCATAATTTTTTGAATTTTTTTCTTTTTAAAATTAATTTCTAATTTTCAAAATTCTTTTAAATAATTTTATATCATTGTTGGTCTAATTTTTGATTTGAAAAATTTAATATATGTATTAATTATTATTTAACAAAAATAATGTATAACTAATGAAAATTTGTGTAAAGTATTGATAAATGCAATGAGTATAATATAAAATCAAAAAAGGAACTCTAAATGTAATGAAAAATACAAACAAGCTTGACGTAAAAATTTTAATTTTTATATGAAAAGTATAATAATGATGGTTAAGTTAAATACTTGTATATCACTTGTATGTGATCAACACTTTTAATTATATTGTTTGCTAATTTGTGTTAATTGGACTGATTAATTCAATTATAATCATCTATTAAATCGCACGATCATAATCATTTGTATAATTATCATTAGTTAGCCCCACAAACAGGTCTAATATGTTTCAAAAATAGTTAATTGAAAGTTAAAAGAAAAATTTTTAAATAGTTTAATTATATTTTTATGAGTGATTAATTTAATTTAATAAATTTTTATATATTTATTATTTTACAATAATAGTAATAAAAATAATTTTAATTTTAAATTTAATTAAAATTTAAAACATATATAATCTTATTAAATTTTTATATTAAATAGATTTTCAATTTATTTTTTATTTACTAATTATTCATATTAATTTTTTTTATAAAATAACAAAAAATTAAATAAAAAAAATACTAACTTAATATTCTCCATCTCTCAACAGGTCCGCTTCACATGCAATGACAATATTTATTTATGTACTGGATTCTTAGAGATTATATTCAGCCCATGCAATGGATGCACTTTATCTAGCAAGTATGATCCTAAGTGAACTACAACCACTAGATTAGATCTTTAAATAACGTACGTGTCCATTTCTGAGCCTTTCATTTCAAAGAGGAGATATCCATCATCGAAATCTACTAGTCGTGATAGTTGTCAAATCTAGACATCATAAAAGACAAAAACTAATAACTATATACTGAATTTGCAGTAACATTTCTTTTCCAGGCAAAAGTAATAATAATAATGATATCATGTATGAATTATTATGCGGTGGAAATTAAATATCGAGTTCCAATGCATTCAATCCATTTTGTTAATTAATAGGTGCCTAAGAAAAATTAGACAAGATGGAACAAATGGAAAAAAAATGTTTCCCATTTTTGTTACCGATAGAGGGAAAAGTGGTACTTTTGTTTAGACCCACTAAAGAGTTCCTTTCTTGTATACTTTACATGGATACTTGAAAACCACCCGCAAATTTCCAAGGATCCCAACAATCCTAGAGGCATAGCTAATTGTTATTGTTTGCAAACCACCTTTAATGGAAGGGAAATTTTAACCCAATGTGATAAAAATAATAATTCTAGAGGAATCTTGAATACAGAGGCGGCCTTTGGTACGTTTGGAATCACTACAACTACGATAGAAAGTCGTTTGCTTTTTGCCAAAGCCTTAGCTTTTCTTATGAATCAAAGTATGTCGGTTGCGACGATCAATTGTGCTTGCATTTAATAACTCCTCCTCAGTCTTTAGTTGCAAGTCAAACCCATAAACCCTACTTCTTGAACTTATTAAACTCACATATATTTATCCCTAGTAAAATTATAGAAGAAAAGAAAAATCAATGTCAGTTGAATCTAAGCTTCAACAAATCCAAGAATATGTTGTCTATGCTTCTATCTTCATGTTGAGGAATCAAGAAATAAATCAATTGATTCATCAAAATACTTGATCAATAAATAATAAGAAGGTAATTTTTTATAAATTTTAAATTTCACCACCATTAACCTACCTTTATCCCAATAAAAAAAATGAATTTAGTAGACAATACATGTTAAAGAATATATAACTAACAATTCACACTAAGCGGTCTCCAATGTAGTTCAATTTCAAGTAACTAAATTAAATACATGTCACAAAATTCTAAGCCAAAAGAGTCTCTCTCTCTCTCTCCCTAGCCCCAAAATAGGGTTTTATTTAAAGGATTGTCTTAAGTGACACATTGTTGCATTTAGTAGCAACCATCTTCAAGAAATCCCTTGTCATTGCACTAGAAAAGCAATTTAATCCAAGAAACTAGCTCGTATAATGAAAAAACTTTTTAAGAAGATGCTAATATTGTGTTCTAATATTTACATTTTCCCTTTTGTTAATAGTGAGGGGCTATGTTTTGCCCAATGGAAGCAAAAGTTTTTAGTCCCTAGGTTAATTGGCTTTCATGGGGGAAGCATGAAAGTATCATCATAGTCCACCTTTGTGATTTCTAATCACTCACACTTTCAAAATAAGATTGAATAAGTTTGTTAGGTGTTTAGCCCACCTATCGTGACTCTTTCAATGATTTGATATTCAGATTAGTCAATATATTTAGATTGGGATTGTAATAAAGATAGATGCTTGATGATAGGAATTCAATTGAAGCCCACAAAGATAATGATCTTATAGACCATGCAGTATCTAAGAATCAAGACTACAACTTCTCTTTCAAGTAGAACTTCTAGAGGACAACTATATAAGTTAAAACTTTTAGCCCTATTTATTAAAGTAAAGGGAATAGGCTTGTCACAAGCTTTGAACCCATGAGATATAATCAAAACCATCCATATATCCCAATGAGATCTAAAACTTTTATGTTTCTTTTTAAATCTAATTCTTTATTTTTCTCATACTTATTAGTAATAAAATTACATTATTTATATATTAATTCATGATAAATTAATTTCTTTAACATATGAATATATATTGTGAGGTATTGCCAATAAAAGATTGTTATAGTGAATTTAAAGTTTTAGCTTATTTTTTTGAGTGAGTTAAAAACAATTCAATACAAAAAATTTAAATAAAATAAAAGTAAAGTATTTTTTTATAGTGAGTTATTTTGATTGACAAAAAAAAAAGTAAGTCAAAATAGTAAGCACCTAAATTTAATTTTTTTTAGAAAATTTATTAAATTTTAAATTTGAATATTATCTATGATTTAAAGGAGAGGATTATAAGAATGAAATTAAATTTTTATTTATATAGCTTGTAGCATATTTTAATAAATTTTAATCAAATACAATAATAATAACAATAGCTTTAATTTTAAATTTAATAGATTTTAATCAAATTAATATATATATAAAGTACAAAATAATTATCTGAAGGAAAAACAAAAAGGAGATAAGAAAAAGGATGAATAAGAAACAAAAAGACTGTAAGCTTACCATGTAGACCTAGGCTATAAAAAATAAATGCATCTTGAAATGGAAAACTATCACACAAGCACCATAAGTCTACAACTTAGGAGAGCAACTTGGTGATGACTAGGCCCATCCCACTACCCACTCATTTGTAAGTTCAAAGTCCACCTAACAAAGTTGTTGGGCTTGAGAGTTGAAAAATGTTGATTCAATGACTTACAATTGTTAAAAGATTATAATGGACCCACCAAATCTATTTTCATGAGGCACCCTTCTTGTAAGGATGTTTAAGTACAATAGTGCAACTCAATATTACAACTATGATTATATACTTACTACATTTGTTTCTTTCCTAATAGGTAAAAGTCAAAAAGAACAAAAATCCAACTTAAATACTAATCTTAATAATTTTCAAAAACAAACCAAGTAATTTTAGTATATAAAAAAATGATTGGTTGCATTAAGAATTGGTTATTTAAATTATGATTTCTACAATGATGGGCATAAAGGAAAAATTTTAATTTCATGATTCAATATAAAGTAACTTGTGTGAATGTGTACATATCTCTAAATAATTGCACTCTTGTAAATAATTGATGGGCATTTAGTCATATCATCCTATCTAGCACTCCTAGATGTTGTACATATCTCTAAAGAAGATACTTACATCTATTATTGTTGATACGTGAGAAAGCAACCTAAATTTTTGTCTAAATTATATTCTTGCATACTTTTTTTGGGACCAACTTTTTGATTCCCAAAAGATATGTGAATCAAAATGGCCACATTTGTATTTTAATATGTTGGTTTTACTAGATTTATAAGTGTACATGCATCATTATATTGCATAGAATTTTAGTGATTAGCTTAGTACATGATCAAATTTTTTCTTTTTTATTGATTGTTTGAGAAACATTTGGAGACCCAAAAAAATGCAAAAAGGAAAAAGTAAGAGAAGAAGTTTAGGAATAATATAAGGGTAACAATTGAGATAATTGTTACATTCTTTTAAAAATTTAAAATTAATAATTACATTCTTTACCTATGACATTAAAGCATTGTAATTAACATTAATTATTGAAGGGCTTGATCAACAGGATAAGAACATGAGAGACTCTTGAATGGAAGTGATTGCCAATTTCTTTCTAGTCAAGCAAATTGGCCCCCTTTGCTCAAAATAAATAAATAAATAAAATAAAAATTGCAAATTGACCCCAAGCATTACAAAAAGTAACAGGGGAAGTAGAATAGCTTGTTAAAGTGTAATAAGTGGTGGCCCACATGACCATTATATCCCAAAATGAAAAATTGCCACTTGTCCATCTTATCCTTTTTCCCAACTTTTTCTATCTTGGCATAGGCCCCTTCAGGCCCTTAACTGTCCCTTTCCCCAAATGCCCTCCAAATAGTGTCTAAAATACCAAGAAATCATTAAAGAAAAACCCATCACAAAAACCCCTTTCTCTATAGATCAATAAAACCCCATCAATAGCTACTAATCTCCTTCATCTGAGACCTATAATGGTCAAACCATGTGCCTAGCACCCATAAAGATGACCCAAACTACTAGAAAAGCTCCTCCCCCTTACCAAATTAGTGGACCCTCTCTTTGGCTGGTCCCTGGAAGCCAACTACATTGGCTCAAGGATAAGGTGGATGATGATGTCCTGGGGACAAGGCTAAGACTAAACTAGCCAAATCTTAGTTCCTTTTGGGATGCTTTATAAAGGAAAAGGCTAGGTAGCTTTGCATGTTGATTGTTGACACATCATCATATCACAATGCCATGTATCACTCCCCTATTGCTAGCCATCATGCCCCCAAGTTTAAGCCCCACTCAGATCGGTAGCTCTCCAACGACTCTTCAGGTCAATTCTCTTGGGCCATCATCACATAACTACTTTTTTTTTTTCTTTTCATTTTACCTTTTTCTTTTTTTTAATCTTTCCAACATTGTAATATAATTTAGTTCTTGCCTTCTTGGGGCTCCATTGGCATGTTTGATTTGTCCAATTTGGTGGCATCCCTTTCAATTGTAAACTTTTGTAAGAGACACTAGAATTTATAATTATCATTGTAATATCATATAATATTGATTATCATCATTGTCAAGCTTAGAATATAAATTATTAGTGATAATATATAATTATGATTAAGAAAGATTTCTGTGGTAGGAATGGTGGGTGATGCTTGTGTTGAAGATGTTTATGTGTTTAGTTGCTTAATTGTAACTTATACTACCATATTAATAATATTAATTGTGTATCAATTTGGTTATTATGAAAATTTAGATAAATAACATAATGATCAATTTCATTTTAATTAGTGACCTTTGTTTTTATTTTATTTCATGTACTTATATCATGTTTTATCTTTATGTATTCAATTAATTAAAGATGTATTGATCTATCATATAGCATATTAGTTGTTAATGTCATGCCCATTATTGCATTAGAGGCAATAAATGTAAATTAGCCATTGAAGGAGTTTCAATCGAGAAATCAAGAAGTTCCTCCTGAGATTGCATCCAAAAGAATCTAATTACCATAAAAGGAAATAAAAGAAATTTATGAACAATAGAGGGTTACAATTGACATAATTATAAGACTAATATTTTGAAAGTTCTAAACTAATAATTACATGCATTGTGTATGACGTGCATTGTAATTAACATCAATTAATGGGATTTCTTCAAAATTCAACCCCAAATCCCCTCTTCCTCTTATCCCATTAATGCAAATTCCTTTACAATAATTCCATTCTTTA
The DNA here is from genome assembly GCA_037832345.1 of Rhizophora mangle. Taxonomy (NCBI): domain Eukaryota; kingdom Viridiplantae; phylum Streptophyta; class Magnoliopsida; order Malpighiales; family Rhizophoraceae; genus Rhizophora; species Rhizophora mangle. Next base: position 415,402 of record JBAPLJ010001326.1, read on the forward strand.
ATTATGCTAAAAACAACATCATTTTGCACATAGGAAAGTATATTGTCAAACTACTTGTAACAATTTTTCTTTTTAACTATTTGTATGCATGGGCATCATATCCATAACAATTACTTCAGTTGCAACTTGCTAACCATTCATACATTTATCCTTCCAATGAAAAACATTAATTTTTGATCTGGATTGATTTTCATACATCCCATAGAAAAACAAATTGGCACCCCCAATAGACCAAGAAAAGTCTAAACCAAAACTAAGACACCTAGAACAAGTGATATGATTGCTCAATAATTGACAATATGGTAAAAAAATTTAATGAAAATAATTAAAATTAGGAATGATATTCTATAAATAAATAATTGAAAAAAATTGTAGAACAAGCAACTAGTTTGAAAAAGGATACAATAAGTAAAAGCCATGAGCAAATATGCCAACCAACATACTCATAAACAATTGATCCCTCAAAATAGGTCTATGACATAGTGAGAGTCAAATTGAAACACTACAATCACCCATAAAGGCCATACATTAGATAATCAAAATTCAAAACACATGTAGTGAATAATTTAGAGAATAAAAGGTAAAAACAATCACCAAAAAAAAAAAATGGTGGGGATTTTGGTCAGAGGAAAAATGAAAGCATAAATGAGAGGAACCAAGAACTTGAATAGGGCAACTTTATTTTACTTCCTAATGGGCCACTCTCTTCAACAAAATTCAAACATAAACATTAATTTTAATCAATAATACATCAATTAATAAAGATTTTGAAATAGAAATATGCGTGTAATAAGATGGGCCTGCAATAGACGTTTGACGAAAACTCACCAATTGGAGGCATGTGGATCGGGCAATGAGGCCATGAATGGGTGTTGATTTGGAAAGTGTTTGTTCTATGTCCAAATCTAAAGGGGTTATTTGTCATTTAAGTTGGACTTTGACCTTTATTAGAATAATGCAGGATGAAAATATTACAACTAATTTATTTAGATTGTGTCAATTTTAATTTACATTAAATTGAATACATTGCATATGCCTAAAACTAGCTAATTTAATACATACATAATTTTAACAGTTATTTTATTATTCAAAAAAAAAAAGAAAATGCCATTAGTACATGTATTTGATGGAATTTTTCCGTTTGATGGGAAAATCAAACTAGCAAAAAATTAGGTTATTTAATTTTTCATCAAATTTGAAAACAATATCATTTTTTATTATCTAATTTGATATGAAACTTTTGTATATAAATTTTCATAGTATGGTGAATTATTTTAATTTAGATAAAGAATAGAGAATTAACTTTCATTGAAACCACAATGTAAAGTAACAAGTCAATGTAAATTAATAACTATTTGAAATAATTTAGAATAATAAATAATTTTTTAAGAAGACAATATTTTTTTTTAAAAATTATTATTTTATTATTATTATTATTATTATATATTATATATATATATATATATATATATATATATATATATATATATATATATATATATATATATATATATATATATATATATATATATAAAGAAGGATAGAGAAGACCAAAAAAAAAAAAGTCATACCTCCTCTCTTAAAATAACGTTCACAAATTAGTTATTTATAACAATTGTCTAAAATAATTTATTTATATATATGGTACCTACTACACATGATAAATATTTGGAATGAAGTCTTGGCCAAACCCTTTTTAGGCTAATGTAAATGTAAATTCAAAGGTCTAAGACCATTTATGGTTGAGTAGGCCTAGTGAGAAAGGCCAAGCCCATGACATGCTCTAAAAAGAGTTTGGAGCTAAACCAAACCCACACATTGAAGGCCAAAAACAAAAAATCATCCTTACTTTAACTTCATGGAGCTAAGATCCGATTGCGTATATTAGACACTTGGTGGGGATTGGGCTTCTCCATGTTAAAGATGGTTACATGTGTAGTGATGGGCTTAGATGTATGTAATTCAACTTGAAATAGTGAGCCATAAACAAATTGTATTCAACATGCTTGTCTGAATGAACATTTCAATTAGGGACAATTGAGACATAAGCCATGGCTATTTGCAACAACTACACCATCTTTGCCTTAATATCATGGTGCCTCATCAACTCTAAGTCAAACAACTTAACTATCCATTCCTCCTAAACCACCAGTTGGACCACTTAGGCAAGTTAATGCCTTCCTTGCCTAGTGGGGCTTGATTGGGTGCCTTGCTAGTCAAGAGCTCAAGGAGCAATACATCAAAACCATACACATCAATGATAGCTTGCCACATAGCTAGAAAGAATGGAGGTTCCAAATAGCTAGTTGAAATGAAAGTCCAAAATGCAAGCAACACGGTAAGGCCAAAGAAATATGTAAGCCAATTTAATGATGCTGTAGACCATTTTGCCCACCACATGGAGGTGGGTCAGGCCTCTTGTTGTGCTTAGTGCTATGCATAGTCAAGTGGAGTTTGCCCTAAACCTCTACTGTCTACAATGTTGTTACTAATGAGAGTCAAACTAAAACACTACAATCACCGAAAAGCCAAGCATCAGACAATCAAAAATCAAAACAAATGTAGTGAATTATTTAGAAAATGAAAAAAAATATATATCAAAAAACAAAATGGTGGGGAGTTTACTTCCTAATGGGTGCCTCTCTTTAATAAAATTCAAACTCAAACATTAATCAACAAAGATTCCTAAATAAAAAAATGTGTATGATATGACGAACCCACAATAGATATTTGACAAAACTCACTGATTGTGTTAATGTCAATCTAGATTAGAAGTTTATTATGATATAAGTCAATCTAGTTAAGTCTAATTTGAATTTGACTATTTAGGTAGATTTAACTGCTTATGATTATATAGAGACACTTGTCCATATTAATAAAATTAATATTGTGTGGTAGTTTTATCATATTAATAAAATTATAGTATTCCTATATTTTTCTATCAATGATATTAGAGTTAGTTTAATTCAAGAGCCAATATCATATTTGGCATTTTTAATTCAGATTGAGAGAAAGTATATAAGTCTTGCATAAATTATAACAAAAGTCATTGAAGCCATCATAAAAGTTGTTGAATTTATAGAAGTCACAAAAATCACTGCTTGTCATTGTTAGAGATTCACCATTGACCACCATGTGCCTTGGAAAAACTCTAAATGTTATAGATTTACAAAATTTTAAAAGTTTGCCACCATTTTCCATAGCCAATTTTGTTGATACCACTTGTCATTCTTGCCCCAAACTTGACAATTTCTACTTAGAGGTCACTACTTTACCTCTTTAACTCGCCAGTATTGTTATCTCGTTAGAAAAGCTTGCTCCTTTTTGTTCTCATTCTATCAAAGTTGATGGGTCTAATTAAAAATAAAAAAAATATTTGGGCTCTAATTAGAAATAACAAATGCTAAGGGATTAGATTATAAATAACAAAAACTTTGGGACATATTGCAAATAAAAAAAGTTTGGGGTTCAAATGAAAAAAAGTCATGAATTTCAATATGAATGGCATGATCCTTATTTCCATTCTCATCTTGGATGGAAAAAATTACAACTGATGGTATGTGCAAATGAAAGTTTTGTTTGATTACAACGAATTGTTGAGTGTTGTGGAGAATGGAGTTATAAAACTCACAATTGATACCACCAAAGTATAGAGAGTTGCTCATCGAGAGTTACAAAAGAAGGACAAAAAGGCATTTTATTTCATCCATTAGGGGTGAATGATGAAATTTTTGAGAAGATTGTAGGAGCAACATCATTGAAGCAAGCATAGGATATCTTGACAACATCATTCCAAGGTGTAGACAAAGTTAAAAAGGTGAAACTCCAGACTTTATGATATCAATTTGAACTTTTGTAGGTGGAAGCCTTAGAACTAGTTTTACTTTATATAAGTGGAGTTACTGCCTTAATGAATCAAATAAGAATCTATGGAGAGCAGTTAAATGATCAAGTGAAAGTTGAAAAGATCTTATGGACACTTACATCGCAATATGAGCATATTGTGGTCGTTATAGAAGAAGCACATGATTTGTCTTAGATGTCAGTTGATGTACTAATGAGCACATTGCAAGCTCGTGAATAGCACATGAATGAGAAGCACATTGAGAAGCCAGTAAAGCAAGCACTTTAAAGTCAGACTGCTACCAAAAGTAATTATAGTGATTAATTAAAGTAGAAGCAAGGTTCTTCTAATGGTAAAGGATGAAGACGTGATAGTAATTACTATAATAATAGAGGTCAATGAGGTTACTATAATAACTATGGAGATGGTGACAATCGATACAATGTCTAAAAAAAATTAAACAAATTGTACAAGGGTCAAGGTTAAGGTTGAGCAAGAGGCTATGGTAAGGGAAGTTATGACAAATCTCATGTTAAGTGTTATGTCACAAATATGGTCAATATGTACAGGTCTTAGGAGCTTAATTAGATAACTCATTATGCATAAAAGGGAGATTTAGATGATGGAAATGAAGTGCTTATGATGGTTACTACAATTACTAAAACACCAAACTATAATATATGGTTCCTTGACATTAGGTGTACCAATCATATGTGTGGAAAGAAAGATGTCTTTGTTGATCTTGATAAGTTAATCCACTCAACAGTCAAGTTTACTAATGATATTAGTGTTCTAATGATGGGAAAGGGTCAAATGCTTATTAAGTTGAAGAATGGGGATCATAATTACATCTTAGATGTATTTTATGCACCAAACATGAAGAGCAACCAATTAAATTTGGGTCAATTGCTTGAAAAGGGGTATAACATATAATTATATGATAACTATCTCTATTTGCTTGTTGAATAGATCTTTAACAACAAGTATTTAGAATGTCACTCTTGGAGAAGCATGGAGTGCTTTTAAGCCTAGTGTAAGGCATCTCAAGGTGTTTGGTTCTATTAATTATACTAACATTCCAATAGAGACAAGGAAAAAGTTAAATGATAAAGGAGTGAAGGCAATCTTTCTTGGCTACATTAAAGGAGGATATTAGCTATTTAATCCTATGACAAAGAAGTTTGTTATGAGCAAAGATGTGACCTTTACTAAAGATAAAGCTTGGAACTTTGATTATAAGGAGCAAAATAACTCTTAGATATGTCTAATTGCTATTTTGGAAGAAGAGGAACCTCAAGCTACAATCCCCACTATAAGCTCCAATATAAGCTCCATTATAAGATAATTGCTATTTTGGAAAAGGGGAACTCTCACCAATTAGTGCACAGAATCCTATGCCATCAGCTCCACTATAATATAATTTAGTTCTTGCCTTCTTAGGGGTCCATTAGTGTGTTTGATTAGTCCAATTTGGTGACATTTTTTCAATTGTAAACTTTTGTAAGAGACACTAGAATTTGTAATTATCATTGTAATATCATATAATATTGATTATCAACATTACTAAGCTTAGAAAATAAATTATTAGTGATAACATTTAAATATGATTAAGAAAGATTTCTATGATAAAAATAGTGGATGATGCTTTATGTTGCAGATATTGATGTGTTTAGTTGCTTAACTATAATTTATGCCCACCTTATTAATAATATTACTTGTGTATAAATTTGGTTATTACTAAAATTTAGATAGATAACATAATGATCAATTTCTTTTTAATTAGTGACCTTTGTATTTATTTTATTTCATATACTTATATCATATTTTATTTTTCTGTATTCAATTAATTAAAAATGCATTGATCTAATATATAACAAATTAGTTGTTAACATCACATTCATTATTGCGTTAGAGGCAATAAGTGTACATTAGCCATTAAAGGAGTTTCGATCAAGAAATTTAGAAGCTCCTCCTAAGATTGCATCCTAAAAAAAAAAATTTAATAACCACATGCATGTCTTTATCTACCAATAGGAAGCTTAGATGGAAATATCACACCTTTGTAAGTAATTGATGGTAATTTAGTCATATCCTATCTAGCATTTTTTAATGTCATAAATAACTCCAATGAAAATATGTACATCTATTATTGCTAATTTATAAGAAAGTGACCTTAAGTTACGTCCAAATTTTCTACTCACATACTTCTGTTGAGGTTGACTTTTAACTCCCACAAAATATGTGAATTAGAATAGGCACATTTGTCTTTCAAAATGTTGGCATTGCTAAATTTATAAGTGTACATGCATCATTATAACTCTAAATCCCCTAATCCTTTTACTCTATTAATGTAAATTTCTTTATGATAATTCCATTCTTTAATCATGCTAAAAACATCATTTTGCACACAAGAAAGCATATTCTCAAACTACTTCAACAATCATTCTTTTTAACTACTTGTATGTGTGGGCATCATGATAACAATTACTTCAGTTGCAACTTGCTAACCATTCACATATTTATCCTTCCAATGAAAAACATTAATTTTTGATCTAGATTAATTTTCATATACCCTTAATAGAAAAACAAATTGATAGCCCCCATAGCCCAAGAAAAGTCTAGACCAAAGCTAAGGCACCTACAATAGGTGATATGATTGCTCAATAATTGACAATATGGTAAAAAAAAATAATGAAAAGTATTAAAATAAGAAATTACATTCTAAAAATAAATAAATAAACAAATAAATGAAAAAAATTGTAAAACAAGCAACTAGTTTGAAAAAGGATACACCAAGTAAAACCCATGAGCAAATGAGCCAGCCAATAGAGCCATAAACAATTGATCCCTCAAAATAGGTCTATGGCACAATGAGTGTCTAACTAAAACAATACAATCACCCACAAAAGCCTTTCATTGGAAAATCAAAATTCAAATTGCATGTGGTGAATAGTCCAGAGAATGAAACAAAAATATTATCACAAAAAAATGGTGGAGAGCTTAGTCAGAGGATGAGTAAAAGCATGAGTAAGAGGAATGAAGAACTTGAATGGGGAAACTTTGTTTTGCTTCCTAATAGACCACTCTCTTCGACAAAATCTAAACACAGGCATTAGTTTTAATTAATAATACATCAATCAACAAAGATTTTAAAGCAAAAACATGTGTGACATACGATGGGCCCACAATAGATATTTGATAAAAGCTCAGTAATTAGAGGCATGGGGATTAGACAATGAGGCCATTACTAAGTGCTGATTTGGAAAGTGCTCGTTCCTTGTCAAAATCTAAAATGTCCATCTGCCTTTTGACTTGGATTTTGACCTTTACAAGAACAATGCAAGATGGCAATATTATAGTTAATTTATATAAAATGTTTTAATTTTAATTTGATTTAAATTAAATACAATGTCATATGCCTAAAAATAGAAAATTTAATGTATATGTAATTTTAATAGTTATTTTATTTTTGAAAAGAAAAAAAATGCCATTAGGATTTGTATTAGATGGAATTTTCCCTTGTTGTTGGGAAAATCAGATTAGTAAAAATATCAAGTTATTTAATTTTTCATCAAATTTGAACATAATAACATTTTTTATTTTCTAATTTGAAATGAAATTTTTGTATATGAATTTGTACAGTATTGTAAGATATTTTAATTTAGAAGAAGAATAACTTTCTTTAAAACCATAATATAAAAGAACAAGTCAAAAGCAAACTAACGATTATATGAAGTAATTTAAAATAATAAATAATTTTTTTATGGAGACTGTATTTTTAAAATAATTTATTATTATTATTATTATTATTATTATTATATATTTAAAGAAAGGGATAGAGAAGACAAGAAAAAAGGTATTACCTCCTCTCTTAAATCAACATTCATATAGCAATTGTCTAAAATAATTTGTTTATATTTATGGTACCAACTACATGTGTTAAATATTTAGAACAAAATCTTGCCCAAATCTCTTTTAGGCTAATGTAAATGTAAATTCAAAGGTCTAAGCCCATTTATGGGTGAGTAGGCCTAATGAGAAAGGCCAAGCCCATGACACACTTTGAAAAGAGTTTGGACTTAAACCAAACCCACACATTGAAGGAAAAAACCAAAATCATATTTACTTTTACTTCATTGAGCTAAGATCTGGTTGCTTATATCAAACACCTAGTGGGCATTTGGCTTTTCCATCTTAAAGATTGTTACAAGTGTAGTGATGGGTTTAAATGTGTGAAATTTAGCTCAAAATAATGGGTCACAGACAAATTGCATTCAACAAACTTGTCAAAAAGAAAGTTTCAATTGGGACACAAATAAATTTGCTAGCTTAATCACTTTTATAGACATTTGTAAGACTAGGCCACTAGGTTTTGCATAACAAAACTAATTGTATCTTTTTACCACATCAAATGGTAACAAACACAAATTATGTAAATTCAATGGCTTGCTGTATTGTTCAATTTTTTTTTAAAAAGGAGAAAGCTCTGGAAATAATTGTATTATGCTGAGGTATAATGTAGATAAAATCTAGTAAGAAATATTAAAATAAAACATTAAAATATAGCATTATGAGTGTCATCATAATCTTATTCAAACTAACATATAATTATTATTAAAAAGTTTAAAATTGACAATAAATAAAATAAAAATAAAACAAAAACCAAGAAACTAACATTAAAATACAACAAAAAAACATTAAAATACAAGAGTGTAACAAAGAGAGCCTAATGAAGAAACTCATTGGAAGGACAAATAGATGGATTCTAAATGTTTTCCACAACCAAAGCTGCTACCTCCTCAACTTTCTATGTTCATCATTAACTTCAAAATGATTGTGTAAAACAATAATTATGAATACAATAGCTATAATCAAAATTGCACTAGGTAGATTATTTTTGAAGACAAAACTTGCCACTAGATCCACCAGCACCGTCATGGGGATATATAACTTTTGTGAGGGAAAAGATGTCTATTTTAGACAAATGCAAAAAAGGGCAAGTGTAAAATAGCACATCACAAATTTTGAATCAGCAGAATCATGAAAGGGAAGTGCCTAAGGAGTAGCTGACACCACCTATGGAAAGGAATTGCTGAGTGGCTTTAAGGAGAATGAACCTCATAAAGTAAGTGTTTATTATTCACCACTACCAGCTTTAAGACATAAATAATGTATGCAACAAAAAAAGATATAATTATCTCAAACACTACTTTATGTTGATGACCCACATGAAGGGTGGCAAGTTGAAATTAACAAAGGTCAAGCAAAAATTAATGGCCAATGCAATTGTGGCTACTGCAATAATGATCATCCATATCAAAAGATGTCTAAAATTGGGGAAAAACTCTTCCTCCAGTTTTGAAAATTAAAGTGAAAAAATAAATTACCAAAAAAAGAAAGTTGCAAAAACTATGAAAGTTAGTTATCTATAGTGTGGCTAAAGTAGCATAAAAACCATAATTTGATATTGGCCATAAAGGAGAGGGAAAATGAAAATTTTTTGGTAAGAAGAATGACAGAACAAGAAGATATATACACTTCTTTCCCCTCTATAAGTTAGCTAATAATAACTCATGTAACAAAAATCTTTTCATTCTGTTTCACCAACAAAATAGAAAAAATCTAAAAGCTTTTGGGCTAGTTGGGGTAGTATCTTCGTAACAAAAATATTTTTGTTTCCCTCCTTGGGCTTTTTTGTTATTGTTGTTTGTTTTCTTGTTGGTATTGTTGTGGTGAAATGGGTGGTTTGGCAAAGGTAATAGAAGAGAGATGGAATGAGAATGGGGCTGAGGTAGGGCAGAGGGGAGGAAGAAAGGGATTTTAGAGGGAATGTCGGTGTTTTATTTTGACATGCTATGTGGTGTTGTAAACATAAGGTAAATCAAGGAAGTTGGATATTGTTTATATAATAGAAGCTCAAAAACAGAATCATAATTAGAAAACCTTTTGGTTTTTTGTAGTATAGAGGAGCCAAGAAGATTTGAAAAAAGTTGATCATTCATTTTTTGGCACACAAGTTTGATTATATATGGAGCTCTTTGAATTAATATAAAAGTTTTAATTATAGAACTGGTTATTAAATTAAAAAAATTTAAAATTTAATGTTTAATAGATTTAATTATTTTAATTAAAATTAAATTGATAAAATTCATGTGTAATATATATATATATATATATAATTTAATATAAAAATATTGATAATAAAGTATAATTATATATAAAAGTTGCCAAGTTTTTTTGTAGCATAGCAATGGATTAGCCATCGAAGGAGTTCTGATCTAGAAGCTCCTACCAAGAATGCATCCCAAAAAAAAAAAAACTAAAACCTATGTGCATTTCTTTATGCGCCAACAAGAAGAATAGATGGAAATATTGCACCCTTGTTAGTAACTGATGGTAATTTAGTGATATCATCCTATATAGCACTTTTTAATGTTGTAAATATCTTCAAAGAAAATACATACATCTATTATTGTTAACTTGTAAGAAAATGACATGAATTTTTGTCCAAATTTTATACTCGCATACTTCCATTGGGGCCAACTTTTTGATTTCCGAAAGATATATGAATCAAAATAGGCACATTTGTATTTCAAAATGTTGGTTTTGCTAAATTTATAAATGTACATGCATCATTATATTGCACATAATTTTTGTGATTGGCTTAGTGTAGGATCGAGGTTTTTCCTTTTTATTGATTGTCCAAGAAATGTTTAGAGACCCAAAAAAACGCAACAAGGAAAAAGAAATAGAAGATTTAGGAACAATGGAAGGGTAACAATTGAGATAATTATAAGACTAATATTTTGAAAATTCAAAATTAATAATTACATTATTTTTCTACGATACTAAAGCATTATAGTTAACATCAATTATTGGAAGGCTTGATCAACAAGTTAAGAATCTAACAAGACTCTTGCATGGGTGTGATTGCAAATTTCTTTATAGTCAAGCAAATTGATCCCCTTAGCTCAAAAAATTAAAAAAATAAAAATAAAAATAAAAATTGACCCTAGGCACTACAAAAAGCAACAAAGGAAGTGCAATAGCCAATCAAAATGCAACAAGTGGTGGAAAGATGACCCAAATTGCCAGAAAAACTCCTTCACCTCTCTAAACTAGTAAACCACTCTCTTTGGCTAGTCCTCAGAGGCCAACTACATTCGCTCTAAGAATAAGGCAAATGTTGATGTCTTGGGGAAAGAAGAGATTAGATTTAAGGCCAAGACCAAAGTGGCCAAATCTTGGTTCCCTTCATAATGCATCGCAGAGGAAAAGGATAGGCAACTTCACATGTTAACCACCAACATAATGTCATTTCACAATGCCATGTATCACTACCTTATTGCTAGCTACCTTGCCTCTAAGTTTAAGTGCCACTTGGATTGGTAGCTCTTTAACCTCTCAGGGTCAATTCTCACGGGCCATCATCTTATAAGTATAATTTCTTTTCCTTTTCATTTTTTTTAAATCTTTTAAATGTTGTAATATAATTTAGTTTTTGCCTTCTTGGGGCTCCACTAAAGTGTTTGATTGGTCCAATCTAATGATTTTTTTTTTAGTTGTAAACTTTTTTAAGAGATGTTAGAATATGTAATTATCATTGTAATATTATATAATATTGATTATCATCATTGCTAAGTTTAGAAAATAAATTATTAGTGATAACGTATAAATATGATTAAGAAAAATTTTTGTGACAAAAATAATGGGTGATGTTGCAGGTGTTAACATGTTTAGTTATTTAACTATAACTTATGTCCATCTTATTAATAATATTAATTGTGTATAAATCCAGTTATTACTAAAATTTAGATAGACAACATAATGTTCAATTTCTTTTCAATTAGTGACCTTTAATTTTATTTCTTTTTATGTATTTATATCATGTTTTATTTTTACGTATTTAATGAATTAAAGATGCAAAATCTAACGTATAGCAAATTAGTCATTAATGTCACATTCATTATTGTGTTGGATGCAATAAGTGTACATTAGCCTGTTCTAATCAAGAAATCAAGAAACTCCTCCCACTATTGCATTAGAAAAAAATAAAATCTAAAAACCAAATGCATGTCTTTATCCACCAATAGCAAGCTCATACGGAAACATTGCACCTTTATAAGTAACTGATGGTAATTTAGTCATATCCTATCTTCTACTCTTTAATGTCATAAATATCTCCGATGAAAATGCACACATTTATTATCACTAACTCATAAGAAAGTGATGTTAAGTTCCATCTAAATTTTCTATTCACATACTACAATCATGGTTGACTTTTTGATTCCCACAAAATGTGAGAATTAGAATGGGCACATTTGTCTTTCAAAACATTGGCTTTGCTAAATTTATAAGTGTATATGCATTATTATATCACATAGAATTTTAGTGATTACTTTAATGTATAATCAAAATTTTTCTTTTTTATTAGTTATCTAAGAAACATTTAGAGACCTAAAAAAATGCAAGAAGGAAAGGGAAATAGAATAAATTTAGCAACAATAGAAGGGGGGTTACAATTGAGATAATTATAAGATTGATATTTTGAAAGTTTTGAACTAATAATTACATACAATGCATATGACGTGCATTGTAATTAACATAAGTTAATGGGATTTCTCCAAAATTTGACCCTAACCCCCTCTTCCTCTTACCTCCTTAATGTAAATTCCTTTTACAATAATGCCATTCTTTAATCATGCTAAAAACAACATAATTTTGCACATAGGAAAGCATATTCTCAAACTACTTGTAACAATTATTCTTTTGAATTACTTATATGCATGGGGATCATGTTCGTAACAATTACTTCAGTTGTAATTGCTAACCTTCACACATTTATCCTTCTAATGAAAACATTAATTTTGATCTGGACTGATTTTCGTACATCCCTAATAGAAAAAATTATTGATACTGCCCATAGCTCACGAAATGTCTAAACCAAAACTAAGGTACTTGGAATAGCTGATATGATTACTCAACAATTGATAATATGGTAAAAAAAAAAAATTAGTGAAAAGAATCAGAATTAGGTATCTCATTTTAAAAATACATAAATAAATGAACAAAATTGTAAAACAAACAACTAGTTTGAAAAAGGATACACCAAGTAAAAGTCATGAACAAATGAGCTAGCCAACAGAGCCATAAACAATTGATCCCTCAAAATAAGTCTATGGCATAGTGAGAGTTGAACTGAAACACTACAATCACCCATAAAAGCCTTACATTAGACAATCAAAATTCAAAACACATGTAGTGAATAGTCAAGAGAATGAAAGAAAAAAATAATCACTAAAAAAAAATGGTAAGGAGTTTAGTCAAAGGAAAAATAGAAGAATAAATGAGAGGAACCAAGAACTTAAATGGGGCAACCTTATTTTGCTTCCTTATGGGCCACTCTCTTCAATAAAATTCAAACACAACCATTAATTCTAATCAATAATGCATCAATCAATCATGTGTGTAATACGACGAGCCCACAATAGATATTTGACAAAAACTCACCAATTGGAGGCCATGACTGGGTGTCAATTTGGAAAGTATTTGTTCTTTGTTCTAATCTAAAGGGTCTATTTGCCATTCAAGTTAGATTTTGAGTTTTACTAAAATAATGCAAAATGCAAATATTACAATTAATTTATATAAAATGTGCTAATTTTAATTTGCATGAAATTAAATATATTGCCATTTACATAAAGGTGACAAATTTAATGCATACATAATTTTAACAGTTATTTTAATTTTCAAACAAAAAAGGAAAATGTCATTAGTAAATGTATTTGATGGAAATTTTAGTTTTTGTTGGGAAAATCAGACTAGCAAAAATATCAAGTTATTTAATTTTTTCTCCAATTTGAACACAATAACAGTTTTTATTATTTAATATGATAAGAAACTTTTGTATATAAAATTTCATAATATTGTGAAATATTTTAATTTAGAGAATTAACTTTCTTTGAACCCACAATGTAAAATAACAAGTCAAAAGTAAATTAACAACTATATGAAGTAATTTAGTATAATAAATAATTTTTTATGAAAATAATATATTTTTAAAAATAATTTATATAATATATATATATATATATATATATAATAAGAGGGATAAAGAAGACAAAAAAAAAAAAAAAATCTTACCTCCTCTTTTAAAACAACGTTCACAAATTAGTTATTTATAACAGTTGTCTAAAATAATTTATTTATATATATGGTACCAACTACACATGTTAAATATTCAAAACAAAGTCTTGCCCAAATCCCTTTTGGGCTAATGTAAATGTAAATTCAAAGGTCTTAAGCCCATTTATGTGTAAGTAGGCCTAATAAGAAAGGCCAAACCCATGATACCCTCTAGAAAGAGTTTGGACCTAAACCAAACCCACGTACTAAAGGCCAAAAACAAAAAAAAAAAATCATCTTTACATTAACTTCATGAAGCTAAGATTCAATCGCTCATACCAAACACCTAGTGGGCATTGGGCTTCTCCATCTTAAAGATGGTTACAAGTGTAATAATGGGCTTAGATGTATGTCATTCATCTTGGAATAATGGGCAACAATCAAATGAAAGTTTATCTAAATGAAAGTTTCTAATGGGACAAAGACAAATTTATTGGCTCAATCACTTTTACAAACATATGTAAGACTAGGTCACTAGGTTCTGCATAACAAAAACAAATTGTATTTTTTTACCATGCCAAATGGCACAAATACAAGCACAAATTAAGCAAATTCAACAGCTTGCTACCTTGTTTAGTTTGTCTTTAAAGAGGGAAAGTTTTAGAAATAATTGTATTTTATTAATGTGTAGTATCGACAAAATCTAATAAAAAAATATTAATATAAAACATTAAAATATAACATTATGAGTGTCATCATATCTTATTCAAAATAAATAAATAATTATTATTAAAAAATTAAAGTTGATAGTGAATATCATAAAAATATAACAAAGACTAAGAAACTAATATTAAAATACAAGAGTGTGACCAACAAAGCCTAACGAAGAAACTCATTGGAAGGACTGACAAAAGGATTCCTAATGTTCTCTACAACTAGAGTTGCTACCTCCTCAACTTTACTACATTCATTCTTAACTTCAAAGTTATTACATGAAACAATAATAATCAAATTTGCATTGGGTGGATTGTTTTCCAAGACAAAATTGGCCGTTAGATCCATAAACAACATCGTGGGGATATGTGCCACCTTTTATGATGGAGAAGATCCATGACATAAGCAAATGCAAAAAATGGCAAGTGTAAAGCAATACATCACCATTTAGTTAGATAACATAATGCTAAATTTTATTTCAATTGGTGACTTTTAATTTTATTTCTTGTATTTATATCATATTTTATTTTTGTGTATTCAATTAATTAGAAATGTGTCAATCTAATGTATAATAGATTAGTTGTTTATGTCACATTTTTATTGCATTGGAAGCAATAAGTGCACATTAGCTATTAGAGGAGTTCTGATCAAGAAATCAAGAAGTTCCTCTTAAGATTGCATCCAAAAAAACAAAAAAGAAAATCTAAAATTCACATGCATGTTTTTACTCACCAATAGGAAGCTCAGATGGAAACATCACACCTTTGGAAGTAATTGATGGTCATTTAGTCATATCCTAGTTAGCACTCTAACATCTCCAATGAAAATAGATAGATCTATTATTACTTGCTTGTAAGAAAGTGACCTTAAGTTTTATCCAAAATTTTTACTTGTATGCTTTTATTGGGAATTATATTTTGATTCCAACAAAATTTGAGAATCAAAATGGGCACATTTGTCTTTCAAAATTTTGGCTTCGCTAAATTTATAAGTGCACATGCAACATTATATCACACTGATTTTTAGTGATTAGTTTAGTGTATAATCAGATTTTTTCTATTTTATTAGTTGTCTAAGGAACATTTGGAAACCAAAAAAATGTAAGAAGGAAAATGAAAGAGAAGAAGTTTAGAAATAATTGATGAGTTACTTTTGAGATAATTATAGGACTAATACTTTGAAAGTTCCAAATTAATAATTACATGCATTGTGTACGACGTGCATTATAATTAACATTAGTTAATGGGAGTTCTCCAAAATTCAACCCTAAATTCCCTCTTCCTCTTACCTTGTTAATGTAAATTCCTTTACCATGATTCCCTTCTTTTAAACTTAGCAATCATAGGAATTATGCTAAAAACAACATCATTTTTCCCATAGAAAAACATATTCTTAAACAATTTGTAACAATTATTCTTTTTAACTGCTTGTATGCATAGGCATCATATCCATAACAATTACTTCAATTGCAACTACTAACCATTCACACATTTATCATTCTAATGAAAAACTTGATTTTTTTGATCTAGACTAATTTTCATGCATTGATAATAAAAAAACCAAATTGATATCCACACAACCCAAGAAAAGTCTAAGCCAAAACCAAGGCACTTGGAATAGCTAATATGATTGCTTAATAATTGACAATATGGTAAAAGAAAAAAAAAACACATAATGAAAAGTATTAGAATAAGGAATCACATTCTAAAAATGAATAAATAAATAAATCAACAAAATATTAGAACAAGCAACACATTTGGAAAAGAATACACATGTAAAAGCCATGAGCAAATGAACCAGCCAACGTAGCCATAAATGATCAATACCTCAAAATAGGTCTATAGGACAATAAGAGTTGACTTGAAACATTACAATCACCCATAAAAGCCAAACATTGGACAATCAAAAGTCAATACAAATGTAGTGAATCATCCAAAAAATGAAAGAAAAAATATCACAAAAAATTGGTGGGGAGTTTAGTAAGAGGAAGAGTAGGAGCATAAATTAGAGGAACCAAGAACTTGAATGGAGCACTTTTCTCTTGCTTCCTAATAGGCACATCTCTTCAAAAAAATTTGGACACAAAATTAATTCTAATACATCAATCAACAAAGAATCCTAAACAAAAACATATGTATAATATGACAGACTCATAATAGATATTTGGTAAAACTCACTAATAGTGTTAATGTTAATCTAGATTAGGAGTTAATCCATACTAGAAGTTTATTATGATAAAAGTCAATCTAGTTAAGTCTAATTTGAATTTAACCTTTAAGTAGATTTAGGTGTCTATGATTATATAAAGATATATTGTTTATATTATTATGTGTGTACTTCTCATTTATTGTGTGATATTTTTATCAGATTAATAAAATTATAGTATTTTTATAATTTTCTACTAGTGGCATGAGAACTATTGTGCCCTATCAATGGTATCAGAATTAGTTCAATTCAGGTGTTAGTATCACAATGGGTATTTTTGATTCAAATTAAGAGAAAACATATAAGTCTTGTCAAAATTATCATAAAAGTCATCAGAGCCACCACAAAAGCTATTGAAGTTACAAAATTCACAAAAATTGTCACTTGTCATTGTTGGAGATTTGCCACTGACCACCATGCACCTTGGAAAAACATTAAACATTATAGATTTACAAAATTCTAATGGTTTGCCACTATTTTTCACTGCCAATTTTGTTGTTGCCACTCATCATTGTGCCCCAAATTTGATGATTTCTACTCTACCTCTTCAACTCACCAATGTGTTATTATCTTGCTAGAAAAGCTTGCTCCTCCTTTTTGTCTTTCTATCAAAGTTGAGGGGTCTAATTGAAAATTAAAAAAAAATATTTAAGGTGTAATTATAAATAACAAAAGCTTAGGGTTTAGATTGTAAATAACAAAATTTTGGGATGTATTACAAATAATAAAAGTTTGGGGGAGTAGTTAAAAAAGGGTCATGAATTTCAATATGAACGACATAATCCTTGTTTCAATTCCGATCATGGATGGGAAAAATTACAATTGATGGTGTGTGCAAATTAAAGTTGTGTTTGATTATAACAAATTGCTAAATATTGTAGAGAATGGAGTTATAGAAATCATTGAAGATGTCATAGAAGCACAAAAAGTTGCTCACCGAGAGTTCTTACCTTGATGAATCAAATGAGAATCTATGGAGGCTAGTTAAATGATTAGGTGAAAGTTGAAAATATCATGTGGACACTCACATTGCAGTATGAGCATATCATGGTCACTATAAAAGAAGCATATGATTTGTCTCAGATGTCAGTTGATGTAATAGTGGGCACATTGCAAGCTTATAATCATGGTAGAGGACAAGGACATGATAGTAATTACAACAACAATAAAGGTTGAGGAGGTTATTATAACAACTGTGGAGATGGTGATAATCAATGCAATGAATAAAAAAGATTAGAAAAATCATACAGAGGTTACGGTTGAGGCCGAGGAAGAGGCTATGGTAGAGGAAGGTGTGACAAATCTCATGATAAGTGTTACTCATGTCACAGGCATAGTCATTATGCTAGTAAGTACAGGTCCTAAGAGCATAATCATACAACTCATTGTGCACAAAAAGGTGATTTAGATGATGGAAATGAAGTGCTTATGATGGTTACTACAATTACTGAAACACCAAACTACAATACCTAGTTCTTTGACATTAAGTGTACCAATCATATGTGTGAAAAGAAAGAGCTTTTTGTTGATCTTGATGAGTCAATCCACTCCACAATCAAGTTTATTAGATGATAGTAGTGTTCCACTGATGGGAAAGGGGTAACTACTTATCAAGTTGAAGAATGGGGATCATAATTACATCTTAGATATATTTTATGTATCAAACATGAAAAGCAATTGATTAAGTTTGGGTCAATTACTTGAAAAGGGGTATAACATACAATTATGTGATAACTATCTTTCAATTCTTGATGGAGAGGTACAGTCGTTCTTAAATCCCCTTTAACAAAGAATTGAATGTTTCAAGTTAATATTATTATTGATGTTTTTACTTGTCTTAGTGTTATTGTCAAAGAAGAGTCTTGGTTGTGGCATCTTTGTTTTGGCCATCTGAATTTTCACAGTTTAAAGTTGCTTGCACAATGGAACATGGTAATAGGTTTGCCCAAGATACATCATCCTAATCAAATTTGTAAAGCATGTATTCTTGCAAAATAGAGCAAACAACCTATTGTGACAAGGAATTAGTGTGCAAGACAACCACTCTATCTTATCCACTCTCATATTTGTGGCCTAATGAGTGTTTTATCACATGGTAACAATAGGTATTTTCTTACCTTTATTGATGATTTTACAAAAAAGGCATGAATTTACTACATGCAAAGAAAGTTTGAGGTGTTTGATTGTTTTAAGAAGTTTAAGGGTTATGTTAAAAGACAAAGTGGGTACTATATTAAAATTCTAAGAACTGTTAAAAGTGGTGAGTGTATTTCTAATGAGTTCAAAGAATACTATGAAGCATATAGGGAATAAATCATGAAGCCACAATTCTATATACCCCATAGTATAGTGGACTTATTAAAAGAAAGAACAATTCACTCGTTAATATGACAAAAAGCTTCTTAAAAGCCAAGAGAGTTCCTAATCCATTATGGATAGAAGTTGCTTTGTGTTTTATTTACTTGTTGAATAAATCTCCAACAACAAGTATTTAGAATGTCACTCCTAAAGAAGCATGGAGTACTTTTAAGCCTAGTGTAAGGCATCTTAAGGTGTTTGGTTCTATTACTTATACTCATGTTCCAACAAAGAGAGGGACAAAGTTAGATGATCGAGGAGTGAAGACAATCTTTCTTAACTACATAAAAGGAGGATATAAGCTATTTAATCCTATGACAAAGAATGTAATTGTGAGTGAAGATGTGACCTTTGCTAAAGATGAAGCTTGGAACTTTGATACTAAGGAGCAAAATAACTCTCAAAGACATTCAATTACTATTTTGAAAGAAGAGGAAACTTAAGCTATAATCTCCATTATAAATGGGGTCTCACCAATTGGTGCATAAAATCCTATGTCACAAGCTTTACAAGAAAATGAAAGACCTAGGAGAAATCACCAACAATTAGTTAGATTGCAAGATTATGAAGTAATCCCTAATAATGTTATTGATGATGATGGGGATTTGGTGCATGCTACCATGTTTGTAGATTGTGAACAATGTCATTTGATAAGGCAATTCAAGATAAAAAATGGGTGAATGCCATGAATGAAGAAATAAAGGTAATTGAGAAGAATATTACATGGGAGACTACTACTAGTCCATGAGGTTAAAAAGCTATTAAAGTGAAGTGGGTCTTTAAGACTAAGAAGAATTCCAATGGAGAAGTAGAGAGATATAAAGCAAGATTGGTTGCAAAAGGATTTGAACAATGACCTGACTATGATAATCACAAGGTATTCTCCCTTGTTGCTCAAATAGAAAATGTCAGACTTATAATTGCTTTGACTATGTAGAATCATTGGAAAATTCATCAAATGGATGTGAAATCATCTTTTCTCAATGGTCCTCTTAAAGATAAGGTGTTTATTAAGCAACCACTAGGCTTTATGAAGAAAGGAAGTGAAGAGAAGGTGTATAAGCTAAAGAAAGTATTATATTGCTTGAAACAAGCGCTTAGAGTATGGAACAAACACATTGATACTCATTTTCATTTTTTGAGAGATCAAGTTGATAAAAAAAAAGATTGAATTGGTTTATTGCAAGTCTAAAGATCAAGTGGCTAATATTTTCATGAATCCATTGAAGAATGAAGCATTTGTCAAGTTGAAATAGATGTTGGGATTGAGAGTATCACCAAATCAAAATTAAAGGGGATGTTAATGTTAATCCAGATTGGAAGTTTATTATGATATAAGTTAGCAAATTTAATTTAAGTTTGACTATTTGGATAGATTTAGGTGTTTGTGATTATTAAAAACACATTGTCTATATTGTTATATGAGTATTTCTCAATTATTATATGGTGTTTTTTTATCAGATTAATAAAATTATAGTATTCTTATAATTTTCTATCAATAGTATAAGAGCTATTATGCCCTATTAGATTGGAGGCATAGGGATAAAAGACAATAAGGTCATAACTAGTTGTCAATTTGGAAAGCACTTGTTCTTTGTCCAAATATAAAGGGTTCATTTGCCAATTGAGTTGAATTTTGACTTTTACTAGAACAATATGGGATGGAATTATTATAGTTAATCTAAATAGAATGTGTTAATTTTAATTTTTTTAAAATTAAATACATTATCATATGCCTAAAGCCAGCTAATTTAATACATACCTAATTTTAATAGTTACTGCATTTTTCCAAGAAAAAAAGAACAAAGAAAGAAAGAAAATAAGATTAGTACATGTATTTGATGGATCTTTTCTTTTTGATAGGAAAATTATGCTCACAAAAATATGAGATTATTTAATTTTCAGTCAAATTTGTAACCAATAGCATATTTTATTATTTAATTTGCTATGAAACCTTTGTATATAAATTTTTATAGTGTTGAGCAATATTTTAATTTAAATGAAGAAGAAAGAATATTTTTTGACACTACAATACAAGTTAATAAGTTAAAAGTAAATTAATGATAATATGAGATAATTTAAAGTATCAAATAATTTTTTTATCAAAACAATATATTTTTATTTTTTTAAGAAGGGAGGATTTTATACACACACATAACGAGAAAGGAATAGGTAGGAAAATTTTATCTTTCTCCCTCAATGCAAAGTTAGACTAGTTCTCTACAACAATTGGTCTAAAATAATTTGTTTATATATATAGTACTTACGTACATGTGGAATAGTTGGAATAAAGTCCTTCCAAAACCCTTTTTGGACTAATGTAAAAGTAAATTCAAAAACTTAAGCCCATTTACTAGCTAAGTAGGCCTTTTGGGAAACGCCAAGCTAATGATACTCTTTAAAATGAGTTTTCCATTTATAAACACCATTCAAAATCTCAGGTATTACAATTGAAACACGTAGCAAATAAAATTCAGAACAAACTTCACACAATCAGTTTATGATTCATTACCTTTAAGTGGCAAGAGTGGGTAAATGACTTTGTTTAATCAAGGTCTCAAGATTTTGCCTTGGACTGAAATTCTTTAAGAAATCTAATCGAACTTTGACAAGGTTAGCCCCAAATTCCTTTGCCAAATTCATTTGTGTCAACATTTGATTCTGCAATTATTGGTGTACAAATAACCATTAAATTTCTTCAAGCTTCATTGTCAATTTGAAAATCTATAGCAATTGACTAAAAGCAACAAAATCTTCAAAAAAAAAAAAAAACAAAAGCAATGATCAAAATTGTGAATTAATAGGATTAATTTTACAGCACGAATTTATTTTTATATATGCTTTGCTGCCTTAACTTTCCCATCATGACTCCAGCTACTCAAAGAAAAGCAAGAGAAATTAAATTGACACGAAATTTAAAAAAATCAGATTCAATACCGAAAATGAAATAACAAGACTGCAAATTTATTTCTCTCAATCATTAAGAACTTGGTTTTCTTTTCACTCTATTACCTTCTTAAAGAATGAAGAACATGAAAGGTCAGATTCTTTTGAAGATGGGACATCCAGAAATCAAAACTATAGAAAAGATAAAATTTTAACATTCTTTTGATGGTTTCCATCGCACAGTTTGCGAGGAACCAAAGCAAAAAAGTGGCAGATGATGAAGAGGAAACACTTCAAACTCAAGCACGTATGGAACTGAACATAGATGTGATAATGAAACATCAAGATTTAAAAATTATATGATTCTAAGCATCAAGAACCATAAATTAGGCCCAAAACATTTTTCCTTTCACTTTGCAAGTTGTTACCTTCTGAAAGAAGCAAGAACACATAAGGAGATCAAATTTTTTTAAAGATTGGATAACCTAGGAAAAAATTTACAACAAAGATCTTTTACTAACATTCTCCTGGAGGTTCCATTCCAAATTTCCAAGATACCAAATGGAAAAGGAACATGAAAAAGAGAATGACAAAAACAAAGAGAGAAAAAAAAAAACAGAGAAAGAAAGAAAGAAAGAAAGCATTACGAGGGCTCCAACGAGAGTCAGACGAAGGTTTCCACAGTTAGAACAATTGAATTTGAATGGCTTCTAGGTTTTTGCCACTTGGAGAGAGATGGGTTGGTGGGGGTTGGTGTTAAGGACTACTTATATAGACATTTGATGGGTCTGGGGCTGTGGCAGCCTTGCTTTGCTATTACATGTTAAAAGTTTGAAGACCGTTGCTACAAAATTTTGAAAATTATGAGGGATTTGCTATTTAACAGAAGGCTATAATGATTAATATTTATTTATTATATTAATTAATAGGAAACACCAACATAACCCTTTTTTGGGCTAGAATTCCTCTACAAAAATTTATTGATATGGTCTTACGTAGCTAACTATACATACATTTTTGAGAAAATGATATTAATAAAAGAGTAAGTGATATTTTTTCATTATTAGTAGATTGTTTGGCATTAGTGGAGAAACCTATTTAGGTGGCCTAAATCCTTGTTTCCTAAAGTTTAATTCAGAACCATCAAAACGAAAGTTCAAATAAATTGAAATAGTGATGCAACAATGGCAGTTTCATTTTTCTTTCATGTTCTTTTTCAAGTCGAATAAATGAGACTGCCAATTAATGACGGGTTATGTGTGCTATGTCAACCAACTAATGGAGTAATTAACAAAAAATTTCAGTGGACAAAATTATTAAAATTATCAACTATCTATGGATGATTTGAAAATTATAAACTCAAGTTGACAAAACTTGATAAATTGCCAACCTATTCATAAGTTTATGCCAATTTGTTACTTACTTTCTCTACAAGTCTACTTCA
This sequence comes from Rhizophora mangle, assembly GCA_037832345.1. NCBI lineage: Eukaryota > Viridiplantae > Streptophyta > Magnoliopsida > Malpighiales > Rhizophoraceae > Rhizophora > Rhizophora mangle. Next base: position 438,978 of record JBAPLJ010001326.1, read on the forward strand.
GTTGGAGAGACTAGTTTCTACTTTTGGGCCATGGTGGGAGAAAGAAAGGTGGCATACATAAAGTTCCCTCGTAGAGATGAGAAAAATGATACATGGTACAAATTTTGTAAAGGGTAGGTGGAGCGTTCCTATTGGCTATTCAATAGCCAGTAACTTGCAGGCAACCAACCCTTATGGTTAGCACTGCTCTAATAGGGAAATATTATGCATGATCTAATTAGAATTTGACTTACATCACTCTAGGTCTCACAGAGACAAAACAAATTATATTTTTTCAGAATCTTAAATTTTCTGGTAAAAAAATTATGTGTATAATGAGTATGAAAGAATGTGTGGGGCTTAGAATGTTATGTTAAGATCACTCTAGCTAAATTCTGACTAGATAAATCATCTAGCCACATAAAAAAACTCTAACACGAAAATAGTAATCAATTATCAGTTTATTATCATTGCATGCATAATCTCATATTGCATCATGTGTATTTTTATTTTTTACTATTATTATTATTTTTTGGCATTGAGCTAAAGAGTAAAACAAAGAGATTTATCATATGAGCAAAGGTCCTAACATGAGGTGATAAACAGATCCTAACATTAGGTGATGAACATTCACCAAAAATCACTTAAAGCATCAACTTGCACGCATTTTTTTTTCCTTTTTGGCTCTTACGACTTCCTCCATGGTTAAGTTGATAATCTATTAACAAAAGTGGTTGCATGATTTACAAGCGTAAGATACTAACAAAAGAAAGTGTTGGGGGGGTCAGGAGGCTTCATAAGAAATGGACTCAGCTATGGAGAATGGACCTCTGGGGCTTATGGCAAAAATTTAAGTATTCATTTGTCTTCCAGCAGCATTGGACTCCTAGGTGCTTGATTCTGCAGTGCTGAAGTGGTTGCCAGCATCACCAACATTAGCTAGGCCTCCATGAACTTCATCACTTGATCCAATTGACCAGCTAGTGGAGGCATGTCTAGGTAGACAGGAGGAGCGACAACTGATAAAAAATATCGGTTGATGGGGGGGGGGAGAAAACTACGAAAGATAAGGTCTTTGAGCCTTGATAGTAAGCAAGATACTTGAAAAGTCTTTTATCAGCACTGTTTGTCAAATAATACTTCAACAATTTTGAGTTCCGCATGCTCACAAATAAATAGCATCGTCCCTCACCAACCAAAGCTATTGAAATGACAATAATAAACAAATTCATCCCTAATAAAAAAAATGTCCTAGACAACACGATAGTTGCCACCATGATTGTTACCCATCTAAGAGTGCACCAACATTCATTATTAGCCAGAAGTTCTACTAATAACACATGGCCATCTACATTATCATCTTTGAATTTGTAATGCATATTGGAAAAAAATCAATAGTGTGTGTGTAGGAACTGTGGGTCAAACTTGACATTAGAAAGAAAACTACAGGTTTTTTCACATCTTGTTTATCTTAAGGTTTCCAGCCTTCTATTGTACCTTACTTTTATAGTGAAATTGCAATAAAATGATTAATTTAGATTTTAAGTTTTGTTTATCTGATCTTTTCTTGAGCAAACCTATCCAATCTTATTTTGGATGTGGGATTGATATAACAAGAAAAAGTTTTTTTCATGTAAACTAACAAAAAAATATTTCTCCTTTAGAATGAGGGAAAAAGGAAAAAAGAAGCATCTATACAATTCTCAAGGGACTCACATTCTGTTTTACTTAATTTTTACATATTTAAAATTTTTTTAAACTATAATCTACATAATTTTTTAAGAGGTCGTATGAATTCTTACTAAAAATTAATTTTAGTTTATAATGAAGCAAATTCTATACCCTATCTCAAAGGGTTCAAATAACTTGACCATTAAAGGCAGGAAATGACTAGTCGGATTGACAACACCAAAATACCTTAAAAATGAGGTTTCGCATAGAGAATCAAAATAAGCTACAATAGAGAAGGATATAAATGCATTCCCTAACCATAATGCCTTTGGAAGCCTTGGAAATTCAAATTGCAGGAATTTCAGAAGGGAAAAATAATGAACATAAGGCACAAGTCCAATAGCATAAAAGTTTGCAATTGCTTAAGTACACACACAGTGAACAAATATAACAGGACAAAATGGAGAATCGTATCATTTAAGAGACTAGCATGTGTCCTTCAAATTACAAGATAATATCCACGAGCCCAGGCCTTCTAAATGAAACACAAAAAAGCAAGATCACATGTGTGATAGCAAGTAGGTCCGTGCAGGAGACTCAGGTGCATATATTGCATGTATTATGTGTACAATACTAATTGGTTCTTGTTCTTCATGTTCCAAGTTGCCCCCGAGCTAAAAAGGAAAAAAATAGAAACATAACAACACATAATTTATTAATTTACTAATTTAGTTTACTTCCATTGCTTTTGTAATGACATGTTCTTCTCAGTCTCCTTCTTCATCACCTTTGCTATTGCCATCTCAAAATCTTCCTATGTTTCATGGACCCTCCTCTCTCTTAAAGCAAACATACCTACCTCGGTACACACAGCCTATGAAAGTAGAGTAAGATACAATAGACATTAAATAAGTAAGCACTTCCTTATTTTTGTTGATAGTTTTCCTTGGACCAACCGACCCCATCCCCCACCTCTTAACCCTCATTTCCCATTGCTTTAACAACTTCACCCACATATGATCTAGGCTCCTAAAGTTGCTACAATTCTTCTCAAAGCATCGGCACTGTCTATATGAAACTTATTTTAGTTAATTGAACTATCAAGCATTGCAAAAACCATTATTATAAATAAAGTGATACACCAATTGAGCAACCAAGTAGCCACAGAAAGGAGCACCAGATCCTATAATGGATATAGCAACAGTCTGAGCATTTTTTTTCTTCCACCCCTCACCCACCAAACAATAAGTGCAGCAACAATCAAGGTTTAATCATTCTTCATGACCAATGGTGTTATAAAACCCATATAAGGCATTTCTCCACTCCAACTCTTAGGAATCCATTCCAAAAGAAATGGATCTAATTGCAAATTCTCCTTTTTTTCAGTGAGATAATTATATTATTAGAGAACTCTTCCACCATGCATGGACATTTAGTATCAGCTTTGATTGATACAATCTTCATTCATAACCGTACTAATACAATTTGCAAAACTAGGTTTTCTTTCCATGATTTTCAAAGATTCCTCTTTTGTGAAGCCAATACCCTGTAGAACAGCCTAAATATTATTCCATGGTTTACAAATTATAGCCTTAAAGTTACATCTAAATAAAGAATCAAAATACAAGAAGATGATTAATCAATTAATTATTATTACCACCAGGCATCAAACCCTAGATAAAAACAAAATCACCATAATTAAATAAAATTGATCCCTGATTTGTACAATAAAAATGTGCACCCTAGAAACCTCCTGGGAGATTTGACAAAAAGAAAAAAGAAACTAGAAATCCCATCAGTTCAGCGGTAAAGGTGATGGATTCGAGACCATACCTCTAGAATTAAGCTTATTGTGCTGGGCTTCAAGGCAATTGAGATTATGATTCTTCTGTCAAACAAGCAGCTGAAGCTCATGGATATGCTAGAGATAATATTGCCAAAGTCCCTCTACTTGCTTCATCGCTACAACCTTGGCAAAGCACGTCTCCTTTCCGATCGTTGACTTGGTTGCTTCATCTCTACACCTACGACAACCATTATTTTAAAGTAGAAGATTTTTCACCATTGATTTTATGTTTTCAAAAACAATTTCAGTGGCTTCTATGGATTTATATCATAAAGGGGCAAAAAAAAAAAACAAAACACAAGGAATTTGGTCTAGGGATTGGGATATCTTTGAAAACAAGTTTGTTGTAATATGTTTTGGGATTGATTCAATGTCTTGGATTGATATTTAGGCCTAAGTCCATGTTCTTGAGGGACAAAAGTGGGCTTCATATTCAGCCCTTCTCAAAGGACTTAGATACAAAATAATTTGGGCCATGATTTGTAATGAAATTTTTGAAAGTTTGTTAATTTGTTCAACCAAGTGGACCACGTTGTAGGGGTAAGTCTAATAGGTATATAAGTGATAATTTCTTAACTTCAATCTAGATAGAGATGGTATAGTAATTTAAGGTAACTCTAGTTGCTATCTCCGTATAATTTAAGGGTTTTTTAAAATACAATTAAATTTTAAGTACAAACAAAGGAAGTTTTCTTTTAATTTTTTTCATTATATTACTAATAGATAAGAGAAATTATAAAGAAAAGCATATTCATTGGAAGATTATATTATATCTAGCAAATTAATTAGCAAAAGATTTTGAATATGTTTAGTACTTGCATCCTAAGTAAGTAATAACAAAAGCTCTCTTTTTCAGAGAAAAAAAGAGTGTTTCCATAAATAAAAATTACAGGGGTGGTGGCAGAAGAAAATCCTCTATTCTCATGTCTTATTATTATCTTAGGTATCCTAAGTTGGCAAAAAAGGCATATCTCTAACCTCTCAGCAAATTCTTTTCCACAATTAGCCATATAGAAGTAAAGATGGCAAAGTTTTAGATGATTGTTATCCTTCTAGCATGATTTTCTATTTTGCACCTCAAAAGTACAGGGGCACAAGCAACTGAACATCCTTTTTTGAACAAGAAGCAACCAAATGTCTTAATTCATCAGTTGTCTATATTCATACTTCAAGTTTAATCTAGGTTGGCAGCTAATCCCAGCTAAGGGAGAATATAATCCCTATTTGAAATGTGAATTTAAGTATGCTAGAAAACACATTGGTTACTTGTACATGTGACAAATTTTTTTCAATTGGAATGATTGTTAACTGTAGGTTGATTATGAGTACTTGATGAAAATTAAATGGATATGTCTAACTACTTAACTTAGCTCAACCATTAAGTCTCTTTGGTGGCTTCCCATAAATAGATCATAAGTTTAAGTGATTGGAAAACACTTATTTTTATGTTTTTTTAATGAAATTTAGCATCATAACTACATGTGCCCCAACAAGTAATATACTTAAATGATTTGATATTCTTTGTTGACAATATAATGTGCTCAAAAAGTTATAAAAATAATCATATTGATACAATCAAAAATTAATTCTATTCAAAATAATTTGTATTTTAGTTTTGGGATTCAGTTATGATTCTTAAAGTATTACAATTTCTAGTAGTTTTAGTTTTGGTCTAGTTTCAAACATCTTTTTCAAAAACTAAAAATGAAAATGACCTTAGTTTACTTAATATATTTGGAGGAAAAACATGAACAAAAAAGATTGAACACCCTTTTGAATTTGGTATGTGGAATTTCAATTTTGTACAAATTTATTTTAATAAAAAATTTAAAATTTTAGTTTAAATGTAAAAAAGTAAAATTTTGATCCACACACACACACAAAGATATATATATATATATATATCTCTTGTCAACCAATGTTTCTTGTTTTCACTTTTTTTTTTCTTTGAATGTAGGCTACTATGTAGCATTAAGAATTTCTCTTAATTTCTTATTTTGTGTCACCATTATATAAAAACAAAATACACAAACATATTTTTCATGATTTCATAATTACTATTGGCATATGTAATGAAGAGCAATGCAACTTATGAGTTACAACTAGTACATGTAGTGGAAATGTTAGATGTTAAGGGGACTGAGGGAACATTAATCCTAATTACTTTTGTTATTGTAATGTTGAGGCCCCTTGGATATATATTCTCCACCTCATATTATTAACTAGTAGGCAATAAGTAATAATCATGTTACAAGTTGCACTTTTATTTGAATTTGCCTTATTTTGCTTACGAGGTCTAACTTGGCAACAATCATATCCAAAATTAGAAAATAGGTCATTGGCTAACCGTTGTAGTCATGCTTTATATTATACTAGTAGGTTAGCTTTTGAGTTATGTCTTGCTCTATTAATTTAGATTTTTAAACAAGAACATTGAGTTTAAAAACATGAAATAAATAAAAAGTTGTCATCTAATTATTGTTAAAGGAGAAACAAAGGTTAACATATTAGTAGTTTGCACATTCATGTTAACTAGGGATTACAATAAGAATTACATACTAAACATTCATGTTAATTGAATTAGAATAAGAAGTCTATGCTAATTAATGACTAGAATACTATATACAAATAACCAACCTTTTTTCTTTATTTTCTAGGTTGGAATTGCAAGTGGGAGTAATAGGAGAGAAAGGTAAGGATTGTTAGTTGTCAAGAGTCAAGGGAGTATCTTTTATTGATGAGTTAAAGTGAGGAGTAAGGTGGGTTTTGAGGGAGAGGATGGAGAGAGGAAAAGCTTTGGGTAAGAAAGATGGTAACTTCTCACAAAGTGCATAAACAAAAAAAAAAAAAACCTTTATGATCTCTTAAAAAGAAGGAATTAATGACTAACACTCAGATAGGTGACGAGATTATAGCATCTTTAGTCATACTATAATTATAGAGTTACATTAGTAAGAATTCAAATCATGGCTTTGAGAAAAGATTTTTTGTCTTTTGTTACCACTTTTCTTCTTTCACTTTATATGGCACAAAGATTTTTCATGTCCCACATTTTTTTAATTTAAATTTCATTTTGTCTTACTTTTATACTGTGACATTTTTTATCATTTTCCTTCTTTTTCACATGTTCTTGATAGTATGCCTGCATGTTGCAATTTTAGACAACAAGTTAGCAACATATATACATCTTAGCATTTAACCAATTGTGACTTGTGATATGATATAGATTATCCATTTAATAAACTTCTCTTGCTACCCAAGATAGACATTTTTCTTTCCACCTATTGAGTTTTTCTCTACATACATTCACTAAAGATATTTATAATCTCCCTATACAAGTTGGTAGACCTAACTACCTTTTCTTATTATCCACCATATGAAGATAAAGCCAATAGCTACTCTTCATTTAGTTACTAGGTCAATATTTTTACTAAAAGTGACCTTAGACTTATCCAAGTTGATTAATTGGCTTAATGACTATAATTGTAGACATGTATAGATTCTCTTGTAGTAGAACATGATAATTGTTTTCAAGTAATTACAACTCAAAACATAATTAGAGTGGTAAACCATGAAGATTTACTTGGCACAAATGTATAACCATTTTTTTCTTTTCTTTGGTTGTATATTTTATCATGGTTGAAAGACATTTTAGCACAAACCATGCCTAATTAAGTTGAAGGGGAAATTTAGTTTAACTTTTTTTTTTAATGAGTTAAAAAAAATTCAATAAAAAAATTAAAAAATAAAATAAAAAATAAGGTTTTTTTTTATGTTGAATTATTTAGATTTACCAAAAAAAAAAGTGAGTCAAAATAATAAGTAAATAAATTTAATTTTTTTTTACAAAATTTAATAAAATTTAAATTTGAATACTATCTATGATTTAAAGGAGAGGATTATAAGAATGAAATTAAAATCTTATTTATCTAGATTGTAGTCTGTTCTAATAGGTTTTGATCAAATAACACAATAATAACAACTTTATTTCTAAATTTTATAGGTTTTAATCAAATTAATGTATATAAGAGTACAAAACAATTCTCTCAAGAAAAAAAAATAAAAGAGTGAGAGACAAGGAAAAGGATGAATAAGAAATAAAAAGATTATGAGCTCACCACATAGCCCAAGGCTACAAAAAATGAATCCATCTTGAAATGGAAAACCATCACATAAGCACCAAAAGTTTGCAACTAAGGAGACTAATTTGGTGAGGACTATATCCATTGTGTTGCGCACTCATTTGTTAGTTCAAAGTCCACCTAACAAAGTTACTAGATTTGAGAGTTGAAAATCATTAATTGGATGGCCTATAGTGGTTAATAGATTACAATGGGCTTGCCCAATCTATTTTCATGAGGCATTTTTCTTGTAAGAACTTTCAACTACAATAATGTAACTCAATATTACAACTATGATAGGTACAAGTAAAAAAAAAAGGGGGGGACAAAAGTCAAACTTAAGTACTAATCCTAATAATTTGCCAAAACAAACCAAGTAATTTTTGTATGTAAAAAATGATCGGTTACATTAAGAATTGATTATTTAAATTATGATTTTTACTATGATGGACATAAAGGCAAAATTTTAAATTTATGTTTCAATATAAAGCAACTTATGTGAATGTGTTTGTGGCACTTTTTTAACCTTGAACCTTAGAAAAGAAAATTCCAATTTTGTAGCTGAGTTTTCCGAGTTACATTTGAGTTGGATAATAATTCTTAAACATTTAAATCCCTAATTTTGATGAATTTAACCTATGTTGTGGCCTACTAACATCAACATGGAGGATGTACATGTGTATTATAGGTATATGGAATTACATACATGGGTTGTAATGATAGATAAATAGCCATTATTACTCAAAATGAGCATGGCCTTTTAGTAGGCTCTAATTGTTCAAAAGTTTCCAACTTTTCTTGTAGCATAGTCCAAGAATGCATAAAAAAAAACCACAAACCCACATGCATGTCCTTATGTGCCAATAGGAAGCATAGATGGAAACACTACACTTTTGTAAGTAATCGATGGTAATTTAGTCATATCATCCTTTCTAGTTCACTTTGATGGCATAAATATCACTAAAGAAAACACATAGCTAGAAATGAGCAAATTCCATGTAACCATATTTTTTTTCAATTATACTATAAAAAACTAACTTGGCATCCTTAGTCAATCCAACCTTACAGTAAAAGTTTAAAATTGAACTACCTAAGATATTGTCCAATTCAAATCCACCTAAAATGGCAATTGCGTGCCCTTGCTTGCCCTCTTTAATTGCACCTAAATTAGCTGAAGCTAAAAGAAGACTAGATAAAGTAGCTCTACTGGGTGCAACACCTTTCAATTGCATATCAGAAACATGCTAATCACTTCCTCATAAAACCCATTTTGATCATTGCTCACAATCATCGAATTCCATGTAACTACATTCTTATCAAGCATATTGTCAAACACTTTTCCTTGCATCCTTAGGAACCCTACATTTTCCATACACATTCATGAGACTGCTAGAAACAAACCCATATCCATCCGAACCAATCTTCACAAAATACCCATGAACCGCACTACTAAACCCAATCCATCACAAAGCACTACAAGCTTTCAACATGTTAGGCACAACAAACTTGTCAGCCAAAATGCCATTATTGACCATCCCACAAAAACCCATTAAAGCTTCTTCAATAAATCTCATTCTACAATGCATGCCAATAATAGCAGCCTAAGAAAACTTGTTCTTAACCCATAATCTTTGAATCAACCCATCAACAATCTCTAAAACACCTCACTTTGCATAGAAGATTAGCAATTTTGTCTTTATATACTCATTGTGAATGTAAAACATAATTTTTGATAATTTGAGCATGAATTTGCTACCTTATCAAAAGAGCTCACTTGTACATGAATCCCTGAAGTAGCTCGCTGTAGATGTTACGTCCAACTAGTAGGTTATTGAATTCCATCCAGTTGAGTAACATCAAAGCTACTCAAATTTGGGCTTGTTTACATAGAGATGATATGCCGTGGAAGTAAAATTCGTACTAGTTTTGGCCGAATTTAGGTTTCACAAGTGATGTTTAGTGAAAATTTGTGGGTTTTGAATTGGAGAAATGTGAGTTTGATGTCAAGGTAAAAGGAAGAGAAGCCATCGCCTAGAAAGAAATCAAGTGAGTTAGAAGAAGATAATGGTGTGTGTGTGTATGGGAGAGAGACCAATGTATTTTGAATTATAAGGGATTTTAACAAAAAGTGTCCTCTTGTGTTTAAGGTCTATTTCTTGGAAGACAATTATCCTAATTGGTCAACTACAAATACTTGTGATTTGAAGTTTTTAAGATACCCAAACTAGAGTAAACATCATATATTCTTCTTTATCTAGAACTTCCAAGCTATTAATGATCATGAGATTGACTAAGAGGGCCAAAAGACATATAAGGAAAGGATTGGTCTTCATTTAGGAAAGAAAAGCAAATGGAAATAGGAAAGCCAAAATGCTTATAATCAACAATCACGTTGACCATAATATGAAATTTAATAGCCTAAAATCCATTTGAAGCTAGGTAAGACAAAATCAAGTTTCACTCAAAAAATTAACACAAAGGTGAAAAGCCAACATATCCAAAATAATAAATGGTGAGGGTAAAAAAGTTAAGTCAAGAAAAAGTTTTGACTTCAATGTTTTTGCTTTAGTTTCACTAAAGCTTAATGACTTACCCATATAAGGCTAATGCTATAAGATGCCTTGAACCATAGATAGGGAACTAGGTAAATGGGATTTCAAAGAATGAGCTAGACATTTGACAATGATCTAATGAAAATACTAATGTAGCAGTGGTCAACTGGAGGAAATGGTGTTATAGTCATCATTAACATTTAAAAAGGAGTGCTCTCATCTACCTCAATTATGGAAATAAAATATTGAGGTTTGCAAAAATTATCTCCTTGATCAAGCCTCAAGTATCTCCCTTACTTTAGATGTCCTTATTGAAATATGAAGTCAAACATATCCTAAATTATTTTTAAGCAATCAATAATTTTTGGTGTTGTTGGATCTACTTCCAATGTTTGTTGAATAAGTCAATTTCTCAAGTTGTAATAAGCAGTATCTACCATTCCATAAGCATCCTACTTGTCCTAAAAAAAATAATGGTAGTCACCTTAATAGCATTAAGAATAGTCATAACTGTAAAGGGTCACGTATTAAACATAAGGTGTTAGCTTAGATTAATTGGCCATGGGGAATGGAAGCAAATTGTGCCTTATGCAAGAGGCTGGAGCTTGCTAGAGTCCAAAGGCAATTCAGGCCTATCACGAAAAGGGTCACTTTGATAGACTAGCTCTAAACAAAATGACAATTGCTACTTAAATTTTGTAAGCAAGATTTAAATTTTCCTAGCAATAAATTGAAAAAAAAAACATATTTTTAAGGAATAAATCAATAAACTATTTTTGACACAAAAAAGGATGATACACCTTAATTATTCCTTACTTTTCCATATTATTCCCACCAATAATATCTAGTGCAATATATTTCAATTGATTAATTTTGAGTTTCACAATTCGATGTCATTTAAAGATTAGGTCCAAAAAGGATGTTGCTTTAGGGTAATGGTGGTGCCTACATGGAATTTGTCCTTCCAAGTGGTTTTCATCTTGACTTTGTGGCAACTTTGGGGTTGTAAAATGCTAGTATTTTTTCTAAAGACCACCATGCCCCTTTGGAATTTGCAAAGTCTGTGAAAAGATGAGTAGTAGAAATTTATAATGTTGGGCAAGAAGAGTATATGTGGCAAGGTCAAGCAAGCTATGGAGGAGTACCTAATTCCAATTTAACATTGACATAAGACGGTAGCCCAAAACTTCTTGGGCCAAAGGGACCACCAAAAACTCAAAGGAAGATTCTAGAAAACTTGACTCTTAAGTATAATTTCATTATTTAGGCATCATGTAGAATTATTATGGAATTGTATTGACTATTTAAGAATTTTAATTTTTTAAATTTTACATATTTTCCTATTTATATTAAAATATTTTCCTAATTAGTTAGACAATTTTACTTATAAATATGTGCAAGCCCAAGGGCCAAATCAATTCAAGTGAATAAATACTTGAAGAATAACCTTGGTTTTATTTCTATCATTCTCTTTAAGAATTATTGTTTTCTTAGGTTAATGGAGTGTTAGCCTATTCTGAGTAAGAGTAAGAGTAAGAATAAACACTACGTCAAGTGGTATTAAAGTAAGGTTCACCTATTCTAATGCTAGCATGAAACAGAGGGAATAGCAACCATCTTGCTGACAAAGATTAGGGGATGTAGGCCATCTAGTCAACTACTTGTGACCAGGAGGTAGCATTATAAAACCATGGCCAAATGATTAATCAATTGGAACATGGATTAGAAGTCATCAACAATCAACTCAAATCTCTCTTGGTGGAAGATGCCAATAGGTATTGAAGAAATGAAAGGAATTAGATCAAAAATTTTGCTCACAGTCAGCCTCTCGCTCAACTTGTCCATGCAAATCTATGTAGGCATCAAACTTATGTGGTAGATTTTGATGAAGAAACAAATATACATATGTGTCGTCAAGCTTATGTAGCGAACTCTAGTGATGATGATGGTGGATTTGGTAAATACCCTAGTTATGCTAAGTATGAACAATGACATCCTTGACCTCCTCAAACCTTAGATGAATTTTAGCTAATGGTAGATATTCCTATCTTTAATGGTGAATTAAATATTAAATGTTTTATCGATTGGTTAGCTAAAGTAGAAAAATTTTATGGACATATCTGAGGAACGAAAAGTTAGATTGGTAGCTTGTCAGCTAAAAGGAGGAGCCTCTGCTTGGTGGGAACGAATGAAGAATCGAAGGAGAAGAGAAGGGAAAGCTTCAGTTAAAAGCTGGTATAAATTGAAGCAACTCCCAAGGGGAGCATTTCTTCCTCTAGAATATGAGCAAATCTTATTTTAGTAATACCAATGTTGCAACCAAGGCAATTAGTTGGTTGATGAATACTCAGTAGAATTTTTCAAATTGTTTGAATGCAACAACCTGATGGAATTAGAAAGCCAGTAAGTCGTGAGATACCTTGATGGACTAAAACCATCCATCCAAGATAAAATTGGAGTTTAAATGTTAATGGATGTATCTAAGGCTAGGAATATGGCATTGAAAGCTAAGATCATGTTAGATGAAAGGAGCAAGGTTGAATCTTCTCATAAGTTTTATATTAATTCTAACAAATTTGTAGCAAAAAAGGAGAAACAGAAGGCCTCAGGTCAACTAGAAAAACCTGTACCTAACAAGATTACAAGGAAATAGCCACATGTGGAGAAAGCTATAATTTGAAGTGTCAATCCTTATGAAAAGTCTATGCTTGGTAAGTGTTTAAAGTGAAATGAGGTAGGCCATCATTTTAGTGATTGCCCACATTAGAAGACAGTAAATGTAGTAGAGCAAGAGGGAGCAATTAAAGTTGAAGAGAATGAAGTTTATTACTATCTAAATGGTGAGGAGTGCGAGTACGATGATGATAGAGTTATGTATATGGCAAAAAAGTTGATATTATCTCCAAAGTAGGAGGATGATACTCAATGGAACAAGTTATTCTATACCAAGTGCACAATCAACAATACTTTGTGGGATTTAATTATTGATAATGGAAGTTAAGAAAATATTATTGGGATAGAATGTTGCAACTATTTGTAAAGAAGCACCCAAGTCCATACACTATTGGGTGGATCAAAATAGTGGGAGAACTCCAAGTAACAGAATGTTGCAAGGTCCTTTTCTTAATTGGCTAGTATACAAATGAGGTTTACTGTGATGTGGTAGACATGGATGCTTGTGACCTATTGTTTAGATGACCTTGGCAATTTGACATTAATGCTCAACACTCAAATTAAAAGCATGTTTATAAGCTTAAGAAAGATAAGATAAAATATACATCACTGCATATAAAAGGAGGATCTCAAATAAAGACTTCTCAAGTGAAGGAAAGAACTTTTTAAATAGTCACCCACTTAAGTCAAGAGATGGAGGCTGCCATTAGAGAAACAAAAGAGGTGTATGTGCTAGTGGTAAAAGGTGAAGTAACCAATGGTTCACAAACAAAGCTTCCAAAACTAATCAAGTCATTGTTAGAAGAATTTAGTGAAATTATACTTGAGGAGTTACCAAATGAGTTGCCACCAATGTGTAACATCCAACATCAGATTGATCTAGTTCTTAGACCTAGTCTCCCTAACCTACCTCTTTAGCAAATGAGCCCCTAAAAGAGTGAGGACCTAAGGGAGAAGGCAAAAGAATTTCTATGAAAGGGACATATTAAAGAAAGCTTAAGCCCATGTGTAGTACCCGCTTTATTGACGCTAAAGAAAGATTGGAGTTAGCGGATGTGTGTTGATAGTTAGGCCATCAACAAGATTATCATTGAGTGCAAGTTTCCAAATCCTAGACTAGATGACATATTAGACTAGCTAGAGGGATCCAAGGTGTTTTCAAAGATTGATCTTTTAAGTGGCTAACATTAAAATTGGATCAGACTAAGAGATGAGTGGAAAATTGCATTCAAAACTTGATATGGTCCTTATGAGTGGCTAATGATGTCATTTGGTCTCTCTAATGCATCTAACACCTTTATGAGGTTGATGAACAAGGTATTACACCCCTTTATTAGCAAGTTTATGGTTATATACTTCGAGGATACTCTTATTTATAGTCAATCAATAGAGGATCATGTTTTACACTTGAGGAAAGTATTAGTGGTGCTATAGGAAAATAAGTTGTATGTGAATTTGAAGAAGTGCAGTTTCATGGTTGAAAAGTTGCTCTTTCTAGGGTATGTAGTCAATTCAACTGGTATCCAAGTTGATGAGGAAAAAGTGCGAGCTATTTGAGATTGGCCCACTCCTAAAATAGTCAATGACATGCAAAGTTTCCATGGCCTAGCAACCATTTATCAGAGGTTTATCTATAATTTCAGTACCATCATGGCACCTATCACTGAGTGTCTTAAGAAAGGTAAGTTCTAGTAGGCATATGTCAAGAAACAATGTTATGTTTTCATAAAAGAGAAATTATGTATTGCTCAAGTGCTAGCCTTGCCCAATTTTGATAAACTATTTGAAGTTGAGTATGATGCTAATGAAGTTGGAGTCAGCACTGTTTTTTCTCAAGAAAAGAGGTCGGTTGCATATTTTAGTGAGAAACTTAGTGAGACTCAATAGAAGTGGTCAACATACAATAAAAAATTTTATGTAATTGTGATTTGAAGCATTGGGAACATTACCTAGTAGGACATGAATTTATCTTATACTCAGATCACTAGACTCTAAAGTATCTTCACAGTCAAAAGCAAATCAGTAATGACATGCATGCTAGGTGGTCCTCCTTCCTATAAAAGTTTCCTTTCTAACTATTTCATAAGGTAAGACAATAGAATAAGGTTGCTAATGCCTTAAGTAGGAGAGCACCATTGTTAATCATGTTGAGCAATGAAATTGTGGGTTTTGAATCTCTTTGTGAATTATATGAGCATAATGAGGACTGCAACAATTTGGGAGAAATGTGTTTAAAAGCAACCTACAGATGACTTTTATATTTATGATGCTATTTGATGTGTGAATATCAACTTTGTATTCCATGATCTTCATTGAAGGAGAAAATTGTTCATGATTTGCGTGGAGGTGGTCACGCGGGTTATCTTGGGCATGACAAAACAATTACTATTGTTCGAGAACAATATTATTAGCTATAATTGAAGAGGGATGTTGGCAAATATGTCCAGCAATCCTATGTTTGTCAAATAGCTAAGGGCTAGTCACAAAATATTGGACTCTATATGCCTTTACCTATTCCATATGATATTTGGGAAGACTCATCATGGATTTTTTTTTTAGGCTTACCCTATACCCTACAAGGTATGGATTCTATGTTTATTATTATTGACAAGTTTTCCAAAATGGGTCATTTTATTACTTGCCAAAAGACCTCTAATGCATCAAGTGTAGCTCAATTGTTTTTTAAAGGGATAGTATGCTTACATGATGGGCCCAAAACTATCACCTCTAATCACAACTCTAGGTTTCTTTGTCATTTTTAGATCATTTTATAGAAACTATTTGATTCATCTTTGAAGTTCAATAGCAAACATATGGTCAGACTAAGTTACTTAATAAGACACTAGGTAATCTCATTCAAAGTATTTGTAGAGATAAACCAAAGTAATGGGACTTTGCCCGAGTTTGCTACAATAATATAGTTCATAGTGCTACAAGAAAGTTTTTTTTCTCTATTGTTTATACTAAATGTCCCTAGCATGCTTTAGATTTAGTGAAACTTCCTTGAGTCCCAAGCCTTAACATTGTCATTGAGAATTTTGCAGATTAGGTGCAATCTATCCAAGCAATGATGAAATAAAAATTGGAGATTGCCAATGAGAAATACAAGAGAGTTGCTAAGAAAAGGTGAAGGAGTTAGTTGTTTTAAGAAGGTGACATGGTGATGGTGTTCCTTCGTAAGGAGAGATTTCTTATTGGTTCTTACAACAAGTTGTAGTCTAAGAAGTGTGGTCCTTATCAAGTGTTTAAGAAAATTAATGGCAATGCCTATGTCATTAATCTACCAAAGAAAGGGGGTATTTCAATGACCTTTAACGTTATAGATATTTATCCGTTTTATTCAACTAATGAGCCTCTCTATCCATAGTCTAGCATGAACTCAAGTTCAGGTTTTTCCCAAGTGAAGGGGACTGATATAGAACGGGTAGCTCAAAACTTTTTTGGCCTAAGGAACCACTAAAAACTCAAAGGAAGATTTTGGAAGACTTAACTATTAAGTATAATTTCATTATTTAGGCATCTTATGATATTATTTCAGAATTGAATTGGCTATTTAAGAATTTTAATTTTTTTATTTTACATATTTTCTTATTTATATTAAAATATTTTCCTATTTTCTTAGATGATTTTATCTATAAATATGTGTAAACCCAAGGGCCAAATCAATTCAAGTGAATAAATACTTCAAGAAAAACTTTGGTTTTATTTATATCATTCTTTTTGAGATTTATTGCTTTCTTAGATTAATTGAGTGTTAGCCTTATTTTTGCTAAACACTACATCAAACATGTTGGCAACCTCCTCCATTAATGATATTGAAAATTAACATTAATAGTTTTGCTAAAGGAGCTCCTTATTTGTCTAGTTCTAGAGGTCTTTCTAGAAATGAGTTAAGTAAATACATCTTTAACTCAGGAGATCTTTAACTTAAATCACTAATAACTTAAATTTCAAATTTTAATCAAGGTTTTGAAAATTAAACCAAACTAGTTGATTAAACTGATAAAATTAGAAACTATACTTTGATTTAATCTAATTTACTTCAAAAACAATTAGTTTTGAAAAATGGTGAGCAAACTGATAAACCAATTTGTTGGACTATAAATTGATAAAGTAGTCATAGTTTCTTTGATTTAGTAAGTTTAAAAAATTATTAAGAAAAATTAAGAAAATTATTTTTTTATATTTTAATTTTCTTAAAAATAACAGTCACATTATTAAATTTTTTTATATATTTAATAGTAAATATCATTTTTATTAGTTTAACTCCAATTAAAATAGTTAAATTGATTAAATTTTAAATATTTAAATTTTTTAGTTTTTAAAACTTTGATTTTATTTCTGAAAAAGATCATGTGATTTATGAAAATAAAAAAAATATATATATATTTCTATTATATAAATTATGATTTAATAAATTTTTTTTAATAAAAAAAATAAAAAAAATATTATTTAAGTTTTTTTTTGAATTTTTTTATATGTGTACTTATTATTCATAGGAAAAATAAGAAAGACAAAATTTTGACTATTTTCAACAATCAATAATTAAATTTTCAATGCAAGTTGTTGTGGAAACCAAAAGTCACATGTTTTGTACTATATTTTGTTAAATAGGAAAATAACTCTTTTTCATTAAATTCATGAGAATATAAATACACAAAAATAATAAACTCCCAATAATTAATTTCATATCTTATATAAGACAAATGAATAGTTATTATATTGTCTCAATTTTATACTCTCACATTATGAAATATAAATGTTGTGTGATTTGAAAAAATTATATTTTATATTAAAAAAATAATAGATAAATATAATAATAATAATAATTAAATTAGTCTTATTACTATTATTGTAAAATAAAAAAGTAAAATTCACAAATTTTTAATATGAGAATAATATCAAAATTTATAAAAAGTATGTAAAAAAATAAAGTTTTACTTACAATTTTTTTACTTTTTCTAATATATATATATATACACACACACACATATATAATTACACTTCTCATAATTTTTCATTAATTTTTTTTGTTAGTACTTTATTATCATTTTTATAAGTTAATTTATATAGTATTACGTATTTTAAATTTTTTTGAATTAGGTAATTTTGTAATGATATAATAATAAAATTTTATAAAAAAATTTTCAAAAATAGATTTTAATTTTTAATAATAATTTTTTTAAAAACAATTTAAAAAATAGAAATTAGTTTTTTAAAAGGTCTGAAAAATTATAAAATTTGAATTTAATTTTAAATAACAAAAAAAATCCACATTAATTTTTATAAAAATTGAAATAAAAATTATTTTAAAACATAATTAGATAAGAATTTTTAAAAATAAAAAAAATTCTAAATTAATTTCTTAAAAGAGGAAAAAAAATTTTAAAAATATATATTGATATTAAAAAATCAGAAAAATATTGAAAAAATTATGAAAAATAAAATTAATTTTTTTTATGATAATTGAAAATAATAACAACACAACCCCATGAAGAACAATATGAATTGTTCTAACAAATATAGAGTAATATCAAATATAATTTTTAATAAATTATCAATAAGAGAATAAATAATATTTTTTTTAAATTTAATGATCAATCAATAAGAATCCACTATCAATAAGTTTGTGAATCATGACTATAGCTAACTAAATAGCACAAGAGGAGGTGGATGTGCATGGTGGTAGAGGGAGTGGGAGAAGGTATAAAGGAAATTGCAAGTGTACATAACAAGTTGTAGAAGGAGATGGAGAGATACAAGAATGTGGTGGTGACATTATCTTATGCATTGTTGGAAGAAGAGCATAGGGTGTTCACTAAATAGATATTCCACTCAAGTAAATGATAGCGGCATAGGCATTAGAAATTTTTTAAAATTAATTTTTATTTTTAGGAATTTTTTTTGAATTACTTTCATAATTTTTCAAATGTAATTTTAATTTTTAGAAAATTTCCAAAGCTTTTCATAAAGTTTAAAAAGTGTTTTCCTTTTTTCTTCAAAATTTATTTCTATTTTCATAATTTTTTATTCATAGATATTAATTTAAAATATTCTCTATTTTTAAAGTTAATTTTTAATTTTTCATAATTTTTAAAAATTAAATTATATTTTTAATTTTTTTATTTTATGAATTATTTTTAAAAAGTTATTGTTTATCAAAATTAATTTCTAATTTTATAATTTTTTTACTTTTAGAATTTTTGTAATTTTTTTAAAAATTAATATCTATTTTTTCTAAATTTTTAAAATAATGTTATGCCATTTTTTATCTAATTATTGAGTTGAAAATTTAATACATATATGAACTATGACAAAAATAATGAATAATTAATGAAAATTTGTATAAAGTACTGACAAAAGAAATGCAACAAATGTACTATAAAAATCTTTAAAAAAAAAAAAACAGTTTAAATGTAATTGAAAAACAAACAAATGTAAAGAAACAATTTTAATTTTTGTCTGAAAAGTATGAGAATGATGGTTAAGTTACACATTTGTATATCATTTGAATGCCACCAATAATTGTAATTACATTGTTCGTTAATTTGCATCAATTGGACCAGTTGATTCAATTGATTTTTTATTAAATCACATGATTATAATTATATATATAATTATTATTAATCAACTCCATAATAAGATCTGAAGCGTTTTAAAAATAATTAATTAAAAGTTAAAAAAAATATTTCAAATAATTTAATTATATTTTTTAAGTAATTAATTTAATACAAATTTATATATTTATTATTTTACAATAATAATAATAAAAGTAGTTTTAATTTTAAATTTAAATGAAATTTAAAATATATATAGTTTTATTAATTTTTTTATAATAAATAGATTTTTAATTAATTTTTATTTACTAATTATTCATATCAATTTAAAAAAAAAAAAAAGACTAACTTAATATTCTCCACCTCTCAACACGTGCATTTCACATGTAATGACAGTATTTATTTATGTATATTATATTTAGCCCATGCAGTGGATGCACTTTATCCAGCAAGTATAATCGTAACCGAACTACGGCCACTAGATTAGATCTCAAAATAACGTACATGTCCATTTTTTGCCATTCGTTTCAAAGAGGAGATATGCATCATTGGATTCTACCAGTCGTCGCTGTTGTCGAATCTAGACATCACAAAAGACAAAAACCAATAATTGCATACCGATTCTTTGTAGTAACATTTCCTTTCTGGGCGAAAAAACAAAAAATCATAATGATATCATGTATGAATTATTATGTGGTGGAAATAAGATATCGAGTTGCAACGCATTCAATCTATTATGTTAATTAACAGATACCTAAGAAAAATTAGACAAAATTGAACACTAAAACAAAAAATGCTTCCCGTTTTTGTTACCAATAAAGGGAAAAGTAGTACATTTGTCAAGATCCACTGAAGCATTCCTTTGTTGTCACATACTCTACATGAATACTTGAAAATCACTCACAAATTTCTAAGGATCCAACAATCCTAGAGGCATAGCTAATTGTTATTGTTAGCAAACTCTCTCGTAGTTGAGGGGAAATCTAAACCCAACGTGGATAAAAACAATAATTATAGGGGCATCTTGAATACAAGAGTTAGCCTTTGGTACGCTCAGAATCATTGCAACCACGATAGAAAGTCATTTGCTTTTTGCCAAAGCCTTTGCTTCTTGTGAATCGAAGTACATCGATTGCGGCGATCAATTGTGCTTGCATTTAATAACTCCTTCTCGGTCTCCAACTGCAAGTCAAAGCCATAAAGCCTACTTCTTGAACTTATTAAACTCACATGAATCAATCCCCAGGTAAACCAGAAAAAGGAAAAAAAAAATCAATGTAATTTGAATCTAAGCTTCAATAAATCCAAGAATATGTTGTCTATACTTCTATCTTTATGTTAAGGAATCAAAAAATAAATTAATTGATTCATCAACATACTTGACCAATATATAATAAGATGGTAACTTTTTATAAATTTTTAATTTCACTACAATTAACTTACCTTTATCCGAGCAAAAAAAATTAATTTAGTATACAATACATATAAAAAAATATGAGACTAACAATTCACAAGAAGTGGTCTTCAATGTAGTTCAATTTCAAGTAACTAAATTAAATACATGTCACAAAATTCTAAGCATAAAATAATCACTCTCACTCTTTCTCTCTTTTTCATAGCCCCAAAATAGGGTTTTATTCAAAGGATTGTCTTAGGTGACACATTATTGCATCCACTAGCAACCATTTTTAAGAAATCCCCTATGATTAAACCATAAAAGCAATTCAATCCAATCAATAGGCTTGTACAATGAAAAACTTTTTTTAAGAAGATGCTAATATTGTGTTCTAATATTTACATTTTCCCTTTTGTCAATAGTGAGGGGCCATGTTTTGCCAAATGGAAGCAAAAGTTCTAAGTCCTTGGGTTAATTGGCTTTCATGGAGGAAGCATGAAAGTATCATCATAGCCCACCTTTGTGATTACCTATCACTCACACTTTCAAAATAAGATCAAATAAGTTTGTAAGATGTTTAACCCACATATCATGACTTTTTCAATGATTTGATATCGAGATTAGTTAATATATTTAAATTGGGATTGTAATAAAGATAGATGCTAGATGATAGGAATTCAAGTGGAGCCCACAAAGATAATGATCTTATAGACCATGCAGTATCTAAGAATCAAGACTACAACTTCTCTTTCAAGTAGAACTTCTGGAGGACAACTATATAAGTTAACACTTTTAGCCCTATTTGTTGAAGCAAAGGGACTCGGCTTGTCACAAGCTTTGAACCCACAATCAAAACCATCCATATATCCCAATAAGGATAGGGCCATTGGTCACTTGCTGATATCTAAAATTTTTATGTTTCTTTTTAAATCTAATTCTTTATTTTTCTTATACTTATTAGTAACAAATTACATTTATTTATATATGATTTCATAAAAAATTAAATTCTTTAACATATAAATATGTATTGTGAGATATTGTCAATAAAAAATTGTTACACTAAATTAAAAGTTTTAACTTTTTTTTTTTAGTGAGTTAAAAGTAATCCAATACAAAAAAGTTAAAAATAAAATAAAAAAATAATTTTTTTTTTATCTTAGAAGTCAAAAAGAACAAAATTCCAACTTAAGTACTAATCCCAATAATTTTCAAAAACAAACCAAGTAATTTTAGTATGTAAAAAAATGATCGGTTGCATTAAAAATTGGTTATTTAAATTATGAATTTTACAATGATGGACATAAAGGCAAAATTTTAATTTTATGGTTCAATATAAAGCAACATGTGTGAATGTGTTTGCAGTACTTTTTTAACCTTGAACCTTAGAATTTGCATATGAATTTACTGGGTTACATTCGAGTTGGATAATAACTCTCAAATAACTGAACTCTTAATTTTAATGAATTCAACCTAAGTTGTGGCCCATAAATGTCAACATGGAGGATGTACATGTGCATTGTACATATATGGGATTAAATAAATGGGTTGTAACAATAGTTAAATAGCCAATATCACTCAAATGAGCATGACCTTTTAGTAGCATTTGATTGTTCAAAGTTGCCAACTTTTCTTGTAGCTTGGTGATAGATAAGCCACTAGAGGAGTTCCAATGTAGAAGCTCCTTCCAAGAATGCATCCAAAAAATCCAAAAACCCACATGCATGTATTTTTGCATTAGTAGGAAGCATAGATGGAAACATTGTACCCTTGTAAGTAATTGATGGTAATTTAGTCATATCATCCTATCTAGCACTCTTAGATGTTGTAAATATCTCCCAAGAAAATACATACATCTATTATCACTTATTTGTGAGAAAGCAACCTAAATTTTTATCTAAATTTTATACTTATATACTTTTATAGGGACCAACTATTCAATTCCTAAAAGATATGTGAATCAAAATGGGTACATTTGTATTTCAATACATTTGCTTTGCTAAATTTGTAAGTGTACATGCATCACTATATTGCATAGAATTTTAGTGATTAGCTTAGTATATGATCAAAGCTTTTTCTTTTTTATTGATTGTTTGAGAACATTTGGAGACCCAAAAAAATGCAAAATGGAAAAAGAAATAGAAGAAGTTTAGGAACAATATAAGGGTAATAGTTGAGATAATTGTTACATTCTTTTGAAAATTCTAAATTAATAATTACATTATTTGCTTGTGACACTAAAACATTATAATTAACATTAATTATTGGAAGGCTTGATGAACAAGATAAGAATATGATGAGACTCTTGAATGATTGTGATTACAAATTTCTTCCTAGTTAAGCAAATTGGCCCCCTTTGCTCAAAAAGAAAAAATAAATAAAATAAAAAATTCAAATTGACCCCAAAATCTATGAAAGGCAACACTAGAAGTGGAATATCCTATTGAAATGCAATAAGTGGTGGCCCACACAACCACCATATCCTAGAATGAAAAATTGCCATATGCCCATCTTATCCTTTTTCCCAACTTTTTCCATCTTTGCATGGGCCCCTCCAATCCCTCAACTTTCCCTCTCCCCAAATGCCCTTCAATTAGTGCCTAAAACACCAAGAAACCATTAAAGAACAACCCATCGCAAAAACCCCTTTCTGTACAAATCAATAAAACCCCAAAAATGGCTACTAATCTCCTTCATCTGAGACTCACAGTGGTCCAACCATGTGCTGCCTTATCCAACACCCATAAGTTGACCCAAACTACTAAAAAAGCTCTGCCCCCTTACTTAATTGGTTGACCCCTCTCTTTGGCTAGTCCTTGGAGGCTAACTACATTAGCTTAGAGGATGAGGTGGATGATGATGTCTTAGGGAAAGAAGAGATCAAATCCAAGGCCAAGACTAAACTGGCCAAATCTCGATTCCTTTTGAGATGCTTCATAGAGGAAAAGGCTAGGCAACTCTGCATGTTGATTGCCAACACATTGTCATTTCACAATGCCATGTATCACTCCCATATTGCCAGCCACCTCACCTCTAAGTTTAAGCCTTACTCATATTGGTATCTCTTTAGCTACCATCTAGGTCAATTCTCATGGGCTATTATCTCATAAGTATTTTTTTTTCCTTTTCATTTTACCTTTTATTTTTTGATCTTTCAAACATTGTAATATAATTTAGTTCTTGCTTTCCTGGGCTCCATTAGCGTGTTTGACTAGTCTAATATGGAGACATTTCTTTTAGTTGTAAACTTTTGTAAGAGACACTAGGTTTTATAATTATCATTGTAATAACATATAATATTGATTATCATTATTGCTAAACTTAGAAAATAAATTATTAGTGATAACGTGTAAATATGATTGAGAAAGATTTTTGTGATAGAAACAGTAGGTGATGCTTGCATTGTAGATGTTAATGTGTTTTAGTTGCTTAACTATAACTTATGCCCACCTTATTAATAATATTCAAAATACATATAGTGAATAGTCTAGAGAATGAAAGAAAAAAAAATCCCAAAAAGAATAGTGGGGAGTTTAGTTAGAGGAAGAATTGAAGCATAAATAAGAGGAACTAAGAACTTGAATAGGGCAACTTTGTTTTGCTTCCTAATGGGCCACTCTCTTCAACAAAATTCAATCATAGAAAATAATTCTAATCAATAATACATCAATCAACAAAGATTTTAAAGTGGAAACATGCATGTAATACGATGGGCCCACAATACATATTTGACAAAAACTCACCTATTGGAGGCATGGGGATTGAACAATGATGCCATGATTGGGTGCCAATCATATTGAACAGAATTTTTGTGATTAGCTTAGTGTATGATCAAGTGTTTTTTTTTTTATTAATTGTCCAAGAAATATTTGGAGACCAAAAAAATGCAAAAAGGTAGAAGAAATTTAGGAATAATAGAAGGGTAACAATTGAGATAATTATAGGGTTGATATTTTGAAAGTTTAAAATTAATAATTACATTGTTTGCCTAGGACACTAAAGAATTGTAGTTAACATCAATTATTGGAAGGCTTGATCAACAAGATAAGAATATGACGAGACTCTTACATGAGTGTGATTGAAAATTTTTTTTCCATTCAAGCAAATTGGTCCCTTTTGCTTGAAAAAAAAAAAATTGCAAATTGACCCTAGGCATTACAAAAAGCAACAAAGGATGCAAAACATCTAATCAAAATGCAACAAGTGGTGGCCCTCATAACCACTATATCCAAGAATGAAACATTACCATATGTCCATCTTATCCTTTTTACCAACTTTTCCATCTTGGCATGGGCCCTTCTAGGCCCTCAACTTTCCCTTTCCTTAAATGCCATTCAAATAGTGCTCAAAATGTCAATAAACCATTAAAGAAAAACCTATCACAAAACCCCCCTTCTCTGCAGATCAATAAAACCTCAAAAATGGCTACTAATATCCTTCATCTAAGACCCATAATAGTCTAACCATTTGCTGCCTCATTCAGCAAACATAAAGATGACTTAAACCACTAGAAAAACTCCTCTGCCTTGCTAAAATGGTGGACCATTCTCTTTGGCTGGTCCTCAAAAGTTGACTGCATTGGCTTTGGGAATAAGGCGGATGATGATGTCTTAGGGAAAGAAAAGATCAAATTCAAGGCTGAGACTAAATTGGCCAAATCTTGGTTCCCTTTAGAATGCTTCACAATGGAAAAGGTAGCTCTACATGTTGATCGCTAACACGATGTCATTTCATGATGCCATGTATCACTCCCTTATTGTTAGTTGCTTCACCTTTGAGTTTAAGGCCCGCTTAGATTAGTAACTCTCCAACCACTCTTTGAGTTGGTTCTCATGAGCCATCATCTCATAACTACATTTTTTTTCCTTTTCATTTTACCTATTTTTTAATCTTTCAAATCTTGTAATATAATTTATTCTTGCCTTCTTGGGGCTCCACTAACGTGTTTGATTAGTCCAATCTAGTGACATTTTTTTTAGTTGTAAACTTTTGTAAGAGATGTTAGAATTTGTAATTATCATTGTAATATCATATAATACTAATTATTATCATTGCTAAGCTTAGAAAATAAATTATTAGTGATAACATATAAATATGATTAAGAAAGATTTCTGTAACAAAAAAAAGGGTGATGCTTGTGTTGCAAATATTGACATGTTTAGTTGTTTAACTATAACTTATACCCATCTTATTAATAATATTAATTGTGTATAAATCGATTTATTACTAAAATTTAGATAGATAACATAATGCTCAATTTTTTTTTCAATTAGTGACCTTTTATATTATTTTATTTTTTTTATATCATATTTTAGTTTTAAGTATTCAATTAATCAAAGATGCATCAATCTAATGGTAATTTAGTCATATCCTATCTAGCACTCTTCGATGTCATAAATATCTCCAATGAAATTACATACATCTATTGTCACTAACCCATAAGAAAGTGACCTTAAGTTTTGTCTAAATTTTCTACTTGCATACTTTTGTTGAGGTTGACATTTTGATTCCCACAAAAATGTGAACCAAAATGGACACATTTGTCTTTCAAAACATTGGCTTTGCAAAATTTATGAGTGTACATGCATTATTATATTGCATGAAATTTTAGTGATTAGCTTAGTGTATAATTAATTTTTTTTTATTTTTATTAGTGTTTGAGAAACATTTGGAAACCTAAAAAAATGCAAAAAGGAAAAAGAAATAAAAAAAATTTAGGAACTATATAGGGGTTACAATTGAGATAAGTATAAGATTGATATTTTGAAAGTTTTGAACTAATAATTACATGCATTGTGTATGACATGCATTGTAATTAACATCAACTAATGGGATTTCTTTGAAATTTAACCCCAAATCCCCTTTTCCCCTTACCATATAAATGTAAATTCTTTTACAATAATTCCATTCTTTAATCATGCTAAAAACATCATTTTGCACATTGGAATGCATATTCTTAAACTACTTGTAATAATTACTCGTTTTAACTTCTTGTACACATGGGCATCATGTCCATAACAATTACTTTAGCTACAATTGCTAACCCTTCACATATTTATCCTTCTAATGAAAAGTATGAAATTTTGATATGGATTGATTTTTAGACATCTCTACCAAAAAAACATATTGATACCTCCCATAGCCTAAGAAAAGTCTAAACCAAAACTAAGGCATGTAGACAACTGATATGATCAATATGGTAAAAAAATTTAGTGAAAGGAATTAGAATTAGGAATCACATTCTAAAAATAAATAAATAAATAACTGAAAAAAATTTAGAATAAGCAACTAGTTTGAAAAAGGATACACCAAGTAAAAGCCATGAGCAAATGAGTGAGTGAACATAGCCATAAACAATCTATCCCTTAACATAGGACTATGGCGTAGTAAGAGTCAAATTGAAACACTACAATCACCTACTTTGTTTTGCTTCCTAATGGGATACTCTTTACAACAAAATTCAAACACAGACATTAATTCTAATCAATAGTACATCAATCAACAAAGATTTTGAAGCAAAAACAAGTATGTGAGATGACAAGCCCACAATAGATATTTGATGAAAACTCATCGATTGGAGGCATGGGGATTAGACAAGGAGGCCATGACTGGATGTTGATTTGGAAATCGTTTATTCTTTGTCCAAATCTAATAGGGTTATTTGCCATTTAAGTTGGATTTTAATCTTTACTAGAACAATATAGGATGGAAATATTACAACTAATTTATTAAGAATGTGTTAATTTTAATTTGCACTAAATTAATTACATTGTCATATGCCTAAAGCCAGCTAATTTAATGCATACATAATTTTAATAGTGATTTTACTTTTCAAAAAGAAAAAAAGAAAATGCCATTAATACATGCATTTGATGGAATTTTTCCTTTTTGTTGGGAAAATTATACTCACAAAAATATCAAGTAATTTAAATTTTTTGTCAAATTTGAATATAATAACATTTTTATGATCTAATTTATATGAAACTTTTGTATATAAATTTTCATAGTATTGTGAAAGATTCATGCTCTCTATATACTTTGAATGGTGATGCAAAAACAAACGACCCTTTATACTTAAATTGAATTTCACATAATGGAGGGTGAACTGACTCAATTTTAAAGTCATTCACTAACTCCCATTATTGAGATTGGGTTTGACCTAGTATTTCATCTTCGTTTGTGAAAGATGACTATGGGTACTCATATCCCCATTGAAAGCAATATTTGCCAAACCAATCAAAAAAATAAAACATGCTTTTTATTTCTAGTCATTTAATCATAATAATCTTGTTGGACTTTTAGTCTTTTGTTTTGAAATTGTTTGAAAAACCATTCTCTTTTTTCTGGTCATTGAGCTTAGGATGTACCTCAAGCTTATAAGGAAACTAAACTTGTGATGCCATTACTTTAGGAGATTTCGAAGAATCTTACTGCATTGACACGTAAGCGGCTTAGGGAACTTGTTTGCATAGATCTACACCTACAAGGTTAGATCTAGTACTACTAGATCTAACATAAGTGCTAAATGATTGTCTTATAGAAAGGCTTCATTAAAGATAATTTGAAATTTTAGTTTCAAGATCTTCGTCCTTACTAGACTTAGATCTAGTGCTTGTGGAGTGTCTGCTAGAAGATATGTTGGCATTGCCATCTTTATGTTGTGTGATCCTATTGACATCTGTTATCATAAGAGGCTTTAGGGTAGTAACATTTTCAAGTTTCCAAGTGTCAGGTAGGTTTACTTCATGTCATTTAGTGTACTTGGGCATTTGTAAGTTTGCTAGGTGCATGTTTGTTTCACCTTGTACACCATGATGAAGGGCTTTGGTGTTAAATGCAATTTTCATTAACTTGTAATCTATCTTGTACATTAGGCTTAATGAAATCAATCCATCTATGAATCAATTGTTGTGAAGCTTGATTTGCAGGGTAAAAACATCAAGAATATTCCCATGATGCAAAGAAATTGTGAAATCTAGAAAATTATTAAAATAAATTACTAGAACATGGGCTTGTTTCAATAATACCTAAGAGAGAATCATCACAGTTTAGAAAACAACAATCTTTAAGGGCCATAAGAATAAAAGTATCTAACCCTTCTTTAGAAAGGTGCTTGAATCCTACCTAGACAAGTCCAAAGTGTAGGAAGTTTTATCACTTTTGGTGTTGCTTTACAGAGGCATGGGAAAGAAACTTTATTATTTTAAAAGATTGGTAAAGATAGTAGTCCCATTCCTTTGTCTTGATTGTGTAATCAGTGCTTCATAAGAGCTTAAACCAGCTTGATTGATAGAATTGCCTCTTAGCGAGCCTTGGAATTTTCCACGTATCTATTGACTTATCAAAATCTTCAATTAGGACTTCTTCCTAATTGATGACTCTTGAAGAGAAGGCTTCAGAATCATGGCTTAATGTAGAAAGTTGAAAGATAGTAGACATAGTTAGGTTTTAAGGGATAAACCTATAATTGGAGCTGATGAAGGATTTTAGGGATTTCCCTATGTGCGTCCTTATGCTAACAACAGACTCATTGCCATGACCACACTCATTTAGTTCCTCCTCAATAGCTTAAATAGCAACTTTCATCTCCTATTATTTAAACTAAAATTCAAATTCTTAAAAGCCAAATTCAATCTTCAATTTGTTTTGATATTCCTAATGTTGTTTGGTTTTGAAAGCAACATGTGGTTACACTCCCATATGCTAAACATTTTGATGAAAGGAACATTCCAACAAAAGCATGACCTATCTAGATGAATCCTCAATTGGTTGACCACTACAAGTAGCCAATCACTATAGAGTTGGATTTGCTAGGTCTAATAGGAGCATAATGCTCAAACTATAGGCTTTGAGGGAATCTAAACTTGAAGTGTCAACCAATAAAGTAGTACAAGCTCTGATTGCACTTGAAGACAATTCCTTACAAGCTTTTATATCAAATACAAAATCCTTAAAGGTGTAAAATGTCAAAACGAAACCACTGAGAGCATCTTTAAGGATGTACTATCACAGACCTATGGCTCATGACTTAGCCTTTGAAGAAAAACCTATTATTCTTCAAATAAAGCACAATTCCCTTTCAATTTATGAATGAAACATTGATGGGTATTCAAATATCAAATTTTGAATCTCCTTCAACAAATGATAATGGTGTCTAATGCATATAAGACTTGAATTAGTTCAAGAGAGACCTCTATAACTAGACCAAACTAGTTCCACCAATGAATGACTATAATGGGAATATGACTCAAGCTTGAGATTCCTAACAAAATAACTAAGAATGCCTAAATTGAGAATTTTGATAATAAAAAGCATTATACCATGCATGTTGATGTTGGGTAGTGATTTATAGATTTTCATGATAAAAATCATTTTCAACCAATTCAATAATTTGAAAACTACATTTCAAAAATATG
Source organism: Rhizophora mangle (assembly GCA_037832345.1). Lineage (NCBI taxonomy): Eukaryota > Viridiplantae > Streptophyta > Magnoliopsida > Malpighiales > Rhizophoraceae > Rhizophora > Rhizophora mangle. Next base: position 469,186 of record JBAPLJ010001326.1, read on the forward strand.
GCTGAGAGCTTTGAGAAAAAGTTTTTGTAGAGGCACCATAAATCACCACCTTTGATTTTGGAAAATTGATTTTTAAAGGGGATGGTGAGACTATGACCACCTCTTTGCTTGATGATGATGGCTAAGCCACTAGCTTTGGTGAGGGTAGTGAAACCTCCTACCTTTTGGATGATAAACGTAGTGACTCTACCTTTAGAGATGTACTATCCTAGACCTATGGCTCCTAACTTGGCCTTTGAAGAAAAACCTACATTTTTACAAATAAAGTATAGTTCTAATTCAATTTATGAAGGAAAAATTGATAAGTATTTAGAATATCAGATTCTAAATTTCCTTCAATATATGACAATGGTCTTAAATGCATATAGGACCCATAGTCATACATCTAAACAAGCTATTGCTAAGATCCTTGTTTTAGGATTCTTAAGTCAACTCAAAGGTTGGAGGGATCATAGTCTCACTCCAGCTAACCATACAAATTGTTTCCAATCTATTGAGTGGGATGTTTGCGATGAACCTCTCCTTGATAACAACCAACAACCAATTCCTAATGCTGTGGCAAGTCTAATATTTGCCATAACAAAGCATTTTATAGGTAATGTGTCTCACCTAATGGATAAGAATGTTTAACTCTTATCCAATCTCAAATGCAAATATTTGCACAATTTTTGTTAATACAAAGATACGTTTCTAATGCATGTTATGCAACGAGATGACATGATTCAAGTCTTCTAGAAGGAAAAGTTCTTAGTAGGTCTACCAAGATTACTTGGAGATAAGGTAAGAACTAAGCTTCAAGCTCAATATAATGGTCAAATACCTTAACACTAATTGGCTTGTGGAGAATTGATAAGCTTTGTCTAGAAGGAGGTATTGCAAATTTATGCAAATTTGAAGCTTCCAAAGTAGATCAAGCAGGAATATAAGCAAACTTGGAGGGATTTAGGATCTTTCTGTGCTCAATTTAATGATAACCTTTACCAAAAATAAAAATGTCCAAAAGAAAACATAAGCCCAATACCAAGTCCAAAAATCCCTTTTACTCAAAATCAAGGCACAAATAGTACCAACAAACTTGTAAGCCCAAAACAACTTTTAGGCCCAAAACCTCTAAGCCCAAACAAACAAAAGTCCAAACATCTCAATATGTTTGTTACAACTATGGAAAGCCTAGTAATATGTCTCCATAAATAGCTCTAAGCCTTTAAACTACCTAAAATTGTTCAAGCCCAGCTCCAAACCTTATTGGTTGATACCTCAAAAGCTAATATCCTTGAACTATCTTTAAGGAAGAGATTGGTCTCCAAGTTAATGAACTTGAAGCCTCTTCTAAAACTACTACAATAGGATCAGAAGTAAAAGAAGTAAACATCATAATGTGTGACTAAGAACAAATCTTAGAAATTCTTGCTACATTAGGAAACAATCAAGCCAAAGCCTAGTTTCTACAAAAACTACATGAAAGCCCTTCTTCTCATTCAAGCCTAAATCCATTAATTCAATCCAACTACTTTGGATGCTTGATGATCTAGAAAGTAGACCAAATATGGACAAAAGTGCTTTCGGTGGGGGAATCTACTTTTACTTTTATACTATTATTTTTCTTAAAGGTAAAGACAAGAGTACTTTTAGTGGAAAGAAAAGTAGATTCTTTCACCTGATGCTTGTACCTTTTACTTTAGCTTTTACCTTTGTCTTTACTTGTTTACGAGTCATCATGCTTGTCCTTGCTTTTGCCTTTAGTCTTTGCACCTTTAATAATTAAAGGGACATAGATATCTTATTCTAGATCATGATTTGCAAATGGATCATATGAGAAGAGCTTGAAGTTCATTCAACTAGTATTTGCTTTGCTTTGCTTTTTAGGGGTATCATATATTCCTCCTGAGACTTTACACTAGCTAAACATACTTGAGATTTAGACATGTTCATCAAGAATTGTGATGTACTTACCTTAATGGTGTTCAAATGGTTAGGGTGTTGATTAAAACATTGTAGAACACTAGCTTTATATGCCTTTTGTTGATGGCTTGGTGAGAATTAATGCCAAAACGTGACCTTGTACACTCTACCAAGAACTAGTGTGCTTGTGAATAGATTTGGCCATTATTGGAATTCTTATGCACAACACCATGGGAGCTTGAATAGATAACAAAATTATAATTATTTTGGATATGAAGCTTTATGAGATGGAGCTACATATTTGGCTCCAAATGTTTGAATACCTTCTTGAATTGGTTTAAGAAAGACCTCTGTAACATGACCGAACCAATTCCACTAATGAATGAACCATAATAGGAATATGATTTGTGCTTGAGCTTCCTTAAAGAATAACTAGGAGTGCTTGAATTGAGAATTTTGATAATAAAAAACATTATACCATGCTTACTTGTAGTCCTAATATGTAATGTACTGGGCAGAAGGAAAGGCCTAGTAAGTAGGGTTTTGGAAGGGCTTTAGTGTTTTTGGATGGTTTGGCCATTGGTTTAGATGGATTTTTTAGAGGATTTGAATGGTTAGATAGACATATTCACCAACTTGGGTATGGTGTTAATTTTTATTGATTGAGTATCAACCAGTATGGCTTCATAAATTGGTAGGTTTTCTTGAAATCCCAAGGCTTATAAAACCAAGACTAAAGTAGACATTGGGTAGTGATTTGTGGATTTTCATGATAACAACTATTTTCAAACAATTTAATATTTTAAATACTAGGTTTTCAAAAATATTGTTGAAAGCTTTGAGAAAAAGTTTTGGGAGGGGCACCCAAAATTGCCACCTTTAATTTTGGAAAATTGATTTTTAGAGGGGATGGTGAGATAACGACCACCTCTTTACTTAATGATGATGGCTGAGCCCCCAGCTTTGGTGAGGGTGGTGAAACCATCTGCTTTTTGGATGATGAAGGTAGCGAATCTACCTTTTTTTTTGGTGACAAAGGTAATGAGATTACCACTTACTTTCCTTTTGATGATACTTTGGCCATTAAGCTTGATGAAGATGAAGAAGACACCGGAGTGGGCTTTCTTTTGGACCTTGTTGTGGATTTGATAGAGTGAAGTCTATCAAACCACTTCAAGAAATTTTTAGTCTCTTAGGTTTAATTTCTTGAAGGCTTGGATATTTGGTAGGCTTGATGATTTTGGGTTTGAAGACCTAGAAGAGTCATCAATGGCTTGCTTTCTTGGGCTTGGAATGCTTTGTGATCTAGAAAGGTTTGAGCTTTGGTTTTCTGAGCTAAACATGTAAGCCCATATTTTTGGTTGGGTTTTTTGTTATTAGGCCTCTTTTGGTTGGATTTTCTTTTTGGATTTCTTAGGCATTTTGGGTTGGTCTTGGGTCCTTATTCCCTGTAAGAACTCTCTTGTAAGAAAATTAGGTAAGCAATTTGAAAAACTTCTTATGTATTCAATTTTAAGATAAAAAAATGCTTAAAATTGCTTGTCATTGTGCAAAAATCTATTTGGATGTAATATTTTGAACATCTTGTTGTAAAATAGATTTTGCTGCTTAACAATCAATGTGAAGCAAAAATTCTTGATTTAGCAAATCATTTTGAAATTGGAAATGCATAAAACAGTAGCCAAATCTTCCTTTTTGATTGTGGAATACTATCTTTTATAGTCATTCCAATTCTTTGATGTAAAACGAACAAGTTGTTCATGTTGATCCTTGACTTGCTCTACATTCCCTCCATATCCTAATTCAGACACATCTGTCTCAACTATTTGGGTAGGTTGGGATTGCATATATGAAGATAGGGCAACTTTTTGGCCTAATGCTTGATCTCTTTAACTATGGTTATGTGCTATTCAATCCATGGATAAGACTTGGCTTTCTTGGATAACCTATCATGTAAAGGCTTATAAACAAGGTTAAGTTTTGGATAAAAATCTAAAACATAATTTAGGCTTCCTAGGAATCTTTACAGTTAAGATTTATCCAAAATTTCATTTGAGAACTCATTTGAAAAGGCAATATCTCTAGAGAAAGGAGTGAGCATGCCTTGTTAGATGAAATGACCTAAGAACCTTACCTTGGTCTAAAATAATTCAAGCTTAGATTTAAAAATGGTTAGGTTGACTTTCTTGGTGGCTTGGATGAAACCACTGAGATGCTTAAAGTGCTTGTCTAGATCTTCAAAAAACATTAAAACATTGTCAATGTACACAATGATAAAATGCATGTATAACATACAAATTTCATTCAAAATCATCTAAAATTTAGAGGGCGCATTTTTCAGGCTCAATGGCATAATGTTCCACTCATACTAGCCAAATGGTATAGTAAAGGCCATTTTATAACAATCTCCTTCATGAATTTGGATTTGCCATAATGTTCCACTCATACTAGCCAAATGGTTTAGTAAAGGCCATTTTATGACAGTCTCCTTCATGAATTTGGATTTGCTAGAACCCAAACTTCATATCAAACTTTGAAAAGATTTGGGTTTAGGCTAACCTTTGAAGGAGGTCTTTTTGATTTGGAATAGGATACTTGATCCTTTCTAAATCATCATTTAAAGGTTTGTAATTAATCACTAATTAGGGTATGCCTTGTTCCATCTTGGCTTTTTTTTTTTTTTTGACATAGAAGGCCACATAACTCTACAATGATTAGCTTGGGTGAATAATCTTTTTTCAAGAAGAGCTTTGATTTCCTACTTGCAATGGTCAACCAATTGAGGATTCATTTGGATAGGCCACACTTTTGTTGGAATGTTCCTTTCATCAAAATGTTTAGCATATGGGAGTGTAACCATAAGCTGCTTTCAAAAAGCATTAGAAACATCATAACAAATTGAAGATTCAATTTGGCTTTTATGAATTTGAATCTTAGTTTGAACAAAAGGAGATGAAAATTGCTATTTAAGCTATTTAAAAGATACTTCAGAATTAAAAGACTGAAGATGGGCTTTCTTGGTTTTAAGTACAAGATTGATTTTTGTTGCTTTATGAAACAAAAGATTTTTCAAAAAATTTAAATTCCTTGTTTGGGGGTTTTGAATAAAGTAAAGAGTAATTGGTTGGCCAAGGAAGTTAGTATGAATACCTTGATCAAACATTTGGAAAGACTTAATTAAATTTAGAAAAGGATTTTCATGGATTACCTTTTGCTCAAGGTTTTTGGTGAGGACAAAAGAGGTTTGGATGTCGATACCTTGTTGAAAACTTGGACATCATACAGCTTGTAGTGGACTTACAACTTATGATTGCTGGTAGACTTTAGGCTTTTTAACATTTTTCAAAAGTATTTGGTAGGTATGAGTCCTTTTGTATACAGTTGAGATTGACACTAGTATCTACCAAAACTATAGTTTCAAAAGAAAAATGGTTAGCAATTTTCAAATGAATTTTTACAAGCCATTTTTGGGTTGTGATATTTGTTAAAAGAATCAAAAATTCATTGTTTTTTAGGCTTTCTAGTTGTTGGGCTTTTAAAGGCTCTAGTAGATCTAAAACTCCTAGGTTTTATGGATTTACTAGGTCTAGTAGGGACACTAGCTTTTGATGGCCCTGGCTTTATTGGGCTTTATGATCTTAAATCTCTTGCTTGATTTGGTTTATTTCATGTTTAAGATCTATCAAGGTGCTAGGCTTACTTTGTGCTTGGTCAAAAAGTTTTAAAACATCCTGAAGGTTATAAGGAGCTTGAATGGATTGAGGTAATGGATTTGGGCTTGAAGAAGAAGAAGGGCTTTCAAGTAGTTTTTGTAAAAACTGGGCTTTGGCTTAATTGTTTCCTAATGTATGAAGAATTTTAAAGATTTGTTCTTGATAATGCATTAGGATGTTTGCCTCTTTTTCTTCTAATCTTGTTGTAGTAGTTTCAAAAGAGGATTCAAGTTCATCAACTTGGAGACTTGTCTGTTCCTTAGAAAATAGTTCAGGGGTACTAGCTTCTAAGGTATCAACTAATAAGGCTTGGAGTTGGTCTTAAATAGTTTCAAGTAGTTCAAAGGCTCAAAGCTTTTTTATGGAGTTTACTATATTTGGACACATCACTAGGCTTTCCATAGTTGTAACAAATTTATTGAGATGTTCAAGCTTTTGTTTGTTTAGGCTTAGAGGTTTTGGGCCAAAAAGTTGATTTGGGCTTATAAGGTTATTGGCACTCTTTGGGCCTTGATTTTAAGTAAAAAGGATTTTTGAACTTTGTATTAGGCTTATATTTCTTTTGGACTTTTTTTTGGTAAAGTTTATCATCAAAATAGGCATAGGAAAATCCTAACTCCATTCAAGTTTGCTTCTGTTCTCACTTGATCTACTTTTCAAGCTTTAAATCTGCATAGATTTGCAATCCCTCCCTCTAAACAAAGCTTATCAATTCTCCATAAGCCAATTGGTGATAAGGTACTTGACCATTATATTGAGCTTAAAGCTTAGATATTACTTTATCTCCAGGCAATCTTGGTAGACCTACTAAGAACTTTTTATTTTTTTTTCAAAAAACTTGATTTGCATCATCTCACTACTTGACACGCATTAGAAATGTATCTTTGTACCAACAAAAATTGTGCAAATATTTGCATTGAAGATTAGATAAGAGTACAACATTCTTATCCTTTAGGTAAGATGGTTCACCTATGAAATGCCTTATTATGGCAAAGATTAGACTTACCATAACATCAAGAATTGCCTATTGGTTGTCATCAAGGAAAGGTTCACCATGAACATCTTGCTTGATAGATTGGAAAATGTTTGTATGGTCATCTAGAGTGAGGATATGATCCCACTAGCCTTTGAGTTGATGTGAGAATCCTACAATGAGGATCTCAACAATAGCTTGGTCAGATGTATGACTATGGCTCCTATATGCATTGGACACCATTGTCATCTGTTGAAGGAGATTTAAAATATGATATTATGAATACCCATCAATGTTCCATTCATAAATTGAATTGAAACTATACTTTGTTTGAAGAAAAGTAGGTTTTTTCTTCAAAGGCTAGGTTAGGAGCCATAGGTTTGGGATAGTACATCCTTAAAGATGCTCCCAAAGGTTCCACTTTGACATTTTGTACATTTTGGGTTTCTGTATCTAGTGCAAAAGCTTGTGAGAAATTGTCTTCAAGTGTAGGCAAAGCCTATACTACTTTACTAGTTGATGCTTTAAGTTTAGATTCCTTTAAAGCCTATAGTTTGAGCATTAGGGCTTTATGAAATTCATTAGAAGTTGTGTTTGAAACTTGAAAAGATTTGAAAATATGTTTTGATGAAACCTTTGAAGTAGAGGCATCTAATTTTAAAATTTCTTTTCAATTTGAAAAACTTGAAATAGTGACATTTACATTTGAAAGTTAGTTGCCAATTATTTGCAAAATTTTATTTGTATAACTATTCTGTTCAATAAGCTTTTAGATATCTTTTGTTGAAAAATCTCCATGCTCTCTATGTACTTTGAATGGTGACACAAGAATAGAAGAGCCTTTGTGCTTAAATTGAATTTCACATGATATAGGGTAAATTGACTCAATTTTATAGCCATTTACTAACTCTCATTGTTAAGATTGGGTTTAAGCCTATATTTCATCTTTCTTTGTAAAAGATGTCCGTAGGTACTAATATCCCATTAAAAATAGTATTCATTAGACTAATCAAAAAAAATAAAACATACCTTTTATTTCTGGTCACCTAATCATAATTTTCTTGCTAGACTTTCAATTTTTTGTTTTGAAATTGATTGAAAACCCATTCTTTTTTTTTAGTATTATACTGAGCATAAAATTTTTTTCTTAAGATTTCCTTTTTTATCACTAAATCCTTTTCCAAAACATTAAGCTTAGGATGAACCTCAGGCTCATAAGGAAATAGAACTTATGATGTAATTGCTTCAAGAGATTCTAGAGAATCCTATTGTGTTGATGCATAAGTGGCTTGGGGAACTTGTCCACATAGATCTACACCTATAAGTTAGATCTAGTACTACTAGATCTAGCATAAGTGCTGGATGGTTGTCTCACAAAAAGGCTTTATTAAAGATAATTTGAAATTTTGGCTTTAAAATCTTCATCCTTATTAGACTCAGATCTAGTGCTTGTGGAGTGTTGGGCAAAAGATATGCTACCACTACCATCTTTGTGTTGTGTGATCCTATTGACATCCATTATCATAGGAGGCTTTAAGGCAGTAACATTTTCAAATTTCCAAGTGTCATACAACTTTACTTCATGCCATTTTATGTACTTAGGTGTTTGTAAGTTTGCTCTGTGCATGTATATTTCCCACAAAACCGTTTCACCTCATACACCATGACGAAGGGCTTTGGTGTTGAACGTAGTTTTCATTGCTTTGTAATGTTGGTGTTGAACATAGTTTTCATTACTTTGTAATGTATCTTATGCATTAGGCTTAATGGAATTGATCCATCTACATATTGATTGTTATGAAGCTTTATTTAAGGGTAAGAACATCAAAAATATTCCTATCATGCAAAGAAATTGTGAAATCTTGAAAACAATTAAAATAAATTGGAGTAGAACACAAGCTTGTTTCAATACCTAAGAGAGAATCATCAAAGTTTATAAGATGATAACCTTTAAGGGCCACAAGAATAGAAGTATGTAACCCTTCTCTAAAAAAGGGCTTGATTCCTACCTGGACAAGGCAAAGTACATGAAGTTGTACCACTTTTCATGATGCTTTATAAAGGCATGGGAAAGAAGCTTTACTATTTCAAAAGAGTTGTAAAGACAATAGTCCCATTCCTCTATCTTGATTATGTAATCAATGCTTGATAAGAGCTTAAACTAGCTCAACTAGTAGATTTGCCTCTTAGAAAACTTTGGAATTTGCCATGTATCTATGGACTTATCAAAATCTTTAATCAAGACTTCTTTCTAATTGATGACTCTTAAGGAGGAGGCTTCAGAATCATGGCTTGATGTAGAAGGTTGGAAGATAGTAAACATAGTTAGACTCTAAGGGATAGACCTACAGTTGGAGTTGATGAAGACATGGTTAGCTTTAAGGGATAGACCTATAGTTGGAGTTGATGAAGATTTCTAAGGATTTCCTTACATACATCTTAGTGTTGACCAATAAACTCACTACCTCATTAGGGACTCACTACCAGGACCACACTTATTTGGTTCCTCCTCAATCACACTTAACCTTATGGGTGCTCACACTCAGTTTCCCCTCACAAGATAACTATGGCTCTCTCCCTCTCTCCCCTCAACAAAATGAAATGGCTTTAATACCACTACTGCTATAGGATCAACAAATCAGAAGAGAAATGGAAGATGCAGATATATATAGAAGATAAAAGAAAGTTTTACCTCCTCTCTTAAAAAAATGTTCACAAATTAGTTATTATAGTAGTTGTCTAAAATAATTTATTTATGTGTATGGTACCAACCACACATGATAAATATTTAGAATGAAGTCCTGCCTAAGCCCCTTTTAGGCTAATGTAAATGTAAATTCAAAGGTTTAAGCCCATTTATGGATGAGTAGGCCTAGTAAGAAAGGCCAAGCTTATGACACACTCTGAAAAGAGTTTGGAGATGAACCAAACCCACACATTAAAGGCCAAAAACAAAAATTATTTTTACTTTAACTTCACAGAGCTAAGATCTAGTCACTCATACTAGACACCTGGTGGTTATTGGACTTCTCCATGTTAAAGATGGTTACATGTGTAGTGATATGCTTAAATGTATGTAATTTAGCTCAAAATAATGGCCTATAGACAAATTACATTCAATGAGCTTGTCTAAATAAATGTTTCAAATGGGATAGAGACAAATTTGCTGACTCAATCACTTTTATAGACATCTATAAGACTAGGCCACTAGGTTCTACATAATAAAAATATATTGCATCTTTATACATGTTAGATGGTACAATTACAAACACAAATTATGCATATTCAATGAGTTGCTACAATGTTTAAATTTTCTATAAAGGGAGGAAAGTTTTGAAAATAACTACATTTTATTAAAATGTAGTATAGACAAAATCTAATAAAAAAATTATTAAAATACAACATTATGAGTGTCATCATAATTTTATTCAAAATAAACAAATAATTATTATTAAAAGAATTAAAAGTTGACACTAAATAACATAAAAATATAATAGAGACTTAAGAACCAATATTAAAATACAAAAATGTAACCAATAAAGCCTAAGGAAGAAACTCATTAGAAGGATTAATTGAAGAATTTTTAATGTTCTTTGTTACTAGAGCTATTGCCTCTTTATCTTTACTACATTAGTCTTTAACTTCAAAATAATTATGTAAAACAATAATAATCAAAATTGCATTAGGTGGATTATTTTCCAAGACAAAATTGGCCGCTAGATCCATAAACACCATCGTGGGGATATATGCCTTTTGTGAGGGAGAAGACCCTTGACATAAGCAAATGCAAAAAAATGGCAAGTGTAAAACAACATCACAAATTTTGAATTGGTAGAATCATGAAAGGGAAGTGTCTCAAGTGGAGCTAACATCATCCTTAGAAAGAAATTGTTGAGTGGCTTTGATGAGGATAAAGAAGGATAAAGTGCTTTAAGACATAAATGATGTATGTAGTAGAAAATCACATAATTATCTTAAACATTGTTTTTATGCTAACAACCCATGTGAAGGGTGACAGATTGAAATTAACAAAGGTAAAGAAAAAAATTAATGGCCAATGCAATTATGACTATTGTACCAATGATTAACCATTTAGAGGGATGTCATATGCTATGGAAAAAGTATTCTTTTAGCCTAGAAAATCTGAGAAGAAAAATAGATAACCAAATAAAGACACCTACAAAAACTATGAAAATCAATTGCCTATAGCACGATTAAAGTGATGTAGAAGCCATAATTTGATATTATCTATAGAGGAGAGAAAAAAAAAACTTTTGGTAAAAGGAATGAGAGAACAAAAGGATATATAAACTTCTTTCCCCTTTGCAAGTTAGCTAACAATAGCTCATTCAATGATGTTTCAACAACAAGTCGAACCTAAAATCTTTTGGGTCATCTCAAGTAGTGTTTCCATAACAAAAATCCTTTTTGGTTTTTGTCCTTGCTATTGGTTGTTGATTTTGTTATAGTTATTGCTGTTATGGTGAAATAGGTGGTTTGGAGAAGGAAGTGAAAGAGAGGCAACATTAACAACTATTGCATTATTTACTTTAGTAATTAAGTACATTATGTCTCTGTTTTTTTTTGCTTTTTCTCAATCTCTCTTCCATTCATTTGCCAATTGTCTTCTTCTCTAGATGACTGTTGATTATTGACCTTAATGGGTCATTTCTTGTTTTGGTAGACCCTAATTTGACAATGTGGTTGCACTTTGCACGTCTCTGGTAGAAACATTGGCCTCTTTAATCTTTCCAACTTCATGCTTTTTATGTTTTCCCTCACATTAGTTTGCATTCTTATCGTAATAATAATAATAGAGAGATATGTATATGTAATGTAATTATTATATCTTCTTCAATTTTATTTTTGACAATTGATTATTGTTCAATAAGGTAGATTTCCTTTGATTAAGTGAAAAAATTTTAAAACCTAGTTTAGTTAATATAGTTCAAATTAATATGAAAATTGGTTTTAGTTATTTTTTTCAAGTTTTTTCTATTGTTCTTTTAAAAATTTTGTAGTTTAAAATTTTATTAATTTATGAAATAATATATTTTTATTGAAAAAAATAATTTTGATAAAATTTAGAAATTTTGGTCAATCAAACTAACTATAGCAAACTTGTAAGCCATGTGACCTTAACCATTCATTTCAAAGGCATCTTGACCATTCACCTGTGTGTCTGTGCCATCTTTTATCAAAATTTGAGGCTTATATAATTCTTTAATTTTTTTTTCCATTATTGGCAACAACAAAACACTTATCCTTTTTCTTTTGATCTTGTACAAAATATTTAATTTACACTAGGTAACCTAAACTTTAGTAACAATAATGCAGACAGTAGAGGTTCAGGTCAAACTACACTAGACTACACAACATAACAAGAATAACACTAAGCACAATAAGAGGCCTAACCCACCTCTATGTGGTGGGCAAAATGGTCTACGGCAACATCAAATTAGCCAACATATTTCTTCAACCCTACCATGATGCCTAGATCTTGGACTTTCATTTGAACTTACTATTTGGAAACTCCATTCTGTCTAGCCATGTGCTAGGCTATCACCAATGTGTATGGTTTCGTTGTATTGCTCCTCAAGCTCTTGACTAGTAAGGCATCCAATCAAGCCTCACTCGACAAGGAAGGCATTAACTTGCCTAGGTGGTCCAATTGGTGGTTTGGGAGGAATGGATGACTGAGTTGTTTGACATGGAGTTGATAAGGCACCATTACATTGAGGAAGAGATGGTACAATTGTGACAAATAGCCATGGCTTATGTCTCAACTGTACCTAATTAGAGACCAGTAATGAAAGATGTATTACAAATGGTGGATGATATTAATAAGGGAGAGACCAATGATGATTTATGCCATTCGTCTGAAGATCCATCAAAAGGATCAAATGGTCATCTCCTCCCTTAGAGCCTAGGTCTTCAGCTAGTCCTATGACTCTCTAAAAATTCTCTATAAAAAAGTGTAAAAGAAGGACCCTTCTCTTTGGCTAAGTGTTAGAGGCTGATTACATGGGCTCTGAGATAAGGTGGACGATGATGTCCTAGCAAAAGAAGAGATGAAATTCGAGGTCGAGACTAAATTAGCCAAATCTTGGTTTGCTTCAGGATACTTCATAAAGGAAAAGGCCAGGCAGCTCCACAGGTCGACTACTGACACATCATCATTTTGCAATGCCATGTATCACTCCCCAATTGCTAGCAACCTCACCTCTGAGTTTAAGCCTTGCTTGGATGGGTAGCTCTTCGGCCATTGCCTGGGTTGGTTCTCACAAGCCATCATCTCATAAGTACAATTATTTTCCTTTTTTTTATTAATTTTCAAATGTTGTATTATAATTTAGTTCTTAACTTCTTGGGGCTCCCTAATGTGTTTAATTGGTCCAATTTGATGACATTTCTTTCAATGGTAAACATTTGTAAGATACACAGAAATCTATAATTATCATTGTAATATAATATAATATTGATTATCATCATTTCTAAGCTTAAAAAATAAATTATTAGTGATAACATATAAATATGATTATGAGGGATTTCTACGATAGAAATAGTGGTCATTGCAAATGCTAACATGTTTAGTTGTTTAATTATAATTTATGTCCACCCTATTAATAATATTTATGTATAAATTCAATTATTACAAAAGTTTAGATAAATAACATAATACTCAATTTTATTTCAATTAGTAATTTTTTTTATTTTATTTCATGTATTTATATCATATTTTATTTTTATGTATTTAATTAATTAGAGATATATCGATCTAACGTATAATAGATTAGTTATTAATGTCACATTAATTATTACATTAGAGGCAATAAGTGTACATTAGCCATCAGAGGAGTTTTGATCAAGAAATCAAGAAGTTCCTCTTAAGATTGCATAAAAAAAATAAAAAGAAGATTTAAAAACCACATGCATCTCTTTATTTATTAATAGGAAGCTTAGATGGAAACATCACGACTTTGGAAGTAAATGATGGTAATTTAGTCATATCATATCTAGTACTCTAATATCTCCAAAGAAAATATGTAGATCAATTATTGCTAACCAATAAGAAAATGACCTTAAGTTTCATCCAAATTTTCTACTTGTATACTTCCATTGGGAATGATTTTTTGATTCCGACAAAATATGCAAATCAAAATGGACACAATTGTCTTTCAAAATGTTGGCTTTGCTAAATTTGTAAGTGCACATGTGACATTATATCGCTCCAAATTTTAGTGATTAGCTTCATGTATAACTAAATTTTTTCTTTTTTATTAGTTTGAGAAACATTTGGAGACCAAAAAAATGCAAGAAGGAAAAGGAAATAGAAGAAGCTTAGGAATAATAGAGGGATTACCTTTCAAATAATTATAAGAGTAATACTTTGAAAGTTTCAAATTAATAATTACATGCATTGCATATGATGTGCATTATAATTAACATTAGTTAATGAGAATTATCCAAAATTCAACCCCAAATCCCCTCTTACTCTTATGTCATTAATGCAAATTCCTTTACCATAATTCCCTTCTTTTAAACTTAGTTATCACAAGAATTATGCTAAAAATAGCATCATTTTGTACATAGGAAAGCATATTCTCAAACAATTTGTAACAATTATTCTTTTAACTACTTGTATGCATGGGCATCATATCTATAACAATTACTTCAGTTGCAACTACTAACCATTCACACATTTATTCTTCCAATGAAAAACAAGATTTTTTTATTTGGACTAATTTTCATGGATTGCTAATAGAAAATCAAATTGATACTCCACAGCCTAAAAAAAGTCTAAACCAAAACCAAGGCACCTAGAATAGTTAATATGATTGTTCAATAATTGAGACTATGGTAAAAAAAAATCTTAATGAAAAGTATTAGAATCAAGAATCACATTCTAAAGATAAATAAAAAAATAAATGAGCAAATTAGTAGAACAAGCAGCAAGTTTGGAAAAGGGTACATGAGTAAAAGCCATGAGCAAATGAACCAACCAATACAGTTGTAAACAATTAATCCATCAAAATAGGTCTATAACACAATGAGAGTCAAATTGAAACACTACAAACACCCAAAAAACCAAACATTGGAAAATCAAAAATCAAAACAAATGTAGTGAATTGTCCAAAAAATGAAAGGAAAAATGTCAAAAAAAAAAATTGGTGGGGATTTTAGTAAGAGGAACAACAATAGCATAAATTAGAGGAATCAAGAACTTGAATGGAGCACCTTTGATTTGCTTCCTAATGGGTGCCTCTCTTCAACAAAATTTAGACACAAACATTAATTCTAATACATTAATCAACAAAGATTCCTAAATAGAAACATAAGTATAATATGACAAACCCACAATAGATATTTGACAAAACTCATTGATTGTGTTGATGTTGATCTAGATTAGGAGTTTATTATGATAAAAGTCAATCTAGTTAAGTCTAATTTGAATTTAATTGTTTGGTAGATTTAGGCATTTGAAATTATATAAAGACATGTTGTCTATATTGTTATGTGCGTCCTTCTTAGTTATTGAGTGGCATTTTTATCAGATTAATAAAATCACAATAGTCTTATAATTTTTTATTAGTAGTATTAAAACTATTATGCCTTATTAGTGGTATCAGAGCCAATTTAATTCAAAAATCATAGTGAGCAATTCTGATTCAAATCTAGAGAAAACATATAATTCTTGCCAAAATTATCATAGAAGTCACTGAAGCCATCATAAAAGTTGTCAAATTTATATAAGTCACAGAATATTTGTCATTGTTAGAGATTCATCATTGATCACCATGCACCTTGAAAAAATTGTAAATATCATAGATTTACAAAATTTTAAAGGTTTGCCACTATTTTCCACTACCAATTTTGTTGTTGCCACTCATTATTGTTGCCCTAAACTTGATGATTTATACTCAAAGGTCACTACTTTACCTCTTTAACTCACCAGTGCATCATTATCTCATAGGAAAGGCTTGCTCCTCCTTGTTGTTCTATCAAAGTTGAGGGGTCTAATTGAAATTAAAAAATGTTTTGGGTATAATTAAAAATAACAAAAGTTAAGGGATTAGATTATGAATAACTAAAATTTTGGGACAAATTGCAAATAACAAAATTTTAAGGGGCCATATTGAAAAATAGTCATGAATTTCATTATGAACAGTACAATCTTTTCTTAGTTCTTCTCTTGGATGGGAAAAATTACAACTAATAGTCTGTGCTGATGAAAGTTTTGTTTGATTACAATAAATTGCTAAGTATTGTGGAGAATGGAGTTAAAGAACTTATAGTAGATACCATAAAAGCATAGAGAGCTACTCCCCAAGAGTTACATAAAAAGGACAAAAAGGCACTTTATTTCATCCATTAGGGGATGAATGATGAAATTTTTGAGAAGATTGCAGGAGTAACATCATCAAAGAAGGCATAGGATATCTTGACAACATCATTCCAAGGTGTAGACAAAGTTAAAATGGTAAAACTTCAAACTTTATGATGTTAGTTTGAACTTTTGCAGATAGGACCTTTAAAAATAGTTTCAATTTATATAAGAAAAGTTCTTGCCTTGATGAATCAAGTGAGAATCTATGGATGATTGGGAGAATCTATTGAAAAGATCTTGTAGACACTCACATTGTAGTGTAAGCATATCGTGGTCACTATAGCAGAAGCACATGATTTGTCTCAGGTGTCAGTTAATATGCTAATGGGCACATTGCAAGCTCATGAATAGCATATGAATAAGAAGCACATTCAAAAGCCATTAAAGCAAGCACTTCAAAGTCAAGTTCCTACCAAAAGTAATCAAAGTGATCAATTAAAGTAAAGGTTTTTCTTGTGGTAGAGGATAAGGACATGGTAGTAATTACAACAACAATAGAGGTCAAGGAGGTTACTATAACAACTATGGAGATGGTGAAAATCAATAAAATGACTAAAGAAGATTAGATAAATCATAAAATGGTCAAGGTCAAGCTAAGGCTAAGGAAGAGGTTTTAGTAGAGGAAAGTATGGCAAATCTCATGTTGAGTGTTACTTATGTAATAAGCATGGTCATTATGTTAGTGAGTACTGGTCTTACAAGCATAATCAGATAGCTCATTGTGCACAAAAGAGAGATTCAGATGATGAAAATGAAGCACCTATAATGGTTACTACAACTATTGAAACACCAAACTACAATACATGGTTACTTGACATTGAGTGTACCAATCATATGTGTAAAAAGAAAGCACTTTTTGTTAATCTTGATGAGTCAATCTAGTCCATAGTCAAGTTTACTGATGATAGTAGTGTTCTAGTGATGGGAAAGGGGCAAATGCTTATCAAGTTGAAAAATGGGGATCATAATTACATTTTAGATGTATTTTATGAACTAGACATGAAGAACAACTAATTAAATTTGGGCCAATTGCTTGAAAAGGGGTATAATGTTACAATTATGTGATAACCATCTCTAAATTCTTAGTGGGAGAGGTACACTCATTCTTAAATCCCCTTTAACAAAAAGCTAAATATTTCAAGTTGATATTGCCATTGATGTTTATACTTGTCTTAAGGATATTATCAAAGAATAGTCTTAGTTTTGGCATCTTCATTTTGGCCATTTGAATTTTCACAATTTAAAGATGCTTACATAAGGGAACATGGTAACAGCCTTGCCAAACATCATCCTAATCAGATTTATGAAGCATATATTCTTGCAAAATAAAGCAAACAACCCTTTGAGAAATGGAATTGGCATTGAAGACAATCACTCCAACTCATCCACTTTAATGTTTGTGACCTAATGAGTGTTTCATCACATGGAAACAATAGGTATTTTCTTACCTTTATTGATGATTTTACAAAAAGGATATGAGTTTATTGCATGCAAAGAAAGTTTAAGGTGTTTGATTGTTTTAAAAAGTTTAAGGCCTTTGTTAAACAATAGAGTGGGTACTATATTAAAATTCTAAGAATTAATAGAGGTGGAGAGTATATTTCTAACAAGTTTAAAGAGTATTATGGAGCACATAGGGAATAAAACATGAAGTCATAATTCCTTATAGCCCATAACATAACAAAGTTATTGAAAGAAAGAATAGATCACTCATGAATATGGTGAAAAGCTTGTTAAAGGCTAAGAGAGTTTCTTATCCATTTTAGGTAGAAGCCATTTTATGTTTTATTTACTTGTTGAATAATTCTCCAATAATAAGTATTCAAAATGTCACTCCTAAAGAAGCATGGAGCACTTTTAAGCCTACTATAAGGCATCTCAAGGCGATTGGTTTTATTGCTTATACTTATGTTCCAACAGGGACAAGGACAAAGTTAAATGATTAAGGAGTGAAGATAATCTTTCTTGGCTACATAAAAGGGGGATATAAGCTATTTAATCCTGTGATGAAGAAGCTTATTATGAGTAGAGATGTGACCTATGCTAAAAATGAAGCTCAAAACTTTGATGCTAAGGAGCAAAATAACTCACAAAGATATCCAATTATTATTTTGGGAGAAGAGTAACCTCAAGCTACAATCCCTACTATAAATAGGGAACTTTCACCAATTGGTGCATAGAATCCTATGCGACAAGCTCTATAAGAGAATGAAAGACCAAGGAGAAATTGCTAATAATTAGTTAGATTGTAAGATTATGAAGTAATCCTTAATAATGTTATTGATGATGATAGGAATTTGGTGCATTCTACCATGTTTATAGATTGTGAACCAATGTCATTTAATGAGTCAATTCAAGATACAAAGTGGATGAATGCCATGAATGAAGAATCAAGGCAATTGAGAAGGATAATACATGGGAGATTACTACTATTTCAAGAGGTTAGAAAGCTATTGATGTAAAGTTGATCTTCAAGAGTAAGAAGAAGTCCAATGAAGAAGTAGAGAGATATAAAGCAAGATTGGTCACAAAAAGGATTTGAACAATGACCTGACTATGATTATCACAAGGTATTCCCCCCTGTTGCTCAAATGGAAACTATCAAACTTATAATTGCTTTGGCTACAAAAATCATTGGAAGATTCATCAAATGGATGTGAAGTCATATTTTCTCAATGGTCCTCTTGAAGAGAAAGTGTTTGACAAGCAGTCACTAGGCTTTATGAAGAAATGAAGTGAAAAGAAGTTGTATAAGCTGAAGAAAACACTGTATGGCTTGAAATAAGCCCTTAAAACATGGAACAAAAACATTGATACTTGTTTTCATTTTTTGAGAGATCAAGTTGATAAAAAAAGAGAATAAATTGGTTTATTGCAAGTTTGAAGATCAAGTGGCTAATATTTTTATGAATCCATTGAAGAATGAAGCATTTGTCAAGCTGAAGCAAATGTTGGGATTAAGAGCATCGCCAAATTAGGATTAAGAGGGGATGTTGATGTTAATCTAGATTAAAAGTTAATCCACATTAGGAGTTTATTATGATAGAAGTCATTCTAGTTATGTCTAATTTGAGTTTGATTATTTGGGTAGATTTAGGCGTCTATAATTATATAAAAACACATTTTTTTACATTATTATATGTATGCTTCTCAATTATTATGTGGTGTTTTTATCAAATTAATAAAATTATAATATTCCTATAATTTTATATCAATGGTATTAGAGCTATTATACCTTATTAGATTAGAGGCATGGGGATCAAACAATGAGGCCATAATTGGGTATCAATTTGGAAAGTGCCTGTTATTCATCCAAACCTAAGGGGTCTATTTGCCAATCAAGTTGGATTTTGACTTTTACTAGAATAATATGAGATAGAACTATTATAGTTAATCTAAATAGAATGTGTTAATTTTGAATTTCTTTCAATTAAATACGTTGTCATATGCGTAAAGCCAACTAATTTAACACATATTTGATTTTAATAGTTATTTTAATTTTCCAAAAAAAAAAAAGAAAGAAAGAAAGTAATATTAGTACAAGTATTTGATGGATTTTTTCTTTTTGTTAGGAAAATCATGCTTACAAAAAAATCAGATTATTTAACTTTCAGCAAAATTTGAAACCAACAACGTATTTTGTTATATAATTTGTTGTGAAACCTTTGTATATAAAATTTTATAGTTTCATGAAATATTTTAGTTTAAATGAATAATAAAAAACTTTCTTTAAAATTGCAATGTAAGTTAACAAGTTAAAAGTAAACTAACAATAATATAAGATAATTTAAAATAACAAATAATTTTTTTATCGAGACAATATATTTTCATTTTTTTAAGAAGGGAGGATTCTATATATATATATATAAAAGGAGAGAGGAATAGGTAGGAAAATTTTATCTTTCTCCTTTGACACAAAGTTAGACTAGTTCTCTACAATAGCTAATCTAAAATAATTTGTTTATATATGTAATACTTACACACATGTTAAATAGTCAAAATGAAGTCCTTCCTATACCCCTTTTAGTTTAATGTATAAGTAAGTTTAAAAGCCTAAGCCCATTTACTGGCTAAGCAAACCTTTTGGGAAAGGCCAAGCCCATGATACTCTCTAAAAAAAGTTTTCCATTTATAAACCAAGTCCAAGTATGTGACCATTCAAAATCTTAGGTATTACAATTGAAACACATACCAAATACAATTCAAAACAAACATCATATAACTAGTTTATGATTTACTACCTTTTAAATATAATTCATTAATCTAGGCTAGCAGCAGATCCTAGCTAAGGGAGACCATGGTCCCTAATTGAAATGTGAGAATAAGTATGCTATAAAACACATTGGTTACTTGTATATGCAACAAATTTCTTCGAATTGGAATAATTGTTAATTGTATGTTGATTATAAGTGTTAGATGTTGATTAAATGGATATGTCTAACTACTCAACTCAGCTCGACTATTGAGTGATTATGAGTGTTTGATGTAGCATTGAGAATTTCTCTTAATTTCATATTTGGTGTTGCCGTTATATAAAAAAAAAAAAATACACAAACATATTTATCTTGATTTCATAATTGTTGTTGGCATATGTAATTAAGAGTGATGCAATTTATGAGTTACAACTAGTATATGTAGTGGAAATGTTAGATGCTAAGGGGACTGAGGGAACATTGATCCAATTACTTTGGTTATTATATTGTTAAAGTCTTAGATGTATATTCTCTGCTTTATATTATTGACTAGTAGGCAATATGTAATAATCATGTTACATTTAGTTTAAAGAAATATAGTAAATAAAAAGTTGTCATCTAATTATGGTTAGAGGAGAACAAAGGTTAACATATTGTTGCTTTGGACATTCATGTTAAATGGGGATTAGAATAAGAATTCCATACTAAATATTCATGATAATTGAGAATTAGAATAAGAAGTCCATGCTAATTAATGACCAAAATAATATATACAAATAACCAGCTTCTTTTGTTTGTTTTTGAGGTTGGAATTGCAAGTGGGAAGAGTAAGAGAGAAAGGTAAGGATTGTTATTTGTCAAGAGTCAAGGGAGTATCTTTTATAGATGAGTTGAAGAGGGGAGTAAGGAGGGTTTTTAAGGGAGAAAAAAAGCTTTGGGTTAGAGAGACGATAACTTCTCACAAAGTGCATAGGCAAAAAAAAAAAAAAAAAGAAAAAGGGCCTTTATGATCTTTCAGAAAGAAGGAATTAATGACTAACACTTGGATAGGCAATAGGATTACAACATCTTTAGTTATACTATATATATAGAGTTATTTTGGTAAGAATTCAAATCACAACTTTGAAAAAAGATTCTATCTTTTGTTACCACTTGTGTCCTTCCACTTTATATGGTAAAAAGATTCTTCATCTCACATTTTTTCATTTTAAATTTCATTTTGTCTTTTTTTTTTTTTTTATAGTGACACTATTATCATTTTCCTTCTTTTTCACATGTTCCTAACAATATGCCCATATGTTGTAATTTTAGTGAAGGACAACAAGTTGGCAACATATATACATCTTAGCATTTAACCAATTGTGATCCATGATATGATACAGATTATCTAATTAATAAACTTCCCATGCTATCTAAGATAGATATTTTCTTTCCACCCTTTGAGTTTTGCTCCACACACATTCATTAAGGATATTCATACCTCCTTTAATCTCCCTATACAAGTGGGTAAACCTAGCTACCTTTCCTTATTATCCACCATGTGAAGATAAAGCCAATAGCCACTCCCCATTTAATTACTAGGTCAATATTTCTACTAAAAGTGACCTTAGACTTATCTAAGTTGATTACTAGGCTTGAAACCTATAATTGTAGATGTATATAGATTCTCTTGTAGTAAAATGTGATAATTGTTTTCAAGTAATTACAACTTAAACAAAATGAGAGTGGTAAACTGTGAAGATTTACTTGGTGCAAAGGTATATCCTTTTTTTCTCTTTTCTTTGGTTGTATATTTTATAATGGTTGAAAGATATTTTATCACAAATCATGCCTAATTAAGTTTCAAGGGAAATTTATTTTAACTTTTCTTTTTTTGAGTGAGTTAAAAAAATTAGTACAAATAAATAAAAAATAAAGTAAAATATATGGTATTTTTTATGTTGAATTATTTTGATTTAATGAAAGAAAAAGTCAAAATAGTAAGCACCTAAATTTAAATTTGAATACTCTATGATTTAGAGGAGAGGATTATAAGAATGAAATTAAATTTTATTTATATAGATTATAACATGTTCTAATGGGTTTTAATCAAATACAACAATAATAACAATTTTAATTTTAAATTTAATAAATTTTATTCAAATACATACATACATACATACATACATAAGAGTACAAAACAATTCTCTCAACAAAAAAGAAAAAGATAGAGAGAGAAAAGAAAAAATATGAATAAGAAACAAAAAGACCATTAGCCCGCCACATAGCCCAAGGCTACAAAAAATGAATCCATCTGGAAATGGGAAACCATTGCATAAGCACCACAAGTCTACGACTGAAGAGACCAATTGGGTGAGGACCAGACCCATCATGTTGCCCACTCATTTGTTAGTTCAAATTCCACCTAACATAGTTACTGGGTTTGAGAGTTGAAAATCGTTGATTGGATGGCCTGCAATGGTTAATAGATTACAATGGGCCTGCCCAATCTATATTCATGAGGCATTCTTTTTATAAGAACTTTCAACTGCAATAGTGCAAAAAGTCAAAAATAAAAAAGACAAAAATCCAACTTAAATACTAATCTTAATAATTTGCAAAAACAAACCAAGTAATTTTAGTGTGTAAAGAAATGATTGGTTGCATCAAGAATTGGTTATTTAAATTATGATTTTTACAATGTTGGACATAAAGGTGAAATTTTAATTTTATGTTTCATTATAGAGCAACTTGTGTGACACGTTTGCAGTACCTTTTTAACCTTGAATCCTAGAAAAGAAAATTCCAATTTTACAGCTTAGTTTTTTTGAGTTACATTAGAGTTGGATATTAATTCTCAAACATTTAAATTCTTAATTTTAATAAATTCAACCTTAGCTATGGCCTATTGACATCAACATGGAGGATGTGCATGGGCATTATACATAAATGGGATTATATACTTGGGTTGTAACAATAGGTAACAACCATTATTACTCAAAATGAGCATGGCCTTTTAGCAATGTTTGATTGTTCAAAGTTGCCAACTTTTCTTATAGCATAGCAACAGATTAGCCACTAAAGGAGTTCCAATTTAGAAGCTCATT
This sequence comes from Rhizophora mangle, assembly GCA_037832345.1. Taxonomy (NCBI): domain Eukaryota; kingdom Viridiplantae; phylum Streptophyta; class Magnoliopsida; order Malpighiales; family Rhizophoraceae; genus Rhizophora; species Rhizophora mangle. The sequence goes on from JBAPLJ010001326.1 coordinate 492,441, forward strand.
CAAAGAATGTATCCACAAAGAACCAAAATCCCACATGCATGTCCTTATGCGCCAATAGGATGCATAGATGGAAACATTGCACCTTTATAAGTAATTAATGCTAATTTAGTCATATCATCCTATCTAGCATTCTTTGATGACATAAATATCTTCAAAGAAAATACATACATATATTATAGTTCACTTGTAAGAAAGTAACCTAAATTTCTATCCAAATTTTCTACTCACATTCTTTTATTAGGGCCGATTTTTTTATTCCCAAAAGATATGTGAATTAGAATGGGCACATTTGTATTTCAAATCATTGGCTTTGTTAAATTTATAAGTGTACATGCATTGTTAAATCCCATAGAATTTTAGTGATTTGGTTAATGTATGATCAAGTTTTTCCATTTTTATTGATTGATTGAGAAATATTTGGGGACCCAAAAAAAATACAAAAGGGAAAAAGAAATAGAAGAAATTTAGGAACAATAAAGGAGTAACATTTGAGATAATTATAGTATTGATATTTTGAAAGTTCAAAACTAATAATTACATCCCTTGCTTATGATGCTAAAGCATTGTAATTAACATCAACTATTGGAAGGTTTGATCAAAAAGATAAGAATATGATGAGACTCTTGCATGGATGTGATTGCAAATTTCTTTCTACTCAAGCAAATTGGCCCCTTTTGCTAAAAAAAAAAAAATTGCAAATTGACCCTAAGCACTATGAAAAATAACAAGGGAAGATGAATAGTGGATCAAAATGCAACAAGTGGTGGCCCACACAACCACTTTATCCCATAATGAAATGTTGCCATGTGTCCATCTTATCCTTTTACCTAACTCTTTTTGTCTTGGCATGGGCCTTTCCAGGCTCTCAACTTTCCCTCTCCTTAAATGCCCCTTAAATAGTGCCCAAAACACAAAGAAACCATTAAATCAAAATCCTTCACAAAATCCCTTTTCTCTACAAATTAATAAAACCCTAGAAATGGCCACTAATCTCTTTCATTTAAGACTCCTGATGGTCTAATCATGTGCGTCCTCAACCGACACCCATATAGATGACCTAAACTACTAGAAAAGCTCATCCACCTCACCAAACTAGTGGACCCCTCTCTTTGGTTGGTCCTCAAAGGCAAACAATGACCCAAACTAAGTTGTAATATAATTTATGAGAAATTAATTACTTTAACATATAAATATGTATTATGAGATATTGCTAATAAAATATTGTTAAACTAAACTTAAAATTTTAACTTATTTTTTTCAGTGAGATAAAAATAATTCAATATAAAAAATTAAAAATAAAATGAAAAATAAGATATTTTTTATAATGAGTTATTTTGATTCACCAAAAAGAAAAAAGTAAGTCAAAATACTAAGCACCTAAATTTAAACTTTTTTACAAAATTTAAATTTGAATATTATCTATGATTTAAAGGAGATGATTATAAGAATGAAATTAAATTTTTATTATATAACTTATAGCATGTTCTAATGGATTTTAATGAAATACAACAATAATAACAAGAGTTTTAATTTTAAATTTAATAGGTTTTAATCAAATTAATATATATATATATATATATATATATATATATATATATATAATACAAAATAATTGTTTGAAGGAAAAAAAATGAAATAGAAAAGAAAAAGGATGAATAAGAAACAAAAAGACTATGAGCTTGCTGTGTAGCCCAAGGCTACAAAATATAAATGCATCTTGAAATGGAAAACTTTCATGTAAGCACCACAAGTTCACAACTAAGGAGACCAACTAGGTGAAGACTAGGCCTATCCCACCACTCACTCATTTGTAAGTTCAAAGTCCACCTAACAAAGTTACTAGGCTTAAGAGTTGAAAACCATTGATTCGATGGCTTGTGGTTGTTAAAAGAATACAATGGACCCACCCAATTTATTTTCATGAGGCATCCTTTTTTTAAGAACTTCCAACAACAATAGTGCAACTCAATATTGCAACTATGATTATATATTTACTACATTTATTCCTTTCCTAATAGGTAAGAGTCAAAAAGAACAAAAATCCAACTTAAGTACTAATCCCAATAATTTTCAAAAACAAACCAAGTAATTTTAGTATGTAAAAAAATGATCGGCTACATTAAGAATTGGTCATTTAAATTATGATTTTTACAATAATGGACATAAAAGCAAAATTTTAATTTCATGGTTCAATATAAAGCAACTTGTGTGAACATGTTTGCAGTACTTTTTTAACCTTAAACCTTAGAAAAGAAAATTTCAATTTTGCAACTAAATTTACCAAGTTACATTCAAGTTGGATAATAATTCTCAAATAGCTAAATTCTTAATTTTAATGAATTCAACTTAAGATGTGGGCTACTAATGACAACATAAAGGATGTACATGTGTATTATGCATATATGAGATTATATATATGGGTTACAACAGTCACTAAACAACTATTATTACTCAAATGAGTACAACATTTTAATAGTTTCTGATTGTTCAAAGTTGCCAACTTTTCTTGTAGCATAGTGATGGACTATCCATCGGAGGATATCCAATTTAAAAGCTTCTTCCAAGAATGCATCAAAAAAAAAAACCAAAAACCCACATACATGTCTATATGCATTAGCAGGAAACATAGACAAAAACATCGTACCCTTGTAAGTAATTAGTGGTAATTTAGATATATTATCCTATCTAGCACTCTTAAAAGTTGTAAATATCTCCAAAGAAAATACATACATCTATTATCGTTGATTTTTGAGAAAGTAACTTGAATTCCCATCTAAATTTTATACTTGCATACTTCCACTAGGACCAACTTTTTGATTCCTAAAAAAATATGCAAATCAAATTGGGAACATTTGTATTTCAATAATTTCCTAAATTTATAAGTGTACATGCAACATTATATCACACAGAAGTTTAGTGATTAGCTTAGTATATGATCAAGTTTTTTCATTTTATTGATTGTCCAAGAAACATTTGGAGACCTAAAAATACACAAAAAGGAAAAAGAAATAGAAGAAGTTTAGAAACAATATTAGGGCAACAATTAAGATAAAGGCATTGTAATTAACATCAATTATTGGAAGGCTTGATCAATAAGATAAGAATATGATGAGACTCTTAAATGGATGTGATTGCAAATTTTTTCCTAGTCAAACAAATTGGCCCCCTTTGCTCAAAAATAGAAAAAAAATAAACAAATAAAATAAAAATTGCAAATTGACCTTAAGCACTACGAAAAGCAACAACAGAAGTAGAATAGCCTATTCAAATGTAATAAGTGGTGGCCCACACAACCACCATATCCCATAATGAAAAATCACCATATGTCCATCTTGTCCTTTTTCCCAACTTTTTCCATCATGGCATGGGCCCCTCTAGGCCCTCAACTTTCCCTTTTCCCCAAATGCCCTTCAAATAATGCCTAAAACACCAAGAAACCATTAAACAAAAACCCATCACAAAAACCCCTCTCTCTATTGATCAATATAACCCCCAAATGGCTAATAATCTCCTTCATCTAAGACTCCTAATGGTTCAACCATGTACTTCCCCATTTGGCACCTATAAAGATGACCCAAATTGTTAGAAAAGCTCCTCCCCCTTGCTTCATAGAGGAAAAGGCTAGGCAGCTCTACATGTTGATTGCCAACACATTATTGTTTCATGATGCCATGTATCACTCCCTTATTGCCAACCACCTCACCTCTGAGTTTAAGCCTTACTCAGATTGGTAGCTCTCCGGCCACTCTTTAGGTTGGTTCTCATGGGTTGTCATCTTATAAGTGCTTTTTTTCCTTTTCATTTTACCCTTCTTTTTAATCTTTCAAATGTTGTAATATAATTTAGTTCTTGCCTTCTTAGGGCTCTATTGGTGTGTTTGATTACTCCAATATGGTGACATTTCTTTCAGTTGTAAACTTTTGTAAGAGATATGAGAATTTGTAATTATCATTGTAATATCATATAATATTGATTATCATCATTACTAAGCTTAGAAAATAAATTATTAGTGATAACATATAAATATGATTAAGAAAGATTTCCATGATAGAAACGGTGGTTGATACTTGTGTTGTAGATGTTGATGTGTTAGTTGCTTAACTATAATTTATGTCCACCTTATTAATAATATTACTTGTGCATAAATCTAGTTCTCACAAAAATTTAGATTGGATAATATAATGCTTAATTTCTTTCAATTAGTGATGTTTTATTTTATGTATTTATATTATGTTTTATTTTTACGTAATCAATGAATTAAGATGCATTGATCTTAATATAACAAATTAGTCATTATTGTCACATTCATTATTGTGTTCAAGGCAATAAGTGTACATTGGCCATTAGAGGAGTTATGATCAAGAAATCAAGAAGCTCCTCCCACTATTGCATCCAAGAAAAAAAAAATCTAAAAACTAGATGCAAGTCTTTATCACCTAACAAGAAGCTTAGATGGAAACATTGTATCATTGTAATTAATTGATGGTAATTTAGTCATATCCTATCGAACACTCTTTGATGTCATAAATATCTCCAAAGAAATACATACATCTATTATCACTAATCCGTAAGAAAGTGACCTTAAGTTCCATCTAAATTTTCTACTCGCATACTTTGAACAAGGTTAACTTTCTGATTCCCACAAAATGTGTGAATTAGAATGGGCGCATTTGCCTTTCAAAACATTGGCTTTGCTAAATTTATAAGTGTATATGCATTATTATATCACACAAAATTTTAGTGATAATTTTGTGTATAATCAAATTTTTTCTTTTTTATTAGCTATCTGAGAAACATTTGGAGACCTAAAAAAATGCAATAAGGAAAAAGAAATAGAAAAAATTTAGCAACAATAGAGGGGTCAAATTGTGATAACTATATGACTAATATTTTGAAAGTTCTAAACTAATAATTGCATGCATTACATATGACGTGCATTGTAATTAACATCAATTAATGAGATTTCTCCAAAATGCAACCTTAAACCCCCTCTTCCTCTTACCCTATTAATGCAAATTGCTTTTATGATAATTTCATTCTTTAATCATGCTAAAAACATCATTTTGCACATAGGAAAGCATATTCTCAAACTAATTATAACAATTATTCTTTTTAACTACTTGTATGCTTGGCCATCATGTCCGTAACATCTACTTTAGTTGCAATTGCTAAACATTCACACATTTATCCTTCAAATGAAAAACATCAATTTTTGATCCAAACTGATTTTCATATGTCCTTAATAGAAAACAAATTGATACCTCCCGTAACCCAGAAAAAGTCTAAACCAAAACTAAGGCACTTGGAATAGCTGATATGATTGCTCATCAATAGAAAATATTGTAAAAAAAAATTAAGTGAAAGAAACTAGAATTAGGAATCACATTCTAAAAAACATAATTGAACAAAATTGTAGAATAAGAAACTAGTTTGAAAAAGGATACATAAAGTAAAAGCCATGAGCAAATGAGCCAATTGACAAAGCCATAAACAATTGATGCCTCAAAACAAGTCTATGGCATAGTGAGAGTCAAACTCAAACCCTAAAATCACCTACAAAAGTCATACATTGGACCGTCAAAATTCAAAATGCATGTAGTGAATAGTCCAGAGAATGAAATAAAAAATAATCACCAAAAAAAAAATGGCAAGGAGTTTAATCAAAGGAAGAATAGAAGCATAAATGAGAGGAACCAAGAACTTGAATGGGGCAACTTTATTTTGCTTCCTAATGGACCACTCTTTCAACAAAATTCAAACATAGACATTAATTCTAATCAATAATACATCAATCAACAAGGATTTTGAAGCAGAAACATGTGTGTAATACGATAAGCCCATGATAGATATTTGACAAAAATTCACCAATTGGAAGCATAAGGATTAGATGATGAGGCCATGGCTAGGTGTCAATTTGGCAAGTGTTTATTCTTTGTCCAAATCTAAAGGGTCTATTTGCCATTCAAGTTGGATTTTAACCCTTACTAGAACAATGCAAGATGGAAATATTATAGTCAAGTTATATAAAATGTGTTAATTTGCCTAAAGCAAGCTAATATAATGCATACATAATTGTAATAGTTATTTTATTTTTCAAACAAAAATGAAAAATGCCAATAGCACATGTATTTGATGGAATTTTTCCTTTTTGTTGGGAAAATTAAACTAGCAAAAATATCAAGTTATTTAATTTTTTGCCAAATTTGAATACAATAACATTTTTTATTATCTAATTTGATATGAAACTATTGTATATAAATTTTCATAGTATTGTGAAATATTTTAATTTAGATGAAGAATAGAGAATTAACTTTCCTTGAAACTATAATGTAAAGTAACAAGTCAAAAGTAAACTAATGGTTATATGAAATAATTTAGAATAACAAATAATTTTTGGTTCTGAATATTTAACTTTCTTACATATGTCTATATATACATGGAGAAGACAAAAAGAGCCTTACCTCCTTTCTTAAAATAATGTTCACAAATTAGTTATTTATAATAGCTATCTAAAATAATTTACTTATATATATATGATACCAATTACACATGTCAAATATTCAAAACAAAGTCTTGCCTAAACCCCTTTTGGGCTAATGTAAATGTAAATTCAAAGGTCTAAGCCTGTTTATGGGTAAGAAGGCCTAATAAGAAAGGCCAAGCCCATGATACCTTCTAAAAGGAGTTTGGAGCTGAACCAACTGAAGGCAAAAATAAAATAAAAAATCAACTTTACTTTAACTTCATAAAGCTAAGATTCGGTCACTCATACTAGACATCTAGTGGGCATTGGGCTTCTCCATCTTAAAGATGGTTATAGGTGCAGTGATGGGTTTAGATGTATGAAATTTAACTTGGAAAAATGAGCCAAGCTTGTTTAAATGAAAGTTTCAAATGGGACAAAGACAAATTTACTAGCTTAATCACATTTGTAGACTTTTGTAAGATTAGGCTGCTAGGTTCCGCATAACAAAAACAAATTACATCTTTTTGCCTTATCAAATGGTCCAATTATGGACACAAATTATGCAAATTTAGTGGCTTGCTACCTTGTTCAGTTTTTAATTAAATGGGAAAAAGCTTTGGAAATAACTATGTTCCATTAAAGTGTAGTATAGACAAAATATAATAAAAAAATATTAAAATACAACATAATGAGTGTCATCATAATCTTATTCAAAATATTTATTAAAAAAATAAAAGTTGACAATTTTTGTGATCAGCTTAGTGTATGATTGAATTTTTCCTTTTTTATTGATTGTCCAAGAAACATTTTGAGACCAAAAAAACATAAAAATGAAAAAGAAATAGAAGAAATTTAGGAACAATAAAAGGGTAATAATTGAGGTAATTATAGGGCTAATATTTTGAAAGTTCAAAATTAATAATTACATTCTTTGCCTATGACACTAAAGCATTATAGTTAAAATCAATTATTAGAAGGCTTGATTAACAAGATAAGAATATGACAAGACTCTTGCACGAGTGTGATTGCAAATTTCTTTCTAGTCAAGAAAATTGGTCCCCTTTGCTCAAAAAAATTAAAAATTGCAAATTAACCCTAGGCACCACAAAAAACAATGAAGGTAGTGGAATAGCTAATCAAAATGCAACAAGTGGTGGCCCACACGACCACCATATCCCAAAATGAAGCATCACCACGTGTCAATCCTATCCTTTTTACCGACTTTTCCATCTTGGCATGGCCCACTCCAGGCCCTTAACTTTCCCTCTCTTTAAATGCCATTTAAATAATGCCCAAAACACCAATAAACCATTAAAAAAAACCCATCACGAAAACCCACTTCCTTTGTAGATCAATAAAACCTCAAAAATGGCTACTAATATCCTTCATCTAAGAGTCATGATAGTTTGACCATTTGTTGCCTCATTTGACACACATAAAGATGACTCAAACAACTAGAAAAACTCGTCAACCTCACTAAAATGGTGGACCCCTCTCTTTTGCTAGTCCTTAAAGGCCAATTACATTGGCTATGAAAATAAGGTAGACGATGATGTCATAGGGAAGGAAGAGATCAGATTCAAGGTTGAGGCTAAATTGGCCCAATCTAGATTCCCATTGGAATGCTTCACAAAGGAAAAGGCTAGGTAGTTTCACATGTTCATTGCCAACACGTCATCATTTCACAATGCCATGTATCACTCCCTTAGTGCTAGTTGCCTCACCTCTGACTTTAAGCCTTGCTCAAATTGGTGGCTCTCTAGCCACTCTCCAAGTTGGTTCTCACGAGACATCATCTCATAAGTACATTTTTTTATCTTTTTCCTTTAACCTTTTTTTTTTTTAATCTTTCAAATGTTTTAATATAATTTAGTTCTTGCCTTCTTGGGTTTCCACTGAGATGTTTGATTAGTCCAATCTAGAGATGTTTCTTTCAAGTGTAAACTTTTGTATGAGATGTTGGAATTTGTAAATATCATTATAATATCATATAATATTGATTATCATCATTGCTAAGCTTAGAAAATAAATTATTAGTGACAACATATAAATATGATTAAGAAAAATTTTCGTGATAAAAACAATGGGTGTTACTTACATTGTAGATGTTGACATGTTGAGTTGTTTAACTATACCTATTGCCCATCTTATTAATAATATTAATTATGTATAAATCAAGTTATCACTAAAATTTAGATAGATAACATAATACTCAATTTCTTTTCAATTAGTGACCTTTTATTTTATTTATTTATATTGTGTTTTATTTTTAAGTATTCAATTAAATAAAGATGCATCAATCTAATGTATATCAAATTAGTCATTAATCTTATGTTCATTATTGTGTTAGAGGCAATAAGTGTACATTAGCCATCAGAGGAGTTCTAATCAAGAAATCAAGAAGCTCTTCCCATTATTGCATCCGAAAAAAAAAAGAAAATCTAAAAACCACATGCATGTCTTTATTTGCCAATAGGAAGCTCATATGGAAACACTACACCTTTGTAATTAATTGATGGTAATTTAGTCATATCCTATCTAGCACTCTTTGATGTCATAATATCTCCAACAAAAATACATACATCTATTATCACTGACCCATAAGAAAGTGACCTTAAGTTTTGTTTAAATTTTCAACTTGCATACTTCTGTTAGGGTCAACATTTTGACTTCTAAAAAATATGTGAATCAGAATGGACACATTTGTCTTTCAAAACATTGGCTTTGCTAAATTTATAAGTGTACTTGCATCATTATGTTGCATGGAATTTTAGTGATTAACTTAGTGTATAACTGAATTTATTCTTTTTTAGTAGTTGTCTAAAAAGCATTTGAAGACCCAAAAAAATGCAAGAAGGAAATAGAAATAAAAGAAATTTAGGAATAATAGAGGGGTTACAATTAAGATAATTATAGGACTAATATTTTGAAAATTCAAAACTAATAATTACATGCATTGTGTATGACATGCATTGTAATTAACATTAATTAATGGCATTTCTCCAAAATTGAACCCTAAATCCCCTCTTTCTCTTACCCCATTAATGCAAATTCCTTTATGACTATTCCATTCTTTAATCATACTAAAAACAACATCATTTTGCACATAGGAAAGCATATTCTCAAACTAGTGGTAACAATTATTCTTTTTAACTACTTGTATGCATTGGCATCATGTTCGTAACAATTACTTCAATTGCAATTGCTAATCATTCACAAATTTATCCTTCCAATTAAAAACAATAATTTTTGATCCAATCTAATTTTCATACATCCCTAAAGAAAAAGCAAATTGATACCTCCCATAGCCCAAGAAAAGCCGAAATGAAAACTAAGGCTCATAGAACAATTGATATGATTGCTAAACAATTGATAATATGGTAAAAAAAAATTTAATGAAAAGAATTAGAATTAAGAATTACATTCTAAAAATAAACAAATAAATAAATGAAAAAAAATGTAAAATAAGCAACTAGTTCAAAAAAGGATATGTTAAGTAAAAGCCATGAGCAAATGAGCTAGCCAAGATAGCCATAAACAATCGATTCCTGAAAATAGGTTTATGGTGTAGTGAGAGTCAAACTAAAACACTATAATCACCCACAAAAGCCATATATTAGATAATCAAAATTCAAAACACATGTAGTGAATAGTCTAGAGAATGAAAGAAAAAAATAATCACTAAAAAAAAAATGGCGGGGAGTTTACTTAGGAAGAATAGAAGCATAAATGAGAGGAACCAAGAAATTGAATAGGGCAACTTTGTTTTGCTTCCCAATGGGCCACTCTCTTCAACAAAATTCGAACATTGACATTAATTCTAATCAATAATACATCAATCAACAAAGATTTTGAAGCAAAAACATGTGTAATACAACGAGCCCACAATAGGTATTTGATGAAAACTCATCGATTTGGAGGCATGGGGATTGGATGATAAGGCAATGACTGGGAGTTGATTTGGAAAGTCTTTGTTCTTTGTCCAAATCTATAAGAGTTGTTTGCCATTTGAGTTGGATTTTGACCTTTACTAAAAAAATGCAAGATGAAAATATTACAGCTAATTTATATAAAATGTGTGAATTTTAATTTGCATTAAATTAAATACATTGTCATATGCCTAAAGCTAGCTAATTTAATGCATACATAATTTTAATAGTTATTTTATTTTTCAAAAAAGAAAAAAGGAAAATGCCATTACTACATTTATTTGATGGAATTTTTCCTTTTTGTTGGTATAATCAAACTAGCAAAAATATTAGGTTATTTAACTTTTCGTCAAATTTGAACACAATAACATTTTTTTTTTATCTAATTTGATATGAAACTTTTTTATATAAATTTTCATAGTATTGTGAAAGATTTAATTTAGATGAAGAAGAGAGAATTAACTTTCTTTGACCACAATGTAAAGTAACATGTCAAAGGTAAAGCAATGGTTATGTGAAATAATTTAGAATAATAAATAATTTTTTATGAAGACAATATATTTCTGAAAATAATATATATATAAATTCTTCATGTTCTCTGTATACTTTGAATGGTGATGCAAGAACAAAAAAGCCTTTGTGCTTAAATTGAATTTCACATGATGGAGGGTGAACTAACTCAATTTTAAAGCCATTCACTAACTTCTATTGTTAAGATTAGGTTTGAGCCTACATTTCATCTTTCTTTATGAAAGATGACCATGGGTACTCATATCCCCATTGAAAACAATATTCACCAATCCAATCAAAAATGAAACATGCTTCTTATTTTTGGTCATCTAGTGTCATAATAATCTTGGTGGACTTCTAGTTTTTTGTTTTGAAATTGTTTAAAAAACCATTCTGTTTTTTTGTATTATACTAAGCATAAAATTCTTTTCTTAAAATTTCTTTTTTTTTTTTATCACAAAATCTGTTCCCAAAACATTGAGCTTAGGATGTACCTCAAGCTCATAAGGAAACTGAACTTATGATGTCATTTCTTCAAGAGATTCTAAAGAATCCTACTATGTTAACATGTAAGTGGCTTGGGGAACTTGTCCATGTAGATCTACACCTACAAGGTTGGATCTAGTATTACCAAATCTAGCATCAGTGCTAAACAACTATCTGACAGAAAGGCTTGGTTAAAGATGATTTGAAATTTTGGTTTCAAGATCTTTATCCTTACTAGACTTAGATCTAGTGCTTATGGAGTGTCTGACAAAAGATATGCTAACATTTCCATCTCTGTGTTGTGTGATTTTGTTGGCATATGTTGTCATAAGAGGCTTTAGGACAATAACATTTTCAAGTATCTAGGTGTTAGGTAGGTTTACTTCCTACATTTTAATGTACTTGGGCTTTTGTAAGTTTGTTTTGTGCATGTCTATTTCCCACATAATTGTTTCACCTCCTACACCATGACGAAGGGCTTTGGTGTTAAACATAATTTTCATTACTTTGTAATGTATCCTATACGTTAAGCTTAGTGGAATCAATCCATCTACAAATTGTTTGTTATGAAGCTTGATTTGTAAGGTAAGAACATTAAAAATATTCCTACCATGCAAAGAGACTATGAAATTTGGAAATTAATTAAAATAAATTGGACCATAATATAGGCTTCTTTTAATAATACCTAAGAGAGAATCATTAAAGTTTAGAAGATGACAATGTGTAAGGGCTACAAGAATAGAAGTATCTAACCCTTCTCTATAAAGGGGTTTGATTCCTACATGGACAAGGCCAAAGTGCAGCAAGTTGTACCACTTTTGGTGATGCATTGTAAAGGCTTGGGAAAGAAGCTTTACTATTTCAAAAAAATTGTAAAGATGGCAGTCCCATTCCTTCATCTTAATTGTGTAATTGGTGCTTGATAAGAGCTTAAACCAGCTTTACTGGTAGATTTGCCTCTCAGCAAGCTTTGGAATTTGCCACATATCTATGGACTCATCAAAATTTTCAATCAGGACTTCTTCTAGATTAATTACTCCTAAGGAGGAGGATTTAGAATCATGGTTTGATGTAGAAAGTTGAAAGATAATAGATATAGTTAGACTTTAAGGGATAGACCTACAGTTAGAGTTGATGGAGCATTTTAGTGATTTCCTTACTTACATCCTTGTGCTAACCAATGGACTCATTGCTAGGACCACATTCATTCGGTTCCTCCTCAATAGCTTGAAGCAACTTTCATCTCCTATTGTTCAAGCTAAGATTCAAATTCTTAAAAGCCAATTTGAATCTTCAATTTGATTTGATGTTCCTAATGCTTTTTGGTTTCAAAAGTAGCATATGGTTACACTCCTATATGCTAAAAATTTTTCCAACAAAAGTGCAACCTACCCAAATGAATCCTCAACTGCTTGACTACTACAAGCAAGAAATTAATGCTCTTCTTGAAAAGAAGATTATTTGCCTAAGCTAATCATTGTGGAGTTGGAGTTGCAAGGTCTATTAAGGATATGATGCTCAGACTACAAGCTCAGAGGGAATCTAAACTTGAAGTGTCAACTAGCAAAGTAGTACAAGCTCTGACTGCACTTGAAGACAATTCCTCACAAGCTTTGTATTAGATACAAAATCCATTAAGGTACAAGAAATCAAAGCAAAACCACTGAAAGCATCTTCAAAGATGTACTATCTTAGACTTATGGCTCCTAACCTAGCCTTTAAAGAAAACTTGCTTTTCTTCAAACAAAGTATAGTTCCAATTCAATTTATGAGTGGAACATTGATGGGTATTCAAAATATCATATTATGAATCTCCTTCAACAAATGATAATAGTGTCCAATGCATATAGGACCTAAATTGGTTCAAGAAAGACCTCTATAACTTGATTGAACCAGTTCCACCAATGAATGAACCATAATGGGAATATGATTCGTGCTTATAATTACCAAAATAATAACCAAGAATGCTTGAATTAAGAATTTTGATAATAAAAAGAATTATACCATGCTTGTTGACATTGAGCAGTGATTTGTGGATTTTCATGATAAAAACCATTTTCAACCAATTAAATATTTTGAAAACTAGGTTTTCAGAATTATAGTTGAAAGCTTTGAGAAAAAGATTTTGGCGAGGCATAAAAATAACCACTTCTGATTTTGGAAAGCTGATTTCTAGAGGGGATGGTGAGATTGTGACCACCTCTTTGCTTAATGATGATGGTTGAGCCACTAGCTTTGCTGAGGGTGGTGAAACCACTTACTTTTTGGATGATAAAGGTAATAAATCTACCTTCAGGGATATACTATCCTAGACTTACAACTCCTGACTTGGCATTTAAAGAAAAATTTACTTTTCTTCAAACAAAGTACAGTTCCAATTCAATTTATGAATGGAAAATTGATGGGTATTTAGAATAATAGATTTTGAATCTCCTTCAATATATGATAATGGTGTCCAATGCATATAGAACCTATAGTCAAACATTTGACCAAGCTATTGTTAAGATCCTTGTTGTAAGATTCTTAGGTTAACTTAAAGGCTAGTGGGATCATATTCTCACTCTAGCTGACCATACAAACATAACTAGCCTTTGAGTTGACCTAAGAATCCTACCATGAGGATCTCAATAATAGCTTGGTCAGATGTATGACTATGGGTCTTGTATGCATTGGATACCATTGTCTTTTATTGAAGGAGATTCAAAACCTAATATTTTGAATACCTATCAATGTTCCATTTATAAATTGAATTGAAATTATACTTTGTTTGAAGAAAAGTAAATTTTTCTTCAAAGGCCAGGTCAGCAGCCATAGGTTTGGGATAATACATCCTTGAAGATACTCCCAGTGGTTTCAATTTGATTTTTTGTACCTTTAGGGATTTTATATCTGATACAAAAGCTTGTGAGAAATTATCTTCATATGTAGGTAGAGCTTATACTACTTTATTGGTTGATGCTTCAGGTTTACATTCCCTTAGAGCCTATAGTTTGAGCATTAAGGCTTCATGAAATTCATTAAAAGTTATGTTTGAAACTTGAAAAGGTTTGAAAATAGGTTTTGATGAAAACTCTACAGTAAAGGCATCTGATTTTGAATTTTTTTTTGAATTTGAAAAACTTCAAATAGTGGCATCCACATTTGAAAGTTGGTTGCCAATTGTTTGAAAAATTTTATTTGTATAATTATTTTGTTCAATAAGCTTTCAAATAACTTTTGTTGAAAATTTTTCATGCTCTTTACGTACTTTGAATGGTGATGTAAGAACAAAAGAGCTTTTGCGCTAAATTGAATTTCACATGATGGAGGGTGAACTGACTCAATTTTAGAGCCATTCACTAACTCCCACTGTGAAGATTGGGTTTGAGATTGTATTTCATCTTTGTTTATGAAAGATGTCCATGGGCACTAATATCCCCATTGAAAATAGTATTCATCAAACCGATTAAAAAAATAAAACATGCTTTTTATTTTTGGTCATCCAATCATAATAATCTTGTTGGACTTCCAATTTTTTGTTTTGAAATTGTTTGAAAAACCATTCTCTTTTTATAGTTTTATACTAAGCATAAAATTTTTTTCTTATAATTTCCTTTTTTATTACAAAAGTTTTTTTCCAAAACATTGATCTTAGGATGTACCTTAGGCTTATATGGAAACTAAGCTTATGATGCCATTACTTTAGGAAATTCCAAAGAATTTTATTATGTTGATGCATAAGCGGCTTGGGACACTTGTCCACAGAGATTTACACCTATAAGGTTAGATCTAGTATTGCCAGATCTAGCATAAGTGCTAGATGACTGTCTCACTGAAAGGCTTGGTTAAAGATAATTTGAAATTTTGGTTTCAAGATCTTATCCTTACTGGACTCAATTCTAGTGCTTATGGAATGTCTGGCAAAAGATATGCTAACACTGTTGTCACAAGAGGCTTTGGAACAATAATATTTTCAAGTTTCCAAGTGCTAAGCAAGTTTACTTCATGCCATTTAAAGTACCTAAGCATTTGTCAGTTTGCTCTATGCATGTTTGTTTCCTATGAAATTGTTTTATCTCATACACCATGATGAAGGGCTTTGATGTTGAACATAGTTTTCATTGCTTTGTTTTGTATCTTGTATGTTAGGCTTAATGAAATTGATCCATTTATGCATTGATTGTTGTGAAGCTTGATTTATAGGGTAAGAACATAAAAAAATATTTCTGTCGTGCAAAGAAATTGTGAAATCTAGAAAACAATTAAAATAAATTGGATCAAAACACAAGCTTATTTCAATAATACCTAAGAGAAAATCATCAAAGTTGAGAGATGACAATCTCTAAGGACCATACTCATTCGGTTCCTCCCCAATGACACTTAACCTTCTGGGTGCTCACACTTAGTTTCTCCCTTACCTAATAATTATGGCTCTCTTTCTCTCCCTTTAATAGAAAGAAATGGCTCTAATACCACTACTACTACAAGATCAACAAAATAAGAGAGAAATGCAAAATATAGTATATATATATATATATATGGATAGAGAAGGCAAAAGAAAGTCTTACCTTTTCTCTTAAAACAACATTCACAAATTAGTTATTTATAGCAATTGTCTAAAGTAATTTATTTATATATATGGTATAATAGCACATGATAAATATTCAAAATGAAGTCTCACCCAAACCCCTTTTGGGCTAATGTAAATGCAAATTAAAAGGTCTGACCCCATTTATGGGTGAGTAGGCCTAATGAGAAAGGCCAAGCCCATGACATGCTTTGAAAAGAGTTTGGAGCTAAACTAGACCTATAAATTGAAGACCAAAAACAAAAAATCATCTTTAATTTAACTTCATGGAGCTAATAACTAGTTGCTTATACCAAACACTTGGTGAGCATTGGACTTCTCCATGTTAAAGATGGTTACATGTGTAGTGATAGACTTAAATGTATGTAATTCAACTCAAAATAATTGGCCACAGACAAATTTGTTGGAAAGGAAGTAATTTAAAATAGATTGATTTTTGGGGTACATAAGAAAATTGTATATGTTATGTCAATTAAGGTTGTCAATTGAGGGTTCCTTTTATTGTATAGCTAATACTTCCTAAGTAAGCAAGTCCCTCTGTAATATATATATATATATATGTGTGTGTGTGTGTGTGTGTGTGTGTGTGTGTGTGTGTGTGTGTGTTGTAACCACTTAACTTTGATCAATAAGAAAAATTCAATATTTCCTCTATAATATTCTACATGGTATCAGAGTTGACCTTGTCCCTATGAGTAAAAATAAAACCCTAGCTACTTATATTTTTTTCAAAACCCTAGTTGTTTAACCTATACCTAGCCTTTTTCTTCCACTTAGCAGCAAATCAGCAGCCACCACCATGTATATATATATATATGTGTGTGTGTGTGTGTGTGTGTGTTGTAACCACTTAACTTTGATCAATAAGAAAAAATCAATATTTCCTCTATAATATTCTACATGGTATCAGAGTTGACCTTGTCCCTATAAGTAAAAATAAAACCCTAGCTACTTATATTTTTTTCAAAACCCTAGTTGTTTAACCTATACCTAGCCTTTTTCTTCCACTTAGCAGCAAATCAGCAGCCACCACCATGTCTGAAATCCAATCCAACTCCATAACCACTAATCCTTCTTCATTTGAAACACCTATGTCAACCAATAAGCAAATTGGCTGCATGAATCCTCCTGTTGCACATGAGGCAGAAGTTGTCCCATTCAGTCCACAGCAAGTGGATCATATTCTCAATCTACTAAAATCTATCATTAGATTATCAAGTACTCCTAATGCTTCTCTTGCACAAACAGGTAATGAATTAAATGCCTTAGTTTGTTATTCTATTTCACAATCAATTCCTTGGATAATAGATTTAGGAGCATCTGACCATATGACTAGTTTTTCCAATTTATTCCACACATATTATCCCTGTTTTGGACAAGAAAAAATTTGTATAGCAGATGGATCATATTCTTCCATAGTAAGAAAAGGTTTGATTAAATTATCAAAAACCTTGTCTCTTAAATAAGTCCTTCATGTACCTCAACTTGCCTATAACCTTTTGACTATTAGTAAATTATCCAAAGATTCTAATTGTCATGTTATCTTTTTTGAATCTCATTGTGTTTTTTGAAACCTGAATTTAGGGAAGAAGATTGGCAATGCTAGGATGATAAATGGTCTCTACTATTTTGAAGATGACGATTCTAAGTATAAATTACCTCAGGGATTAAATGGTGTTAGTTCTACCTCTATTAAGGACAAAATAATGCTTTAGGACTATAGGTTAGGACACCCTAGTTTTTCTTATCTTAAGAAATTGTTTCCTACTTTATTTAGTGAAAGTGATTGTTTTCATCTTCAATGTGAACATTGCATTTTATCAAAAAGTCATAAAATTACTTATTTTTCAAAACCTTATCAACCCTCTCAACCTTTTTACCTAATTCATAGCGATGTTTGGGGACTTTCAAGATGTCAAACTTTTTCAAGACAAAAATGGTTTGTGACATTTATTGATGATCATACTTGATTATGTTGGGTATATTTAATGAAAGAAAAATCTAAAGTGCAAACCCTATTCAAAAGGTTTTACACCATGATTGAAACATAATTTCATACACAAATTGGAATTTCACACACTAATAATGGCACTGAATATGTCAATGATTCTCTTGGCAGCTTCTTAATAGACAAGGGTATTTAGCATCAATCTACTTGTGTTGATACACCACAACAAAATGGTATTGCTGAAAGGAAAAATAGACATTTACTAGAAGTTGCTCATGCCTTAATGTTTTCTATGCATATTCCTGAATATCTATGAGGTAAAGCTATTTTAACTGCAACATATCTAATTAATAGGATACCTACTTGTGTTTTGAATTATGCCACACCTCTAGAATGTTTTAAATATTGTTTTCTTGATACTTGGATTGATTCAACCCTACCACTTAAGGTTTTTGGCTGCACAACTTATGTCCATATTTCTCATATGGATCAGTCCAAACTTGATCCTAAAGCTGAAAAATATGTTTTCATTGGCTATGAAGCAAACAAGAAAGGATATAAATGCTTTAATCCTTTAACTCACAAAATTGTTGTTATTATGGATGTTGTGTTTCTTGAAAATCAGCCCTATTTTCAAAATAGCGTTTATCAGGGGGAAAAATTATATGAAGAAAATAGTTGAGATATTCAACATATATTGCCTAAAGCCTTACATCCACATCCTATTGTGCCAAGTATGGAGGAATCTTTGATAGGGGGAGAAACACTACTAAATAACTCTAAGCCTGAGGTTATTGTTTATACAAGGAAGCAAAATCATAAGTTTAGAGAATCATCTATACTTGAAGCAGCACCACGCCAATCTAAAGCTCTGGATTTAGGTGATGTTAATTCTCCTTAAATTTCATCTCCTTCTATTGATTCCTCTTCTATTCCTAATAAGTCTACTAAACTAGAATACAATGATTTGGATATACCTATAGCCATTAGGAAGGGAACTCGTTTTTGTACTAATCATCCCATTGCAAAGTAAATGTCATATGATAGGCTCTCTTACAATCATAAGGCATTTACATCAAAAATCTCCAACTTATTTATGCCAAGAAACATTCAAGAAGCACTTGATGATCCAAAATGGAGATTAGCAATTAAAGAGAAGATTGTGGAATTGCCAAAAAATTATAAAACAGTGGGGTGTAAATGGGTGTTTACTGTAAAATCCAAAGTAAATGGAATTGTCAAAAGATATAATGCAAGACTTGTTGCCAAGGGGTTTATTCAAACTTGTGGTATTGATTACTAAGAAACTTTTGCCCCAGTAGCAAAAATCAACTCCATTCATGTGTTATTGTCTCATACAACTAATTTTAATTGGCCTCTACAACAACTAGATGTGAAGAATGCTTTTCTAAATGGTTCCCTAGAAGAAGAGGTATTTATGTGCCCTCCCCCAAGTTTTAAAGGTACTATTGGCCAAACAAAGTATGCAAGTTGAAGAAATCTTTTTATAGTCTCAAACAGTCTACCAAAGCCTAGTTTAAATGTTTTGGGAAGGTAGTAAAAGGTTATGGATACCGCCAAAGTCAAGCTGATCATACTCTATTTTTTAAACACTCTGATAAAGGCAAGATTGCAAATTTAATTGTATATGTTGCTGATATGATTTTGACAGGTGATGATCTTGATGAATTGTCAAGGTTGAAGGAAAGATTAGCTAAAGAATTTGAAATTAAAGACCTAGGTGTATTGAAATACTTTCTAGGCATGGAGTTTGCAAGATCAAGAGAAGGTATATTTGTAAGTCAAAGAAAATATATTCTTGATTTACTCAATGAAACTGGACTTATGGGATGTAAAGCAACCAAGACACCAATTGAAGCTAATTTGAAGTTAAATCTAGTTACTGCCGAAAAAGTGATTGAAAGGGAAAAATTTCAGCGTTTGGTAGGTAAACTTATTTATTTATCACACACTTGGCCTGAAATTGCATTTTCTGTGAGTGTGATAAGTCAATTTATGCATGCCCCAGGAAAAGAACACTTTGATGTTGCATATAGAATACTGAGGTATCTCAAGGGAACACCAAGCAAAGTTCTAATGTTTAGAAAAAGTGGTAATATTCAGATTAAAGTTTACACTGATGCTAATTGGGCAGGAAGTACTACTGATCGGTGGCCAACATCAGGTTATTGCACTTTTCTTGGTGGAAATTTAGTCACTTGGCGAAGTAAAAAGCAAAGTGTTGTAGCACGAAGTAGTGCTAAAGCAGAACTTAGATCTCTTGCAAATGGCATTTGTGAGATAATGTGGATTAAAAGATTACTAGAAGATCTGCAGCTCTTAACTTTACTTCCTATGAAAGTGTATTGTGATAACAAAGCTACGATTTCGATTGCTTATAATCCAATCCTTCATGATAGGACTAAGCATATTAAAGTGGATAGACATTTTATCAAGGAAAAGCTTGAGGATGGTTTAATATGTGTTCCTTACATACCTACAAATCAACAGATTGCTGAAATTTTTACCAAAGGATTACCTAAAAATCAATATGATTCTCTAGTAAGCAAGCTGGCTATGGAAGACTTTTACAAGCCAGCTTGAGGGGGAGTGTTGGAAAAGAAATAATTTAAAATAGAGTCATTTCTGGGTATATAAGAAAATTGTATATGTTACATCAATTAGGGATTCTTTTTATTGTACAACTAATACTTCCTAAGTAAGCAAGTCCCTCTGTAATATATATATGTGCTGTAACCTCTCAACTTTGATTAATAAAAAAAATTCATTCTTTCCTCCATAATATTCTACAAAATCGCATTCAATAAACTTGTTTAAATGAATGTTTCAAATGGGACAAAGCCAAATTTGCTGGCTCAATCACTTTTATAGACATTCGTAAGACTAGGCCACTAGGTTATGCATAACAAAAATAGATTGCATCTTTTTACATGTCAAATGATACAATTACAAACACAAATTATGCAAATTCAATGACTTGCTGCCTTGTTCAGTTTTTCTTTAAAGGGGGAAAAGCTTTGGAAATAATTAGATTCTATTAAAGTGTAGTATAAACAAAATATACTAAAAAATATTAAAATAAAACATTAAAATACAATATTATGAGTGTCATCATAATCTTATTCAAAATAAACAAATAATTATTATTAAAAAAATTTAAAGTTGACACTAAATAACAAAAAAATATAATAGAGACTAAAAAGCCAACTTTAAAATATAACAAATAACATTAAATTATAAAAGTATAACTAACAAAGCCTAAGGAAATACTCATCGGAAGGATTGACATAACAATTCTTAATGTTCTTTGTAACCAAAGCTACTACCTCCTTAACTTTACTACATTCATCCTTAACTTCAAAATAATTGTGTAAAACAATAATAGTCAAAATTGCACTAGGTGGATTATTTTCCAAGACAAAACTGGCTACCAGATCCATGATCACCATCTTGGGGATATATGCCCTTTGTGGGGGAGAAGATCCCCGACAAAACCAAATGCAAAAAAAGGCAAGTGTAAAACAACACATCATAAATTTTGAATTGGTAGAATCATGAAAGGGAAGTGTCTCAAGAGGAGCTAACATCAGCCTTGGAAAGAAATTATTAAGTGGCTTTAAGAAGGATGAAGAAGGATAAAGTGCTTCAAGATATAAATAATGTATGCAATAGAAAAACATATAATTATCTCAAACACTGTTTTTTTGCTAATGACCCATGTGAAGGGTGGTAGATTAAAATTAACAAAGGTCAAGCAAAAATTAATGGCCAATGCAATTATGGCTATTGTAACAATGATCAATCATATGGAAAGATGTCTTATGCTAGGGAAAAAGTATTCTTCTAGCCTAGAAAAGTTGAGAAGAAAGATAGATAACCAAACAATGACACCTACAAAAACTATGAAAATCAATTGCCTATAGCAAGACTGAAGTGGTGTAGAAGCCATACTTTGATATTATCTATAAAGGAGAGAAAAAGAAAAACTTTTGGTAAGAAGAATGAGAGAACAAGAGGATATATAAACTTATTTCCCCTTTACAAGTTAGCTAACAATAACTCATGCAACGATGTTTCAACAACAAATAGAACCTAAAATCTTTTGGGTCATCTTAGGCAGTGTCTCCATAACAAAAATCTTTTTTGTTTTGTCCTTGTTATTGTGGTGAAATGGGTGGTTTGGAGAAGGAAGCGAAAGAGTGGTAACATTAACAGCTATTGCATTAGTTACTCTGGTAATTAAGTACAATATATGTCTTTGTTTTTTTCTTTTTCTTCTCAATCTCTTTTCCAATCATTTGCCAATTCTCTTCTTCTCTAGATGACTACTGATCATTGACCTTAATGGGCCATTTCTTGTTTTGGTAAATTCTAATTTGACAATTTGGTTGTGCTTTGCATGTCTCTAGTAGAAACATTGGCCTCTTTGATCTTTTTAGCTCCTTGCTTTTTGGGTTCTCCCTTATGTTGGTTTGCATTCTTATAATAATAATAATAATAATAGTAAAGGGATATGTACATGTAATATAATTATTGTATCTACTTTAATTTTATTTTTGACAATTAATTATTGTTTAATAGGGTAGATTCCATTTGATTAAGTGAAAAAAATTCTAAAACCTAGTTCAATTAATATAGTTCAAATTAATATGAACATTGGTTTTAGTTATTTTTTTTCAAATAATAGTTTTTTTTCTTATTCTTTTAAATGTTTTATAATTTAAAATTTTATTAACTTTTCAAATAATATATTTTTATTGGAAAAATAATTTTGATAAATTTTAAAAATTTTGGTTAATCAAACTGACTCACCACAAAATCCCTAAGTCAAGCTAGAATTGGATTACATGACATTGGTCATTTCTATTGACATGCGATTTTTGTATTCACAACACAATTTTTTTGTAGTGTGTAAAGGAATAGTAGTTTCATGAATGATTCTCATATACTTAAAAAATCAGTATCATAATATTCTACTCCCTTATTAGATAGCAAGTATTTGATGGCAAATTCATTTTGCAATTTAATTTTAGTTTTACACAAATTGAATCTCTCATGAGCTTTATTTTTAGTTTGCAGCAATTAAACATAGTAGCAATTTTAGCATTTATCAATGAATATCACAAATATGTCTTTCCTCTTAGTATTTGTACGTTGTGCAAATCACATGTGTCACTATAAATTAATTTTAACATGTTTAAAGATTTTAAACTGCTTGGAAATATAATTCTAATTATTTTTGTTAGCATACAAGTTATACATTTGTTTTTAGATTTATCAAAGTATGGCAGCAAGTTCAATTTAACCATATCATGCAATCTTTAAAAGTTTATATGTCTTAACCTATTATGCCAAAAAAAGAATGCTTAGCAATATAAGCATAAACATTAACATTATTATCAGCAACAACATCAAGTTTGAACATGCCATTACAAAAATAACCATTTCCCATAAACACACTTCATTTAGAAGGATAAAGTTGTTAGTCTTAAATACAAGTTTGAATCCAAGTTTGTTAAAAAGACTACCAAATATCATTATTTTCTTACCTTCATAAACATCAAATATATTAGTAAAATTGATAACTCTTATAGAAGTGAACTGCATTTCTACCTCTCTAATTCCTATGACAAAACCTATTGTGGAATTTCACATGTACATAATAGTACCACCATTTAGTAGTTTCATAGCTTTGAAGTAACTTTTGTTCTTACAAACATGTCGGGTAACATGAGAATCAATCTATTAAGTAATGTCATCTCAAATGAATTGATCTTTGTGATCATAGGAATCATTTTATTTGTTACTCTAGAGGGGAACTATTTCTTTTCCCATTTTTTTTTTCTTTTTAAGATGACAGTCATATTTGTTGTGCCCTTTTGTGTGACAAAAATTACATTTGCCTTTTTTTATTTGCCTCTTTTTTTTCTTTTGTTATCATTAGATTAATTCCTTTTCTTGTTAGTGGACTTGCTTCATTATCCTTTCTCAATCACATGCAACTTTAAAACATGAGAGTCATGCTTATTGTTTCCATCTTGAATGTAAAACTCTTTAACTACACAAAGATGGTTAGTAAGAATTTCAAGGGAAATATATATTTTTTTAATATTTTAGACTTCTCTTGAAAATATTTAAAAAAAGAGGTAGTTTAACAATATTAAAATTCACAATTCCATTTTCATACATAGGCATTTTGTATTATTAAAGATGATTTAGAATCCTTTAAATTTCAACAAATTATTTTACTGTTGGCCCACCATTAGTCATCTTAAAATTGTTAAATTTTGATACCAAAAATTTCTTACTAATCCTCTTGTATATATTTTGTCTCCAATTTTTCCAATATACTAGTTACCAAAGCCATCATTAATGACAACAAGTTGCTGTTACCATTAGCTACCACCTCCTTTTTCCTTCCTTTCTCTCCTCATCCTAGTACATGTAAAACATTCAAAAAAAGAGAAAAAAAACTACTAAAACATAAAAGAGTAAAAAAGGTCAAAATATTCATTAAAAAAAAAAGATTGACTTAATTAAACCTTGTTAATTTAAACTAGTTAACTCTCTTTTGTGTCCTCTTATTCAAACTCGTAACCCATGAACTTAAGTAAGAATTAATACTCCAAGCCTTCTCAAACTTGCAAACATGACTCAAACTAAGCACATTCCCCATATAAATCAAACACCAAATTTATCACCAGGCACCACATTACTAGTACCATTCATAGTATAAGTCAAGCCTATATATCAATCAACAAAAATCTCTAGTAACAATGACATGTTTTTTCAAACTCTTATCAAAGCTAGCAAGAACCTATTCTTTTAAATATTTTCTTTCATTTTTTTGGATCCATACATTAAAACTTGAAAAAAGAATGAAATCAAAAATTTTTTTAAGAAAACTAGAAGTAACAAAATAGTAAAAGCTAAGATTTTAAAAAAACAAAAAAAAATTGAGATTAATGCCTCCTCTATTCATTAGAGTAGATCCAAACCCTAGGCCTTTTTTTTTCTCTCTCTTTTCCTTCAAAGACCATAAGAAGAAAGATAATAGTTTTTTTTTTTTGAAAAAAATAAACTACTTTCAAAAAAATATAACCCACTCCTTCCCTTTTTTGATTTTTCAAAAATAATTAAGAAAAATAAAAATAAAAAAATAATAAAAATCGATAGAAAAAAAGGAATAAATAGGAGTCCATGGCCTTTTTTGCTTTTAAAGCCTTGTCCATGATTAGATCTTGCCTTTAAGGTTTTAATTCGTACCATAAGCTCTTGAGTTCAACACAAAATTGCCTTTGTCCCCCCTAGAAATTGTAGAGAAAAATGAGCTAGGGCTGAGATTTTCTTTGGGCAATCTTAGGGTTAGATTATCTTGATGTTTTTGTATGAAATGAAACAGGGTTAATATACAATTTATTTGTAATTTTGTATGATATGTTGAATTTAATCTAACCTTTCAAAAGTAACAACTGAATAAACTATGAATTTCTTTATAACAATTCTAGCTAAGCATTAAACCAAATTAATAGAAAACATTTATGTTGATAATATGGCACATTGATAAGAAAAGGAAGTTGAGGTGTATTAAAGACAATGATAACAAAGCACCACATCTCAATTGTGTGAAGCCTAAATCCAAATCTACTTGAAATCCAAATAATAATAACCCGTTAACTTATTATATATAATAATTTGATGAAAAAAAATTAAGAAAACATTAAAACATGTAATTCTAAAAAGGAAAACATTAAAATAATTTGATGACTATGGACTTTTCAGCCAAAAGTTAAAACCTCCTTAAAATTCCAAGGGTTAGAAAAATCAACATTTAATTCATTTATGATTAATAAACAACCATTATCCACATTTGAACCAATTGAGTTAACATTTACAATTATAATTGTATATAACAAGTGTGTCATACAATTGATAACCTTACAACCACATCTTCATTATTAAAAGGCCATGCCATGTAAAAGTAAACATATCTGAAGTATAAAAATGAGGAAAGCAACTCAGGAAATGAAACAGCATCCAAAATAATGCCCTCTTATGAATATATCTATTTCAAATGATTACAAGCTAAAGCTACAACAATACATTATTCCAAATCCATTCCTTTATGCCATCTTATAAAGTTTCAATTTTATTACATTTTCTTTGGACCACAATGTTTGCTTGAAAATATTAGGTATTTTAGTCACCATGTGAAATCCTCTAGGCTAAATATTTTTTCAACCAAAAAATCTCCTCTTAAGCAAAAACCAATTCCAATTCAATTTATAGATGACGCTCCAAGGTAATAAGACCCATTGATATGCGATTCTCCATAGCTAGTTAGCCACCCTAAAGTCATGCTAAAAGATGCTTCCTTCATGAAAAGACATTACCAAAAACTTTTTTTATTCCATTCCATCAAATAAAAAAAAGTTTTGAAAATGCAATAAGGAGTGCCACCTGTTAATTCCATAAGTCTCGTAAAAACATACGAAAATCCTTAAAAAGAAGTCATGTTGCTTAAAATTGAAAAGGCCAATCCTATTTTTGCATTTGTTGAATCCCATTCAACCATACCAGTAAATCAAAATGCTTAAAGCTAATTCACAAAAAATGACAAATCACCACCACAAGCCAAGAAAGACTTCACTACACATTGCACAATGCTTTATCTAACTTGCAAAGTACAATTATTTGAAATGTTTTACCTTTTGGCCAAGTTAAATGAGGTCCCAAGAAGCCTAAGTCTATTAAAGACAACTCATTGATTGACATAAAGAAAGGCCCTCACTTATATTCTCATAGGTGATTCACTCCCTTTTTTTCTCTAGATGCACTACCAAATAAAGGGACTATGATAATGATTATAAAGTGTTGCATAAAACCCCAAAGACAACACCAATAACCATTATGTAAATATAATGTGGCCATAGTTGACTTTAAGTAGTAGTTCAAAATTGCTCCATTATCTTAAGAAAAGACAACAATTTTAAATATTTACATTGTAGTCTTAAATCACTGCTTTTTTTTTTTTCTTCTAAAAAGGGAATAAGGTAATGCTCTGAAACCATTGCCTAATCTTTTTGTTAAAAAAAAAAAGATAAGGAAATAGTCTTTAATTGCTTTTTTTTTTTTTTGAAAAAGGATTACCACTGCCTAATCTTTTTTTTTTCTAAACTACTTCATATTCCTTTTGAAAATAAAGGGATAAGGCAGTGGTTTTGAATTGTTGCTTTTTTTTTTTTCTAGAAAATGGATTAAGGCAATGGTTAATCTTTTTTTTTCTTTTTTTTTTTCAAAAAAAAAGGGCTAAGGCAACAATTCTAAACCATTATCTATTCCTTTTAAACTTAAAGGTATAAGGTTGCAGTTCTAGACCATTGCTTATTCTTTTTCTAAAAAATGATTTTCTTGAAATGGAAATAGGTAGCAATCTTTGTGTTAAAAATAAAAGGGCTAAGGTAGTGATCTTGAACCACTGCTTATTTTTTGAATGAGGCAATGGTTTTAGTCTTCTAACTAATCTTTATATTAAAAGAATGAAGAGATAAATTTATTTTCAATTCCCCTAATCAAATTCAATTCTCTTAAAAGTATACAATTCATTTTGATGTACTTTTCTTCTTAGAAAATTTTGGGCATTAGAGGTTTTTGTACTCCATTAGGTTAAAATTGATCAATATTTTGATTGGATTGTCTTTAAGACTATCTAGGGTTTGCAAAATTGATTTCTAATTTTGGTTTGTTTGTTGTTAGTTTCAATTAGCTTTTGAAATAAAGGATAGGATGACAAGGAAGGGACAATGGCAAGTTGGAATTTCTTGTAGAGGGTTATATCTTACATTGTAAATGAGATCATTATCAATAGCCTTGCCAACAAGCTTTGGCTACTTCTTTTTCTATAATCTTTTCATTCTTTACCTAGATTTGGTTGCTTTATTTTACTATAGCTTTTTGTTGTTTCATCAATTTATTCCTTTCTTTTATTTAGCTTCATTCTCTAACCTTTGAGGTTAACACATTCCTCATTGATTCATTCACTTGAAGCGAGAGGGACTCATATCTATTTAGTTTTATTTGAGTGCCAAATTTTATACATTGTTGAATTTAAAATATGAGAATATGACATTCTTTCCCTTTATGTTGCACGATTCCTTTTCAAATATGGGGATATTTACGAAGTGCCTACTAAACATTAATAGCCCCTTTAGGTTTGTCATCTAAAGCTTCAATTTTAGGTTGTTGAGACTAACCAATTCTAAATGATTTTGCCCCCTTAAGCAACACAATCTCTCAATAACTTTCAAACTTTGTTGTGCGATGCAGTGACAAGTGTTATTTTCTGTTACCTTCAATTTTCATTAGTTTTTTGTTTTTTAACTTAAATCTTGAATTAATTTGGATTTTTGCCCTTCTCCATTACATTAAGGCATAAGTCTAATCTTTGTTTTCCTATGTTTTCTTGTTTTTTTCTTTTTTTTGTTATGTAGTTTCTCTATGCACCACTTTTTAATGGCAAGATTTTTATGTTTATAAATACCCTTACGTTTCTTTTTTTTCTCCCTTCAATCACTTTTATATTATAGTGTACAATTTTTTTATATTTAAACTTTCTTCCTAAGAATGGTATTTTTGTAGTGAAACTACACTGGAATATTAAAACCATCCTTGGAAAAGCAAGGATAAATTTGTGAAAGTTGTTATAATAGATAAACATCCAATATTAATTATTTCTTTGTTTTTTTTCTAAGTCTTCAATGAATCATTATTGCATAAAATGCATGCAAATGGGAAAAGAACATTGATGAAGAATATTGCCTTTAAAGCTCACTATGTCCTTACCACTTTTTTCATTTTTGCTCTTCTTTTCTATTTTCTTTTCCCAATCTGATATTTGTGTTTTGAAGTTTTCACTAAGCTACTATTTGATTGGGAAATCATTTATGGTTTGATTAGTTTGGTGCTTATTATTTACTCTTTTCATCAATTTAGTTTTTGTTTAAAGTAATTAAAGTTATATCAAATACAAAATCAAAGGATCTTTAACTAGAGGCATCTCAGGGACATTATTAAAAGGTAAAAATTCATGTGTTTCTTCTTATTCCAAAGGCACATCCACTCAGGTAAAGATCAAAATCAATTTATGTTATCCTAGATGTTCATTTGTTTCTCTTTTTAAACAAAAGGAATTTAAATCTTACAATGATTTGATAGTTGCATTTTAGGAACTAATAATGTTAACCTCAACCTTCCCATTTCCTTTTTGATTGTTTTGTTTCTTTTCATTCTGTACTTTCTCTATTCCACTTTTTCTTGGCATGATTGATTAGTTTATACATACCTAGGCTTTGTTTTTCCTCTTATATTATGATTTATATTGTTAATGGTTTCTTCATAATTATATAATTACTTACCAAAATAATATTCTTTTAATGAAACTCTACTCATTGAAACCATCCTTGAATATAAAGAAAGATCAATAGATCATATATTTTTTCCCAAGAAAAATAAATTTCAAGTTAGTTGTTAAACTAGCAATGTTTACTTCCTTTTGTGCTTTTTGGCCTTTATGGGAATACATGAAGATGAGATCACAGTACAACCAACACCCATTATTGTTCTTTAATTGATAGGTAGTTCAAGTTTTCTTACATTCCCATAACAAAGCTATCAATCTTCTACTATAGGTGTGGGTTATTGGCATGTTTATTGATCCTGATAATTGTGCTCTAGATGCAAGTTACATAACAACTAATTGGTATATCTTCCACCCATTAGAGTCTTTTTGATTATATATGGCATGTTTGCTAGCACAGAGATGTATACTAATTTTCCTACAAAGGATGCTTTAGGCAAATTATTGGAGGTGTTTTTTAAGGTTGTTGCAACAAGCTTCCTAGTGTTTTTTTTAAAGTTGAACACTTATAAAAAATTTGTGCAATCATTGGTAGAAATAGGTCATTGGCCACGACAACATGCAGAACGAATTCTTAGTACTATTTGCTTCTTAGTACAATCTCACTTTGTAAGGCGTATGCTAGTTGGTAATACCCTTTGGCCCTTAAATGCTTACTTTTTTCTAATACTACTACCATTACCATCTTATGTAATCATTTCAAGGCCTTAAGCATCGAAGGCATAAATTTATCTGGTTTTGGATTTATATAATGTGTATTCTCTCTCTCTCTCTCTCTCTCTCTCTCTCTCTCTCTCTCTACATTGGTCTTGTGAGGAGAAGTATATGGATTATTGCTAGTTTCCTTATGAAGGCAAGAGACCATTACCTCATGGAAGGCAAGAAGCAAATTGAGGATATAGACAAGAAGATAATGCAATTGCACTCTATTCTCTCCAATTTGAAGGTTTTGTAGATAGTATATGAATTTCTTCATTTGTAATGAAGTGAATCTAGTCTAAAAAATCAACTTGAATTTCTGTTGCTATCTCCTCCTAGTTGTTATTATGCTTAATTGAGCCCAATGTTTACATTTCATGCCAGAGATATACCTTCAAATTCAACTGCATCCATAAAAAATACTAATATAAGATCAAAGATAAACCAAAAGATAAGTAAGTCTCTTTCTTTTTAGAAGACAAATGCTGGACATATTATAATTTAGTCTCACATATATTTTATTAGTAACAAAAAATTTTTCAATTAAATTTCAAATTATTACTATGATGGTCATTGCTATGATTCCCACTTTAAAGATGGAATGCAGCTAGAGATAGATGAACATGGGACTTTGTGCCTAATCTAAACTATTTCTCCGTTTGCCTATGATCTACACTATTTCTCCGTTTGCCTATGCCAATAGGCAAATTATGGGTGTTTCTGACATTTTATGTTCATGCAGCTTACTATTCATCCAGTTTTATTTTCTGCATATATATCCCATTCAATATCCTATACATTTTTTCCACGTAATACTCTCTTAAAGGACATGAGTCCAACTTTGTCTATAATTTTTTGATTGTCCAAAAAAAAAAAAATGAAAAACAAAGGGTTAGTTAATGAGAATACCTGCTGCGGGTGGTTCTTTACCACACCTTGCAACGCACGGAGGAATACATGCCTCAGAAAATGCACCAGAACATCCAATGATACAATTTTGTACACAACTTAAGGCTTGCACTTCAATTGCAGATTGTATGAGCATGACTGCAAATGCCAACGTCAACAGTCTCCCTATACAATATTGCTAGCCATGTGTACCTGATGCTTGCTTTAGTTTCTTCTCACTATGTTATGTTATTTTTTTTTAACACCCTTTCATTTGATATATATATGTTTAGGAAACTGTTGGCCAAACACTTTTGAAGGGTATTGTGAATGTTTCTAGTTTAATTAATGTATCACTTAGTGAAACAAAAAACAACTAAGGAGTTTACTTACATTGATTTTGAAAAACTGATTATTAAAAGTTATGAAATAATTAAACATAAAAGTAAAAATTAAAGCCAAAAATAATTGATTATATATATTTTTACTCATAAAAGATTCAAATCTAATTTAGTAAGATGGTGTGAAAAACCATAACATATGAACCCTTATAATTTGGGGGAAAAGTTTGAGCAAAAAATATTTATATTCTTAATATATGATCAAGATATATGCACACTTATATATATATAATATACCATTGAAGTGTGTATATATAATGTTATTAAACCTTTTAATATAAATTAAACTACTTGTAGAATCTATCTATCTAATTTTTGGACTTTGTAAATTTTAATTCTATATTCTTTTTCCCTCAACACTATTTGCTTTATTATTCTTCATTTTTTTTTTATTGGTAAGGGGAGAGGAATGGATGATCCCAGGATTTGTCAAATGATATATGCTTCATATAAGTACCATATCCTAAATCTTTAGACATGAGATGTTCGGTCCCTTACCATCTTATATCTCATATGGCATCTTGTCAATAGATTTGTACATAAATCTATTAAGAAGGTAAGTAGTAGTCTCAATGACATAAACCCAAAAAGATAAAGGAATATCAACTTGGCTCATCAAGGATCAAACCACATCTAATAGGGTTATATTTCCCCTCTTAGAAACATGATTATGTTGTGGTGTTTGAGTAGATGTCCATTGAGACAAAAACTCTTTCACTTTCAAGTAAACTCCAAATTCTTAGCTTAAGTATCCAGCTCCTTGATTTAATCATAGGATTTTAATACTTCGACTAGTTTGTTTCTCTACTTCATTTCTTAGTTCTTTGAATTTTTCAAAAGATTCAATTTTATTTTTCATTAAATGCACATAGCCATATCTTGATTGATTATTTGTGAATGTAATGAAATAAAACAAACCACCTCTTTCATGTGTTGCCTAGGGCCATGTACATCTATTTGTATGAATCCTAATAACTCATTACACATTCTCTTTTTCTTTTTAAAGAAGTCTTAGTTATTGTATCCAATAAAAAATACTCACATATTTTATATGATTCATATTCAAATAGATCCAAGTAACAATTTTTATATAACTTAACCTTCTTGATCAAGCTCATATAAACACTTTACATAAATATTAGATCTATAATAAACATAATTTTTCTAAGAAAAATAACCTTTATCATTAAATGTAAAAGTAAATTCATTTAAAGTTAAACTAGAAATGGAAATGATGTTTTTAGAAAGTATAGGAACATATAACAATTCTTTAGTTCATTACTAGGCTAAAAGGAAAAAGTAAACTATAAGTTCTATTGGCTAATATAGCAACTAATGGCAAGTGCTTTCACTCTTGTCCTTTCCACATCACTACTCGATCGAAATGCCTTGGTTGCTGAAGCCTTTCCTTTTTTGTTCTTCTTCTTAGCCCTTTTGCTCTTCTCATTGGAATAATCCACAAGAAGAAACGGAGTCTTCTCTTTCTTTAGAGTTCACTTTGTAGTTTTAAGCATATTTAATAATTCAACTAATCTAACTTCCAACTTGTTCATATTGAAGTTCACAATAAACTATGAACAAACCTAAGGTAGAGACTACAAGATTAAGTCAACACTTAACTCTGAATTTATGGTAAAATACAATCAACCCAATTTCTTAATGTAGCTAATCTTCAAAATATTAGCATTCATTGAAGATCCTTCTACCATCTTATGTTAGAACAATTCCTTTAAGATCTCATATCTCTTAGTCATAACTTCTATATCAAACAACTTCTTGAGATTCAAAATTATTGTGGAGGCGTTCATAATATTCTTTTGTCACCTTCGAAGTTTAAGAGACATACTAGCTAATGTCACAAATGTAGCATGATCATCATCATCCTTATGATAAATATATGCCTTCACTTCTTCCTCATCACCAAGAGTAGGAAGATCCTTATCAAGGACATAGAACTTCTTTTCTTACTTGAGAAAAATTCTCAAGATTTCATACTAGTCTAAAAAATTTGGTCTAGTGAGGTTGTTCACTTCAACTATGCTTTGTATATGTGGACAAATTATTATTCATTTTCACCTAGCAACCTATATATATAAAGAGAGTTCATGCAGACATACCGAAACCAAATTAGGTCTTTAATTTTAATTTTAGTTATACCCACTTTTTTTATTTAAATCAATAAATCTCTATGTTGACTTGAAGGATCTTACTCTAAAAATTTCTAGTGGGTTAAGATCCCATTTAATTTATTTCACTTTGAAATAAAAAATCATTAGCTAGATAACATAGCTTATCAATTACATCACATGTGACTCTTATATCAATTAAATGACAACTCTTTGTTTAGACAAATCACATATGTTGCACCTAACCATTGTCTTTAAATTTATTTGATCATGAGATAACTCATCCAAATCACACAAATAAAGTTAATTAGGACCCATCAATTATAATATCAAACATATTCAGGTTGAGGAGGCTTTTAACTAACCTAACAAACCTTCTTTAAACAAAACTCTAGTTTTGTTCTATAATTACAAAAGCCAACTCACTATGTTCTTATCATGTACTTCATATTTGTGTTAAGGAATTTAGTTAATTATAGTTATCTTGTGCATTAACATCATAATTGTAATATATATCACATAAATAGCATACAATACTAGAATGATATTTTAATATGCATGATTATAGGATCTATTATGTTATTTTCCTCAAACTATTGAGGATGTTAAATGGTCAAATCCTAGAGAATTGCAAATTTTTCTTCGAAAGGCCTTTTCATAATTAAATTAATGGTAAAGAAAATTGAGGAAAATAGCAACAAGTAGAAAAGAATAAGGTCTTATGACACTTATATCTTTCTTTTGTTTTCTCTTCCTTTTTGGCAAGAAGGGATAATACATGGAAAGTCTAAGTTAGCTCTTAGCTCTATCTTAGCCAACATCCTACTCTCAAGGGACTGGAGCATACAACTCATTGCAATATTGCCCCAACTCAAGGAAGGGCATTTGGTGAAAAGCATTATTTTGAAGGAGCAAAAGTAGGGTTAACAAGTCATTTTAAGGTGGTAATTGTATTGGATTGCTTGATGGATGTTTTACATGACATGAGTAATTTTACTTAAAGTCCTATGCTAAAAAAGGTTGCTTACTCTCCTTAGTAGCTAAGGAAAACAGTAGGGGTTTTTTCATAGTGATAGTGGGTGGTTTCATGAGATCTATGTCAACCATTAGAACTAGGGTTGGCTATATGTAGGTATAGCCAAATTAAGATGAGTTAGGATGGACAAGCAAAGACTACAACATAACTACCATAGAAAATAAGAGAAAACCCAGCCCCTTTAGCTAACATAAAAAGATACATTTAAAGAGACGATTGATTCAATGTGTCTATGTACCAATAGTTAATAAGAGAAGGGATTGGGGCTTAATAGACATAGGTCCTTAAATTGGAAAAATTTGACTTACAAATTAAGATGTGCTAATGGTAGTGATATGCCAAACCCTCCTATCCTACTCCTACTTATATCTCAAGATGGAAATACTAAGATTAGATGGGATCCTTTGGACTTGCATTATAGATTCTATATAATAGAAATATCCTCTTGATTTATCTCCCTTGGCACCTTCATTTGGATCTCCATAGTTACAAATCAATATCCCATCTCAATCCTAAATTTTTTAATTATATAACTTTTACATAATTATGAGAGAAACATCAAGTTACATTGAAGGAGAGTTTAGATAAGAAGAAAATTTATAACTAGAAAATAAAAGAAAGCATAGAAAGCAATCTCTATGCTCTAAAAATTATATTCATTCATATAAATAAAAATAATCACATGGGTTTGCATGCTTATAATCCCTTATCATGTTAACATATTCACATTATATGCACAAAAGTAAATATATGTTTAATTTTAATTATTAATACGAAAGTTGAGTGTTTAATTAAGTTACCTATCCAAATAAGAATCCTAATGAAATTAAAAAATAGTTTTCTAATTCAACAAGTAATCTAATCAATTATAAGTCCTCAATCCTAATCCAATTAAATTATATTTATAATCTAGAAAATAATTTTTAAATTGTGATTGAATTAAATTATGTTTAATTCAATAACTTAATTGAATTAGGTGTTCCACTTATGAATAATTTAGAATATTAAAAATGTAATTGTTGTCCTAATTTGACATATCTCTTACACACAAAAATGTTTCCTCATACAATGAAAGCATGTTTACAACATGCATCAACCATGACTCTAGTAACCACCAACTTGTAGACATGAAAGCAACTATCAAAAGCAATAGCTACCACACAGCTGCAAAGCCATGCCTTGTCGCCACTATAGGTATAATTACCAATGCATGCATGCCATGCAAGGCTTGGCCTTATGACCCAGTATGGCTTTCTTTAAAGCCATTAACGCTACCATGGTTAATTACCATCAATCCCTAGTAATGCCAAAATTAATTTCAGCCCCTTTTTTCCATTTATTTACTTCTATGGATTTCTCAAAACCATGGCACATGAAAGAAAAAACTTTTCTCTTTTGCATGGTGAGTCACAATGTTGATTCCTTTTTTTTTTTTTTTTTTTATGTATTTAACCAAAAAGAAAATTAGGGAATTAACTGTAAACTTGTAATAACACTAAATAAACATATAAATCAATTGAATTGTTAATCAATAACAAGTAAACATAAAATTAAATATTATTTAACTAGCAAATCAAACTCTAATACAACTATAGTAGTAGATGAAGCCTTTTTTTCTCTAAGTGAATTTTTTCTTCATGGCTAATGGCTATCAAAGGATTAAGAGGAATTAAAAATTATATAAATAGTGAAGCATTAATGACAATTGTATTTATGACATACTATTCATATACTAAACCCATCATATTTCATAAAATCAATGAATGAGTCACAAAATCAATGAATGAATCACAATTTAGCATTGTAGACATAACAAAAGAGGATCCTTAAACCAACAACTCCCAATTAACCTATTAAAGACCAACATAAGAAAAAGAAATAAAAAACATATTAACCTATTTTGTCTAATTATTTGTATCATCTAGTCCTAATGTGCTTTATTGCCATTTACATTGTTGTTTAATTGGTCTAAATTTCTTTCAAAAGGTAGATCATTTGTGTGTAGGTCAACTATGGTACTAGGCATGTCTTCTCTTATCAAACTAGATTACTCAACACTACTAATGCCTCCCACATTTGAATTTGCTACATTTGACTTCCCTTAGAATATATCTTGTACACTTACATTTTCTTCTTCATCCAACTCAAATAATTCTCTAGGAATCTTGTGCATTACACAATAAATGCCTTTCTTAATTGGATCCTTCATAAAGAAAACTTGGTGAACTTAAGATGCTAGTATGAAAGGATCACTCTAATAGAATAATTTGTTGGAGTTAACTTGAGCAAGTCCATAGTCATCAATCTCCAACTCAAACCAATTACATTTAAACAAAACAACATTAAATCAACTTCAGTAGTCAAATTAATAACTTTTATAACTGCCCAATAATAACTCATTTCTCCCTTCACTGGATTTTAGTCTTTTAAACTAGTAAAACTATTTGTTAATCTTATTAATGTACCACCACTATTTTGTGACTTACTCCTTACATCTCATTCTTTTGTGTGGAATCTGTAGCCATTAATAACATAACTACTATAACCCTTTTCCACAGTATTAGGACTAGTAAATAACCATTGAATATAAGGAGGAACCTCCTTAGTTGCAACTTCGGCTTGAAACCAGGTAGAAAAATTTTAACTATGATTTTGTGATCTGGCCCATCTCTTTCGTTGTCATCCACTCATCAGTCGCCTATGCACATTGCAATATATCCAACAATGAGCAATAAAAGAATGGTATTTTAAGGAGACAAGATTAAATAAAAATTTAAAGTTTGGCTTAGCTTACTTGATATATCTCTCAACTTCTTCATCTCTACAATTAAATAATGCATATTTGTGTTCTTGTTCAAGAGAAACAAATGGCCTTACCATTCCTTTTTCCCTTTACCCCCAATTGCATCACCATTAATTGGAAATAAAGGTATTTTCTTCTTTATTATTTGATTAGATTGTTGATTATATCTCATAAAAGGAGTCTTCACCCCATTATGGATATATCTTGAACAAAACACCAAGCTAAATACCTTTTTGTGATGGAACCTTCAAGTTGACTTCTATTAGCACATATGATTTCAGTTTGCACAAGTATCTCTCAATACAAAGCATCTAATAATAATGCACAAGCCCACCAAGCTAGATTTCATCAAGTAAGTGTATAAACAAGTGCACTATGATATCAAAGAGACTTGGACGAAAAATCATCTCTAGTTGATGTAATGTTTCACTAATTTTGCCCTATAAGTAACCCAATTCTTCTAACTTCACAATTTTACTACATATTGATTTAAAAAACAATCCCAATCTTGCCAAGGTCATAGCTATATGCTTTGATATCATCTTCCTAACAATAATTAAGAGAAATAAATGCATCAATAACTATACATAATGACTCTTATACCTCGCAATTTTCTTTTTTGTTTTTTTCATTCACACATCTAGAAATATTGGATGCACAACATTAAGGAAGTTTAACACCTTTTATATTAGTAAAAAACATAGTTTTCTCCTATAGTATCATTAAATAGCATGCTTTAGATAGATAAATGTGTTGATCATCATTAGATGGAATAGTTAAAGTTCTTTTTTTATCTCCAAGTCTTGTAAATCAAAACAAGCTTTTGCATGATCCTTTGTTTTACCAGGAATGTCAAGGATAGTCCTAAGAATGCTGTCACAAATGTTCCTTTCTATATGCACCACATCTAAATTATGACAACATTTATTACTCTCCCAATATGGCAAACAAAAAAATATGGACCATTTGATTATGCAAAAGATCAGTAAATAGACCATGATAAAAGAACAAGTCAAAGTGAATGTACAATGGAAAGTGGGATGAATTTCTGCCACATTGTCACCATTATCACTGCTTGATCTTCTAGTTGCCTTCAACCTCTAGTGATCAAACCAGCCTAGAAACACTCCCCATTGTTGATCCAACAACTTTTGGCCTATTTTCAAGAAAGGCAATTCGTCTTCTAGCATTTCTATCATCATCAAACTAACACCATCACTGTCAAAGCCCCCAGCAACCTCCATTTTTCATAGCTAGAGTCCTCTATATTCAAATTTTATAACTTGCATATATACTTTTCTATCAGCACATGCCTTCTTGCCTTGTCAATTTTGTCAATCAAAGGCACAATTTGAAGCACTAGTTGTCGATCATCCTATTTCTGGTGATCATGCACTCAAAATACATAGATCTACAAATATTCAAAGCTTGAACCATTGTTGCTCCAAATCCCATGTATTACATCTGCTCACTAGTGTCACAAGGGACCACTATTTTCCAACCCTCTGGCTATTGATCTACATGTCACAGGCAAGGACACACTAGAATATTTTTGGAAAATCATTGGAAGAGCCAACTCCTCTCTCTTGTCATTTGTATCCACATCATTGCCAACATCAACTGATTGGTTTTGCAACGTTGCTGCCCATCCACCACTTTGTCGACCAGCTATTTATCCCATCTATTTGATTACCTAAAACCAAGTTCTTGAGGATAGATTCAAAGGGATTATGACAAAAATTTTTGAGGTGGGGAAGGGTGATAGATGTAGTGATACTGACAAGATATCTAAAGAGGGGTGTCATTTCAGCTTCATCAAGTTCAGTAACAGGTAAGACACAATTGATGCCATTAGGAGGTTCAATGGGGAGCAACTTCATGGCCACCAACTGGGGATCTGATTAGTCAAATTCCCAACACCCAGCTTGAAGTGCTCATCTAACCAACTAACTTTGAGGGTTTGACAAAATGGACAGTGGGTTAGATGCCAATTGCATTAAAGTATTGTATGAAGACTAATGAAAGGGAGTGGATGTACTGAAGTGTGGTGGGGGTGGTTGGCGAACCCAGTACCATCGATGCCCTTAAGGAGCAATTGAAAACTCTATGGGACCCTTCAATGAGGGTAATGGTTATGAAAGGCACCAAATGTTTGCTGATGTTTAACTCCATAGAGGAGATGACGACAACACCTGGGGATAAGGGTGTGAAGCTCCAAGGCTGTTTTAGAGGTTGATGCCTTGGTTGATCAATAGAGTAAGTGTAGATTTGGGTCTTATTGGAGGGATTGCCATTACATGCATGGTTTGATGAGCTCTTAGCTTGGTTAGGGGAGATATATGGAGTGTATTTGGGGATGGATCCAGTGTTAAAACAAAATGAGTGATTAAAATAGTGCCAATTTTGGGTATTGGTGACTTTTAAGGTGGTTCTTCTCTATTGGTGACTATTATGATCAATGGGAGGAGATTTGTCCTCCATGTCAATGAGAGTCCAAGGATGGAGCTCAGTCAAATGAAGGCCAATATGGGGTCAATGATCCCACCAAGTTTGGCAAGTGCTACCTAATGTGCTGGAAATGTATATGTTTGAGTGGTCAATTTAGGGGTGAATTCTAATTTAGGTCTTAGGAATGTCCCTATGGAGGAAGTTATGGAGGGATATGGTGGTGGAGGTGAGAGCCAATGGCTAGGAGAGACAAAGGTTAGGCCAAGGCTAGGAGTCATCTTGGTCACCAACATCAGGCCACCTTCATAAAAGCATGTGTAAGCCACAACACAAGCAGACCCATTAAAGATGAAGCCCATTTGCATGTTGGAGTTGATCATGTGAGGAAGGCTCGCTTCGGTCCATTCTTGTAGTCCAATTGTTGAGAGAATAATGGGTTAAATAAGATATCCATCTGCCACAATCTTGGCAACCTAGCAGCCAGGAATGGGACCAAGCATAAATGACATGAACTAGACCATTGAGGTCAGCCTACCTCATCCTATCCCTTTAGTTTAGAAATAATGGGCATCTCTAGAATGGGTAGAGGTGACAGTGGTGGACCAGAAGGTTACATCAGTAGCAATAGAGGACATGGCTACATCACTAATGGGTGTGAATGAAGGCACTGACAAGGAAGGAGTTGGTGCTAATGGTGAAAGAGGTATACTATTACAAAAGGGTAATAGGGAAAGTGGCATGATGACTCCAATTAATGGGAATGGCAAGGAGACGGAGGTCTTCCTATCTAGTGACTAGAACAAAGATGTTTAGGCTCTATCAGGTGGATTGGGAAGGTGATGCATATATCATATCCTGAGTGAGGCAAAGGGGCAACCTAGTAAGGAGGAAGGGATTGAGTAGTAAGGGGAGGTGGCTAGTGTGTCTAGATGTTGCAAAACACAAGTCTAGAATAAGGAGTGGCCTATGAGGGAAGTTCTATTGGAGGAGAGGTAGTTATCCAACAATCACATTAGGTTTTACAATGACATTATTCAGTGAGAGTCATAACAGGTGTTAGAGCTAGGGTAAATGATGGTCCTATCACCAATTAGGACTAACAAGGTAGCTCTCCAACAAATAGCTTTGCTAGAAAGTGAGGATAGGCTTGGCTGACAATACAAGCTTGAAGGGGGTAGGTTAGGGTTTCATCTTTAACTATGATTATTTGTTCGATAAATGTAAAAGGGTTTGGGAGGTTTATGAAATGCAGGGTAGTTTAATGATGGGTGTGTTAGGTTAACCCAAACATTTTGTTTGTGCTAGAGCCTAAATTGTGCCAAGTGCCTGAATTGATTTTAAGACAAATATGGGGTGATTAGGGAATTCAAGTCATGGCAATGAAATCAAAAAGAGCCATAGGGGGGTCAATTATGTTTTGGTGTGACTCTTGTGTTTTAGTTGCATTCTAACATATTGGCAACTAGGTGTATGGTATTGGTAGGGGAGATAGTGCCTTTAAGCAAAATAATGGTGCTAGTTAACAATTATGGCCCAAATAGTCTTTCCAAACAATAAGGGTTTTAGGGTGATTTGTGAGGCCTAAGAAGCATGTTCATGGGTCGGTGGTGCATAAAAGGTGATTTTAATATGATGATGTTGGAGGGTCAAAGGATATTGGCTACATACAATAGTCGAACCATTTAATAGTTTAACAATTTTGCATATGATATGGGACTTGTTGATTTACCTATGCAAGGGAGGCAATTTACCAAGTATAATTTTCAAGAGGATCCATCAATGAGCTGGGTTGATAGATTTTTGTTTGAGGCTGATTGGTTGGCAACTATACTAAACTTAAAACAATAAGGGGTTCCTAATTGCTTTGGTAATCATTTGGGGTCTACATTGGGATTGATGACAAATAATGAGGCCCTAAACCTTTTAATTATTTTAATCATTAGGGAGTCAACCGCAAGTTAGGGCAACAAATTCAAGAGTAAGGTCAACTCAATGAGGTAAGGGCACTTAAGCTATATGTTGTGTGATAGAATGAGATCAATTAAAAATTTTTTGAAAGCTCGGAGTATACAAGAAAAGGAACAATGTTAAAGGGGTTTAAAGGAGGCTGAGACAAAGGGGGGCAGTTAGCCTTAAAACAGGAGACATAGTTGTTCAAGGTGACAAGAGAAGTGATGATATGGGCAAGGGCTGATTATTCAATATGCCTTAGGAAAAATGAGCAAGAGTGGTTTTAGAAATTGCAATTTAAGTGACTCATGAAGGGTGATTGGAACTTGGCATTTTTTCACATTACAGCTTCTATCAAGTGTCAAAAGAACATGATTGATAGAATTGAGATAGGGGGCACACATTTACTGATTCTACAAACATTTGATAAGACATTTTGTCCCATTTCAAGGATTAATTAGGCACTTCAATGTTGTCATGTCTCAAACTGGATGATAGCTTTTTCCAAAAATGGAAGGTGTCAATAATATGATCTTGGAAAGCCCATTCACAGTGGTGTAGGTATAGAATGCAATCAAGGAATGTGATGGTAATAAGGCACTAGGGTCAGATGGATTCAATCTTAATTTCATCAAGCAACATTGGAAGCTATAGAGAAACCTATGATGGATTTCATGCAAAATTTTTATATGAATGGTAGATTGTGCTAGTCTCTCAACTTTACATTCTTGGGCCATATATTGAAGGTGATTATCATAATGTCTCTTGGTCAATTTCATATGATCTCATTAGTTGGGCTTATTTACAAGATCCTAGTGAAAGTACTTGTTAAAAGACTCAGGTTGGTGATTAGGAAGTTGGTGGAGGAATCACAATTTGCATTTTTGGGGGCTGTAATATTCTAGATAGTGTCCTAATTGCTAATGAGATGCTAGGTAAGATAAAGAAATGGCGAGAAAGAGGTGTTATGATGAAGATTGATTTTGAAAAGGCCTATGACTTAGTGGAATAGGGTTACCTAAAAAACATTGTAAAACATATGGGTTTTGATGCAAGATGGTGATTGTGGATATGAGAGTGTATTTTGATACCATAACTTTCGCTCCAGATTAATGGTTACCCTATGTAGCAATTTAGAATTGTTAGGGGTTTATGGCAAGGCTATCCATTTTTTCCCTTTCTATTTCTTCTTGTCATTGAGGGTTTGAACTCCATGTTTAAGAAAGGGTTAGTAATGAGGCTCATAAAAGGTAAGCCAATTAGGGATGACATCACGATGACACATTTGTAGCTTGTTGATGATACTATTGTTTTCAACATAACTGATGATGAGTCAGTTGAGAAATACAAAAGGATTCTCTGATGCTTCCAATATTGTTCCCAATTAAAAATCAATTTAGCTCAAATAGTAATATGGAGAAAAGGTGTGCAAGGCAAAGATTTAGTGATGGGTTGAGTATTGGAGGTGTAATGTGGGTTTACTCTAGATGAAGTACCTTGATTTTACACTAGGCATCAATTCAAGAGTGAAAGGCTTATGGAACCAATCATCTAAAAGATGGAAAGATAGTTGGTAAAGTGGAAATCCAAATTCTTATCTAAGGCAAGTCGGTTAGTTCTTTTGAAGTCATGCCTTTGATCCCTCCTGATTTACTTCATAGCCATGTTTAATATGCCAAAACAGGTGGAATGATGGATGGAAAAGATTCAACAATCATTTTTTTAGGGTTGACAAGAGAGTAGTATTTCACTTTATTTTTCACTTTATTTTTAATTTTTTTTTATTTCTTTGATATTTGAATTGAGATTTTTTTGAGAATTTTTTTGATTTTCATCTAATCCTTTTTTTATGCTTAGAATCCATTAGAAATTAATTCATTTCTTGGTTCTTTTTTTCTAATTTAATGTTATGATTGTGTCATATGATTCATGTATGCATCAAGTGGGATGGGGCATCATGCGTAGGAAATGGTTATGGTGTGGGCTTGGTATAAGAAGATTGTGGGCTAGTCATTTAGGGCCAATGAGCACCTTTTCATGCAATGATTTCTTGATAAATCATAGTGAGGTTTAGTTGATAAGGAAGCACAAGATTTTCCCTATAGGTCTTACATAGGAGTCACCACCAAAGGGATCATTCAAATTCAATATTAGCATGACTATGACAAGTTCAATGGGGTTAATTGGTATTAGGGGTGTATTGCAAGG
Source organism: Rhizophora mangle (assembly GCA_037832345.1). Taxonomy (NCBI): domain Eukaryota; kingdom Viridiplantae; phylum Streptophyta; class Magnoliopsida; order Malpighiales; family Rhizophoraceae; genus Rhizophora; species Rhizophora mangle. The sequence continues at coordinate 536,343 of JBAPLJ010001326.1, forward strand.
TGATGAAGGGATAGTGATGTGTCATTTTTCCAAAGTAGTCATAGCAACCAATGTTAATGACACAGAGTTGTTAGCAATCCAAGGGGCCATCATACTATGGGGCCAATAGTAGGAAGTAGGCAATGGCCCTCTAGTTATTGAAAGTGACTTAAGTATGGCAATAAGGTGGATTAATACCAAGGATAGAAGACCTTGGAATCTTGCAATGGTATTCAAAGATATTAGTGATAGAACCAAAGACTAGGTTTCCTTTGTCTTTTGACCAAGCAAGGGCAACTTCTTTATAGATGTTATGAACAAGTAAGGATTATTTTGGAGCATTGACATCATTGCATAGGTGTAAAATAGCCCATTATGGTCAATGGGTTTGTTTTGTTTTATTTTTTGGTTTTGAATTATGACTTGTGATAAGGGTTTCCTCATATACTTACCGCTTAAGTAAGGATGGGTACACTATTTCCTATCTTGTATGCATGAGGCTATCAATTTTTTGCTTAGGGCTTATGCATATTCTTGTGCACTAAATTAAGTTTAATGGTATTTGACTTACTCTTCAAAAAAAAAAAATGACCTTTAAACATTATCACTATGATTGGTCATTTTATCAATCACTATAGATACCAAATTAATGTAGATTGAGTCTAGTACGAGATTAGTTGATATCTACCAAGTCATTAACCATAATGACCTTATTATTGAGCACAAACTTGGGCCATGAATCCAGGTAATTGATTGTATTGGGTAAGGATTAAGACTAATATATAAGATGGGCGAAGGTAAGCAATAAATTTAAAGTATGGTAGCAAGTTCAATTTAACCATATCATGCAATCTTCTAAACTTTATATATCTTAACCTATTAAGCCATAAAAAAGAATGCTTAGCAATATAAGCATAAACATTAACATTATTATTAGCAACAACATCAAGTTTGAAAATGCCATTACAAAAATAACCATTTCTCATAAACACACTTCATTTGGAAGGATAAATTGTAAGTCTTAAATACAAGTTTGAATTGAAGTTTGTTGAAAAGACTACCTAATATCATATTTCTCTTACCTTCTAGAACATAAAAGATATTAGCAAAATTGATAACTCATTTAGAAGTGAACTACATTTCTACCTCCCTAATTCTTATAAGAAAAACTATAGTAGAATTTCATATGTACATAATAGTACCACCATTTACTAGTTTCATAGCTATAAAGTAACTTTTATTCTCATAAACATGTTGGGAAACATGAGAATCAATCTATTAAGTAGTGTTATCTCAAATGGATTGATCTTTATGATCATAGGAATCATTTTTTCATTTGTTACTTTAGGGGGGAAATATTTCTTTTCCCATTTTTTTCTTGTTAAGATGACACTCATATTTGTTATGCTCTTTTTTGTGATAAAAATGACATTTGCCCTTTTCTTTATTTTCCTTTTGTTTTTCTTTTTTTATCATTAGATAGATTCTTTTTCTTGTTAGTGGACTTGCTTGATTATCTTTTCTCAATCACATGCAACTTTAAAATATGAAAGTCATGCTTATTGTTTCCATCTTGAATGCAAAACTCTTTAACTACACAAAAGAAGTTCAAGGGATATATATTTTTTTCTTATATTTTAAATTTCTCTTGTAAATATTTCAAAAAAGAGGTAGTTTATCAATACTAGAATTCACAGTTCCATTTTCATGCATAGACATTTTATATTATTAAAAATGATTTAGAATCGTTTAAATTTCAACAAATTATTTTATTGTTGGCATACCATTAGTTGTCTTAAAATTGTTAAATTTTGATACTAAAAATTTCTTACTAGGTACATCCTCTTGTATATACTTTGTTTCCAGTTTTTTCCATAGACTAGTCACCAAAGCCATCATTGACGACAATAAGTGGTTGCTACCGATAGCTGTCACCTCCTCTTTCCTTCCTTTCTCTCCTCTTTCAAATCATCCTAGTACATGTGAAACATTCAAAAAAAAAAATAGAGAGAGAGAGAATTAATAAAACATAAAAAGAGTAAAAAAGGTCAAAAAATTTACAAAAAAAAAAATAAAAATGTTTTGACTTAATTAAACCTTGTTAATTTAAACTAGTTAACTCACTTCCATGTCCTCTTATTTGAACTTGTAACCCATGAACTTGAGTTAGAATTGATACTCCAAGCCTTCTCAAACATGTTGACATGACTCAAATTAAGCACAATCCCCATAAAAATCAAACACAAAATTTTTCACTAAGCACCACATTACCAATACCATTCTTAATATAGGTTATGCCTATATACAAATCAACAAAAATCTCTCATAGGTTTTTTCAAACTCTTATCAAAGCTAGGAAGAACCTATTCTTTCAAATCTTTTCTTTCATTTTTTGGGTCCATACATTAAAACTTCAAAAAAGAGCGAAATAAAAAATTTCTTTAAGAAAACTAGAAGTAACAAAATAGTAAAGGCTAAGATTTTTTTAAAACAAAAAAAAGTGGAGATTAATGTCTCCTCTATTCGTTAGAGTAGATTCAAGCCTTAGGCCTTGTTTTTTTTTTCCTCTCTTTTCCTTCAAAGACCATAAGAAAGATAATAATTTTTTTTGAAAAAATAAAAACTACTTTTAAAAAAAATATAACCTGCTCCTTCCCTTGTTTAATTTTTCAAAAATAATCAAGAGAAATAAAAATTAAAAAAATTATAAAAATCAATATAAAAGAAGGAATAAATAGGAGTTTGTAGCCTTCTTTGCTTTTAAAGCATCGTCCAAGATTAGATCTTGCCTTTAAGGCTTCAATTTAGACCATAAGCTCTTGAATTCAAACCAAAAATGCCTTTGTCTCCCTTAGAAACTGTAGAGAAATTTGAGTTAGGGTTGAGATTTTCTTTGGCCATTGATGTTTTCTTGTGTGAAATAAAAAAGGGTTAATATACAATTTTATTTGTAATTTTTCATGATATGTTAAATCTAATTTGACCTTTCAAAAGTAACAATTCAATAAATTACAAATTTTTTTATAATAATTCTAGCTAACCATTAAACCAAATTAATAGAAAACATTTATGTTGCTAATATGGCGCATTGATAAGAAAAGGAAATTGAGGTGTATTAAAAACAACAATAACAAAGCATGACATCTCAATTTGGCCAAGCCTAAACCTAAATCTACCTAAAATCCAAATTGTAATAATCCATTAACTTATTGTATATAATAATTTGATGAAAAATTTTAAGATATCATTCAAGCATGAATTCAAAAAAGGAAAACGTTAAAATAATTTGACCACCATGGAATTTTGAGCCAAAAGTTAAATCCTCCTCGAAATTTCAAGGATTAGAATAATTAATATTTTAATTCATTTTTGATCAACAAACAACCATTATCCACATTTGAACCAATTAAGTTAACATTTAATATTATAAAAGTATATAACAAATGTATCATACAATTGATAACCTTACAATAACAAAAACATTACAACAAAAACATGATGTTGTCTTTTTCATGAAAATTAATACACAACACAATGTTAATCAAAGGAACATAAGTGAAGAGTATAAAACTACATAACACTAGTTTGTATTATATTCATGCCTTAAAATTGCATTTCCTTTCAATAATCTCTCTTTTTCATTTTCAGCTCAATACATTTAAACAACACTTGACTCATTTCCTCACCCTAACTATCAATTTTGATCTTCTTGGACTCCGTATACTCTTTAGTTAACTTAGAGTTTTAGAAGCAAAAGTAGGAAAGCTAGTTCACTCACCAATTGGTGTCATCTTTCACTAATGCTTGGCATGAGGATTGGCATGAGTCAAGCACATTAAGGAGGCAAGGTGAACACAAAGTCAATGTTCATGGTAACAAGACAAGGAAGGCTTGGTAGAAGTTAAGTTATGGGTTATGGCATTGATGTTAAGTGGCTAAAGAGTTAGGTCTAGAGCACATGTGTGATGGGTCAAATAAGGCAATGTCTCTTGCTAGTAAAGGGTCATATTCCTTAATGTACTTTAGAGGGGAAGTATGTTCTGACATAAGGTGTCATGGTGCAAGCAAGGCAATGTCACTTAACACTAAAGGGTCAAATTCATAGATACATTATTAGCCAAAGATCATAGGGGAATACCACTATGCATGATTGACTACCATAACTTGTAGCTTATAAATGTGTAATGTGAGTAGCCAAAGCTTGACATCAACAAAAGAGGAAAGTAGAGAAAAAATACCTATGGGAGCTTTGTCAAATCCTTTGTACTTAATGAGTAAGAAAGTAATAATGGTTGAAAAACATTCCCATATTTGGTGGCATTTCTCTAAATTGTGCAATTAAGTGTTTTCATGTGCAAACACTTTTTTGTGTGTGTTTGTGTGCATCATTTGGCTAAAACCAAAAGGTTTCTTGGCACCATCAAGGGACAAAAATTTTAGTGCTAGAAATTAGCCCTATGACATAAACTATGGTGAGGACACTTCCTCAGCTTGTTCTTAAATCTTTTTCATGACTCATACAATAACTCATTATCAAATTAGGTAAAAATAGTTATATAATTCCTCATGTTTATCTTTTTAAAAAGAGAGAAAATTCAGCTAAAATTTTATATGCCATGGGATTCCAAGTAGTAATACTAATAAATCCTATAAGAAGAGAGTTAAAGTAGCTTCATGCTTTATCACACAATGAAAAAGGAAATACTTTAAGCCTAATAGCATCATTACTCACACCATTATACTTAAAAGTATCACAAATTTTAAGTCAGCAATATCAAAATTTGGATCATCATTAGGTAAACCATTAATAAAACACTCATTTAGATCATTTGATTGATAATCGACTTGACATCAAAGGAGTTAGATTGGATTTCTAGCCTTATAATGCTTGGTGTCAACCTTTCTAAAGATGGTGTAGCATATGAACTAAGGGCTCTTCATCATTTTTTGCACCTCCTTTTCTTGTGCTATAATTTTAGACACACAAATTTTCTAATGGTTCTCATTATCTTATAGTCAAAAGTAGCAAGTCCTTACCATTAGCATGGGTCATGCATGCCTACAAACCAAGAATTATAACCAAGTAAACTAAAACTAAATGGAATAACCAAGCTACAAAAGTAAATTAAATAATTACTATGAAAACCAAAGCAAATAATTAACACTACAAATTAATAACCTAATCCAAAGCTAGATTATTAGTGTTAATAATGCAGATGACTAGTCCCTAGCAGTGAATGTGTGAATTATGCACTACATTTAGGTTAGTATACCTAATTGATTATGCAGCACATGATGAATAGATTATCATTCCCATGGAGACTATTCTATAATATTAGGACAAATCTAATCGAACCCAAGTTGAATTAAATACATAAATTATTTTCAATTTCCAAGTGGAAAGAAACTATAAATATTAGGACACTAAGGTCTAAATTTCATTCAATCCAAGTTATGAAATCCATTAAATAATTTAATTTAAGAGCAAAAAAAATTAAGATTTATTAATAATTATTACATGTGATGGGAGATTTTTCCTAATTAATTAACTACCTTTCTTAAGTCAAATTAATCCTTTCATTGCTTATTAAATTAATCATGGATTTATGTTATTTTAAACAACCAAACGAGTATAAAGTTTTATGAAATCTCAAATTTAAGAAAGGGGACTCTTAACCCTTTTCCCTTCTTCAATTACCACATTTGATCCTAATTATCTCTCAATCTCACTTTCTAACACATGGTTAATATTACAATTGATCTAATTCATATTACTCTTTCTCAAGTTCACGTATGGATCACAAGATCACGCAAAAGGTAGTCAAACTCTTAAATTGATAATTTCAATAATATAAACTCTTCATATAAATAACAAAATAAGAAAATAGAGGTCTTGAATTAAAAGAATAATTAATCACATAAACTATAGATCAAATTACATCTAAACTTTAGCTTAAAATAATTTAACTAGTTATAATGAAGTTCAACAAATCCATTAAGTTAAAAAAAAAACCAATGAGAATACATCAAAGAATAAGTAATAAAAATCAAACAAAACTTAGTCTTTGAAGATAAAAACTGAATGTCAAAACCATTTTCCTTCTTTCTCCAACGTTATGAATTGCTATTTTCACTTTCCTTCTCCTTATTCTCTCTCCCTTTCTTCCCTTTCTCTCCTTTTTCTTTCTATTGGTTTTATGTCTCCTCCTATATTTTCACAAGTTTAGAATTCTTTTGTCCATTTTAACCTCTAAAAAAATTTATGACCCATAACTTCTAACTTAAATTTCTTTTATATAGAAACCAAATCATAGTTCTCTATAAACTAAAAAGTTGTAGCATTATTTCTTTAGTTTTCTTGATCATAATAATAACTCAATTTGAACTTCTAAAATCAAAATTATGCCCAAAATATTGAATAGTACTCAATCAATAACAGAATATAATCAAGATTGGATTCAGTTTTTGAATAAAGGTAGGACTCTTCAAAAACAACTCCAAATTAGATTAGGAATATTGTCAATGATTCTTTTATTTACTTCTTACTCTTCCATCAACATTTCTTCCATTTATGAAACACATTTATTTGAAATATTCACATTACTCCTTTCTTATTAAAAGTAAAAATAAAAATATCTAAAATATGCATAAAATAAAACATAAATGGGAATGATAACTCAAACTTAAGAGTAAAATTAGATGAAATTATATATCAAATTAAACCCTATTACCACTTTTTCTCTTTTCTTGGCTTGCTTCTTCTCTTTTTTCTAATCCTTTCTCTCTTTTATTATTCTCCTTTACACTCATCATTTATATTAAGATAACTCTTTTTCTTTTGGTCTTATATCCTTAGTCAATCTCAAAAAATTCATGGACTCATAAGATGTAGCTAAGATTTCTTGTATGGAGAATGTGAATCAAGTTTTAGTCAAATGAAGAGTTGTACCCTATCTCTTATCAATTTTTTTACCACAAGAATCAACTAATTTAAGAGTTTATAGCAAAAGTTTTGCCAACAAATTAAATAATACTTAGTCAATTAAAAAAGAGAATCTTGATTAATCTTTGTTTCCTATTTAGGATAAGATTTCTCTCTTCAAATTTCTAAATGTGATGACATGTTCTAAATGTTCAATAGATCTTCTTTTCTAATATACCAAACAAAATGAAGGGAAAGTTATTGGGCTAAAGAAATAGCAAACAAAGAGAAGCTCTTGATATCATCAAAAGAATCAGACCTACTAGCTAGCAGTAACAAGAAAGTCAAAGTCATTGGAGGTAGTCTCTTAATGACAAAACTCCCTTCATGACTAACTAGCACCATTAAGTTGAGCAGTGGTGCTGAAGATGGCAAGTGTAAGGCTTCACATTGTGACATGGTTCTATCTTAAGATAAGGACCAGCAGTGTTCCATGATCCATAACAGATGGACCAACCAAGTCCTATGTTTTTAAATAAAATATAGCTTGGTAACCATTCAAACTTGGTGCCCTAAAAGGTCCCATGTCGAACAAAGTTTTCTTCACATTTTCATTATTAAAAGGCCATGTAAAAGCAAACATATTTGAACTAGATAAATGAGGAAAGCCACCAGGAAATGGAAAAGCATCTAGTGTCCTCTTATGAATATAACTATTTAAAATGATTACAAGCTAAAGCTACAACAACAGACTATTCCAAATCCATCCCTCTATGCCATCTTGTAAAGCTTCAATTTTATTACATTTTCTTTGAACCATAATGTTTGCTTGAAAGTATTAGGTATTCTAGTCACCATCTAAAATCCATTAGGCTGAATATTTTTGGAACCAAAAGATCTCTTAAGTAAAAATCACTTCCAATTCAATTTATAGATGACGCTCTAAGGAAAAAAGACCCATTGACATGTGATTCTCCATAGCTAGTTAGCTACCTTAAAGTGATGCTAAAAGATGTTTCCTTCATGAAAAGACATTACCAAAAACTTTTTTTATTCCATTCCACTAAAAGAGAAGAATATTTTGAAAATGTAATAGGGAGAGCCACCTACTAATTCCATAAGTCTTGTAAGAGCATATGAAAATCCTTAGGAAGAAGTCATGTTTCCCAAAATTGAAAAGGCCAGTCCTATTTATGCATTTGTTCAATCCCATTCAACCATACCAATAAAGGAAAATGTTTAAAGCTAACTTGTAAAAAATGACAAATCACCACCATATGCCAAGAAAGCCTTCACAACACATCGCCCAAAGCTTTGTCTAACTTGCAAAGTACTATTGTTTGAGACATTTTACATTTTGGCCAAGTTAAATGATGTCCCAAGAAGCCTAATTCTAGCAAAGACAACTCATTGTTTGACACAAAAAAGGCCCCCACTTATAATCTTAGAGGTGATTCACTCCCATTTTTTTCTCTAGATGCATTACCAACTAAAGGGACTATGACAGTGATTATAAATTGCTACATAAAACCCCTAAGACAACACCAATAACCACTACATGAATATAATGTGGCAATAGTTGACTTTGGGTAGTAGTTCAAAATCGTTGTTTTAACTTAAGAAAAAACAACAATTATAAATGTTTACACTATTGTCTTAAATTGCTACTTTTTTTTCAAAAAAAGGAATAAGGTAGTTGTCTAAAACTATTATCTAATCTTTTTTTTAGAAAAAAAAATAACAGGATAAGGCAATAGTCTTCAGCTACATCCTTTTTTTTTCTGAAAAAGGATTACATTGCCTAACTTTTTTTAAAAAAAAAAAATAATGAGCTAGGGAAATGGTTCTAAACTACTCCATATTGCTTTTGAAAATAAAGGGATAAGGTAAACTCCAATATTAATTATTTCTTTTTTTTTTTAAGTCTTCAAGGAACCATTATTGCACAAATGCATATAGATGGGAAAAAAAGCACTGATGCAAAATGTTGCCTTTGAAGGATTATTGCACAAATCCTTACCAATTTTTTCTTTATTGCTCTTCTTTTCTATTTTCTTTTCCCAATTTGATATTTATGTTTTGAAGTTTTTAGTAAGCTACTATTTGATTGGGTAACCGTTTATGGTTTGATTGGTTTATTACTTTGTGTTTACTCTTTTCATCAATCTAGTTTTTGCTTAAAGCAATTAAAGTTATATCAGATACAAAATCAGAAGATCTTTAACTAAAGGCATGTTAGTGACATTATTAGAAGGTAGAAATCCATCTGTTTCTTTTTATTCCAAAGGCATATCCACTCTGGTAAATATCAAAATCAATTGATGTTATCCCATAAGTTCATTTGTTTCTCTTTTCAAACAAAAAGAATTTAAATCTTATAATAATTTGACAATTGCATTTTAGGAACTGATAATGTTAACCTCAACTTTCCCATTTCCTTTTTTGATTGTTTTGTTTCTTTTCATTATGTAGTTTCTCTATTCCACTTTTTCTTAGCATGATTGATCATTTTATATGTATCTAGGCACCTTTTTTTCGTCTTATATTACAATTTATACTATTAATGATTTCTTCATAATTATATAATTGCTTACCAAAATAATATTTTTCTAATGAAACTCTACTTGTTGAAACCATCCTTGAATATAATGAAAGATCAATAGATTACATATTTGTGCCCAAGAAATGTAAATTTCAAGTTAGTTGTTAAACTATTAATGTTTTCTTCCTTTTGTACCTTTCAGCCTTTATGGGAATACATGAAGATGGGATCATAATACAACCAACACCCATTATTGTTCTTTAGCTAATAGGTAGTTCAAGTTTTCCTACATTCCCATAACAAAGCTATCAATCTTCTACTGTAGGTGTGGGTTATTAGCACGTTTACTAATCCTGATAATTGTGCTTTGGATGCAAGTTACATAATAACTAATTGGTATGTCTTCCACATATATTGTCCATTTTAGAGTCTTTTGATTATATATGACAACTTTGCTAGCACAAAGATGTATACTAATTTTCCTATGAAGGTTGCTTTAGGCAAGTTATTGGAGGTGTTTTTCAACATTGTTCTAACAAGCTTCCCAAGTTTCTTTTGAAGTTGAACACTAATAAAAAATTTGTGCAATCATTGGTAGAAATAGGTCAATGGCCACGGCAACATGCAAAACCAATTCTTAGTACTACTTGCTTCTTAGTATAATCACACTTTGTAAGACATATGCTAGTTGGTAATACCCTTTGGTCCTTAAATGCTTAATTTTTACTAGTACTATTACCATTACCATCTTATGTAATCATTTTAAGGCCTTAAGCATTGAAGGCATAAATTTGTTTGGATTTGGATACATATAATGTGTATTCTCTCTCTCTCTCACTCTCACTCTCTCTTTACATTGGTCTTGTGAGGAGAAGTATGTGAATTGTTGCTAGTTTCCTCACGAAGGTAAGAGACCATTACTTTATGGAAGGCAAGAAGCAAATTGAGGATATGGAGAAGAAGATAATGCAATTGCACCATATTCTCTCCAATTTGAAGGTTTTGTAGATAGTATATGAATTTTTTCATTTGTGATGGATTAAATCTAGTTTGAAAAATTAACTTAAATTTATGTTGCTATCTCTTCCTAATTATCACTACCTATTTTCCAAAAAAAACCACTATCCATTCTCTTGAAAAACCACTGCCTATTTACTTAAAAAATTATTGCCTATTCACTTAAAAAATCACTACCTCTTCACTTAAAAAAAACCACAACTTATTTCCTTAAAAAATTGATGATTATTTTCTTAAAAAATTATTATCCATTCCCTTAAAAAATTGTTATCGATTTACTTAAAAACTTGCAATCCAATCTCTTAAAAAATTATTACCTATTCTCTAAAAAATCATTGCCTAAAATGCCTTTAGGTAGCAATTTCATATATATTGCTATAGGCAGAGAAAACAACTATATTAGATTTATTATAGCACTCACAAATGTAGCAGTCTGAAAACCACTGCATTAGACATTAGGTAATGGCTTTTAGCTCAAAAGCACCAGTTTTGAACCACTACCTTAATCCAATTTTTTGGTAATGATGCCATTATCATATTAAAATCAACAGCTATTAACCAAGGAAATTTGCAATAGCATGGATTATTCTTAGGCCTTCCCTTAGCTATTTTCCTTGATCTAGATATGAACTCCTATAGCCTACACTAAAAACCCATGATTGGTTATCACCTTTTTGCATTAGCAAATGGATAAATTGCTCGCTTCTACTTGGCAGCTTAAGTTTCAAACTTGAATTTCTTAAAAGGACTTGGCTACAAAACCATTGTAGCACAAGAATTTCTTAAAAATTTGAATGAAAAAAGGGGGTGAGAAGGGAAAGGAAAAAAAATAGAATGTCTTAGCAATGAGATGTCTTAAAAATCTGAAGACAAAAGTAAGGGGGCATCAGTCTGATGAGGCTGACATTGCCTTCTTATGATATCATTTTTTTTTTTTGGTCTAAAACTTGTCTTCATGTATGTTATCATTTCCTCAACAATTGTAGATCTAACATTCAAACTATAGATCCCTTCATTTTCAAATAGGCTAAATAGAATAATAAACCAAAATAAAAATTATACCTTGTATAAATCAATAACATTTTAAACAAATTTGTGTTCTTAACAAGGGTGGAAAAAAAGAAGAAAATAAATAAAAGGTTTAACTATAACTAATAGTCAATTGTTAAAACTTGTTCATCTAAAGAATTAAAGAAGAAAGTATTGCAATGTAAAACGTCATCTCTATATGATAGAAAATAGAGGAAAAGACAAAAAAGAAAAAATAAGAACAAATATATTTCTCATAAAAATAGGCATTCATTTATAAGACTGAATAAAAAATAATTAATCTATGTCTTTCATAATTCTTATAGTACTTTATATGTGTTACTACCTAATTTTCTTTTACAAAATATTTGGAGGCATGTTTCTTTGAGATCTCTTTGTGGGAGATTTTTTATTGAGGCTAGTGAATTGTGATGTCATAATGACCACTTGTTAATGGTCAGCGTCACTCCTATTGACAAATATTTTCAATTCATGAAAGAATTATAGCTCAAATTATTTTCTTTGTCAAACAGAAATAATAATTAAATGTCAAAAAAAATATAGATAAGGGAACGAGATCATTTGTGTTAAAAAAAAGAAAAAATATATGAAGTAAAAAAATTTTACACGTGCAGGACATAAATGCAATGGAAAGGAACATATGTAAACACTTTTATTGCTTATTTTTTAAATAATGGTTGATATGGTAAATAAAATTTAGGGATTTGAGGCAATTGTTTTTGTTTTTGAAACTATAATTGATGATACCATGTTTGTCTCATTGTCTAGCACTAGAAATTATTGTCTTGTATTTCTAGTATAATTAGTATGCTCCTCAAGTTAAACCTTGACATCCTACCAATTTGACCTAAAATTTTGGGTGGAAGGCAACTAGGCCCAATTATTTGCTAGCAATGCACAGCATGGCCTTTCAGTGGAAACTAGCTTAAATTGCTGCCATACCATTAGAAAGTGTTGGCCAAACAATTTTGAAGGGTATTAAATGTTTGTAGTTTAATTAATGTATCATTTAATGAGACAAAAAAACAACCAAAGAGTTTACTCATAGTGATTTTGAAAATCTGATTATTAAAAGTTATGAAATAATTAAACATTAAAGTAGAAATTAAAACCAAAGATAACTGATTTCATATTTTTTAACTTATAAAAATTTTGAATCTAATTTAGTAAGATGGTGAGAAAGTCCATAACATATGAACCCACAAAATTAAGGGGAAAAGGATGAGCAAAAAATATATGTATTCTTAATGTATGATCAAGATATATACACACTCATATATATATATATATATATATATATTATATACCATTAAAGCGTGTATATATAATGTTATTAAACCTTTTAACATAAATTAAACTACATGTAGAATCTATCTATCTAATTTTTAGACTTAGTAAATTTTAATTCTATATTCATTTTTCCCTTAACACTATTCACTTTATTATTCCTCATTTTTTTTTTTTTTACTAGTAAGGGGAGAGGAATGGATGGTCCTAGGATTTGTCTAATGATATATGCTTCATATAAGTATCATATCCTAATTCTTTAGACATGAGATGTTTGGTCTTTTACCATTTAATATCTCAAATGGCATCTTGTCAACAGATTTAGACAAAAGTCTATTAAGAAGGTAAGTAGTAGTCTTAAGGGCATAAACCCAAAAAGATAAAGGAATATCAACTTGGCTCATCAAGGATCAAACCACATCTAATGGGGATATATTTTCACTCTTAGAAACATGATTATGTTGTGGTGTTTGAGTAGATGTCCATTGAGACAAAATCTCATTCACTTTCAAATAAACTCCAAATTTTTAGCTTAAGTATCCACCTCCTCAATCTAATCATAGGGTTTTGATACTTTGACTATTTTGTTTCCCTACTTCATTTCTTAATTTTTTGAATTTTTCAAAAGATTCAAATTTGTATTTCATTAAATACACATAACCATATTTTGATTTATTATTTGTGAATGTAATGAAATAAAACAAACCACCTCTTTCATGTGTAATGGCTAATACAACAACTCTTGCTTCATGTACAAATCATAGGTCTACCTCACCTTTCTTCAACCATTTACTTCTGATGATTTCCTATATATTTCTACAAATATGAGAACCATATCCACTATCTAATATCAAATATCCAATATCCAAATAATAAATCAAAAGTAGAAAGATTTATCTCAATCATAAACATACCTAAACCAAGGCTTCACCAAACTTCTTCACCTTTAGTCTAGAAAGATAAATCTTGCAATTCTGTTTTTAGTGGCCTTTTTTACCATAAGAATGGCAAGTGCTTTGGCTCTTTTCCTTTTCACATCACCACTCAATTGAAATGCCTTGGCTGCTGAAGCCTTTCCTTTTATGTTCTTCTTCTTAGGCCTTTTGCTCTTCACATTGGAAGAATCCACAAGAAGAAAAGGATTTTCTCTTTCTTTAGAGTTCATTGTGTAGTTTTAAGCATATTCAATAATTCAACTAATGTAACTTCCAACTTGCTCATATAGAAGTTCACAATAAACTATGAACAAACCTAAAGTAGAGACTACAAGATCAAGTTAACACTTAACTTTGAATTTATAGTAAAATAAAATCAGCTCAATTTCTTAATGTTGCTAATCTTCAGAATATTTCAATGAAGATCCTTCTACCATCTTACATTAGAACAATTCCTTTTTGATCTCATATCTCTTAGTCATAGATTCTATATCAAACAACTTCTTGAGATGCAGAATTATTGTGCAGGCATTCATAATATTATTTTGTCACTTTGAAGTTTAAGAGACAAACTAGCTAAACATCACACATGTAGCATGATCATCATCATCCTTATGATAAATATATGCCTCCACTTCTTCCTTATCACCAAGAGTAGGAAGATCCTCATCAAGGACATAGAACTTCTTTTCTTACTTGAGAAAAATTCTCAAGATTTTATACTAGTCTAGAAAATTTGGTCTAGTGTGGTTGTTCACTTCAACTATGCTTTGTATATATGGACAAATTATTACTTATTTTCACCTAAAAACCTATATATATAAAGAGAGTGAGTATTAATTTCATGTAGACTTACCAAAATTATATTAGGTCTTTAATTTTTATTTTAGTTGTACCCACTTTTTTATTTACATCAATAAATCACTATGTTGACTTAAAAGATCTTACTCTAAAATTTTTTAATGGGTTAAAATCCCATTTAATTTATTTCACCTTGAAAATAAAAAAATTATTAGCTAGATAACATAACTTATCAAAAACATCGCATGTGACTCTTATATCAATTAAATGACAACTCTTTATCTAAACAAATCACATATGCTGCACCTAACCATTGTCTCTGAATTTATGTGATCATGGGATAACTCATCCAAATCACACAAATATAGTTAATTAGGACACATCAATTATAATATCAAATATATTCTGGTTGAGGAAGCTTTTAGCTAACCTAACAAACCTTCTTCAAACAAAATTTTGATTTTATTCTATAATTATAAAAGCCAACTCACCATGTTCTTATTGATTACTTAATATTTGGGTTAAGGGATTTAGTTAATTATAATTATCTCATGCATTAGTATCATAATTGTGATATATATCGCATATATAACATACAATCCTAGTATGATATTCTAATATGCTTAATCATTAGATCTACTATGTTATTTTCCTCAAGCTATTGAGGAAGTTAAATGGTTAATCCAAGACGATTGCAAATTAGTCTTCCAAAGGCCTTTTTGTAATTAAATTTAATATAAAGAAAAATGTGGAAAATAGCAATAAGTAGAAAAGAATAAGGTCTTCCAACACTTATAACTTTTTTTTTTTTTTTTTTTCTTCCTTTTTGGAAAGAAGGGATGATACGTAGAAAGTCTAAGTTAGCTCTTAGCTCTATTTTCGCTAATAGCTTACTCTTAAGGGAGTGAAGCATACTACTCATTGCAATATTACCCTAACCCAATGTAAGGCATTTGGTGAAGAGCATTATTTTGAAGGAGGGAAAGCAGAGTTGACAAGCCACTTCAAGGAGCTAATTGTACTAAATTAATTGGTGGATGTTTTACATGACATAAGAAATTTTACTCAGAGTCCTTTGCTAATAAAAGTTGCTTACTCTCCCTAGTAGCTAGGTTTTTTCATAGTGATAATGGGTGGGTCTCATGAGATCTATGTCAACCATTAGAACCATAGTTGGCTACATATAGGTATAGGCATAAGATGAGATGAGATGGACAAGCAAAGACTACAATGTAACTACCATAGAAAATAAGAGAAAACCCACCCCCTTAGCTAACATAAAAAGATACATTTAAAGAGAGGATTGATTCAAAGTGTCTATGTACTGAGAGTCAATGAAGAGAAGGGATTAGGATGTATTAGACATAAGTCCTTAAACTAGAAACATCTGACTTACAAATTAAGATGTGCTAATGGTAGTGATATGCCAAACCCTCATATCCTACTCCTACTTATATCTCAAGATGGACATACTAAGATTAGATGGGATCCTTTGGACTTGCATTATAGATTCTCTATAATAGAAATATCCTCTTCATTTGTTACCCTTGACACCTTTATTTGGATCTCCATAGTTACAAATCAATATCCCATCTTAATCTTAAATTCTTTAATTGTATAACTTTTACATAATGATGAGAGAAACATTAAGTTACATTGAAGGAGAGTTTAGATAAGAAGAGACTTTATAACTAGAAAATAAGGGAAAGGACAAAAAGCAATCTCTATACTCCAAAAATTATATTCATTCATATAAATAAATACAATTATATGGGTCTACAAGCTTATAATCATATATCATGTTATCATATTCACATTATATGCATAAAAGTAAATATATATTTAATTTTAATTATTGATATGAAAATTTATTGTTTAATTAAGCTACCTATCCAAATAAGAGTACTAATGAAATTAAAAAATAGTTTTCTAATTCAACAAGTAATCTAATCAAATATAAGTCCTTAATCCTAATCTAATTAAATCATATTTATAATCCAAAAAATTATTTTTTAAATTATATTTGAATTAAATTTCTTTTAGTTTAATAACTTAATTGAATTAGGTGTTCTACTTTTGAATAATTTAGAATCTTAAAAATATAATTTAACTGAACTTATTGTTGTCCTACTCCTACTTAAAATCATAATTCATACAAAACATATGAACTGCATTAGCTATATAAAGTGAGATGTTTATGATTTTTAAAATATTTCAACATCACTTTTCCAAAAACTTGGGTTTTGAAGGAGTAAAGGTAAGAATTGTGTTTTCATTTGTATTTCATCATCAAATAAGCTTATAATTGTGTTTTAATTTAAAGGTGCTTTTACTTATTACAATGTCGTTTAAAATGTACTATCAAATAAGGCATACCTATTGCATTATGACCATAAAAACATTAAATATAAACATGTAACATTGTCTAGTATCATATAGATTAGTAAACAAATCAAAAAATTTAAAAAAATTCCCCAATGGTAAGTTACATGAAGCGACAACAAACTTACGTATGCTTATTGAAGTACTAGAAAATCACTTAAGCTCAAATTGAACTATATTGTAGTGTTCATTGGTTCTAATGTAATAAAATGATTTGAGTCAAACACTCTAAACATGTTTACAACTGCAAAGAACTAATTTGCTTATGCTTGTGCTTGTGCTTGCTAAATCTGGCTATTGCTCCCTTTCTTTCAAAAGAAATGATCCCATTCATCTTCTTTCCTAGTCCCTGAAAGTTCAAGATTCCAACAACTATTCTCTTTTGCTAAACCAAAACTAGGATCTTTCCCCTCCTTAATCTCCCTTCTCTCAACTCTTCTAAGTAGGCCCTTCACTACAATATCAAATGCACTTTAAAGTTCTCTAACCTAGACTCAAGATTTGCTTATATTACCTTTGGTATTAGCTTTATCACTTCCTTTCTCATAGCAAATACTTGGTTTTTCAGAACCTTACACAATGCTTCATATATCCTCAAATGACCATCTTTTATCAAGTTCATGGGTACGAAAATTGAATATTTTGTGAAATTCTTGGGGAAATGCCATGTGTATTGTGCGTAAGTGTAAACAGGATGAAATAAAACTAGAATACAGCCTGCCAAAATGGAATCAAAGGCAGAGCGCCGAGTGTAGGAATCCCCTCAACGGGATTGTCACATTTGTTTGCATTGGAACTACAATTTAGCAGCTGGCAATGTCTCCCTAAAGCCAAACATTGGTGCATGATCAACCTGTGGATAGAGCCTTTAGAGCCAGGTCGTGGGGCGCCTACGAAAGAAAATAAGTATTGCCTCTTACATCTTTTCATTCTCTTTTGCCATAGAAACACATCAGCGTCGCTTTAAAGGATGGAAATATGTGGGATATGGTATTGCAAACTCATTGCCCAAGAAGTTGATTCAATAGACAACATTAACAAGTTCATATATTCAGGCAAAGACATGAGTTTGCTTCCCCATCAAAATCATACTCAGATGGTTTTATTTATTTTTTACATTAAAAAAATATGCATAATGAAATAGTTTTATTATCAATAACTCCTTTGGATTTCCTTGCAAACTATGACCTTCCCACACGAGCAAAGAATCTTTTCAGCATCAAAAAATTAAAAAAAAAAAAAATCAAGCATGTATATCCATCGCATTCAATCTTGAAATGTCTACCGCCATTTTTGTAGCCACTTCCTCGTATAATTCTACAATACAATGTGTGCGAAATCTTGAATTCATCTAATAATTTTAATTATATAATAAAAAAGTCTATAAATATTATAATTCATATACAATTTTTATATTTTATTATTATGACAAATTTTATATTCTTAATATTCTCTTGATATATATTGGACCGAATTAAATGAGTCAAACTTATTTATTAAATCCGTTAACATTGTACTCAATTAATTAAATTAAAAATAAAAAAAAATCAAATCACTAGGTAGAGAATATAAATAACAAAGTAAATTAAATTTTGATATAATGTCAAATAATTTCTAAAATTTAAATTTCATTTGACAATTTTGATATAATAAGTCCAAAATTTTATAAATATTATAAATAATATAAAATTTTTATATTTTTACTTAATTTACTAAATTAAATTAAATAGGCAAAACATAAGTGCTATGCCTTACTGGTATTGAATTTAATTAATTAAATTAAAGATTATGAAAGAAATCAAAGTATAAATCAAATTCTAATATAATGTCAAATAACATTTTAAAATTTTAATTTTATTTTCTAAAATTTCAAGATAATATATATAAAAATTTATAAACATTATAAACCATTTAATGTATTGGTTTATAATGTTGTGAAAATTTCCTAAACTTAAAGGCTCCGGTCCAATATTTGAACCACTGACAACTTGTGTTGGATAAAAAGACAATGGGGTGTTGAAATCAAGAGTTGGACAAATTGAAAATTGAAGAGCTGCTTTAAGTCATTTAACAAATGTTGTTATCATTAATGTAAAATTTATTTTCATTAATTTGTAATAATTATTATTCAAATTTTTTATAAAATAAAATAAAATATATTTAATTACAAATGATATTATTCAAATAAAACCTCATTTAAAGTTTATAATTTCTCAAAATTGCCCTTTAAATCATCTAATAGTTTATAATAAATCAAATTCAATATATCTTCTTTCATAGTAATAGGAGAGGCACCAATTTTTTATGTAAAAATTGATGTCACATATATAGAACTTTTTCAATATACTTAGCCTATAGATTACTAGTTCACCCTTTCATTTGGAAGGTCATGAGTTAAAAATGTATTAGATACAACTCATTTTCCTTGACTTAAATCAAAGGGTGTATATGATAATTATATTAACTACCACCCACTGCAAAAGTATACTTATTCCAATGGTTATGGTGCCTCTTAAAGTCCTCTTTAACTTGGATTTGAATGAGACACAACTTTGGATTGTTTTTCCCGAGAGCCAATTATATAAAAAATTGTTTGTAATATAATTGTTAAAAGTAGATAGCCTAGCTGTTAGGCAGCATTTTTAAGAAAAAGACCACCTAGGTTTGAAACTTAGAATAAGCAACCCTTCTCTTCTTTTCTTTTTCTTCTTGTTTTTTCTTTAAGACACCAACAATCTCCTTGTCATTTTCAAAGAATTAAAAAGATAATGAATATTCAATAATTTTGAAAGTCAAAATGTAAATAATAGTATTTTAAAATTAAATCAAGACATAATGAATTATTCATAACCATAAATTTAAATATCATAGTAAATGAGTTTAACCATATACTTTAGTTAATAAATAATGCAAGCCTTTCAAACAAATGATTTTATAACAATGAACATCTCATTAATTTGATTAACATATTTAAGGCCTTGTATTTATATCATTTTCATAGATATTTTAAAGTCAAGTCTTTTAACTAATTGCAATGACTTATGTTTTATATCCATGTAAGAACATTCTAAGTGCCCTAACCATAAAGGACTTTCCTAGGTCTATTTAGAGTTCAAAAATCATCATCCCTTTACAAATTATGAGTAGTAAACATGGGATCAAAATAATTAATTATAATACCACAATTATAGTAATGATGTAATTTGATTCATTATAGTATTAAATATTGAATTAAGTTTTTATCATTGTTGATTAATCTGTATAGGCTCAAGACTCATTCTGCTTAATGTCTCGCTCATCAAATCTCTTATCAATCCTTTTTTCAATGGATCAATCATATTTTGGCTTGATCTCACAAAGGCAATCATGATCACTCCATTTGGGATCAAATCTCTAGCATGTTTGTATTGACATCTAATGATTCTTGACTAACCATTATACTCTTGATTATAAGTTTTTGCCTAAGGTTTCATAGTATATAAAAATAAGTGCTATTCACTTTGACTACAAAGTAATCTCATAAAGGAAGTTCTTTACTGATTTTACCTCTTTATTTGCTGAAACTAATACTACAAACTTTGTAGACATGATGAAATTTATTATGCAAGTATGTTTCCTAAAGTCCTAAGAAATAAAAAACTTGCAAAGCATCAATATCTACTCATTAGTAAAAGCATGATCCTCTTCATTAGTAATTCAACTAAGTTCTATATCCTGCTAAAATAGAAGGGTAAAATGTATAGCTTATGTCATAATCATTTATTTTCTTTAGGTATTTTAAAATTCTATTTACTCTACGTTAATTAATATTATTAAGATTACTCATGTACTTACTCATTTAGCCAATTGCATAGCATATGTCTAGTCTTGTATATATCATTAAGGACATCAAACATCCTATTACTTAAGTATATTTTAGTTGTGATACTATTCTTCAAACATTCTTAGTAAACTTAATGTTAGGGTTTAATAAGATAGATATTAGAATACAATTTGAGTGATTGAACTTATTGAGAACTTTCTCAAGGTAATGCAATTGAGTAAGCATTATTCTCTTTTGATAATACAATATTATGATTCCAGGGATTACATTTGCCTCACCTATGCTTTTCGTAACAAAATTTGTTAATATAAACATTTTGTTAGCTTTTACTTGTTCAAATTTAGTTCAAAAGATTAACACATCATCCATGTACAATACATTATGATACCTTTTCCTTCATTAAATTTACTATAAACAATTTTGTTTGATTTAATAATCTTGAACCTTTTAGCAAGTATCACCTAATTTGATGCCATATCTTTGGTGCTTATTTTAGTCTATACAGGTAATTAACAAATTTGCACACATTTTTCTCTTAACTAAGTACAATAAATCCTTCAAATTGATCCATATACACTTGTTTTTCTAATTCATCATTTAGAAATGCTATTTTAGTTTCCATTCAATGAATTATTAGGTTATGAATCAAAGAAAGTGCAATGAGTACCCTAATTATGGCACTTTTGGCTAACAATGACTATGCATTGAAATAATCAATTCCTTGCTTTTGTGTCATTTTGCTATCATCCTAACTTTAAACTTGTAAATGGTTCAATTAACCTTCATTTTTCCTTTTGCAAATCCATTTACATCCAATTGGCTTCAAATTGGAGGAAGTCTATTGATTTCTAGGTTTGATTACCCATAATTAAGTCAATTTCATCATTCATAGCTTTCTCCTAAAAACATAGTGTCTTGAAATTTCATTACTTCATCAAATGTCTTAAGTTTATATACAGTAAGAAATATGGAATTTGAAATTCCTTCGTCACTTCAACTAGGAACATAAAGAACCATAACCAAAACTCTTTACTTCCCTTACTCTTTTGCTCTTCATCATTTTTATTTTTATTTGCTTAAGCATCATTTTCATTATCAGAAACTTATTTCTATTTTGGAATGTTAGAAACTAGGATGACTTTATTCTCTTCAAAAATAGCATTTATCGATTTAATGATTATTTTAATAGACATTAAGTTATTAAGCTCTATGGCTATTAATTGATAGATCATATTGTTATAAGCATATCCAAAAAAGATGGACTCAACTCCCCTTTTATCCAACTTTCTCAATTTTGATTATGGAAACCTAACAAGGTTAGGCTTTCTTTTATTCAAGGACTTATATGGGTTTGTTTTGTTACTTTTGGTTGGATTTATATGTAAAATGTGGCATGCTATAAGTTATGCCTTACTCCAAAAATCTTAACTCAAGCCAAAATCAAATTACATGACATTGGTCATTTCTATTGACACGCAATTTTGTTGTAGTGTGTAAGGAATAGTAGTTTCATGAATGATTCTCGTATATTAAAAAAAATTAGTATCATAATATTTTTCTCCCTTATTAGATAGCAAGTATTTGATGGCAAATTCATTTTGCAATTTAATTTTAGTCTCATACAAATTGAATGTCTCATGAGCTTTATTTTTGGTATACAACAATTAAACATAGAAGTAATTAGAGTATTTATCAATGAATATAACAAATTTGTCTTTCCTCTTAGTACTAGTGTGTTGTGCAAATCACATGCATCATTATAAATTAATTTTAACTTGTTTAAAGATCTTAAACTGCTTGGAAATAGAATTCTAATTATTTTTGTTAGCATACATGTTCTGCATTTGTTTTTAGATTTATCAAAGTATGGTAGCAAGTTCAATTTAACCATATCATGCAATCTTTTAAACTTTATATGTCTTAACTTATTATGCCATAGAAATGAATGCTTAGCAGTATAAGCATAAATATTATCATTATTATTAGAAACAACATCAAGTTTGAACATGCCATTACAAAAATAACCATTTCTCATAAACACACTTCATTTGGAAGGATAAAGTTGTTAGTTTTAAATACAAATTTGAATCCAAGTTTGTTAAAATGACTACCTAATATCATATTTTTCTTACCTTCTAGAACATAAAATATATTAGTAAAATTGATAACTCTTTTAGAAGTGAATTGCATTTCTACCTTCCTAATTCCTATAACAAACTATAGTGGAATTTCACATGTACATAACAGTTTCATAACTTTGAAGTAACTTTTGTTCTCACAAACTTGTTGGGCAACACGATAATCAATCTATCAAGTAATGTCATCTCAAATGAATTGATCTTTGTGATCCTAGGAATCATTTTTTCATTTGTTACTCTAGAGGGGAACTATTTCTTTTCCCTTTTTTTTCTTGATAAAATGGCACTCATATTTGTTGTGCCCTTTTTTTTATGACAAAAATGGCATTTGCCCTTTTTTTTTTTATTTACCTTTGGTTTTTTTTGTTATCATTAGATTGATTCCTTTTCTTGTCAGTGAACTTTCATGATTATCTTTTCTCAATCACATGCAACTTTAAAACATGAGAGTCATGCTTATTGTTTCCATCTTGAATGCAAAACTCTTTAACTACACAAAGATGGTTAGCAAGAATTTCAAGGGGTATATTTTTTTTCTTATATTTTAGACTTCTCTTGAAAATATTTCAGAAAAGATGTAGTCTATCAATACTAGAATTCACAGTTCCATTTTCATACATATAAATTTTGTATTATTAAAAATGATTTAGAATCCTTTAAATTTTAACAAATTAATTTATTATTGGCCTACCATTAGTCATCTTAAAATCATTAAATTTTGATACCAAAAATTTCTTACTAGGTATATCCTCTTGTATATACTTTGTTTCTAATTTTTCCCATAGATTAGTCACCAAGGCCATAATTAATGACAACAAGTGGCTATTACCATTAGCTACCACATCCTCTTTTCTTCCATTCTCTCCACTTTCAAATCATCCTAGTACATGTAAAACATTAAAAAAAAAAGAGAGAGAGAACTAAGACTGATAAAACATGAAAAGAGTAAAAAAGGTCAAAAAATTCACAAAAAAATTAAAACAAAATGACTTAATTAAACCTAGTTAATTTAAACTAGTTAACTCCCTTCCATGTCCTCTCATTTGAACTCGTAACCCATGAACTTGAGTTAGAATTAATACTCCAAGCCTTCTCAAACATGCACACATGACTCAAACTAAGCACACTCCCCCTAAAAATCAAACACAAAATTTCTCACCAAGCACCACATTACCAATACCATTCTTAGTAACAATGACAAGTTTTTTCAATCTTTTATCAAAGCCAGCAAGAAGCTATTCTTTCATTTTTGGGGTCTATACATTAAAACTTCAAAAAAGAGTGAAATTAAAAATTTCTTTAAGAAAACTAGAAGTAACAAATAGTAAAAGCTAAGATTTTTTTAAAACAAAAAAAAGAGATTAATGCCTCCTCTATTTCTTAGAGTAAATCTAAATCCTAGGCCTTTTTTTTTTCTCTCTTTTCCTTCAAAGACCATCAGAAGAAAGATAATAATTTCTTTTTTAAAAAAAAAATTACTTTCAAAAAAATATAACCCACTCCTTCCCTTGTTTTTTTTTTCAAAAATAATCAAGAAAAATAAAAATATAAATATAAAAAAAATAATAGAAAGAAGGAATAAATAGGAGTTTGTGGCCTTTTTTACTTTTAAAGCCTTGCCCAAGATTAGATCTTGCCTTTATGGCTTCAATTCAGACCATAAGCTCTTGAATTTAGCACAAAAATGCCTTTGTCCCCCTTGGATACTATAGAGAAAAATGAGTTAGGGCTAAGATTTTCATTAGGTTTTCTTAAGGTTAGATTATCTTGATGTTTTCTTGTGTGAAATGAAAAGGGGTTAATATACAATTTTATTTGTAATTTTGCATGATATGTAAAATCAAATCTAACCTTTCAAAAGTAACAATTCAATAAATTATGAATTTTTTTTTTATAACAATTCTAGCTAACAGTTAAACCAAATTAATAGAAAACATTTATGTTGTTAATATGATGCACTGATAAGAAAGGGAAGTTAAGGTGTATTAAAGACAACAATAACAAAGCACCACATCTCAATTGGGCCAAGCCTAAACCCAAATCTAATTGAAATCCAAATAGTAATAACCTATTAACTTATTATATATAATAATTTAATGAAAAAAATTAAGAAATCATTAAAAATTGTAATCCTAAGAAGGAAAACATTAAAATGGAATCATTACTTAATCTTTTTTTTTTCTAAATTAAGGGGATACGACAATAATTCTAAATCATTGCCTATTACTTTTCACAATAAGGGGTTAAGGTAGCGGTTTTAAACCATTGCCAATTCCTTTCAAAATTAAAGGTATAAAGTTGCAATTTTAGACTGTTGCCTATTCTTTTTTCCTAAAACAGTTTTTCTTGAAATGGAAATATGTAGCAATCTTTGTGTTTCTCCTAATCAAATTCAATTCTTCCAAAAGTGTATAACTCATTTTGATCTACTTTTCTTCTTAGAAAATTTTGGGCATTAGGGTTTTTTGTAATCTATTAGGTTAGAATTGATCAATATTTTGATTGGATTGTCTCCAAGACTATCTAGGGTTTACAAAATTGATTTCTAGTTTAGGTTTGTTTGTTGTTAGTTTCAATTAGCTTTTGAAATAAAGGGTAGGACAACAAGAAAGGGACAATGGCAGGTTGGAATTTCATGTAGAGGGTTATATCTTACATTGTAAATGAGGGCATTGTTAATGGCCTTGCCAATAGGCTTTAGGTACTTCTTTTTCTATAATCTTTTCATTCTTTACCAAGATTTGATTGCTTTGTTGTATTATAGCTTTTCATTGTTTCATCAAGTTATTCCTTTCTTTTATTTAGCTTCATTCTCTAACCTTTAAGGTTAATACATTCCTCATTGATTCATTCACTTAAAGTGAGACGGACTCACATCTATCTAGTTTTATCTAAGTGTCAAATTTTATACACTGTTGAATTTCAAATATGAGGATATGACAATATTTCTTTTTATGTTGCATGATTCCTTTTCAAATATAGGGATATTTGCAAAGTGCCTACTAAACTTTAATAGCCCTTTTAGGTTGGTCATCTAAAGCTTCAATTTTGGGATGCTAAGACCAGCAAATTCTCAATGATTTTGCTCCTTTAAGCAACATAATCTCAATAACTTTCAAACTTTGTTGTGCCATGCAATGACAAGTGTTATTTTTTGTTGCCTTCAATGTTCATTAGTTTTTTATTTTTTAACATATAGAATTCAAACCTTGAATTAATTTGGATTTTTTTCCTTCTCCATTACATTGATGCATAAGTCTAATCTATGATTTTTTTTTCTTTGTTATGTAGTTTCCCTATGCACCACTTTCTCATGGCAAGATTTTTATGTTTAAAAATATCCTTACGTTTCCTTTTTTCCCTTCAATCACTTTTATATTATAGTGTAAAATTTCTTTATAATTGCACTTGCTTACTAAGAACAATTTTTTTGTAGTGAAATTACACTGCAATATTAAAACTATCCTTGGAAGAGCAAGAAAGGATAAATTTGTGAAAATTGTTATAATACATAGACATCCACTATTAATTATTTCTTTGTTTTGTTTTTTATTTTAAGTCTTCAAGGATATGGGAAAAAGAACATTGATGAATAATATTGCCTTTAAAGCTCACTATGTCCTTACCACTTTTTCCTTTTTTCCTCTTCTTTTCTATGTTCTTTTCCCAATCTGATATTTATGTTTTGAAGTTTTTAGTAAGCTACTATTTGATTGGGAAACCATTTATGGTTTGACAGGTTTGGTGCTTATTGTTTACTCTTTTCATCAATCTTGTTTTGGTTTAAAACAATTAAAGTTATATCAGATACAAAATCAGAGGGTCTTTAACTAGAGGCATGTCAGTGAAATTATTAGAAGGTAGAAATCCATGTGTTTCTTCTTATTTCAAAGCATATCCACTCAGATAAATATCAAAATCAATTTATGTTATCGTAGATGTTCACTTGTTTCTCTTTTTAAATAAAAAGAATTTAAATCTTATAATGCTTTGACAATTGCATTTTAGGAATTGCTAATGTTAACCTCAACCTTCCCATTTCCTTTTTTGATTATTTTGTTTCTTTTCATTTTGTAGTTTCTCTATTCCACTTTTTCTTGGCATGATTGATTAGTTTATACATACCTGGGCATTTTTTTTCCTCTTATATTACAATTTAAACTATTAATGGTTTCCTCATAATTATATAATTGCTTACCAAAATAATATTTTTCTAATGAAATTCTGCCCATTGAAACCATCCTTGAATATAAAGAAAGATCAATAGATCACATATTTATGCCTAAGAAATATAAATTTCAAGTTAGTTGTTAAACTATAAATGTTTTCTTCCTTTATGCTTTTCAACCTTTATAGGAATACATGAAGATGGGATCATAGTGCAACCAACACCCATTATTGTTCTTTAATTGATAGGTAGTTCAAGTTTTCTTACATTTCCTACTATAGGTTTGGGTTATTGGCATGTTTACTGATCTTGATATTTGTGCTCTTGATGCAAGTTATTGAATAACTAATTGGTATGTCTTCCATGAATATTGTCCATTTCAAAGACTTTTTGATTATATATGACATGTTTGCTAGCACAGAGATGTATACTTATTTTCCTATGAAGGATGCTTTAGGCAAATTATTGGAGGTATTTTTCAAGGTTGTTTCAACAAGCTTCTCAGTGTTCTTTTGAAGTTGAACACTAATAAAAAAATTTGCGTGATTATTGGTAGAAATAGGTCAATGGCCACAACAACATGTAGAACTAATTCTTAGTACTACTTGCTTCTTAGTATAGTCTCACTTTGTAAGACGTATGCTAGTTGGTAATGCCTTTTGGCCCCAAAATGCATAATTTTTTCTAGTACTACTATTATTACCATCTTATGTAATCATTTCAAGGCCCTATGTATTGAAGGTGTAAATTTGTCTGGTTTTGGATGCATATAATGTGTATTCTCTCTTTCTCCCTCTCTCTCTCTCTCCCTCTCTCTACATTGGTCTTATAAGGAGAAGTATGTGGATTGTTGCTAGTTTCCTTATGAAGGTAAGAGACCATTACCTCATGGAAGGCAAGAAGCAAAATGAGGATATGGAGAAGAAAATAATGCAATTTCACTCTATTCTCTCCAATTTGACGGGTTTGTAGAAAGCATATGAATTTCTTCATTTGTAATGGATTGAATTTAGTCTGAAAAATTATCTTGAAATTCTATTGCTATCTCCTCCTAGTTATTACTTATTATGCTTAATTGATCCCAATGTTTACATTTTAACTACTTATTATGCTTGAATGAGAGGACTCATTTCTCCCATATTAATCTTTGCTTGCTGCCTCTATTTACATAACATTTGGTTCAAATTGTGGGATGCTTTCTAAATTCAGTGTCAAGAAAATGCATTCTTTAGGGACAACTTAGTGTGTAATCAATCTTTTTGGTTTTATTCAAAAAATTATCATAAATGTCATAGTTTTGGAACTTTAAAAGAGTTAAAGAATCATTGACTATTTTCTTAAAAAACTGTTGCCTATTCTCTTAAAAAAAAACACTACTTATTTGCTTAAAAAATTGCTACCTATTCACTTAAAAAAATCATTACCTCATCGCTTAATAAACCATTACCTATTTCCTTAAAAAACTAATGTCTATTTTCTTTAAAAAATTGTTATTTATTCTCTTAAAAAACTATTACCTATTATCTAAAAAATAATTACTTGAAATTCCTTTAGGCAATGGTTTCATATATGTTGCTATAGGTAAAGAAAACCACCATGTTAGATTTATTATAGCACTTGCAAATCTAACGGTCTGAAAACCACTACATTAGATTTTAGGTAATGGCTTTTAGCTTAAAGGCACCAGTTTTGAACAACTACCTTAATTCATTTTTTGGTAGTGATGCCATTATCAAATTAAAATTGGCAGCTATTAACCAAGGAAATTCACAATAAATAGCATGGATTGTTCTTAGGCCTTCCCTTAGTTGTTTTCCTTGATCCAGATATGAACTCCTATACACTACACTAAAAAACCATGACTGATTATCACCTTTCTACACTAGCAAATGGATAAACTGCTTGCTTCTACTTAGCAACTTAAGTTTCAAACTTTAATTTCTTGAAAGGTTTTGGGTACAAAAAACATTGTAGCACAATAATTTCTTAAAAATCTAAATGAAAATATGGGGGTGAGAAGAAAAGGAAAAAAAAAAAGAATGCCTTAGCAATGAGATGTCTTAAAAATTTGAATACCAAAGCAAGGGAGCATCAATCTGATGAGGCTAACACCATCTTCTTTTGGTATCATTTTTTTCTTTTTTGGTCCAAAGATTGTCTTCTTGTATATTAACATTTCCTTAACAAATTTACAAAAAATAAACTACATATACATTCAATTTCAAATTGACCAAATAGAAAAATAAACAAAATTGAAAATTCTACCTTGTATAAATCAATAACATTTTAAACAAATTTATTTTTTAAGAAGGGTGAAAAAAAGAAGAAAATAAATAAAAGGGTCAACTATAACTAATAGTTAATTATTAAAACTCATTCATCTAAAGAATTATCAAAGAAAGTACTACAACGCAAAACTACATATCAATATGAACGAAAGGAATGGAAAAGACAAAAAAGAAAAAAGAAAGAAAAAAAATTATTTATCAAGAAAATAATTTGGAGGCATGTTTCTTTGAGATATCCTTTGGGGAGATTTTTATCAAGGTTGGTGAATGGTGATGTCATAATGACCATTTGTTAGTGGTTAACGTCACTCTTATTGATAAGTTTTTCAATTCATGAAAGAATTATAACTCAAATTATTGTCTATTTATAAAAAAATACTAATAATTTTATGACAAAGAATATGGATGAGGGAATAAGATCATTTGTGTTAAGAAAAAGCAAAATTATACGAGGTAAAAAAAATCTTACACATGTGAGACGTAAATGCAATGAAAAAGAACATATATAAATAGTTTTATTGCTTATTTTCTAAATAATAGATGATATTATTATTTGCTTGATATGGTAAATAAAATTTGGGGATTTGAAGCAATTGTTTTTGTTTTTGAAACCATAATTGATGCCACTATGTTTGTCTCATTTTCTAGTGCTAGAAATCATGACATTGTCTCGTATTTCTAGTATAATTAGTATGGACCTCAAATTCAACCTCGATGTCGTAGGCCCAATTATTACCCAGCAATCCAAGACATGGCCTTTTTGGCTGAAACTAGCTTAGATCCGCACACACCAATGGAAATTTTGATGATTTAGTTTACTTTCAAGTAGGCGATGGCTAATGTGCTTTCTTGAACTAAAAACAAAATGGGAACGTATGGACAAACTGTTTTTTGCAACTATATTCGTCTAGAATGCTTAGACAATTGTTGGATGTGTCAAAACAAATCCGATTAAAACAATAAAAAGAAAACATCTATATATGTGTGTGTGTGTGTGTGTAAGCGACAAACACACCAATGAATAATCAGTCGGCCCATTTGAAATTATTTCAAGACAAAACCATTCATTTCATAGATCCACATATCAAAAGAGATGTCATTTAACGTGAAGACAATGTAAAATCTTTTGTCATCCTCAATTTACATTTCTAATTTACTTCTGTTGTTTCCTTTATTCCTTCAACTGCCTTCTCTTCTGCAACTGCAACAATGAGAAAATTCTTAAGAACCTCATTGTCATGAAGAGATAATCAGGAGCAAATTTAAATTCCAAAATATGTTACCACTTGTGATAAGTTTATGTGACAATCATTTAAACGAGCTCAAAATGTAATCTTACATTTAGTCCCATGATTTCATGCTGGAGATATACCTTCAAATTCAACTGCATCCATAAAAAATAGAATTAAGATCAAAGAACAACCTAAAATAAGCAAGTCTCTTTTTTTATAGAAGACAAACGTTAGACATAATATATTTTAGTCACACATATATTTTATTAAAAGCAAAATATTTTTTCAAATAAATTTCAAATTGTTACTACGACAGTCGTTGCTATGATTTCCACTTTAAAGATGGAATGAACCTAGAGAAAAGGTGAATGTGGGACTTTGTGCCTAATCTACACCATTCTCTATTTGCCTATGCCACTAGACAAATTATGGGTGTTTCTCATATTTTATGTTCGTGCAACTTACCATTTATTTAGTTTTGTTTTCTGAATATATATCCTATACAGATGAGTGCAACTTTGTCTATAAATTTTTGGTCTTCCAAAAGAAAAATGAAAAACAAAAGGTTAGTTAATGAGAATACCTGCTGCGGGCGGTTCTTTACCACACCTCGCAACGCACTGAGGAATACATGCCTCAGAAAATGCACCAGAACATCCAAGGATACAATTCTGTACACAACTTAAGGCTTGCACTTCAGTTGCAGATTGTTCGAGCAAGACTGCAAATGCCAATGCTAAAAGTCTCCCCATTACAATATTGCTAGCCATTTGTACCTAATGGTTGCTTTAGTTTCTTCTCACTCTGTCATTTTTTTAACATCCTTTCATTTGCTATATGTATGTTTAGGAAACTGTTGGCTAAACACTTTTTAAGGGCATTAAATATTTCTAATTTAATTAATGTGTCATTCAATGAGATAAAAACAACTAAAGAGTTTACTTATATTTATTTTATAAAACTGATTATTTATAGTTATGAACTAATCAAATATAAAAGAAAAATCTAAGGTTAAAGATAACTGATTTTGTATTTATTTTTAACCTCTAAAAGATTTAAACCTAATTTAGTAAGATAATGTGAAAATTCATAACATATGAACCCATATAATTTGGGGGAAAAGTTTGAATGAAAAATATATATATTCTTAATGTATAATCAAGATATATATATATATATATAATATACCGTTGAAGCATGTATATATAATATCATTGAACCTTTTAACATAAATTAAACTACTTGTAAAATCTATCTATTTAATTTTTAGACTTTTTAAATTTTAATTCTATGTTCTTTTTCCTTCAACACTATTCACTTTATTATTCTCATTTTTTTGTACTAGTAAGGGGAGAGGAATGGATGATCCCAAGATTTGTCAAACGATATATGCTTCATATAAGTATCATATCCTAAATCTTTAGACATGAGACGTTTGGTCTCTTACCATTTTATATCTCATAGTGAATCTTATCAATAGATTTCAACAGAAGTCTATTAAGAAGGTAAGTAGTAGTCTCGAGGGCATAAACCCAAAAAGATAAAGGAATATCAACTTGGCTCATCAAGGATCAAACCACATCTAATAGGGTTATATTTCCTCTCTTAGAATCATGATTATGTTGTGGTGTTTCAGTAGATGTCCATTGAGACAAAAACTCATTCACTTTCAAGTAAACTCCAAATTCTTAGCTTAAGTATCCACCTCCTCAATCTAATCGTAGGATCTTAATACTTCTACTAGTTTGTTTCTCTACTTCATTTCTTAATTCTTTGAATTTTTCAAAAGATTTAAATTTGTATTTCATTAAATACACATAACCATATCTTGATCAATTGTTTGAGAATGTAATGAAATAAAACAAACCACCTCTTTCATATGTTGTCTAGGACCACATACATCTATATGTATCAATCCTAATAACTCATTACACATTCTCTTTTTCTTTTTAAAAAAGCCTTAGTTATCTAATGCAAAAAACAATACTCACATATTTTATATGATTCATAATCAAATTGATCCAAGTAACAATTCTTATATAACTTAACCTTCTTGATCAAACTTATATAAACAATTTATATAAATATCAGATCTATAATAAACATAATTTTTCTAAGAAGAACAACCTTTATCATTAAATGTAAAAGTTAAACTAGAAATGGAAATGGTGTTTTTAGAAAGTATAGGAACATATAACAATTCTTTAGTTCTACTACTAGGCTAAAAGGAAAAAATAAACTATAAGTTCCAATAGCTAATACAACAACTCTTACTTCATGTACAAATCATAGGTCTACCTCACCTTTCTTTAACCATTTACTTCTGATGATTTCCTACATATTTCTACAAATATGAGAACCATATCCAATATCTAATATCAATTATCCAATATCCAAGTAATAAAAAAGTAGAAATATTTATCCCAATCATAAACATACATAAACCAAAGGCTTCACCAAACTTCTTCACCTTTAGTCTAACAAGATAAATCTTGCAATTATGTTTTTAATGTCCTTCTTTACCATAATAATGGCAAGTGCTTTTGCTCTTGTTCTTCTCACATCACCACTCAATTGAAATGCCTTGATTGCTGAAGCCTTTCCTTTTTTGTTCTTCTTCTTGGGCCTTTTGCTCTTCACATTGGACAAATCCACGAGAAGAAAAGGAGTCTTCGCTTTCTTTGGAGTTCACGTTGTAGTTTTAAGCATATTCAGTAATTCAACTAATGTAACTTCAAACTTGTTCATATAGAAGTTTACAATAAACTATAAACAAACCTAAGGTATAGACTACAAGATCAAGTCAACACTTAACCCTAAATTTATGGTAAAATACAATCAACTCAATTTCTCAATGTAGCCAATCTTTTGAATATTAGCATTCATTGAAGATCCTTCTACCATCTTACATTACAACAATTCCTTTTAGATCTCATATCTCTTAGTTGTAGTTTCTATAACAAACAACTTCTTTAGATGTAGAATTATCATGCAGGCATTCATGATATTCTTTTTTCACCTCTAGAATTTAAAAGACATACTAGCTAACATCACACATGTAGCATGATCATTATCATCCTTATGCTAAATATATGCCTCCACTTCTTCCTCATCACTAAGAGTAGGAAGATCCTCATTGAGGATGTAGAACTTCTTTTCTTACTTAAGAAAAATTCTCAAAATTTTACACTAGTTTAAAAAATTTGGTCTAGTAAGGTTGTTCACTTCTTTTCACCTAGCAACCTATATATATATAAAGAGAGTGAGTATTAATTTCAAGCAAACATACCAAAATTAGATTAGGTCTTTAATTCTAATTTTAGTTATACCCACTTTTTTTGTTTAAATCAATAAATCTCTATGTTGACTTGAAAGATCTTACTCTAAAATTTTCTAATGGGTTAAGATCCCATTTAATTTATTTCACCTTGAGAATAAAAAATCATTAGCTAGATAACATAATATATCAATTACATCGCATGTGACTCTTATGTCAGTTAAATGACAATTCATTATCTAAACAAATCACGTATGCAACACTTAACCATTGTCTCTAAATTTATGTGATCATGAGATAACTCATTCAAATCACACAAATATAGTTAATTAGGACCCATCAATTATAATATCAAACATATTCAGGTTGAGGAGGCTTTTAGGTAACCTGAAAAGCATTTTTAAACAAAACTCTAGTTTTATTCTATAATTCTAAAAGCCAACTCACCATGTTCTTATTGTGTACTTAATATTTGTGTTGAGGGATTTTGTTAATTATAGTTATCTCGTGCATTAGTATCACAATTGTAATATATATCACATATATAGCATACAATCCTATTATAATATTCTAATATGCATGATTATAGGATCTACTATGTTATTTTCCTCAAGCTATTAAGGAACTTAAATGGTCAAATCCTAGAGGATTGCAAATTAGTCTTCCAAAGGCCTTTTTGTAATTAAATTAAATGTAAAGAAAACTAAGGAAAATAGCAATAAGTAGAAAAGAATAAGGTCTTACGACATTTATATCTTTTTTTCTTTTTTTTTTTTTCTTCCTTGTTGGAAAGAAGGGAAGATACATGGAAAGTCTAAGTTAGCTCTTGGCTCTATCTCGGCCAACATCCCACTCTCGAGGGAGTGAAGCATACTACTTATTGCAATATTGCCCTGACCCAGGGAAGGGCATTTGGTGAAGAGAATTATTTTCAAGGAGGGAAGGCAAGGTTGACAAGCCACTTCATGGAGGTAATTGTACTGGTTTAATTGATGGATATTTTACATGACATAAGCAATTTTACTTGAAGTCCTTTGCTAATAGAGGTTGCTTACTCTCCTTAGTAGCTAGGTTTTTTCGTAGTGATAGTGGGTGGGTCTCATGAGATCTATGTCAACTGTCGAAACTATGGTTGGCTACATATAGGTATAGCCAAATTAAGATGAGACGAGATGGACAAGCAAAGACTACAATGTAACTACCACAAAAAATAGGAGAAAACCCACCGCCTTAGCTAACATAGAAAGATACATTTAAAGAGAGGATTTATGTACCAAAAGTTAATGAAGAGAAGGGATTGGGGCCTAATAGACATAAATCCTTAAACTGAAAAGACCTGACTTACAAATTTAGATGTATTAATGGCAATGATATGCCAAACCCTCCTATCCTACTCCTACTTATCCCTCGAGATGGACATACCATGATTAGATGGGAACCTTTGGACTAGCATTATGGATTCTATATAATAGAAATATCCTCTTGATTTGTCACCCTTGACACCTTCATTTGGATCTCTATAGTTACAAATTGATATCCCATCTCAATCTTAACCTCTTTAATTATATAACTTTTACATGATTATGAGAGAAACGTCAAGTTACATTGAAGGAAAGTTTAGATAAGAAGAGAATTTATAACTAGAAAATAAAAGAAAGTACAGAAAGCAATCTCTATACTCTAAAAATTATATTTATTCATATAAATAAAAACAATCACATCAATCTACAAGCTTATAATCCTCTATTATGTTATTATATTCACATTATATGCACAAAAGAAAATATATATTTAATTTTAATTACTGATATGAAACTTCAGTATTTAATTAAGTTAACTATCCAAATAAGAGTCCTAATGAAATTAAAAAATAGTTTTCTAATTCAACAAGTAATCTAATTAAATATAAGTCTTCAATCCTAATCCAATTAAATTATATTTATAATTTAGAAAATAATTTTTTAAATTATATTCAAATTAATTTTTTTTAATTCAATAACTTAATTGAATTAGGTATTCCACTTCTAAATAATTTAGAATCTTAAAAATGTAATCTAATTGAACTTATTGTTGTCCTACTCCTACTTATAATCATAATTTTTATAAAACATATGAACTACAACGGCTCTACAAAGCATAATGATTGTGATTTTCAAAACATTTCATTGTCACTTTTCCAAAACTTGTGCTTTGAAGGAGTGAAGGACAAAAAACTCAATTTTTAACAATATAATCAAATAATCTTTTAATTATGTTTTAGTTTGGAGGTGCTTTTACTTATTACAATGTAGGTTAAAATGCACTACCAAATAAGCCATACATGTTGCATTATGACCATAAAAACATTAATTATAAACATGTAACATTGTTTAGAACATATAGATAAGTAAACAATTGAAAAAATTTTAAAAAAAATTCTCCAATGGTAAGTTACATGAAGCGACAACTTATGTATGCTTACTAAAGTACTAGAAAATCACCTAAGCTCAAATTCAACTACATCGTAGTGCTCATTGGTTCTAGAGTAATAGATTGAGTTTTGAGTCGAACATTCTAAACATGTTTACAACTGCAAAGAACCAATTTGCTTGTGTTTATGCTTGTGCTTGCGATATCTGGCTATTTCGCTCCCTTTCTTTCAAAAGAAATGATTCCATTCATCTTCTTTCCCAGTCCCTAAAAGTTTGAGCTTCCGACAACTATTCACTTTTGTGAAACCAAAACTAGGATCTTTCCCCTCCTTAATCTCCCTTCTCATTTTCTCAACTCTTCTAAGTAGGCCCTTCACCGCAATATCAAATCTCCCTTCATATATCCTCAAATGACCATCTTTTATCAAGTTCATGGGTATGAAAATTGAATATTTTGTGTAATTCTTGGGGAAATGCCATGTGTATTGTGCATAAGCAGAGCCGGGATGAAATAAAACTGGAATACAGCCTGCCAAAATGGAATCGAAAGTAGAACGCCGAGTGTAGGAATCCCCCGGAGGCTGTAAGCAGAAAACTGAGTTCTGAAACACCTTAATCACCTCAACTGGATTGTCACATTTGTTTGCACTGGAACTACAGTTCAGCAGCTGGCAATGTCTCCCTGAAGCCAAACATCGGCGCATGATCAACCCGTGGATAGAGCCTTTCCTCTTACGTCTTTTCATTCTCTTTTGCCATAGAAACACATCAGCGTCACTGGAAGGATGGAAATATGTGGGATATGGTATATTGTAAACTCATTGCTCCATGAAGTTCATTCAATAGGCAACA
This sequence comes from Rhizophora mangle, assembly GCA_037832345.1. Lineage (NCBI taxonomy): Eukaryota > Viridiplantae > Streptophyta > Magnoliopsida > Malpighiales > Rhizophoraceae > Rhizophora > Rhizophora mangle. The sequence continues at coordinate 573,447 of JBAPLJ010001326.1, forward strand.
TTGTCAAGTTCATAGATTCAGGCAAAGACAAAAGTGGTCCTACCTCACATCCTCATCCATTCAAGTTTTTCCTTTAGCCAGTTCAGCAAATCATGAGCCATAGAGACTCTGACCGAAATATTGTAATCCCAAAGGTATCGACCAACATCAAGACCAGCATAAAATGGAACATAAATTGCAGAAGCCTGCGAGGAATCATCTGTCAAACAGTTGTAGCTCTTCATCCGTTTGAAACATTCCTTATTCTTAATTTTAAAACATGCTAAGTAATAAATATTCCTTGCTCTGCCTTTCATGGGTCAAAATCTACCAACCTGCATTTTTTCCTTTAATGAGCAGAAAACAGAAATCTAGCAACTCTTGTCTTCCATGCATGGGTATAATTTGCTCAAGATGTCGCTGAGAGAACGTGCTAATATAGACATATACATCATCTGATTGTGATTCAAATTAAACGTTCGCAGCTTGTTTTGAAGCCCTGGGGGAGCAGGGGTGTATTTTTATTGTTAAGGTGATATTTTGTGTTTTGAATGAAATGTCATTTTATTAATATTTTAAAAAATAATAAAATTTATTTTTAACATAAATATACTAATAATTTTTATTAATATATAAAATAATTTTAATTTAAATATATAAAGAAATTATACACAAATATTTTATATTTTATTAGAAATTTACTAAGTATATCACACTCAGTTTAAAAATTCAAAGTTTATTAAAAGAGATCTCTCAGCATAAAATTTTTTTTTTTAAAAAATCAAGCATATATATCATGTATCTTAACAAATAAATAATCCATCGTAATCAATCTTGAAAACTCTACCACAATTTGTGTAGCCACTTCCCCAAATAATTCTAGAATATAATGTGTGGTAAATATTCAATTCATTTAAAAATTTAAATTAATAAGTAAAAAAATTATAAATATTCTAATTCATATAAAATTTTTATATTTTTTTAATTAGATTAAAAATAATAAAAAATTAAATTACTAAGTAAAAAAATATAATTAAGAAAATAAATTAGATTTTAGTATAATATAAAATTATTATTAAAATTTAAATTTTACTTAAAAAAATTTAATATAATAAGTATAAAAATTTATAAATATTATAAACTAAATAAAATTTATATATTTTAACAATATAAAAAATTTTATATTTTAACTTAATTTACTGAATCAAAATTGAGTAAACAAGTTCTAAGTATTATGTCTTATTAGTATAGGATTTAATTAATTAAATTGAAAATTATGGAAAAAATCAAATTATAAATCAAATTTTAATACAATGCCAAATAACATTTTAAAATTTTAATATTTTTTTTAAAAAAATCAAACTAATAAATATAAAACTTTATAAATATTATAAACCATTTAACATTTTTATATTTTAACATGTGTTAAGTCCATTAAACACTTGAGATAACAAAATTAAATTTAATGGACTAAACTCAAGAACTATAACTCTCTATTATTTAATTAATTTAAATAAAATATGGTAAGAGTCAAATGACAAAATTATGTGTATAAATAATAAGATAAATTAAATTTTAATTCTACGTAAAATAATAATTTGAAATATCAAATCCAGCTAAAAATTTCAATTAGTGACAATATGAGAGGTCTTTAAATTTAGTCAATATGAGAATTTTATATTTTTAATAGCATGAACACTTTTCTTTGTTGTTTTCTTATGTCTTATGTTAATTTGTACTCTCTTTTACCTTTGACTCCCTTTTAAGATAAGAAGATATTCAAATAGATATGAAAATTTTCTTCGAATTAATTAGTGTAAATTAAACAATTATTGTCTTTTTCATTTTATGAGAAAATGAAAGCAAAAGAAAAAAATTAAGTATAGGACAATTAATCATTCTTAAGGATGACCAAATCGAACTCTACTACTTGAAACCACACCCCTAAACTTGGAAGAGGAAGTCTTCAAAACTTCAACTCCAATTCAAAGTCAAAGGCTTGGGAAGATTTATAAAACTTGGGTTTTCACTCAATCTTCTTGCGAAATTATTAGAGGATGACATTGGAAATAAAAAGAGAGAGAGAAAATGTTGCTTAATTATTGTCCTCAACTCTATGAAAAATAAAATGGTTGAGTAAAAATGAATAATTGCTCTTTTACAAATTTAGCAAATGATCCATGAAAATAATATCACACGAGAAGAATGATAAGATGCACCCATAATCATTGTTCAAGCTTTCATCTTGTGAAAATGTCCTGAACTTTAAGCCTTCAGTCAAATACTTGAGCCCCTGACAACTCGTGTTGGATAAAAAGACAATGGGGTGTTAAAACCGAGAGTTGGAAAAATTGAAAATTGTAGAACTACTTTAAGTTGTCTAACAAATGTTGTTATTATTAATGTAAAATTTATTTTTATTAATATGTAATAAGTATTATTCAAATTTTTTATAAAATAAAATAAAATAAATTTAATAACAAATAATATTACTCAAATAAAGCTTCATTTAAAGTTTATAATTTCTCAAAATTACTCTTTAAATTGCCAAATAGTTTTATATAATAAATTAGACACAATATATCTTTTTTTATAATAATAAGAGAGACACCAATCTTTTATGTAAAATTTGATGTCACATATATAGAACATTTTTTATATACTGGGCCTATAGATTAGCAATTCACCCTTCCATTTGTGAGATAAAACATATTAGATGCAACTCATTTTCCTTGACTCAAATCAAAAATTGTATATGATAATTATATTAACTACCACCCACCGCGAAAGTATACTTATTCCAATGGTTGTGGTGGCTCTTAAAGTCCTCTTTAACTTGGATTTGAATGAGACAAAACTTTGGATTGTTTTTCCCGAGCACTAGTTATAAAAAAGAGTTGTTTGTAATATAATTGTTAAAAGTGGCTAGCCTAGCTGTTAGGCGGCATTTTTAAGAAAAAGACCTCCTAGCTTTGAAACTTAGAATGAGCAAGCCTTGTCTTCTCCTTTTTTTTCTTTTTTTTCTTTTTTTTATTAAAACATCAACAATCTCCTTGTCATTTTCAAAAAATTGAAAAGATAATGAATATTCAATAATTTTGAAAGTCAAAACATAAATAATACTATTTTAAAATTAAATCAAGACACAATAAATTATTCATAACCATAAATTTAAATATTATGGTAAATTAGTTTTGAACCATATACTTTAGTTAATAAAATAATACAAGCATTTCATGCAAATGATTTTATAAGAATGAACATCTCATTAATTTGATTAACACATTTAAGGCCTTGTATTTATATCTTTTTCATAGATATTTCAAAGTCAAGTCTTTTAACTAATTGCAACGACTTTCATTTTATATCCATGTAAGCACAATCTAAGTGTCCTAACTATAAAGAACTTTCCTAGGTCTATTTAGAGTTCAAAATTCATCATCCCCTTACAAATTATGAGTAGTAATTATGGGATGAAAACAATTAATTATAGTACTACAATTACACTAATGATGTACTTTGATTCATTGAAAAGATGACTTGATGTAGTATTAAGTATTCAATTGAGTTTTCATCATTGGTGATTAATTTGTATAGGCTCGAGACTCATTCTACTTAATGTGTTGTTCATCAAATCATTTATCAGTCCTTTTGTCAAAGGATTAATCATATTTTGGCTTGATCTCACAAAGGCAATTATGATCACTCCATTTGTGATCAAATCTCTAGCATGTTTGTATTTACATCTAATGATCCTTGACTAACCATTATACTCTTGCTCATAAGTTTTTTCTAGAGGTGCAATACTTCATAGTATGTAAAAATAAGTGCTACTCACTTTGTCTGCAGAGTAATCTCATAGAGGAAGTTCTTTAATGATTTTACCTCTTTATTTGCTGAAATTATAGTACTACAAACTTTGTAAACATGATGAAATCCATTATGCAAGTCTATTTCTTAAAGCCCTAAGAAATAGAACCCCTACCAAGCATCAATATCAACTCACTAGTAAAAGCATGATCCTCTACATTAGTAATCCAATTAACATCTATATCTTGCTAATAGAAGGGTAAAGTGTATAGCTTATGTCATAATCATTTACTTACTCCATGTTAATGCATATTACTGGGTTTACTCATGTACTTAATCATTTAGCCAACTGCATAGCCTATGTCTAGTCTTGTATATATCATTAAGGACATCAAACATCCTATTACTTATCATCGAGGACATCAAACATCCTATTACTTATCATCGAGGACATCAAACATCCTATTACTTAAGTATATTCTAGTTGTGATACTATTCTTCTAACATTCTTAGTAAACTTAATGTTAAGGTTAAATGGAATAGATAATAGAATACACTTTGAATGATTGAACTTATTGAGAGCTTTCTCAAGTTCATGCAATTGAGTAAGCATTATTCTCTTTTGATAATACAATATTCTGATTCCAAGGATTACATTTGCCTTACTTGCTCTTTTCACAACAAAATTAGTTAATATAAACATTTTGTTAACTTCGACTTGTTCAAAGTTAGTTCAAAAGATTAACATGTCATCTATGTACAATAGATTATGATACCTTTTCCTTCATTGAATTTACTATCTTGAACCTTTTAGCAAGTATCACTAATTTGATGCCATGTCTTCAGTGCTTATTTTAGTCCATACAAGTAATTAACAAATTTGCACACATTTTTCTCTTAAATAAGTATAATAAATCATTCAAGTTGATCCATATACACTTGTTCTTCTAATTCATCATTTAGAAATTCTATTTTAGTTTCCATCTAATGAATTACTAGGTTATGAATCAAAGAAAGTGCAATGAGTACCCTAATTGTGACACTTTCGGCTACCAATGACTATGCATTGAAATAATCAATACCTTGCTTTTGTGTCATTTTGATATCATCCTAACTTTTAATTTGTAAATGGATCCATTAACCTTCATTTTTCCTTTTGCAAATCCATTTACATCCAATTAATTGGCTTTGAACTAGTGGAAGGTTACTAATTTTTAGGTTTGATTACCCATAATTAAGTCAATTTCATCATTCATAACTTTCTTCTAAAAACATAGCATCTTGAAATTTCATTACTTCATCAAATGTCTTAAGATTATCTTTAGTAAGCAATATGGAATTTGATTGCATGCTAATTCCTTTTTCACTTCAACTAGGAACATAAAGAAATCATAACCAAAAGTCTTTACTTCCCTTACATCATTTTTATTTTTATTTGCCTAAGCATCATTCTCATTGTTAAATACTTTTTTCTATTTTGGAACGTTAGAAACTAAGATGAATTTATTTTCATCAAAAATAGCATTTATCAATTTAATGATTATTTTAATAGATATGAAGTTGTTAAGCTTTATGGCTATTAATTGATAAATCATATTGTTATTAGCATATCCTAAATCAAGTTGTCTTACATTCCTATAACAAAGCTATCAATCTTCTACTATAGGTGTGGGGTTTTGGCATGTTTATTGATCCTAATAATTGTGCTTTAGATGCAAGTTGCAAAATAACTAATTGGTATGTATTCCATGCGTATTGTCCATTTCAGAATCTTTTTGATTATATATGGTAAGTTTGCTAGCACAGAGATGTATACTAATTTTCCTACAAAGGATGCTTTAGGCAAATCATTGGAGGTGTTTTTTAAGGTTGTTGCAATAAACTTCCTATTGTTCTTTTAAAGTTGAACACTTACACAAAATTTGTGCAATCATTGGTAGAAATAGGTCAATGGCCACGACAACATGCAGAACGGATTCTTAGTACTACTTGCTTCTTAGTACAATCTCATTTTGTAAGACATATGCTAGTTGGTAATACCCTTTGGCCCTTAAAGGCTTAATTTTTTCTAATACTACTACTGTTACCATCTTATGTAATCATTTTAAGGCCTTATGCATCGATGGCATAAATTTGTCTGGTTTTGGATGCATATAATGTGTATTCTCTCTCTCTCTCTCTCTCTCTCTCTTTACATTGGTCTTGTGAGGAGAAGTATACGGATTGTTGCTAGTTTTTGTGAAGGCAAGAGACCATTACCTCATGGAAGGCAAGAAGCAAATTGAGGATATAGACAAGAAGATAATGCAATTGCAATCTATTCTCTCCAATTTGAAGGTTTTGTATATAGTATATGAATTTCTTCCTTTGTAATGGATTGAATCTAGTCTAAAAAATTAACTTGAATTTCTATTGCTATCTCCTCCTAGTTGTTACTTATTATGCTTAATCAAGCCCAATGTTTACATTTCATGCCGAAGATAGACCATCAAATTCAACTGCATCCATAAAAAATAGTAATATAAGATCAAAGACAAACCAAAAGATAAGCAAGTCTCTTTCTTTTTAGAAGGCAAATGTTGGACATAATATAATTTAGTCTCATATATATTTTATTAGTAACAAAAAATTTTTTCAATTAAATTTTAAATTGTTACTACGACAATCATTGCTATGATTCCCACTTTAAAGATGGAATGCACCTAGAGATAGGTGAACGTGGGACTTTGTGCCTAATCTACACTATTTCTCCATTTGCCTATGCCAATAGACAAATTATGGGTGTTTCTCACATTTTATGTTCATGCAACTTACCATTCATTCAGTTTTATTTTTGCATATATATCCCATACAATATCTTTTGTCCATGTAATACTCTCTTAAAGGAGATGAGTCCAACTTTGTCTATAATTTTTTGATTGTCCAAAAGAAAAATGAAAAACAAAAGGTTAGTTAATGAGAATACCTGCTGCAGGTGGTTCTTTACCACACCTTGCAACGCACTGAGGAATACATGCCTCAGAAAATGCACCAGAACATCCAATGATACAATTTTGTACACACTTAAGGCTTGCACTTCAGTTGCAGATTGCACGAGCATGACTGCAAATGCCAATGTTAAAATTCTCCCTATTACAATATTGCTAGCCATGTGTACCTAATGCTTGCTTTAGTTTCTTTTCACTTTGTTATGTTATATTTTTTTTTAACACCCTTTCTTTTGCTATATATATGTTTAGGAAACTGTTGGCCAAACACTTTTGAAGGGTATTAAATGTTTCTAGTTTAATTGATGTAACAATTAGTAAGTCAAAAAACAACTAAGGAGTTACTCATATTAATTTTGCAAAACTTATTATTAAATGGTATGAAATAATTAAACATAAAAGTAAAAATTAAGACTAAAGATAACTAATTTCATATTTTTTTAACCTATCAAATATCTAAATCTAATTTAGTAAGATGGTGTGAAAGTCCATAATATATGAACCCATATAATTAAGGGGATAAGGATGAGCAAAAAAATATGTGTTCTTAATGTATGATCAAGATTTACACACACCCATATATGTATATATATAATACCATTGAAATGTGTATATATAATGTTATTGAACTTTTTAACTTAAATTAAACTACTTCTAGAATTTATCTATCTAATTTTTGGATTTTGTAAAGTTTACTTCTATATTCTTTTTCCCTCAACTCTCTTCACTTTATTATTCTTCAATTTTTTAACTGCTAAGGGGAGAGGAGTGCATGATCCTAGGATTTCTCAAATGATATACACTTCATATAAGTATCATATCCTAAATCTTTAGACATGAGATGTTTGGTCTCTTACCATTTCATATCTCATATGGCATCTTGTTAATAGATTTGGACAAAAGTCTATTAAGAAGGTAAGTAGTAGTTTTAAGGGCATAGACCTAAAAAGATAAAGGAATATCAACTTGACTCATCAAGGATCAAACCACATCTAATAGGATTATATTTCCCCTCTTAGAAACATGATTATGTTTTGGTGTTTAAGTAGATGTCCATTAAGAGAAACACTCATTCTCTTTCAAGTAACCACCAAAATCTTAGCTTAACTATTCACCTCCTTAATCTAATCATAGGATTTTTAATACCTTTACTAGTTTGTTTCATTACTTCATTTCTTAATTCTTTAAATTTTTCAAAAGATTCAAATTTGTATTTCATTATATTCACATAACCATATCTTGATTGATTATTCGTGAATGTATGGAAATAAGACAAACAACCTCTTTCATGTGTTGCCTAGGACTGCATACATTTATATGTATGAATCCTAATAACTCATTAAGATGTTCTCATTTTCTTTTTTAAGAAGTCTCAATTATCTTATCCAATAAACAAGATTCACATATTTTATATGATTCATAATCAAAGAAATCCAAGTAACAATTATTGTATGACTTAACCTTCTTGATCAAACTTATATAAACAATTTATATAAATATTAAATCTATAATGAACATAATTTTTCTAAAAGGAACAACCTCTATCATTAAATGTAAAAGTAAATTCATTTAAAGTTAAACTAGAAATGGAAATGATGTTTTTAGGAAGTATAGGAATATATAACAATTATTTAGTTCTATTACTCGGCATGAAGGAAAAAGTAAACTATAAGTTCCAATGGCTAATACAACAACTCTTACTTCATGTACAAATCATTGGTTTACCTCACCTTTCTTCAACCATCTACTTTTGATGATTTCCTACATATTTCTACAAATATGAGAACCATATCCAATATCTAATATCAAATTTCCAATATCCAAGTAATAAATCAAAAGTAGAAAGATTTATCTCAATCCTGAACATACCTAAACCAAAGGCTTGACCAAACTTCTTCACCTTTAGTCTAGTAAGATAAATCTTGCAATTCTATTTTTAGTGGCCTTCTTTACCACAATAATGGCAAGTGCTTTTGCTTTTGTGTAAAATTTCCTTACATTTCCTTTTTTCCCTTCAATCACTTTTATATTATAGTGTAAAATTTCTTTATAATTGTAATTGCTTACTAAGAACAGTGTTTTTGTAGTGAAACTACACTAGAATATTAAAACCATTTTTGGAAGAGCAATAAAGGATAAATTTGTGCAAGTTGTTATAATAGATAGACATTCAATATTAATTATTTCTTTGTTTTGTTTCTTTTGAAGTCTTCAAGGAAACATTATTGCACAAATGCATGCATATGGGAAAAAGAACATTTATCAAGAATATTGCCTTTGAAGCTTACTATGTCCTTACCACTTTTTTATTTTTTGCTCTTCTTTTCAACTTTCTTTTCCTAATCCATTATTTATGATTTAAAGTTTCTAGTAAGCTACTATTTGATTGGGAAACCATTTAGTTTGATTTGTTTGGTGCTTATTGTTTACTCTTTTCATCAATCTAGTTTTTGTTTGAAGCTATTAAAGTAATGTCAAATACAAAATTAGAGGATCTTTAACTAGAGGCATGTTAGTGACATTATTAGAAGGTAGAAATCCATGTGTTTCTTCTTATTCCAAAGGCACATCATCTCAGGTAAAGATCAAAATCAATTTATGTTATCCTAGATGTTCATTTGTTTCTCTTTTTAAACAAAAAAAATTTAAATCTTATAATGTTTTGACAATTGCATTTTAGGAACTAATAATGTTAACCTTAACCTTCCCATTTCCTTTTTTGATTGTTTTGTTTCTTTTCATTTTGTAGTTTCTCTATTCCACTTTTTCTTAGCATGATTGATTAGTTTATACATACTTGGGCATTTTTTTTCTTCTTATATTACATTTTATACTATTAATGGTTTCTTTATAATTATATAATTGCTTACCAAAAAAATATTTTTCTAATGAAACTTTACTCATTGAAACCATCATTGAATATAAAGTAAGATCAATAGATCACATATTTGTGCCCAAGAAATATAAATTTCAAGTTAGTTGTTAATCTATTAATGTTTTCTTCCTTTTGTGTTTTTTGACCTTTATGGGAATACATGAAGATGGGATCACAGTTCAGCCAACACCCATTATTGTTCTTTAACTAATAGGTTGTTCAAGTTTTTTTACATTCCCATAACAAAGGCTATCAATTTTCTATTATAGGTGTGAGTTATTGACATGTTTACTGATCTTGATAAATGTGCTTTGGATGTAAGTTACAAAACAACTAATTGGTATGTCTTCCATGTATATTGTCCATTTCAAAGTCTTTTTGATTATATATGATAGGTTTGCTAGCATAGAGATGTATACTAATTTTTCTATGAAGGATGCTTTAGGCAAATTATTGGAGGTGTTTTTCAAGGTTGTTCCAACAAGCTTCCCAATGTTCTTTCAAAGTTGAACACTCATAAAAACTTTGTGCAATCATTGGCAGAAATATGTTAATGGCCATGGCAACATGCAGAATTGATTCTTAGTACTACTTGCTTCTTAGTACAATCTCACTTTGTAAGACATATGCTAATTGGTAATACCCTTTGGCCCTTAAATGCCAAATTTTTTTCTAGTACTACTACCATTACCATCTTATGTAATCATTTCAAGGCCTTATGCATTGAAGGCATAAATTTGTCTAGTTTTGGATGCATATAATGTTTATTTTCTCTCTTTCTCTCTCTTTCTCACTCACTCTCTCTCTCTCTCTCTCTCTCTCTCTCTCTACATTGGTCTTGTAAGGAGAAGGATATGGATTGTTGCTAGTTTCCTTACGAAGGCTAGAGACCATTACCTTATGGAAGGCAAGAAGCAAATTGAGGATATAGACAAGAAGATAATGCAATTGCACTCTATTCTCTTCAATTTGAAGGTTTTGTAGATAGTATATGAATTTCTTCGTTTGTAATGGATTGAATCTAGTCTAAAAAATTAACTTGAATTTCTATTACTATCTCCTCCTAGTTGTTACTTATTATGCTTAATTAAGCCTAATGTTTACATTTCAAATGCTTATTATGCTTGAGTGAGAGCACTCATTTCTCCCATGTTGATCTTTGCTTGCTGCCTTTATTTACACAACATTTGGTTCAATTTGTGGGATGCTCTCTAAATTCATTGTCAAAAAAATTCTTTCTTTATGAACAACTTAGTGTGTAATCAATCTTTTTGGTTCTATTCAAATAATTGTCATAGATGTCATAGTTTTGGAACTTCAAAATAGTTAGAGAATCACTTCCTATTTTCTTAAAAAATTGCTGCCTATTTGTTAAAAAATTGTCACCTATTCACTTAAATAATCATTACCTCTTCGCTTAAAAAACTACTACCTATTTCCTTAAAAAATTGTTACCTATTCACTTAAAAAATTGATATCTATTCTCTTAAAAAACTATTACCTATTCTCTAAAAATTTATTGCTTGAAATACCTTTAGGTAGTGCTTTTATATATGTTGATATAGGTAGAGATAACCACTATGTTAGATTTATTATCGCACTTGCAAATGTAGCAGTTTGAAAACCCCTACATTAGACTTTAGGCAATGGCTTTTAGCTCAAAGGCACCAATTTTGAACCACTACCTTAATCTATTTTTTTGGTAGTGATGCCATTATCAAATTAAAATCTACAACTATTAACCAAGGAAATTTGCAATAGCATGGATTGTTCCTAAGCCTTCCCTTAGTTGATTTCCTTGATCCAAATGCAAACTCCTATACATTGCACTAAAAAACCATGACTAGTTATCACCTTTCTACATTAGCAAATGGATAAACTACTCACTTCTACTTAGTAGCTTAAGTTTTAAACTTGAATTTCTTAAAAGGTCTTGGGTACAAAAACCATTGTAAAGAATTTCTTAAAAATCTAAATGAAAACCTGGGTGAGAAGGAAAGGGAAAAAAGAGAATGCCTTAGCAATGAGTTGTCTTAAAAATTTGAATACAAAAGTGAGGGAGCTTCAATCTAATGAGGTTGACACTATCTTCTTGTGATATCATTATTTTTTTTTTGTCTAAAAGTTGTCTTCTTGTATATTATCATTTCCTCAACAAATGTAGATCCAACATTCAAACAATGGATCCCTTCATTTTCAAATTGATCAAATAGAAAAATAAACCAAAATGAAAATTCTACTTTGCTTAAATCAGTAACATTTTAAACAAATTTGTGTTCTTAACAAGGGTTGAAAAAAAGGAAAATATATGAAAGGTCAACTATAACTAATAGTCCATTATTAAAACTCGTTCATCTAAAGAATTAAAGAAGAAAGTATTGCAACGCAAAACTACATCTCCATATAAAAGAAAATAGTGGAAAAAAACAAAAGAAGAAAAATGCAAGAAAAATTATATTTCTCATAAAAATAGGCATTCACTTAGAAGACTAAAAAAAATAATTAATTTATGTCTTTTATAATTCTTATAGTACTCTATATATATTACTACATAATTTTCTTCGGTGAAATATTTGGAGATATGTTTCTTTGAGATCTCCTTGTGGGAGATTTTCTATTATGGCTGATGAATGGTGAAGTCATAATGACCACTTGTTAGTGATCCACGTCACTCTTATTGATAAATTTTTTCAATTCATGAAAGAATTATAACTCAAATTTTTTTTCTTTGTTTATATAAATAGAAATAATATTTATATGACAAAAAGAATATGGATAAGGGAATGAGATCATTTTTGTTAAGAAAAAGCAAAATTATATGAGGTAAAAAAAATCTTACACGCACAAGACATAAATGTAGTGGAAAGGAACATATGTAAACACTTTTATTGCTTATTATCTAAGTAACGATTGATATTATAATTTGGTTGATATGATAAATAAAATTTGGGGATTTAAGGCAATTGTTTTTGATTTTGAAACTGTAATTGATACTACCATGTTTGTCTCATTGTCCAGCACTAGAAATTATGACATTATCTTGTATTTCTAGTATAATTAGTATGGCCTTTTGGGTGGAAGGCAACTAGGCCCAATTATTAGCCAGCAATGCAAGACATGGCCTTTTCTGCCGAAACTAGCTCAGATTGGCGCCACACCATTCTAAATTTTGATGATCCAGTTTACTTTCAAGTGGGCAATGGCTGACATGCTTTCTTGAAATGAAAAGAAAATGGGAACGTATGGACAAACTTCATTTTGCAACTATAGGTGGAAGTTTACTGTGTGCATCTCTAGAAACTAGAAATCTATAAAGTATGACAGATTACATATGTGTCAAAACAAATCTGATAAAAAACAGTAAAAAATATATATATATCAATGACAAACACACCAAGAACAATCAATCGGCCCATTTTGAATTATTTCGAGACAAAACCATTTCATTTCATCGATCCACATGTAAATATAAACGAGATATCATTTTACATGAAGACAATGTGAAATCTTTTGTCATCCTCAGTTTACATTTCTAATTTACTTTTGCTGTTTACTTTATTCCTTCAACTTCCATCCCTTTTGCAACTGCAGTGATGAAGAACCTCATTGTAATGAAGAGATAATTAAGATCAAATTTAAAATCCAAAATATGTTACTACTTGTGATAGGTTTATGTGGCAGGCATTTAAACGAGCTCAAAAAGTGATCTTACATTTGGTCCCATGATTTCAGGCTGGAGATATACCATCAAATTCTACTGCATCTGTAAAAAATAGTAATATAAGATCGAAGAACAACCAAAAGATAAGCAAGTCTCTTTCTTTATAGAAGACAAATGCTGGACATAATATAATTTAGTCTCACGTATATTTTATTAATAGCAAAAACATTTTTTCAAATAAATTTCAAATTGTTACTACCACAGTCATTGCTATGATTCCCACTTTAAAGATGGAATGCACCTAGAGAAAGGTGAACGTGGGACTTTGTGCCTAATCTACGTTATTTTCCGTTTGCCTATGCCACTAGACAAATTATGGATGTTTCTCATATTTTATGTTCATGCAACTTACCATTCATTTAGTTTTATTTTCTGCTTATGTATCCTATACATTTTGTCCATGTAATACTCTCTTAAAGGACATGAGTCCAACTTTGTCTATAATTTTTTGATCGTCCAAAAGAAAAATGAAAAACAAAAGGTTAGTTAATGAGAATACCTGCTGCGGGTGGTGTTCTTTACCACACCTCGCAATGCACTAAGAAATACATGCCTCAGAAAATGCACCAGAACATCCAAGGATACAATTCTGTACACAACTTAAGGATTGCACTTCAGTTGCAGATTGTACGAGCATGACTGCAAATGCCAATGCCAAAAGTCTCCCTGTTACAAAATTGCAAGCCATGTGTACCTAATACTTGCTTTAGTTTCTTCTCACTATGTTAATTGTTTTACACCCTTTCATTTGCTATATATATGTTTAGGAAAGTGTTGGCCAAACACTTTTGAAGGGTATTAAATGGTTTTAGTTTAATTAATGCATCATTTAGTGAGACAAAAAACAACCAAGGAGTTTACTTTAATGATTTTGAAAAACTGATTATTAAAAGTTATGAAATAATTAAATATAAAAGTAAAAATTACATCCAAAGATAACTGATTTTATATTTTTTAACTTATAAAAGATTTAAATCTAATTTAATAAAATGGAGTGAAAATTCATAACATATGAACCCATATGATCAACATATATATATATATATATGATATACCACTGAAGTGTGTATATATAATGTTATTGAACCTTTTAATATGAACTAAACTACTTATAGAATTTATGTCTCTAATTTTTTGACTTTGTAAATTTTAATTCTATATTCTTTTTCCCTCAACACTATTCGCTTTATTAATCTTCATTATTTTTCACTGGTAAGGGGAGAGGAATCGATGATCCCAGGATTTGTCAAATGATATATGCTTCATATAAGTATCATATCCTAAGTCTTTAGACATGAGATGCTAGGTCTCTTACCATTTTATATCTCATATGGCATCTTGTCAATAGATTTGGACAGAAGTCTATTAAGAAGGTAAGTAGTAGTCTCAAGGGCATAAACCCAAAAAGATGAAGGAATATCAACTTGGCTCATCAAGGATCAAACCACATCTAATAGGATTATATTTCCCCTCTTAGAAACATGATTATGTTGTGGTGTTTAAGTAGATGTCTATTGAGTAAAAAACTCATTCACTTTCAAGTAAACTCCAAATTCTTAAGTATCCACCTCCTCGATCTAATAATAGGATTTTAATACTTCTACTAGTTTGTTTCTCTACTTCATTTCCTAATTCTCGAAATTTTTCAAAAAATTCAAATTAATATTTCATTAAATACACATAACCATATCTCCATTGATTATATGTGAATGTAATGAAATAAAACAAACCACCTCTTTCATGTGTTGCCTAGGACCACATATATCCATAGGTATGAATCCTAATAACTCAATAAACAATCTCTTTTTCTTTTTAAAGAAGTCTTAGTTATCTTATTAATAAACAAGACTCACATATTTTACATGATTCATAATCAAACATAGATCCAAGTAACAATTCTTATATAACTTAACCTTCTCGATTAAGCTTATATAAACAATTTATATAAATATCAAATCTATAACAAACTTAATTTTTCTAAGAAGAATAACCTTTATCATTAAATCTAAAAGTAAATTCATTTAAAGTTAAACTAGAAATGGAAATGATGTTTATAGAAAGTATAGGAACATATAACAATTCTTTAGTTCTATTACTAGGCTAAAAGGAAAAAGTAAACTATAAGTTCCAATGGCTCCTACGGCAACTCTTGCTTCATTTACAAATCTTAGGTCTACCTCACCTTTCTTCAACCATCTACCTCTTATGATTTCCTACATATTTCTACAAATATGAGAACCGTATCCAATATCCAAGTAATAAATCAAATGAGGAAAGAGTGATCGCAATCATAAACATACCTATACCAATGGCTTCACCAAATTTCTTCACCTTTAGTCTAGCAAGATAAATCTTGCAATTTTGTTTTTAGTGGCCTTCTTTACCACAATAATGGCAAGTGCTTTTGCTCGTCTTTTTCACATCACTACTCAATTGAAATGCCTTGGTTGCTGAAGCCTTTCCTTTTTTGTTCTTCCTCTTGGGCCTTTTGCTGTTCTTATAGGAATAATCCATAAGAAGAAAAGGAATATTCTCTTTCTTTAGAGTTTGCTTTGTAGTTTTAAGCATATTTAATAATTCAACTAATGTAGCTTCCAACTTGTTCATATAGAAGTTCACAATAAACTATGAACTAACCTAAGGTAGAGACTACAAGATCAAGTCAACACTTAACTCTAAATTTATTGTAAAATACAATCAGCCCAATTTCTCAATGTAGCTAATCTTCAAAATATTAGCATTCACTGAAGATTGTTCTACCATCTTACATTAGAACAATTTCTTTAAGATCTCATATCTTTAGTCGTAGTTTCTATATCAAATAACTTCTTGAGATGTCGAATTATTGTGTAGGCATTCATAATATTTTTTTGTCACCTTCAAAGTTTAGGAGACATATTAGCTAACATCACACGTGTAGCATGATCATCATCATCCTTATGCTAAATATATGCCTCCACTTCTTCCTCATCCTCAAGAGTAGGAAGATCCTCAACAAGGATGTAGAACTTCTTTTCTTACTTGAGAAAAGTTCTCAAGATTTTATACTAGTCAAAAAAATTTGGTCTAGTGAGGTTGTTCACTTTAGCTATGCTTTGCATATATGGACAAATTATTACTCATTTTCACCTAGCAACCTATATATATAAAGAGAGTGAGTATTAATTTCATGTAGACATACCAAAATTAGATCAGGTTTTCAATTCTAATTTTAGTTATACCCATTTTTTATTTAAATCAATAAATCTCTATGTTGACTTGAAAGATCTTACTCTAAAATTTTCTAGTAGATTAAGATCCCATTTAATTTATTTCACCTTAAGAATAAAAAATCATTATCTAGATAACATAAATTATCAATTACATTGCAAGTCACTCTTGTATCAATTAAATGACAACTCTTTGTCTAAACAAATCACATATGTTGCACCTAACCATTGTCTCTAAATTGATGTGATCTTGTGATAACTCATCCAAATCACACAAATATAGTTAATTGGGACCCATCAATGATAATGTCAAACATATTCAGGTCGAGGAGGCTTTTAGCTAACCTAACAAACCTTCTTCAAACAAAAATATGGTTTTGTTCTATAATTATAAAAGCTAACTCACCATGTTCTTATTGTGTACTTAATATTTGTGTTAAGGAATTTAGTTAATTATAGTTATCTCATGCATTAGCATCACAATTGTAATATATATTGCATATATAGCATACGATCCTAGTATGATATTCTAATATGCATGATTATAAGATCTACTATGTTACTTTCATTAAGCTATTGAGGAAGTTAAATGGTTAAATCTTAGAGGATTACAAATTAGTCTTCCAAAGACCCTTTTGTAATTAAATTAAATGTAAAGAAAATTGAGGAAAATAGCAACAAGTAGAAAAGACTAAGGTCTTATGACACTTTTATCATTTCTTTTTTTTTTTTCTTTCCTTTTGGAAAGAAGGGACGATACGTGGAAAGTCTAAGTTAGCTCTTAGGTCTATCTCTACCAACATCCTACTCTCAAGGGAGTGGAGCATACTACTCATTGCTATATTGTCCTAACCCAAGGAAGGGCATTTGGTGAAGAGCATTATTTTGAAGGAGGGAAAGCAAGGTTGACAAGCCACTTCAAGGAGGTAATTGTATTGGATTGCTTGATGAATGTTTTACATGACATAAGAAGTTTTAGTCAAAATCCTTTGCTAATAGAGGTTGCTTACACTACCTCGTAGCAAAGGAAAAGGGTAGGGGTTTTTTCGTAGTGATAATGGGTGGGTCTCATGAGATCTATGACAACCGTCAAAACCATGGCTAGCTACTTACAGGTATAGCCAAATTAAGATGAGATGGGATGGACAAGCAAAGACTACAACGTAACTACCATAGAAAATAGGAGAAAACCCACCCTTTTAGCTAACATAGAAAGATACATTTAAAAAGAGGATTGATTCAAAGTGTCTATGTACTGAGAGTGAATGAAGAGAAGGGATTGGGGCCTCGTAGACATAAGTCCTTTAACTAGAAAGATATGACTTAAAAATTAAGATGTGCTAATGGCAGTGGTATGCCAAACCCTCTTATCGTACTCCTACTTATATCTCAAGATAGACTTGCATTATAGATTCTATTTAATAGAAATATTCTCTTGATTTGTCTCCCTTGACACCTTCATTGGGATCTCCATAGTTACAATTTGATATCCCATCTCAATCCTAAATTCTTTAATTATATAACTTTTACATAATTACGAGAGAAACATCAAGTTACATTGAAGGAGAGTTTAGATAAGAAGAGAATTTATAACTAGAAAATAAGAGAAAACACAAAAAGCAATCTCTATACTGCAAAATTTATATTCATTCATATAAATAAAAATAATCACATGGGTCTACAAGTTTATAATTCTCTATCAGGTTAACATATTCACATTATATGCACAAAAGTAAATATATGTTTAATTTTAAGTATTAATATGAAAGTTCAGTATTTATTTAAGTTACATATCCAAATAAGGGTCCTAATGAAATTTTAAAATAGTTTTCTAATTTGACAAGTAATCTAATCAAATATAAGTCTTCAATTCTAATTCAATTAAATTATATTTATAATCTAGAAAATAATTTTTTAAATTATATTCAAATTAAATTTCTTTTTATTTCAATAACTTAATTGAATTAAGTATTCTCCACTTCTAAATAATTTAGAATCTTAAAAATGTAATCTAACTGAACTTATTGTTGTCCTAATTTGACATCACGCTCACACAGAAATGGTTCCTCATGCAACCGAAGCATGTTTACAACATGCATCAACCATGACTCCAGTAACCACCAACTTGTAGACACGAAATCAACTATCCAGAGCAATAGCTACCACACGGCAACAAAGCCATGCCTTGCCGCTACTGTGGGTATTATTATCGATGAATGCATGCTATGCAAGTATTGGCCTTGCGACCCAGTATGGCTTTCTTTAAAGCCATCAACGCTGCCGTAGTTAATTACCATCAATTCCCTGTAGCAACAAAATTAATTTCAGCCCCCCTTTTTTTTCCTTCTGTTTACTTCTATGGATTTCTCAAAACCAAGAGCCAGAGAGTCTCGGACCAAAATATTGTAATCCCAAACATATCGACCAACATCAAGACCAGCATAAAATGGAACATAAATTGCAGAAGCCTGTGAGGAATCACCCGTCAAATAGTTGTAGCTCTTCAACCGTTTGAAACATTCCTTATTCTTAATTTTAAAACATGGTAAGTAATAAATATTCCTTACTCTGCCTTTCGTGGGTCAAAATCTACCAACCTGTATTTTTTTCCTTTAATGAGCAGAAAACAGAAAACTAGCAACTGTTGTTTTCCATGTATGGGTATAATTTGCTCATGAGGTCGCCGAGAGAACACGCTAATATAGACATATACACCGTCTGATTGTGATTCAAATTAAACGTTTGCCGTTTGTTTTGAAGCTGCGGGGGTGTATTTTTTATTGTTAAGGGATATTTTGTATTTTGAATGAAACATAATTTTATTAATATTTTAAAAAAATTATAAAATTATTTTTAACATAGATATATCAATAATTTTTAAAATAATAACTTTTATTAATATATAATATAATTATAATTTAATTATATAAAAAATTATATACTATTATTTTATATTTTATTAAAAATTTACTAAGCATATCATATCCATAATAGTCTAGCAACTCAAAGTTTTCTAAAAGTAATTTTTCAGCATAAAATTTTTTTTAAAAAAATGTCAAGCATATATATCATATCTCTTAATAAATAAATAATTCATCGCAATCAATCTTGAAAGCTCTATCACAATTTCTCTAACCACTTCTCTAAATAATTCTACCATACAATGTGTATGAAATATTTAATTCAATTAAAAATTTAAATTAATAAGTATAAAAGTTTATAAATATTTTAATTTATATAAAATTTTTATATTATATTAATATAAAAAATTTTATATTCTTAATATTTTATCCTAATATATATTGGACTAAATTAAATGGAATAAATTTAGTTATTAAACTTATGAATATTGTACTCAATTAATTAGATTAAAAATTTAAAAACAATCAAACCACAAAGTAAAAAGTATAATTAAGAAAAATAAATTAGATTTTTAATATAATATTAAATAATTTCTAAAATTTGAATTTCACTTTAAAATTTAATATAATAAGTATGAAACTTTATAAATATTATAAATTAAATAAAATTTACATATTTTAACAATATAAAAAATTTTATATTTTAACCTAATTTGCTAAATTAAAATTGAATAGACAAAATATAAATATTATATCTCATTAGTATTAAATTCAATTAATTAGATTGAAAATTATGAAAAATATCAAATTATAAATCAAATTCCAATATAATGTTAAATAACATTTTAAAATTTTAATTTCTATTTAAAATGAAACTAGTAGATATATAAAATTTTATAATATTATAAACTATTTAAGGTTTTTGTATTTTAACTTGTGTTAAATTCAATAAACACATTAGATAATAAAATTAAATTAAATGGACTAAACTCAAGTACTATAACTTTCTATCACTTAATTAATTTAAATAAAAAAATATGGTAAGAGTCAAATCACTAAATTGTGTGTAAAAATAATAAGATAAACTAAATTTTGATTCTATGTAAAATAATAATTTAAAATATCAAATCCACTTAAAAATTTCAGTTAGTGACAATATAAGAGGTTTTTAAATTTAAACAATATGAAAATTTTATATTTTTAATAGTATGAACACTTTTCTTTGTTGTTTTCTTATGTCTTACATTAATTTGTACTCACTTTTACCTTTGACTCCTTTTTAAGATAGGAAGATATTCAAAATAGATATGAAAATTTTTCTTGAATTAATTAGTGTAAATCAAACAATTATTATCTTTTTTTTTATGAGAAATAAGAAAGCAAAGGAAAAAAATTAAGTATAAGACAATTAATCATCCTTAAGGACAACCGAATTGAACTCTACTATTTGAAACCACACCTATAAGCTTGGAAAAGGAAGTCTTCAAAACTTCAACTCCAATTCAAAGGCAAGGGATTGGGAAGATTTATAACTTTCATTTGTTCACTTAGACAACTTGGGTTTTCTCTCAATCTTCTTGCAACATTATTAAAGGATGACATTAGAAGAAAAATAAAGAGAAAATGCTACTTAATTATTTTCCTTAACTCTATGAAAAATAAAATGGTCAAGTAAAAATGAATAATTGTTTTTTTATAATATTAGCAAATGATCGATGAAAATAATTCCACACAAGAAGAATGAAAAGATGCACTCATAATCATTACTTAAGGTTTCCTCTTGTGAAAATTTCCTATACTTTAAGGCTCCAATTAAATACTTGAACCGCTGAAAACTTATGTTGGATAAAAAGACAATGGGGTGTTAAAACTAAGAGTTAGACAAATTGAAAATTTTAGAATTGCTATAAGTCATCTAACAAATGTTATTATTGTTAATGTAAAATTTATTTTCATTAATTTGTAATAAGTATTACTCAAATTTTTTATAAAATAAAATAAAATATATTTAATTATAAATGATATTACTCAAATAAAATCTCATTTAAAGTTTATAATTTCTCAAAATTACTCTTTAAATCATCTAATAGTTTTTCTATAATAAATTAGAGACAATATACATTTTTTCAAAATAATAAAAGAGACCCCAATCTTTTATGTAAAAATTGATGTCATATATATATAATTTTTTCAATATACTTAGCCTATAGATTAGCAGTTCACCCTTCCATTTGGAAGGTTGTGAGTTAAAAACATATTAGATACAACTCATTTTCCTTGACTTAAATCAAAAGATGTATATGATAGTTAATTATATTAACTACCATCCACTACAAAAGTACCCTTATTCCAATGGTTACAGTGCCTCTTAAAGTCCTCTTTAACGTGGATTTGAATGAGACACAACATTGGATTGTTTTTCCCAAGAGCTAGTTATATAAAAAATTGTTTGTAATATAATTGTTAAAAGTAGTTAGCCTAGCTGTCGACAACATTTTTAAGAAAAAGACCTCCTAGGTTTGAAACTTAGAATGAGCAACCCTTCTCTTCTTTTTTTTTTCTTTTTCTTTTTTAAGACATCACCAATCTCATTATCATTTTCAAAGAATTGAAAAGATAATGATTATTTAATAATTTTGAAAGTCACATAAATAATAATATTTTAAAATTAAATTAATACATAGTGAATTATTCATAACCATAAATTTAAATATTATAGTAAATAAATTTTGAACCATACATTTTAGTTAATAAATAATACAAGCATTTCATGCAAAACATTTTATAATAATGAACATCTCATTAATTTGATTAACACATGTAAGGCCTTGTATTTATATCCTTTTCATAGATATTTTAAAGTCAAGTCTTTTAACTAATTGCACATTCTAAGTGCCCTAAATATAATGAACTTTCCTAGGTCTATTTAGAGTTAAAAATTCGTCATCACTTTACAAATTATGAGTGGTAAATATGGGATGAAAACAATTAATTATGGTACTACAATTACATTAGTGGTGTACTCTAATTCATTGAAAATAAGACTTGACATAGTATTAAGTATTGAATTGAGTTTTCATCATTGGTGATTAATCTATACAGGCTCAAGACTCATTCCACTTAATATCTTATTCATCAAATCTCTTGGCAGTCCTTTTGTCAAAGGATCAATTATATTTTGGCTTGATCTCATAAAGGCAATCATGATCACTCCATTTGTGATCAAATCTCTAGCATAACTATTTATGTCTAATGATTCTTGACTGACCATTATACTCTTGACTATAAGCTTTTGCTAGAGTAGCAACACTTCATAGTATATAAAAAAAAGTGCTACTCACTTTGACTACAAAGTAATCTCATAAAGCAAGTTCTTTAATGATTTTACCTCTTTATTCATTGAAACTAGTACAACTACAAACTTTGTTGTCATGATGAAATTCATTATGCAATTCTGTTACTTGGAACCCCAATATATACAACCCCTGCCAAGCATCAAATCTACTCACTAGTAAAAACATGATCTTTTACATTAGTAATCCAACTAACATCTATATCTTGCTAAAATAAAAGGGTGAAATGTATAGTTTATGCCATAATTATATATTTTCTTTAGATATTTTAAAATTCTATTTACTCCATGTTAATGCATATTGCTTGGATTACTCATGTACTAACTCAATTAGGCAATTACATAGCCTATGTTTGGTCTTGCATATATCATTAAGGACATGTGACATCCTAATACTTAAGTATATTCTAGTTATGATAATATTCTTCAAACATTCTTAGTAATCCTAATGTTAGGGTTAAATGGGATAGATATTAAAATACAATTTGAATGATTGAATTTATTGAGAACTTTCTCAATGTAATGCAATTGAGCAAGCATTATTCTCTTTTGATGATACAAGATTATGATTCCAAGGATTACATTTGCCTCACCTATGCTTTTTAGAACAAAATTAGCTATTATAAACTTTCTATTAACTTTTACTTGATCAAAGTTAGTTCAAAAGATAAACATGTCATCAAGTACAATATATTATGATACTTTTTCCTTCATTGAATTTATTGTAAAAAAATTTGTCTGGTTTATTAATCTTGAACCTTTTAGCAAGTACCACCTAATCAAATATGTGGTGCCATGTCTTGGGTGCTTATTTTAGTCCATACAAGTAATTAACAAATTTGCACACATTTTTTTTCTTAACTAAGTATAATAAATCCTTTAAGTTGACCCATATACACTTGTTTTTTTAATACATCATTTACAAATGCTATTTTAGTTTCCAACTAACAAATTGTTAGGTTATGAATCAAAGAAAGTGCAATAAGTACCCTATTTTTGGCACTTCTAGACACCAATGACCATGCAATGAAATAATCAAACCTTGTTTTTGTATCATTATGCTATCATCCTAACTTTAAACTTGTAAATGGTTCCATTAGCCTTCATTTTTCCTTTTGCAAATCCATTTACATTGAATTAGCTTTGGGCTGGGGGAAGTCTATTGATTTCTAGGTTTGATTACTCATAATCAAGTCAATTTCATCATGCATAGCTTTCTTTTAAAAACATAGCATCTTGCAATTTCATTGTTTCATCAAATGTCTTTAGATTATCTTTAGTAACCAACATGCAATTGGTTTACATGTTAATTCCTTTGTCCCTTTGACTAGGAACACAAAGAAATCTTAACCAAAAGTCTTTACTTCCCTTACTCTTTTGCTCGTCATCTTTTTTATTTTTATTTGCTAAAGCAGCATTTTCATTGTCAAGAACTTGTTTCGGTTTTGGAATACTAGAAACTAAGATGAATTTACTTCCATCAAAAATAGCATTTATCAATTTAATGATTATGTTAGTAGATATTTTGTTAAGCTCTATGAGTATTAATTGAGAGGTATTATTATTGTGAGCATATCTTAAAAAGATGGACTCAACTCCCCTTTTAGCCAACTTTTTCAATTTTGATTAAGGGAACCTAACAATTGCTTTACAATACCAAATTCTTAAATAACAAGGTTGGGCTTTCTTTTATTCAAGAACTTATATATAGTTGATTTGTTACTTTTGGTATATTTAAAATGGTTCTCTCTATCTTTTTTATTTTTATTTGCTAAAGCATCATTTTCATTGTCAAGAACTTGTTCCTATTTTGGAATGTTAGAAACTAAGATGACTTTATTTTAATTGATTGAAGTTGTTAAGCTCTATGGCTATTAATTGATAGATCATATTGTTATGAGGATATCCTAAAAAGATGGACTCAACTCCCTTTTTAGCGAACTTTCTCAATTTTTATTATGGAAAACTAACAAGGTTAGGCTTTCTTTTATTCAAAGACTTATATGGGCTTGTTTTGTTACTTTTGGTTGGATCTATATTTAAAATATGGAATGGTATATTTAAAATAGTTCTCTCTATCTTATAGTCAAAAGTTGCAAGTCCTCACCACTAGCATGGGTCATGCACTACCATGCCTACAAACCAAGAATTATAACCAAGTAAACTAAAACTAAATGGAATAACCAAGCTACAAAAGTAAATTAAATTAATACTATGAAAACCAAAGCAAATAATAAACATTACAAATTAATAATCTAATCCAGAGCTAGATTATTAGTGTTAATAATGTAGATGACTAATCCCTAGCAATGATGCTAAAAATGTGCTGTGTGAATTATGCATTACAATTAGGCTAGTGTAACTAATTGATTATGTAATACATGATGAATAGATTATCATTCCCATGAAGACTATTCTATAATATAAGGACAATTTTAATCTAACCCAAGTTGAAGTAACTACATAAATTATTTTCAATTTCCAATTGGAAAGAAACTATAGATATTAGGACACTAGGGTTTAAATTTCATTCAATCTAAGTTCTACAATCCATTAAATGATTCAATTTAAGAGTAAAAAAATCAAATCTAATCTAAAGCTAGATTATTAGTGTTAATAATGTAGATGACTAGTCCCTAGTAGTGAAGCTAAAAACATGATGTGTGAATTATGCACTACATTTAGGTTAGTGTACCTAATTGATTAAGCAATACATGATGAATAAATTATCATTCCCATGGAGACTATTCTATAATATTAGGACAATTCTAATCTAACCCAAGTTAAATTAACTACATAAATTATTTTCAATTTCCAATTGGAAAGAAACTATGGATATTAGGACACAAGGGTCTAAATTTCATTCAATCCATGTTATGCAATTCATTAAATAATTCAATCTAAGAGCAAAAAAAAATTAAGATTTATTAATAATTATTACATGTGATGGGAGATTTTTCCTAATTAATTAACTACCTTTCTTAAGTCAAATTAATCTTTTCATTGCTTAATATATTAATCATGGATTTATGTTATTTTAAACAACCAAATGAGTATAAAGTTTTATGAAATCTCAAATTTAAGAAAGGGGACTCTTAACCCTTTTCTCTTCTTCAATTACCACATTTGATCCTAATTATCTCTAAATCTCATTTTCTAACACATGGTTAATATTACAATTGATCTAATTCATATTACTCTTTCTCAAGTTTATGTATGGATCACAAGATCATGCAAAAGGTAGTCAAACTCTTAAATTGATAATTTCAATAATATAAACTCTTCATATAAATAACAAAATAAAAAAATAGAGGTCTTGAATTAAAAGAATTATTAATCACATAAATAATAGATCAAATTACATCTAAACTTTAGCTTAAAATAATTTAACTAGTTATAATGAAGTTCAACAAATCCATTAAGTTTTAAAAAAAAAAAAAACCCAATGAGAATACATCAAAGAATAAGTAATAAAAATCAAACAAAACTTAGTCTTTGAAGATAAAAAATGAATGTCAAAACTATTTCCCTTCTTTCTCCAACATTGTGGATTGCTATTTTCACTTTCCTTCTCCTTTTCTTCCCATTCTCTCTTTTATCTTTCTATTGATTTTATGTATCCTCCTATATTTTCACAAGTTTAAAATTCTTATGTCCATTTTAACCTCTAAAAAAATTTATGACCCATAACTTCTAACTTAAATTTCTTTTATATAGAAACCAATTCATAGTTCTCTATAAACTAAAAAGTTGTAGCATTATTTCTTTAGTTTTCTTGATCATAATAATAACTCAATTTGAATTTCTAAAATCAAAATTATGCCCAAAATATTGAATAGTACTTAATCAATAATGGGATATAATCAAGATTGGATTCAATTTTTGAATAAAGGTAGGACTCTTCAAAAACAACTCCAAATTAGATTAGGAATATTGTCAATGATTTTTTTTATTTACTTGTTACTCTTCCATCAATATTTCTTCCATTTATGAGACACATTCATTTGAAATATTCACATTACTCCTTTCTTACAAAAAATAAAAATAAAAATATATCAAAGATGCGCAAAATAAAACATAAATGGGAATAATGACACAAATTCAAGAGTAAAATTAGATGAAAATATATATCAAATTAAACACTATTACCTTCTCCTTTTTCTCTTTTCTTGGCTTGCTTCTTCTCTTTTTTCTAATCCTTTCTCTCTTTTATTATTCTCCTTTACACTCATCATTTATATTGAGATAACTCTTTTTCTATTGGTCTTATATCCTTAGTCAATCTCAAAAAATTCATGGACTCATAAGATGTAGCTAAGATTTCTTGTATGGAGAATGTGAGTCAAGTTTTAGTCAAACGAAGAGTTATACCCTATCTCTTATCATTTTTTTACCACAAGAATCAACTAATTTAGGAGTTTATAGCAAAAGTTTTGCCAACAAACTAAATAATACTTAGTCAATTATGAAATAGAATCTTGATTAATCTTTGTTTCCTATTTAGGATAGGATTTCTCTCTTCAAATTTCTAAATGTGATGACATGTTACAAATGTTCAATAGATCTTATTTTCTCATATACCAAACAAAATGAAGGGAAAGTTATTAGGCTAAAGAAATAGCAAACAAAGAGAAGCTTTTGTTATCGACAAAAGAATCAGACCTACTAGCTAGTGTAACAAGAAAGTCAAAGTCATTGGAGGTAGTCTCCTAATGACAAAGCTCCCTTTATAACTAACTAGCACCATTAAGTTGAGCAGTGGTGCTAAAGATGGCAAGTGTAAGGCTTCGCATTATGACATGGTTCTAAATTAAGTTAAGGACCAGCAATGTTCCATGATCCATAACAGATGGACCAACCAAGTCCTATGTTTTTAAATAAAATATAGCTTGGAAACCATTCAAACTTGGTGCCTTAAGAGGTCCCATATCAAACAAAGTTTTCTTCACATTTTCATTATTAAAAGGCCATGTAAAAGCAAACATATTTGAAGTAGATAAATGAGGAAAGCAACCAAGAATTGGAAAAGCATCCAAAATAGTGTCCTCTTATGAATATAACTATTTAAAATGATTACAAGCTAAATCTACAACAACACACCATTCCAAATCCATCCCTCTATGCCATCTTATAGAGCTTCAATTTTACATTTTCTTTGGACCTTAATGTTTGCTTGAAAGTATTAGGTATTGTAGTCACCATCTAAAATCCACTAGGTTGAATATTTTTGGAACCAAAAGATCTCTTAAGTAAAAATCATTTCCAATTTAATTTATAGATGACACTCCAAGGTAATAAGACCCATTGACATGTGATTCTCCATAGCTAGTTTGCCACCTTAAAGTCATGCTAAAAGATGTTTCCTGCATGAAAAGACATTACCAAAAACTTTTTTTATTCCATTCCACTAAAATAGAAGAATGTTTTGAAAATGTAATAGGGAGAGCCACCTACTAATTCCATAAGTCTTGTAAGAGCATATGAAAATCCTTAGGAAAAAGTCATGCTGCCCAAAATTGAAAAGGCCAATCCTATTTTTGCATTTGTTGAATCCCATTCAACCATACCAATAAAGGAAAATGCTTAAAGCTAACTTGCAAAAAATGACAAATCACCACCATATGCCAAGAAAGCCTTCACTACACATCGCACAAAGCTTTGTCTAACTTACAAAGTACTATTGTTTGAGACATTTTACCTTTGGGCCAAGTTAAATGAGGTCCCAAGAAGCCTAAGTCTAGGAAAGGCAACTCATTGTTTGACACAAAGAAAGGCCCCCCCACTTACAATCTTAGAGGTGATTCACTCCCATTTTTTCTCTAGATGCATTACCAAATACAATGACTATGACAGTAATTGTAAAAATCTACATAAAACCCCTAAAACAACACCAATAACCATTGCGTGAATATAATGTGGCAATAGTTGACTTTAGGTAGCAGTTAAAAATCGTTATTTTAACTTAAGAAAAAATCAACAGTTATAAATGTTTACACTGTAGTCTTAAATTGCTACTTTTTTTTCTAAAAAAGGAATAAGGTAGTTGTCTAAAACTATTGTCTAATTTTTCTTTTTTAAAAAATAAAGGATAAGGCAATAGTCTTCAATTGCATCCTTTTTTCTTTTCTAAAAAAGGTTTACCATGGCCTAATCCTTTTTTTAAAAAAAAAAATTAAGGGGCTAAGGCAATGGTTCTAAACTACTTCATATTGCTTTTGAAAATAAAGGGATAAGGTAAACTCCAATATTAAGTATATCTTTGTTTTGGTTTTTTTTTTTCTTAATGTCTTCAAGGAACCATTATTGCACAAATGCATAAAGATGGAAAAAAAAACATTGATGAAGAATATTGCCTTTGATGCTCACTATGCCCTTACCACTTTTTTCTTTTTTGCTCTTCTTTTCTATTTTCTTTTCCCAATTTGATATTTATGTTTTGAAGTTTTTAGTAAGCTATTATTTGATTAGGAAACCATTTATGGTTTGATTGGTTTACTGCATTGTGTTTACTCCATTCATCATTCTAGTTTTTATTTAAAGCAATTAAAGTTATATCAGATACAAAATCAAAAGATCTTTAACTAAATGCATGTCAGTGACATTATTAGAAGGTAGAAATCCATTGATTTCTTCTTATTCCAAAGGCACATCTACTCAAGTAAATATCAAAATCAATTGATGTAATCCCAAATGTTCATTTGTTTCTCTTTTTAAACAAAAAGAATTTAAATCTTGTAATAATTTGACAATTGCATTTTAGGAATTGATAATGTTAACCTCAACTTTCCTATTTCCTTTTTGGATTGTTTTGATTCTTATCATTATGTAGCTTCTCTATTCCACTTTTTCTTAGCATGATTGATCATTTTATATGTACCTAGGCATGCTTTTCCTCTTATATTATAGTTTATACTATTAATGTTTTCTTCATAATTATATAATTGCTCACCAAAATAATATTTTTGTAATGAAACTCTACTTGTTGAAATCATCCTTGAATAAAAAGAAAGATTAATAGATTACATATTTGTGACCAAGAAATATAAATTTCAAGTTAGTTGTTAAACTATTAATGTTTTCTTCCTTTTGTGCCTTTCAGCCTGTATGGGAATACATGAAGATGGGATCATAGTACAACCAACACCGATTATTATTCTTTAACTAATATGTAGTTCAAGTTTTCTTACATTCCCATAACAAAGCTATCAATCTTCTACTGCAATGTGGGTTATTGGCATGTTTACTAATCCTAATAATTATGCTATGGATGCAAGTTACAGAACAACTAATTGGTATGTCTTCCATGTATATTGTCCATTTTAGAGTCTTTTGATTATATATGACAACTTTGCTAGCATAGAGACGTATACTAATTTTCCTATGAAGGTTGCTTTAAGCAAATTATTGGAGGTGTTTTTCAAAGTTGTTCCAACAAGCTTCCTAATTTTTTTTCAAGGTTGAACACTAATAAAAAATTTGTGCAATCATTGGTAGAAATAGGTCAATGGCCACGACAACATGCAGAACTAATTCTTTGTACTACTTGCTTCTTAGTACAATCTCACTTTGTAAGACGTATGCTAGTTGGTAATACCCCTTTGGTCCTTAAATGCTTAATTTTTTCTAGTACTATTATCATTACAATCTTATGTAATCATTTTAAGGCCTTATACATCAAAGGCATAAATTTGTTTGGTTTTGGATGCATATAATGTGTATTCTCTCTCTCTCTCTCTCTCTCTCTCTCTACACATTGGTCTTGTGAGGAGAAGTATGTGGATTGTTGCTAGTTTCCTCATGAAGGTAAGAGACCATTACCTTATGGAAGGCAAGAAGCAAATTGAGGATATGGAGAAGAAGATAATGCAATTGCACCCTATTCTCTCTAATTTGAAGGTTTTGTAGATAGTATATGAATTTCTTCATTTGTAATGGATTAAATCTAGTTTGAAAAATTAACTTAAATTTATGTTGCTATCTCTTCCTAGTTATTACTTATTATGCTTAATTGAGCCTAATGTTTACATTTTAAATGCTTATTATGCTTGAGTGAGAGGACTCATTACTCCCATGTTGATCTTTGCTTGCTGCCTTTATTTATATAACATTTGGTTCAAATTATGGAATGCTTTCTAAATATATTGTCAAGAAAATGCATTCTTTAGGGACAACTTAGTGTGTAATCAATCTTTTTGGCTCTATTCAAATAATTGTCAAATATGTCATAGTATTGGAACTTCAAAAATGTTAGAGAATCACTACCTATTTTCCTAAAAAACCACTATCCATTCTCTTGAAAAACCACTGCCTATTTGCTTAAAAAATTATTGCCTATTCACTTAAAAAATCACTACCTCTTCACTTAAAAAACCACAACTTATTTCCTTAAAAAAACTAATGATTATTTTCTTAAAAAATTATTATCTATTCCCTTAAAAAATTGTTATCTATTTACTTAAAAACTTGCAATCCATTCTCTTAAAAAATTATAACCTATTCTTTAAAAAATCATTGCCTAAAATGCCTTTAGGTAGCAATTTCATATATGTTGCTATAGGCAGAGAAAACCACTACATTAGATTTATTGTAGCAGTCATAAATGTAGCAGTTTGAAAACCATTGCATTAGACTTTAGATAATGGCTTTTAGCTTAAAGGCACCAGTTTTGAACCACTACCTTAATCCAATTTTTTAGTAGTGTGCCATTATCAAATTAAAATTAGCAGCTATTAACCAAGGATATTCGCAATAGCATGGATTATTCTTAGGCCTTCCCTTAGCAGTTTTCCTCGATCCAGACGCAAACTCCTATACATTGCACTAAAAACCCATGATTGGTTATCACCTTTTTGCATTAGCAAATGGATAAATTGCTTGCTTCTACTTGGCAACTTAAGTTTCAAACTTGAATTTCTTAAAAGGACTTGGGTACAAAAACCATTGTAGCACAAGAATTTCTTAAAAATCTGAATGAAAAATGGGGGTGAGAAGGAAAGGAAAAAAACAAAATGCCTTGGCAATGAGATGTCTTAAAAATCTGAATACAAAAGTGAGGGGGCATCAGTCTGATGAGGCTAACACTGTCTTCTTGTGATATGATTTTTCTTTTATTGGTCTAAAACCTATCTCCATGTATATTATCATTTCTTCAACAAATGTAGATCCAAAATTCAAATTGTAGATCCCTTCATTTTCAAATAGACTAAATAGAAAAATAAATCAAAATGAAAATTCTACCTTGTATAAATCAATAACATTTTAAACAAATTTATGTTCTTAACAAGGGTGAAAAAAAAGAAGAAAATAATTAAAAAGGTTAACTATAACTGATAGTCAATTGTCAAAACTTGTTCATCTAAAGAAGTAAAAAAGAAAGTACTCCAATGCAAAACAACATCTTTATATGAAAAAAAAATAGAGGAAAAGACGAAAAAAGAAACAAGAACAAATATATTTCTCATAAAAATAGGCATTCATTTATAAGACAAAATAAATTATAATTAATGTATGCCTTTCATAATTCTTATAGTACTCTATATGTGTTACTACCTAATTTTCTTTTACAAAATATTTAAAGGTATGTTTCTTTAAGATCTCCTTGTGGGAGATTTTTTTATTAAAGCTAGTGAATTGTGATGTCGTAATGACCACTTGTTAGTGGTCAATGTCACTCCTATTGATAAATATTTTCAATGCATGAAAGAATTATAGCTCAAATTACTTTCTCTATCTATATAAATAGAAATAATAATTATATGGCAAAAGAATATAGATAAGGGAATAAGATCATTTGTGTTAACAAAAAAGAAAAATTATATGAAGTAAAAAAGTCTTACATGCGCAAGTCATAAATGCAGTGGAAAGGAACATATGTAAACACTTTTATTGCTTATTTTCTAATTAATGGTTGATATTGTAATTTGGTTGATATGGTAAATAAAATTTGGGGATTTAAGGCAATTGTATTTGTTTTTGAAACTATAATTGATGCTACTATGTTTGTCTCGTTGTCAAGCACTAGAAATTATGATTTTGTCTTGTATTTCTAGTATAATTGGTATGCTCCTCAAGTTAAACCTTGACATCCTACCAATTTGACCTGAAATTTTAGGTGGAAGGCAACTAGGCTGAATTATTTGCTAGCAATGCAAAGCATGGCCTTTTGGTGGAAACTGGCTTAGATTGGTGCCACACCATTGGAAAGTGTTGGCCAAACAATTTTGAAGGGAATTAAATGTTTCTAGTTTAATTAATGTATCATTTAGTGAGACAAAAAACAACCAAAGAGTTTACTCATATTGATTTTGAAAAACTAATTATTAAAAGTTATGAAGTAATTATACATTAAAGTAAAAATTTAAACCAAAGATAACATATTTCATGATTTTTAACTTATAAAAGATTTAAATCTAATTTAGTAAGATGATGAGAAAATCCTTAACATATGAACCCATATAATTAAGGGGAAAAGGATGAGAAAAAAATATATGTATTCTTAATGTATGATCAAGATATATACACACTCATATATATATACATACATACATACATACATACATACATATATATATATATATATACATATACATACATACATACATACATATATATATATATATATATATACATACATACATACATACATACATACATACATACATATATATATATATATATATATATATAATATACCATTAAAGTGTGTATATATAATGTTATTAAACCTTTTAACATAAATTAAACTATGTGTAGAATCTATCTATTTAATTTTTGGACTTTGTAAATTTTAATTCTATATTCTTTTTCCCTTAACACTATTCACTTTATTATTCTTCATTTTTTTTTTACTAGTAAGGGGAGAGGAATGGATGATCCAAGGATTTGTCAAATGATATATGCTTCATATAAGTATCATATCCTAAATCTTTAGACACGAAATGTTTGGTCTCTTACCATTTAATATCTTAAATGGCATCTTGTCAACAAATTTAGACATAAGTCTATTAAGAAGGTAAGTAGTAGTCTTAAAGGCATAAACCCAAAAAGATAAAGGAATATCAACTTGGCTCATCAAGGATCAAACCACATCTAATAGGGATATATTTCCACTCTTAGAAACATGATTATGTTATGGTGTTTGAGTAGATGTCCATTGAGACAAAAACTCATTCACTTTCAAATAAACTCCAAATTCTTAGCTTAAGTATCTAGCTCCTCAATCTAATCATAGGGTTTTGATAGTTTGACTATTTTGTTTCCCTACTTCATTTCTTAATTTTTTAAATTTTTCAAAAGATTCAAATTTGTATTTCATTAAATACAAGTAACCATATTTCGATTGATTATTTGTGAATGTAATGAAATAAAAGAAACCACCTCTTTCATGTGTTGCCTAGGACCATATACATTTATATGTAAGAATCCTAATAGCTCAATACACATTCTCTTTTTCTTTTTAAAAAAGTCTTAGTTATCTTATCAAATAAACAAGACTCACATATTTTATATGATTCATAATCAAAAATAGATCCAAGTAATAATTTTTATATAACTTAACCTTCTTAATCAAGCTTATATAAACAATTTATATAAATATCAAATCTATAATAAACATAATTTTTCTAAAAAGAACAACCTTTATCATTAAATGTAAAAGTAAATTCATTTAAAGTTATACTAGAAATGGAAATGATGTTTTTAGAAAGTATATAAACATATAACAATTCTTTAGATCTATTACCAGGCTAAAAGGAAAAAGTAAACTATAAGTTCCAATGGCTAATATGGCAACTCTTGCTTCATGCACAAATCATAGGTCTACCTCACCTTTCTTCAACCATTTACTTCTGATGATTTCCTACATATTTCTACATATATGAGAACCATATCCAATATCTAATATCAAATGTCCAATATCCAAGTAATAAATCAAAAGTAGAAAGGTTTGTCCTAATCATAAACATACCTAAACCAAAGGCTTCACCAAACTTCTTCACCTTTAGTCTAGCAAGATAAATCTTGCAATTATGTTTTCAGTGTCCTTCTTTACCATAATAATGGCAAGTGCTTTTGCTTTTGTTCTTTTCACATCACCACTCAATTGAAATGCCTTGGTTGCTAAAGCCTTTCCTTTTTTGTTCTTCTTCTTGGGCCTTTTGTTCTTCACATTGGAACAATCCATGAGAAGAAAAGGAGTCTTCTCCTTTTTTAGAGTTCACTTTGTAGTTTTAAGCATATTTAGTAATTCAACTAATGTAACTTCCAACTTGTTCACATAGAAGTTCACAATAAACTATAAACAAACCTAAGGTAGAGACTACAAGATCAAGTCAACACTTAATCCTAAATTTATCATAAAATACAATCAGCTTAATTTCTCAATGTAGCTAATCTTTTGAATATTAGCATTCATTGAAAATTCTTCTACCATCTTACATTAGAAAAATTCCTTTTAGATCTTATATCTCTTAGTTGTAGTTTCTATAACATACAACTTCTTGAGATGTAGATTTATTGTGTAGGCATTCATAATATTCTTTTTTCACCTTTGGAATTTAAGAGACATACTAGCTAACATCACACCTGTAGCATGATCATCATCATCCTTAAGCTAAATATATGCCTCCACTTCTTCCTTATCACCAAAAGTAGGAAGATCCTCATCAAAGACATAGAACTTCTTTTCTTACATGAGAAAAATTCTCAAAATTTTATACTTGTCTAAAAAATTTGGTCTAGTGTGGTTGTTCACTTCAACTATGCTTTGCATATATGGACAAATTATTACTTATTTTCTCCTAGCAACCTATATATATAAAGCAAGTGAGTATTAATTTCATGTAAACATACCAATATTAGATTAGGTCTTTAATTTTAATTTTAGTTATACGCACTTTTTTATTTAAATCAATAAATCTCTATGTTGACTTGAAAGATCTTACTCTAAAATTTTCTAATGGGTTAAGATCCCATTTAATTTATTTCTCCTTGAGAATAAAAAAATTATTAGCTAGATAACATAATTTATCAATTACATTACATGTGACTCTTATATCAATTAAATGACAACTCTTTATCTAAACAAATCATATATACTGGACCTAACAATTATCTCTAAATTTATGTGATCATGAGATAACTCATCCAAATCACATAAATATAGTTAATTAGGACCCATCAATTATAATATCAAACCTACTTAGGATAAGGAGGCTTTTAGCTAACCTAACAAACCTTCTTCTAACAAAACTTTCATTTTATTCTATAATTGTAAAAGCCAACTTACCATGTTCTTATTGTTTACTTAATATTTGTGTTGAGGGATTTAGTTAATTATAGTTGTCTCGTGCATTAGCATCACAATTGTAATATTTATTGCATATATAGCATACAATCCTAGTATGATATTCTAATATGCTTGATTATTAGATCTACTATGGTTTTTTCCTCAAGCTATTAAGGAAGTTAAATGGTCAAGCATAGAGGATTGCAAACTAGTCTTTAAAAGGCCTTTTTATAATTAAATTAAATGAAAAGAAAAATGAGGAAAATAGCAACAAGTAGAAAAGAATAAGGTCTTACGACACTTATATCTTTTCTTTTTTTTTTTCTTCCTTTTTGGAAAGAAGGGAAGATACATGGAAAGTCTAAGTTAGCTCTTAGCTCTATTTTGGCCAACAGCCTACTCTTAAGGGAGTGATGCATACTACTTATTGCAATATTGCCCCAACCCAATGAAGGGCATTTGGTGAAGAGCATTATTTTGAAGGAGGGAAAGCATAGTTGACAAGCCACTTCAAGGAGCTAATTATACAAGATTAATTGGTGGATGTTTTACATGACATAAGAAATTTTACTCGGAGTTCTTTGCTAATAGAGGTTGCTTTCTCTCCCTAGTAGCTAGGTCTTTTCGTAGTAATAGTGGGTGGGTCTCATTTGATCTATGTCAACCGTTAGTACCATAGTTGGCTACATATAGGTATAGCCAAATTAAGATGTGATGGGATGGACAAGCAAAGACTGCAACGTAACTACCATAGAAAATAGGAGAAAACCCACCCCTTTTAGCTAACATAGAAAGATACTTTTAAAGAGAGGATTGATTCAAAGTGTATGTACTGAGAGTCAATGAAGAGAAGGGATTGGGACATAGTAGACATAAGTCCTTAAAGTAGAAAGATCTAACTTACAAATTAAGATGTGTTAATGTTAGTGATATGCCAAACCCTCATATCCTACTCTTACTTATATCTCAAAATGAACATACTAAGATTAGATGGGATCCTTCGGACTTGCATTATAAATTCTATATAATAGAAATATCCTCCTAATTTGTTACCCTTGACACCTTCATTTGGATCTCCATAGTTACAAATTGATGTCCCATCTCAATCTTAAATTCTTTAATTGTATAACTTTCACATAATTATGAGATAAACATCAAGTTACATTGAAGGAGAGTTTAGATAGAAGAGAATTTATAATTAGAAAATTAGAGAAAGCACAGAAAGTAATCTCTATACTCCAAAAATTATATTCATTCATATAAATAAAAACAATCACATGAGTCTACAAGCTTATAATCATATATCATGTTATCATATTCACATTATATGCATAAAAGTAAATATATATTTAATTTTAATTATTGGCATGAAAATTTAGTGTTTAATTAAGTTGCCTATCCAAATAACAATCCTAATGAAATTTAAAAATAAATTTTTAATTCAACAAGTAATCTAATTAGATATAAGTCCTCAATCCTAATCTAATTAAATTATATTTATAACCTAAAAAATTATTTTTTAAATTATATTCGAATTAAATTTTTTTTAATTCAATAACTTAATTGAATTAGGTGTTCCACTTCTGAATAATTTAGAATCTTAAAAATGTAATCTAACTAAACTTATTGTTGTCCTACTCCTACTTATAATCATAATTCTTACAAAACATATGAACTGCATCGGCTATATAAAGCGAGATGATTGTGATTTTTAAAATATTTCATCATCACATTTCCAAAAACTTGGGTTTTGAAGGAGTGAAGATATGAAAACTAAATTTTTAATAATATAATCAAATAAGCGTATAATTGTGTGTTAATTTAAAGGTGCTTTTACTTATTATAATGTAAATTGAAATGCACTACCAAATAAGGAATACCTATTGCATTACGGCCATAAAAACATTGAATATAAACATGTAACATTGTCTAGTAACATATAGATAAGTAAACAAATGAAAAAATTTTTAAAAACATCCCCAATGGTAAGTTACATGAAGTGACAACAAACTTATGTATGATTACTAAAGTACTAGAAAGTCACTTAAGCTCAGATTGAACTATATCATAGTGTTCGTTGGTTCTAGCATAATAAAATGATTTGAGTTAAACAAATGCACTTCAAAGTTCTCTAACCTAGACTCAAGATTTGCATATATTACCTTTGGTATTAGCTTTATCACCTCCTTTCCCATAGCAAATACATGGCTTTTCAGAACCTTACGCAATGCTTCATATATCCTCAAATGACCATCTTTTATCAAGTTCATGGGTATGAAAATTGAATATTTTGTGTAATTCTTGGGGAAATGCCATGTGAATTGTCCGTAAGCGGAGCCAGGATGAAATAAAAATGGAATACAGCCTGCCAAAATGGAATCAAAAGCAGACCACCGAGTGTAGGAATCCCCAGAAGCTGTAAGCAGAAAACTGAGTTATGAAACACCTTAATCACCTCAATGGGATTGTCACATTTGTTTGCATTAGAAGTACAGTTTAGCAGCTGGCAATGTCTCCCTGAAGCCAAACATTGGTGCATGATCAACCTGTGGATAAAGCCTTTGGAGCCAGGCTGTGGGGCACTTGCGAAAGAGAATAAGTATTGCCTCTTAC
Organism: Rhizophora mangle; assembly: GCA_037832345.1. Taxonomy (NCBI): domain Eukaryota; kingdom Viridiplantae; phylum Streptophyta; class Magnoliopsida; order Malpighiales; family Rhizophoraceae; genus Rhizophora; species Rhizophora mangle. The sequence continues at coordinate 612,139 of JBAPLJ010001326.1, forward strand.
ATCTTTTCATTCCCTTTTGCCATAGAAACACATCAGCGTCACTTGAAGGATGGAAATATGTGGGATATGGTATTGCAAACTCATTGCCCCATGAAGTTGATTCAATAGACAACATTGACAAGTTCATAGATTCAGGCAAAGACATGAGCTTGCTTCCCCCAATCAAAATCATACTAGGATAGTTTTAGTTATTTTTTACATTAAAAAAATATGCTTAATAAATAGTTTTATTATGCTTAACTCCTTTGAATTTCCTTGCAAACTATGACCTTCCCGCACGAGCAAAGAATCTTTTCTTCATCAAAAAAATTTTTTAAAAAAAAATCAAGCATGTATATCCATCGCATTCAATCTTGAAAAGTCTACTGCCATTTTTGTAGCCACTTCCCTGTATAATTCTACAATACAATGTGTGTGCAATCTTGAATTCATTCAAGAATTTAAATTAATAAATAAAAAAGTCTATAAATGTTATAATTCATATAAAATTTTTATATTTTATTAATATGGAAAATTTTATATTCATAATATTCTCTTGATATATATTGAATCGAATTAAATGAGTCAAACTTATTTATTAAATTTGTTAATATTGTACTCAATTAATCAAAATTAAAAGTAAAAAAAATCAAATCACTAAGTAGAGAATATAAATAAGAAAGTAAATTAAAATTTGATATAATGTCAACTAATTTTTAAAATTTAAATTTCATTTGACAATTCAATATAATAAGTCCAAAACTCTATAAATATTATAAATAATATAAAATTTATATATTTTTACTTAATTTACTAAATTAAATTAAATAGGCAAAACATAAGTGCTATGCCTTACTAGTATTGAATTCAATTAATTAAATTAAAGATTATGAAAGAAGTCAAATTATAAATCAAATTCTAATAAATATCAAATAATATTTTAAAATTTTAATTTTTTTTTCTAAAAATTCAAGCTAATAAATATAAAAATTTATAAGATTTTAAACCATTTAATGTAATGGTTTACAATGTTGTGAAAATTTCCTAAACTTTGTGGCTCTGGTCCAATATTTGAACCACTGACAACTCATGTCGGATAAAAAGACAATGGGGTGTTAAAACCAAAAGTTGGACAAATTGAAAATTGAAAAATTACTTTAAGTCATCTAACAAATGTTGTTATCATTAATGTAAAATTTATTTTCACTAATTTGTAATAAGTATTATTCAAATTTTTTATAAAATAAAATAAAATATATTTAATTACAAATGATATTATTCAAATAAAGCTTCATTTGAAGTTTATAATTTCTCAAAATTGCTATTTAAATTGTCTAACAATTTTTTTATAATAAATCAAAGACAATATATCATTTTTCATAATAATAAGAGAGGCACTAGTTTTTTATGTAAAAATTGATGTCACATATATAGAACTTTTTCAATATACTTAGCCTATAGATTAGCAATTCACCCTTCTATTTGGAAGGTCGTGAGTTAAAAACGTATTAGATACAACTCATTTTCCTTCACTTAAATCAAAGGGTGTATATGATAATTATATTAACTACCTCCCACCGCAAAGGTATTCTTATTCCAATGGTTGTGGCACCTCTTAAAGTCCTATTTAACTTGGATTTGAATGAGACCCAACTTTGGATTGCTTTTCCCGAGAGCTAGTTATATAAAAAATTGTTTGTAACATAATTGTTAAAAGTAGTTAGCCTAGGTATTAGGCAGCATTTTTAAGAAAAAGACCTCTTAGGTTTGAAACTTAGAATGAGCAACCCTTCTCCTTTTTACTTTTAAGACACCAACAATCTCCTTGTCATTTTTAAAGAATTGGAAAGATAATGAATATTCAATAATTTTGAAAGTCAAAACATAAATAATAGTATTTTAAAATTAAATCAAGACATAGTAAACTATTCATAAACATAAATTTAAATACATAGTAAATAAGTTTTAAACCATATATTTTAGTTAATAAATAATACAAGCATTTCAAGCAAGTGATTTTATAATAATGAACATCTCATTAATTTGATTAACACATTTAAGGCCTTGTATTTATATCATTTTCATATATATTTTAAAGTCAATTCTTTTAACTAATTGCAATGACTTACTTTTTATATTCATGTAAGCACATTCTAAGTGCCCTAACCATAAAGAACTTTCCTAGGTCTATTTAGAGTTCAAAAATCATCATCTCCTTACAAATTATGAGTAGTAATTATGGGATGAAAAAATTTAATTATAGTACTACAATTACAATAATGATGTACTTTGATTCATTGAAAAGAAGGCTTGACCTAGTATTAAGTATTGAATTGAGTTTTTATCATTTTTGATTAATCTATATACGCTTGAGACTTATTTTGCTTAATGTCTTGTTCATCAAGTCTCTTGTCAATCCTTTTGTTAAAGGATCAATCATATTTTGGCTTGATGTCACCAAGGCAATCATGATCACTCCATTTGTGATCAAATCTCTAACATGTTTGTATTTACATCTAATGATTCTTGACTAACCATTATACTCTTGATTATAAGTTTTTGCTAAAGGTGTAACACTTCATAGTATATAAAAATAAGTGCTATTCACTTTGACTACAGAATAATCTAATAAAGTAAGTTCTTTAATGATTTTACCTCTTTATTCGCTGAAATTAATACTACAAACTTTGTAGACATGATGAAATCTGTTATGCAAGCTTGTTTCCTAGAGCCTTAAGAAATAGAACCTCTACCAAGCATCAATATCTACTTATTAGTAAAAGCATGATCCTCTTCATTGGTAATTCAACTAGCATATATATCCTACTAAAATAAAAGGGTAAAATGTATAGCTTATGTCATAATCATTTATTTTCTTTAGGTATTTTAAAATTCTATTTACTCTATGTTAATTAATATTATTGAGATTGCTCATGTACTTACTCATTTAGTCAATTTCATAACATATGTCTAGTCTTGTATATATCATTAAGGACATCAAACGTCCTATTACTCAAGTATATTTTAGCTGTAATACTATTCTTCAAACATTCTTAGTAGACTTAATGTTAGGGTTAAATGAGATAAATATTAGAATACAATTTGAGTGATTGAACTCATTGAGAACTTTCTCAAGGTGATGCAATTGAGTAAGCATTATTCTCTTTTGATAGTACAATATTATGATTCCAAGGATTACATTTTGATAACTTTTACTTGTTCAAATTTTGTTCAAAAGATTAACATGTCATCTATGTACAATACATTATGATACCCTTTCCTTCATTGAATTTACTATAAACAATTTTGTCTGATTTATTAATCTTGAACCTTTTAGCAAGTACCACCTAATTTGATGCCATGTCTTTGGTGCTTATTTTAGTCTATACAAGTAATTAACAAATTTGCACACATTTTTCTCTTAACTAAGTCAAATAAATCCTTCAAATTGATCCATATACACTTGTTATTCTAATTCAACATTTAGAAATCCTATTTTAGTTTCCATCTAATGAATTATTAGGTTATGAATCAAAGAAAGTGCAATGAATACCCTAATTACGGCACTTTTGGCTACCGATGACTATGCATTGAAATATTCAATTCCTTGCTTTTGTGTCATTTTGCTATCATCCTAACTTTAAACTTGTAAATGGTTCCATTAACCTTCATTTTTCCTTTTGCAAATCCATTTACATCCAATTTGCTTTAAAATGGAGGAAGTTTATTGATTTCTAGGTTTGATTACCCATATTTAAGTCAATTTCATCATTCATAGCTTTCTTCTAAAAACATAGCATCTTGAAATTTCATTACTTCATCAAATGTCTTAAGATTATCTTTAGTAAGTAATATGGAATTTGATTGCATGCTAATTCCTTTTTCACTTCAACTAGGAACATAATGAAATCATAACCAAAAATCTTTATTTCCCTTACATCATTTTTATTTTTATTTGTTTAAGCATCATTCTCATTGTTAAATACTTTTTTCTATTTTGAAATGTTAGAAACTAAGATGAATTTATTTTCATCAAAAATAGCATTTATCACTTTAATGATTATTTTAATAGATATGAAGTTGTTAAGCTCTATGGCTATTAATTGATAGATCATATTGTTATGAGCATATCCTAAAAAGATGGACTCAACTCCCCTTTTATCCAACTTTCTCAATTTTGATTATGGAAACCTAACAAGGTTAGGCTTTCTTTTATTCAAGGACTTATATGGGTTTATTTTGTTACTTTTGGTTGGATATATATTTAAAATATGACATGTTATAAGTTATGCCTCACCCCAAAAATCCTAACTCAAGCCAAAATAAAATTACATGACATTGGTTATTTCTATTGACATACAATTTTTGTATTTACAACACTATTTTGTTGTAGTGTTTAAGGAATAGTAGTTTCATGAATGATTCTCATATACTCCCTTATTAGGTAGCAAGTATTTGATGGCAAATTCATTTTGCAATTTAATTTTAGTTTCATACAAATTGAATCTCTCATGAGCTTTATTTTTAGCATGCAGCAATTAAACATAGCAGCAATTAGAGTATTTATCAATGAATATAACAAATATGTCTTTCCTCTTAGTATTAGTGTGTTGTGCAAATCACATGTGTCACTATAAATTAATTTTAACTTGTTTACTTGTTTAAAGATCTTAAACTGCTTGGAAATAGAATTCTAAGCATTTTTGTTAGCAAACATGTTCTGCATTTGATTTTAAATTTATCAAAGTATGGTAGCAAGTTCAATTTAACCATATCATGCAATCTTCTAAACTTTATATGTCTTAACCTATTATGCCATAGAAAAGAATGCTTAGCAATATACGCATAAACATTATCATTATTATCAGCAACTACATCAAGTTTGACCATGTCATTACAAAAATAACCATTTCCCATAAACACACTTCATTTGGAAGGATAAAGTTGTTAGTTTTAAATACAAGTTTCAATCCAAGTTTGTTAAAATGACTACCTAATATCATATTTTTCTTACCTTCTAAAACATAAAATATATTAGTAAAATTGACAACTCTTTTGGAAGTGAACTACATTTCTACCATCTTGATTCCTATAACAAAATCTATAGTGGAATTTCTCATTTACATAACAATTTCATAACTTTGAAGTAACTTTTGTTCTCACAAACATGTTGGGCAACACGAGAATCAATCTATCAAGTAATGTCTTCTCAAATGAATTGATCTTTGTGATCCTAGGAATCATTTTTTCATTTGTTACTCTAAAGGGGAATTGTTTCTTTTCCCATTTTTTTTTCTTGTTAAAATGACACTCATATTTGTTGTGCCCTTTTTTATGACAAAAATGACATTTGCCCTTTTGTTATTTACCCTTTTGTTTTTCTTTTGTTATCATTAGATTGATTCATTTTCTTGTTAGTGAACTTGCTTGATTATCTTTTCTCAATCACATGTAACATTAAAACATAAGAGTCATGCTTATTGTTTCCATCTTGAATGCAAAACTCTTTAACTACACAAAGATGGTTAGCAAGAATTTCAAGGGATATATTCTTTTTCTTATATTTTAGGCTTCTCTTGAAAATATTTTAGAAAAGATGTAGTCTATCAATACTAGAATTTACAGTTCCATTTTCATACATAGACATTTTGTATTATGAAAGATGATTCAAAATCCTTTAAATTTTAACAAACTATTTTATTGTTGGCCTACCATTAGTCATCTTAAAATCATTAAATTTTCATATTAGAAATTTCTTACTAGGTACATCCTCTTGTATATACTTTGTTTCTAATTTTTCCCATAAACTAGTCACTAAAGCCATAATTGATGACAACAAGTGGCTACTACCATTAGCTACCACATCCTCTTTCCTTCCTTTCTCTTCACTTTCAAATCATCCTAGTACATGTAAAACATTCAAAAAAAAGAGAGTGAAAATTAATAAAACATGAAAAGAGTAAAAAAGGTCAAAAAATTCACCAAAAAAAAAAATAAAAAGATTGACTTAATTAAACCTAGTTAATTTAAACCAATTAACTCCCTTTCATGTCCTCTTATTCAAACTAGTAACCTATGAACTTGAGTTAGAATTAATACTCCAAGCCTTCTCAAACATGCAAACATGACTCAAACTAAGCACACTCCCCATAAAAATCAAACACAAAATTTCTCACCAAGCACCACATTACCAATACCATTCTTAGTAACAATGACATGTTTTTTCAAACTCTTATCAAAGCCAACATGAACCTATTCTTTCAAATCTTTTCTTTCAATTTTTGGTCCATATATTGAAACTTCAAAAAAGAGTGAAATTAAAAATTTCTTTAAGAAAACTTAAAGTAACAAAAAAGTAAAAGTTAAGATTTTTTTTTTTTAAAGAAAAGAGATTAATGCCTCCTTTATTTCTTAGAGTAAATATAAATCCTAGGCCTTTTTTTTTTCTCTCGTTTCCTTCAAAGACCATAAGAAGAAAGATAATAATTTTTAAAAAAAAAAAACTACTTTCAAAACAATATAACCCATTCCTTCCCTTGTTTATTTTTTCAAAAATAATCAAGAAAAATAAAAATAAAAATGTAAAAAATAATAGAAAGAAGGAATAAAGAGGAGTTTGTGGCCTTCTTTGCTTTTAAAGCCTTGTCCAAGATTAGATCTTGCCTTTATGGCTTCAATTCAGACCATGAGCTCTTGAATTCAACACAAAAATGCCTTTGTCCCCCCTAGAAACTATAGAGAAAAATGAGTTAGGGCTTAAGTGTTCTTAAGGTTAGATTAATCTTGATGTTTTCTTGTGTGAAATGAAAAGGGGTTAATAAACAATTTTATTTGTAATTTTGCATGATATGTAAAATCAAATCTAACCTTTCAAAAGTAACAATTCAATAAACTATGAACTTTTTTTATAACAATTCTAGCCAACAGTTAAACCAATTTATAAAAAATATTTATGTTGTTAATATGGCTCACTGATAGGAAAGGGAAGTTGAGGTGTATTAAAGACTACAATAACAAAGCACCATATCTTAATTGGGCCAAGCCTAAACCCAAATCTACTTGAAATCCAAGCAGTAATAGCCCATTAACTTATTATATATAATAATTTAATTTTAAAAAATCATTAAAAATTGTAATTCCAAAAAGGAAAACATTAAAATAATTTGACCACTATGAACTTTTGTGCCAAAAGTTAAAACCTCCTCAAAATTCCAAGGGTTAGAATAATCAATATTTTAAGTCATTTATGATAAACAAACAACCATTATCCACATTTGAACCAATTGAGTTAACATTTACAATTATAAAAGTATATAACAAATGTCATACAATTGATAACCTTACAGTAACAAAAACACTATGGCAAAAACATGATATTGTCCTTTTCATGAAAATTAAAACACCAAACAATGTTAATCAAAGGAACATAAGTGAATAGTATAAAACTACATAACACTAGTTTATAATATATTTACCCCTTAAAATTGCATTTTCTTTCAATAATCTCTATTTTTCATTTTCAACTCAATACATTTAGACAACACTTGACTCTTTTCCTCACCTTAATTGTCAATTTTGTTTTTCTTGGACTCCATATACCCTTAAGTTAGCTTAAAGTTCGAGAAGCAAAAGCAGGAAAGGTAGTTCACCCTACCAATTGGTGCCATCTTTCACTAATGCTTGGCACAAAGATTGGCATGAGTCAAGCACAATAAGGAGGTAAGGTGAACATAGAGCCAATGTTCATGGTAACAAGATAAGGAAGGCTAGGTAGAAGTTAAGTTATGGGTTATGGCATTGATGTTAAGTGGCTAAAGAGTTGGAGCAAGAGCACATGTGTGATAGGTTAAATAAGGTTATGTCTCCTGCTAGTAAAGGGTTAGATTCCTTAATGCTCTTTAGAGGAGAAGTATGTTCAGACATAAGGTGTGATGGCTCAAGCAAGTTAATGTCTCTTACAGTAAAGGGTCAAAATCTCTAATACTTTTTAAGGGGGTAATTCATCTCTCACATAAAAGTTAGCTAATGCATTGACACTATGTAAGCACTTAGGCTAAGGTTCAAACTAACAATGTGTGCTTTAATTGTGAGTTGGATTATAAGTGGGTTGAGAAGTAGCTCAAGCATTAATGAAATATTAGTGCATAATTGGAGTTAGGGCTAATTATATGCAATTTAATTATGGGATGGCTAACAAGGTGATAGCTTGGAGTATAGAACAAGTTAGTATGTGAATCAAAGGCCACAAAAACAAGGATAATATGGAGTGTGCTCCCTAAAATCATGGGAATATGTTGTTAAAGGGCTGATTAGGTAGCCAAGATGAAGTGCTAGCCAACGCAAGTGTGTAGTTTGTCTAGCATGAAAGAATGAGAACAAAGGTGATTTCACTAATGTTGACTAAGCCATAATAAGGTGATAAACACTTCTCAAGCATAGGAAGGCATAGTGACATTATTGGCCAAGGATCATAGGGAAGTGCTCTTAATGTGTAATCATTTCAAGGCCCTATGCATTGAAGGTGTAAATTTGTCTAGTTTTGGATGCATATAATGTGTATTCTCTCTCTCTCCCTCTCTCTCTCTACATTGGTCCTATAAGGAGAAGTATGTGGATTGTTGCTAGTTTCCTTTTGAAGGTAAGAGACCATTACCTCATGGAAGGCAAGAAGCAAAATGAGGATATGGAGAAGAAAATAATGCAATTTCACTCTATTCTCTCTAATTGAAGGTTTTGTAGAAAGCATATGAATTTCTTCATTTGTAATGGATTGAATTTAGTCTGAAAATTTAACTTGAATTTCTATTGCTATCTCCTCCTAATTATTACTTATTATGCTTAATTGATCCCAATGTTTACATTTTAAATGCTTATTATGCTTGAATGAGAGGACTCATTTCTCCCATATTAATCTTTGCTTGCTACCTCTATTTACATAACATTTGGTTCAAATTATGTGATGCTTTCTAAATTCATTGTCAAGAAAATGCATTTTTTAGGGATGACTTAGTGTGTAATCAATCTTTTTGGTTTTATTCAAATAATTATCATAGATATCTGTTTTGGAAATTCATAAGAGTTAGAGAATCATTGACTATTTTCTTAAAAGACTATTGCCTATTCTTTAAAAAAAATTGCTTATTTGCTTAAAAAATTGCTACCTATTCACTTAAAAAAATCATTACCTCATCGCTCAACAAACCATTACCTATTTCCTTAAAAAACTAATGTCTATTCTCTTAAAAAATTGTTGTCTATTCCCTCAAAAAACTGTTACCCATTCACTTAAAAAGTTATTGTTTATTCTCTTAAAAAATTGTTACCTATTCTCTAAAAAATTGCTACCTATTATTTAAAAAATAACTACTTGAAATGCCTTTAGGCAATGGTTTCATAGATGTTGCTATAGGTAAAGAAAACCACCATATTAGATTTATTATAGCACTTGCAAATGTAGCAATCTAAAAAGCACTACATTAGACTCTAGGTAATGGCTTTTAGCTTAAAGGCACCAATTTTGAACCACTACCTTAATTCATTTTTTGGTAGTGATGCCATTATCAAATTAAAATCAGCAGCTATTAACCAAGGAAATTCACAATAGCATGGATTGTTCTTAGGCCTTCCCTTAGATTTTTTCCTTGATCCAGATGTGAACTCCTATACACTACACTAAAAAACCATGATTGGTTATCACCTTTCTACACAAGCAAATGGATAAACTACTCACTTCTAATTAGCAACTTAAGTTTCAAACTTTAATTTCTTGAAAGGTTTTGGATACAAAAAACATTATAGCATAATAATTTCTTAAAAATCTAAATGAAAATAAGGGGGTGAGAAGGAATGGAAAAAAAAAAAAAGAATGCCTTAGTAATGAGATGTCTTAAAAATTTGAAGACAAAAGCAATGGAGCATCAGTCTGATGAGGCTAACACCATCTTCTTGTGATATCATATATTTTTTTTTTGTCCAAAGATTTTCTTCTTGTATATTAACATTTCCTCAACAAATTTAGAAAAATAAACTACATGTCCATTCATTTTCAAATTGACCAAATAGAAAAATAAACAAAATTAAAATTTTACCTTGTATAAATCAATAACATTTTAAACAAATTTGTGTTCTCAAGAAGGGTGAAAAAAAGAAGAAAATAAATAACAAGGTCAACTATAACTAATAGTTAATTATTAAAACTCATTCATTTAAAAAATTAACAAAGAAAATACTACAATGCAAAACTACATATTAATATGAATGAAAAGAATGGAAAAGACAAAACGAAAAAAAAAAAGAAAAAAATATATTTATCAAGAAAATAATTTGGAGGCATGTTTCTTTGAGATATCCTTTGGGGAGATTTTTATCAAGGTTGGTGAATGGTGATGTCATAATGACCATTTGTTAGTGGTTAATGTCACTTTTATTGATAAGTTTTTCAATTCATAAAAGAATTATAACTCAAATTATTTTGTCTATTTATAAAAAAACGACTAATAATTTTATGACAAAGAATATGGATGAGGGAATAAGATCATTTGTGTTAAGAAAAAGAAAAATTATATGAGGTAAAAAAATCTTACACATGTGAGACGTAAATGCAATAGAAAAGAACATATGTAAATAGTTTTATTGCTTATTTTCTAAATAATAGATGATATTATTATTTGCTTGATATGGTAAATAAAATTTGGGGATTTGAAACAATTGTTTTTGTTTTTGAAACCATAATTGATGCTACTATGTTTGTCTCATTTTCTAGCGCTAGAAATCATGACATTGTCTTGTATTTCTAGTATAATTAGTGTGGACCTCGAGTTCAACCTCGATGTCCTAGGCCCAATTATTACCCAGCAATCCAAGACATGGCCTTTTTGGCTGAAACTAGCTTAGATCCGCACACACCAATGGAAATTTTGATGATTTAGTTTACTTTCAAGTAGGCGATGGCTAATGTGCTTTCTTGAACTAAAAAGAAAATGGGAACGTATGGACAAACTGCTTTTTGCAACTATATTCGTCTAGAATGCTTAGACAATTGTTGGATGTGTCAAAACAAATCCGATTAAAAACATTAAAAAAAAAACATCTATATATATGTGTGTGTGTGTGTGTGTGTGAGCGACAAACACACCAATGAATAATAAGTCGGCCCATTTGAAATTATTTCAAGACAAAACCATTCATTTCATAGATCCACACATCAAAAGAGATGTCATTTAATGCGAAGACAATGTAAAATCTTTTGTCATCCTCAATTTACATTTTTAATTTACTTCTGTTGTTTCCTTTATTCCTTCAACTGCCTTCTCTTCTGCAACTGCAACAATGAGAAAATTCTTAAGAACCTCATTGTCATGAAGAGATAATCAGGAGTAAATTTAAATTCCAAAATATGTTACCACTTGTGACAAGTTTATGTGACAATCATTTAAACGAGCTCAAAAAGTAATCTGACATTTAGTCCCATGATTTCATGCTGGAGATATACCTTCAAATTCAACTGCATCCGTAAAAAATAGTATTAAGATTAAAGAACAACCAAAAATAAGCAAGTCTCTTTCTTTATAGAAGACAAACATTAGACATAATATATTTTAGTCACACATATTTCATTAATAGCAAAATATTTTTTCAAATAAATTTCAAATTGTTACTACGACAGTCGTTGCTATGATTTCCACTTTAAAGATGGAATGCACCTAGAGAAAGGGTGAACGTGGGACTTCGTGCCTAATCTACACCATTCTCTATTTGCCTATGCCACTAGACAAATTATGGGTGTTTATCATATTTTATGTTCGTGCAACTTACCATTCATTTAGTTTTGTTTTCTGAATATATATCCTATACATTTTGTTGTGGTGTCATGGACATAAACCCAAAAAGAAAAGGAATATCAACGTGGCCCATCAAGGATCAAACCACATCTAATAGGGTTATATTTCCCCTCTTAGAATCATGATTATGTTGTGGTGTTTGAGTAGATGTCCATTGGGACAAAAACTCATTCACTTTCAAGTAAACTCCAAATTCTTAGCTTAAGTATCCACCTCCTTGATCTATTCATAGAATTTTAATCCTTCTACTAGTTTGTTTCTCTACTTCATTTCTTAATTCTTTGAATTTTTCAAAAGATTCAAATTTGTATTTCATTAAATATACATAACCATATCTTGATTGATTATTTGAGAATGTAATGAAATAAAACAAACCACTTCTTTCATGTGTTGCCTAGGACCACATATATCTATATGTATGAATCCTAATAACTCATTGCATGTTCACTTTTTTTTTTTTTAAAGAACTCTCAGTTATCTGATCCAAAAAACAAGACTCACATATTTTATATGATTCATAATCAAATGGATCCAAGTATCTATTCTTATATAACTTAACCTTCTTGATCAAACATATATAAACAATTTCCATAAATATTAGATCTATAATAAACACAATTTTTCTAAGAAGAACAACCTTCATCATTAAATGTAAAAGTAAATTCATTTAAAGTTATACTAGAAATGGAAATGATGTTTTTAGAAAGTATGGGAACATATAACAATTCTTTAGTTCTATTACTAGGCTAAAAGGAAAAAGTAAACTATAAGTTCCAATGGTTAATACGGTAACTCTTGCTTCATGTACAAATCATAGGTCTACCTCACCTTTCTTTAACCATCTACTTCTGATGATTTCCTACATATTTCTACATATATGAGAACCATATCCAATATCTAATATCAAATATCCAATATCCAAGTAATAAATCAAAAGTAGAAAGATTTATCCCAATCATAAACATACCTAAACCAAAGGCTTCACCAAACTTCTTCACCTTTAGTCTAGCAAGATAAATCTTGCAATTATGATTTTAGTGTCCTTCTTTACCAAAATAATAGTAAGTGCTTTTGCTCTTGTTCTTTTCACATCACCGCTCAATTGAAATGCCTTGGTTACTAAAGCCTTTCCTTTTTTGTTCTTCTTCTTGGGCCTTTTGCTCTTTACATTGGAAGAATCCATGAGAAGAGAAGGAGTCTTCTCTTTCTTTAGAGTTCACTTTGTAATTTTAAGCATATTCAATAATTCAACTAATGTAACTTCCAATTGTTCATATAAAAGTTCACAATAAACTATAAACAAACCTAAGGTAGAGACTACAAGTTCAAGTCAACACTTAACCCTAAATTTGTGGTAAAATACAATCAGCTCAATTTCTCAATGTAGTTAATCTTTTAAATATTAGAATTCATTGAAGATCCTTTTACCATCTTACATTAGAACAATTCCTTTTAGATCTCATATCTCTTAGTTGTAGTTTCTATTACAAACAACTTCTTAAGATGTAGAATAATTGTGTAAGCATTCATAATATTCTTTTTTCACCTCTAGAATTTAAGAGACATACTAGCTAACATCAAACCTGTAGCATGATCATCATCATCCTTATGCTAAATACATGCCTCCACTTCTTCCTCATCACTAAGATTAGAAAGATCCTCATTAAGGACATAGAACTTCTTTTCTTACTTGAGAAAAATTCTCAAAATTTTATACTAGTTTAAAAAATTTGGTCTAGTGAGGTTGTTCACTTCAACTATGCTTGTATATATGGACAAATTATTACTCATTTTCACCTAGCAACCTATATATATAAAAAGAGTTCATGCAAACATACTAAAATCAGATTAGGTCTTTAATTTTAATTTTAGTTATACCCATTTTTTTATTTTTTTTATTTAAATCAATAAATCTCTATGTTGACTTGAATGATCTTACTCTAAAATTTTCTAGTGGGTTAAGATCCCATTTAATTTATTTCACCTTGAGAATAAAAAATCATTAGCTAGATAACATAACTTATCAATTACATCGCATGTGACTCTTATATCAATTAAATGACAACTCTTTGTCTAAACAAATCACGTATGCAGCACCTAACCATTGTCTCTAAATTTATGTGATCTTGAGATAACTCATCCAAATCACACAAATATAGTTAATTAGGACCCATTAATTATAATATCAAACATATTCAGGTTGAGGAGGCTTTTAGCTAACCTAAAAAAATTTTTTAAACAAAACTCTAGTTTTATTCTATAATTCTAAAAGCCAACTCACCATGTTCTTATTGTATACTTAATATTTGTGTTGAGGGATTTCTTTAATTATAGGTATCTGGTGCATTAGCATCACAATTGCAATATATATCATATATATAACATACAATCCTAGTATGATATTATAATATGCATGATTATAGGATCTACTATGTTATTTTCCTTAAGCTATTAAGGAAGTTAAATGGTCAAATCCTAGAGGATTGCAAATTAGTCTTCCAAAGACCTTTTTGTAATTAAATTAAATGTAAAGAAAACTAAGGAAAATAGTAATAAGTAGAAAAGAATAAGGTCTTACAACACTTATATCTTTTCTTTTTTTTTTTCTTCCTTTTTGGAAAGAAGGGATGATACATGGAAAGTTTAAGTTAGCTCTTGGCTCTATCTCGGCCAACATCCTACTCTTGAGGGAGTGAAGCATACTACTCATTGCAATATTGCCCTGACCCAAGGAAGGGCATTTGGTCAAGAGCATTATTTCGAAGGAGGGAAGGCAAGGTTGACAAGCCACTTCAAGGAGGTAATTGTACTAGTTTGATTGATGGATATTTTACATGACATAAAAAATTTTACTCAGAGTCCTTTGCTAATAGAGGTTGCTTACTCTCCCTAGTAGCTAGGCTTTTTCATAGAGATAGTTGGTAGGTCTTATGAGATTTATGTCAACTGTCAAAACCATGGTTGGCTACATATAGGTATAGCCAATTTAAGATGAGAGGGGATGGACAAGCAAAGACTACAATGTAACTACCACAAAAAATAGGAGAAAACCCACCCCCTTAGCTAACATAGAAAGATACATTTAAAGAGAGGATTGATTTGAAGTGTCTATGTTCCAAGAGTCATTGAAGAGAAGGGATTGGGGCCTAGTAAATATAAATCCTTAAACTAGAAAGATCTAACTTACAAATTAAGATGTACTAATGGCAATGATATGCCAAACCCTCCTGTCCTACTCCTACTTATCTCTCAAAATGGACACACCATGATTACATAGGAACCTTTGGACTTGCATTATAGATTTTATATAATAGAAATATCCTCTTAATTTGTCACCCTTGACACCTTCATTTGGATCTCCATAGTTACAAATCGATATCCTATCTCAATCTTAAATTCTTTAATTATATAACTTTTACATGATTATGAGAGAAACATCAAGTTACATTGAAGGAGAGTTTAGATAAGATGAGAATTTATGACTAGAAAATAAAAGAAAGCATAGAAAGCAATCTCTATACTCCAAAAATTATATTCATTCATATAAATAAAAAGAATCACATCAATCTACAAGCTTATAATCCTTTATCATGTTATTATATTCACATTATATGCACAAAAGAAAATAAACTTTTAAATTTAATTATTGATATGAAACTTCAGTGTTTAATTAAGTTACCTATCCAAATAAGAGTCCCAATGAAATTAAAAAATAGTTTTCTAATTCAACAAGTAATCTAATTAAATATAAGTCTTTAATCCTAATCCAATTAAATTATATTTATAATCTAGGAAATAATTTTTAAATTATATTTGAATTAATTTTTTTTAATTCAATAACTTAATTGAATTAGGTATTCCACTTCTAAATAATTTAAAATCTTAAAAATGTAATCTAATTGAACTTATTGTTATCCTACTCCTACTTATAATCATAATTCTTACCAAACATATGAACTACAACAGCTCTACAAAGTGTGACGATTGCGATTTTCAAAACATTTCATTGTCACTTTTCCTAAACTTGGGTTTTGAAGGAGTGAAGGTAAGAAAACTCAATTTTAACAATATGATCAAATAATCTTTTAATTGTGATTTAATTTGGAGGTGTTTTTACTTATTACAATGTAGTTTAAAATGCACTACCAAATAAGGCATACATGTTGCATTATGACCATAAAAACATTAAATATGAACATGTAACATTGTTTAGTAACATATAGATAAGTAAACAAATGAAAAAATAATAAAAAAAAAATCCCCAATGGTAAGTTACATGAAGCGACAACTTATATATGCTTACTAAAGTACTAGAAAATCACCTAAGCTCAGATTCAACTGTATCGTAGTGCTTGTTGGTTCTAGAGTAATAAAATGATTTTTGAGTCGAACATTCTAAACGTGTTTACAACTGCAAAGAACTGATTTGCTTGTGTTTATGCTTGTGCTTGCCATAACTGGCTATTTCGCTCCCTTTCTTTCAAAAGAAATGATCCCATTCATCTTCTTTCCCCATCCCTAAAAGTTTGAGCTTCCAACAACTATTCACTTTTGCGAAACCAAAACTAGGATCTTTCCCCTCCTTAATCTCCCTTCTCACTTTCTCAACTCTTCTAAGTAGGCCCTTCACTGCAATATCAAATGCATCTTCAAAGCTCTCTAACCTCGACTCAGGATTTGCATTATTACCTTTGGTATTAGCTTTATCACCTTCTTTCTCATAGCAAATACTTGGCTTTTCGGAACCTTACGTAATGCTTCATATATCCTCAAATGACCATCTTTTATCAAGTTCATGGGTATGGAAAATGAATATTTTGTAATTCTTGGGGAAATGCCATGTGTATTGTGCATAAGCAGAGCCGGGATCAAAGAAAACTGGAATACAGCCTGCCAAAATGGAGTCGAAAGTAGAACGCCGAGTGTAGGAATCCCCTGGAGGCTGTAAGCAGAAAACTGAGTTCTGAAACACCTTAATCACCTCAACTGGATTGTCACATTTGTTTGCACTGGAACTACAGTTCAGCAGCTGGCAATGTCTCCCTGAAGCCAAGCATCGGCACATGATCAACCCGTGGATAGAGCCTTTCCTCTTACGTCTTTTCATTTTTATTTGCCATAGAAACACATCAGCGTCACTTGAAGGATGGAAATATGTGGGATATGTTATTGTAAACTCATTGCTTCATAGATTCAGGCAAAGACAAAAGTGGTCCTACCTCACATCCTCATCCATTCAGGTTTTACCTTTAGCCAGTTCAGCAAATCAAGAGCCAGAGAGTCTCTGACCGAAATATTGTAATCCCAAAGGTATCGACCAACATCAAGACCAGCATAAAATGGAACATAAATTGCAGAAGCCTGCGAGGAATCATCTGTCAAACAGTTGTAGCTCTTCATCCGTTTGAAACATTCCTTATTCTTAATTTTAAAAGATACCAAGTAATAAATATTTCTTGCTCTGCCTTTCGTGGGTCAAAATCTACCAACCTGCATTTTTTTCCTTGAATGAGCAGAAACAGAAAACTGGCAACTCTTGTCTTCCATGCATGGGTATAATTTGCTCAAGATGTCGCCCGAGAAAACACGCTAATATAGACATATGCACCATCTGATTGTGATTCAAATTAAACGTTCGCAGCTTGTTTTGAAGCCCCGGTGGGCAGGGGTGTACTTTTATTGTTAAGGGGATATTTCGTATTTTGAATGAAACACTATTTTATTAATATTTTAAAAGATATACTAATATTTTTTAAAATAATAACTTTTATTCATATATAAAATAATTATAATTTAATTATATAAAAAATTATACACTAATATTTATATTTTATTAAAAATTTACAGTTTTCTAGTAACTCAAAATTTACTAAAATAAATTTTTCAATATAAAAATTTTTTAAAAAAATCAAACATATATATCATATATCTTAACAAATAAATAATCCATCGTAATCAATTTTAAAAACTCTATTACAATTTGTGTAGCCACTTCCTCGAATAATTCTAGAATATAATATGTCGGAAATATTCAATTCATTTAAAAATGTAAATTAATAAAAAAAAGTCTATAAATATTTTAATTTATATAAAATTTTTTTATATTTTATTAATATAAAAAATTTTATATTCTTAATATTTTCTCTTAATATATATTAGATCAAATTAAATATATTAAATTTAATTATTAAAATTATTAACATTATTCTAAATTGATTATATTAAAAATAAAAATAATTTAAATTACTAAGTAAAAAAAGTATAAATAAAAAAAAATAAATTAAATTTTTGTATAATATAAAATAATTTTTAAAAATTTGAATTTTACTTAAAAATTTAATATAATAAGTATAAAATTTTATAAATATTATAAATTAAATAAAATTTGTATATTTTAACAATATAAAAAAAATTTTTATTTTAACTTAATTTATTAAATTAAAATTGAATAAACAAAATATAAGTATTATGTCTAATTAGTATAGAATTTAATTAATTAAATTAAAAATTGTGAAAAAAAATTAAATTATAAATCAAATTCTAATACAATATCAAATAACATTTTAAAATTTTAATTTTTTTTAAATTAAACTAATAAATATAAAACTTTTTATAAATATTATAAACCATTTAATATTTTTTATATTTTAACATGTGTTAAGTCCATTAAACACTTGAAATAACAAAATTAAATTTAATAGACTAAACTCAAGAACTACAACTCTATATTATTTAATTAATTTAAATTAAAATATGATAAGAGTCAAACCACAAAATTATGTGTATAAATAATAATATAAACTAAATTTTGATTTTATGTAAAATAATAATTTGAAATATCAAATCCACCTAAAAATTTCAGTTAGTGACAATATGAGAGGTCTTTAAATTTAGACAATATGAGAATTTTATATTTTTAATAGCATGAACACTTTTCTTTGTTGTTTTTTTATGTCTTATGTTAATTTGTACTCTCTTTTACCTTTGACTCCCTTTTAACATAGGAAGATATTCAAATAGATATGAAAATTTTCCTCGAATTAATTAGTGTAAATCAAATAATTATTGTCTTTTTCTTTTTATGAGAACAAGAAAGTAGAAGAAAAAAATTAAGTACAAGACAATTAATCATTCTTAAGGATGACTAAATCGAACTTTACCACTTGAAACTACACCCCTAAGCTTGAAAGAGGAAGTCTTCAAAACTTCAACTCCAATTCAAAGGCAAAGGCTTGGGAAGATTTATAAAACTTTCATTTGTCCACTTAGACAACTTAGGTTTTCTCTCAATCTTCTTGCGAAATTATTAAAGGATGACATTGGAAAAAAAAAAAATACTGCTTAATTATTGTCCTCAACTCTATGAAAAATAAAATGGTTAAGCAAAAATGTATAATTGCTTTTTTTATAACATTAGCAAATGATCCATTAAAATAATTTCACATAAGAAGAATGATAAGATGCACCCATGATCATTGTTCAAGCTTTCATCTTGCAAAAATTTCCTGAACATTAAGGCTCTAGTCCAATACTTGAGCCCTTGACAACTCGTGTTGGACAAAAAGACAATGGGGTGTTAAAACCAGAGTTGGACAAATTGAAAATTGTAGAATTGCTCTAAGTTGTTTAACAAATGCTATTATTATTAATGTAAAATTTATTTTCATTAATCTGTAATAAATATTATTCAAATTTTTTATAAAATAAAATTAATCACAAATGATATTACTTAAATAAAGTATCATTTAAAGTTTATAATTTCTCAAAATTACTCTTTAAATTATCTAATAGTTTTTTTATAATAAATCAAAGACAATATATCTTTTTTTATAATAATAAGAGAAACACCAATCTTTTATGTAAAATTTGATGTCACATATATAGAAATTTTTTTATATATTGGGCCTATAGATTAGCAATTCACCCTTCCATTTGGAAGGTCATAAGTTAAAAATGTATTAGATACAACTCATTTTCTTTGACTTAAATCAAAGGTTGTATATGATAATTATATTAACTACCACCCATTGCAAAAGTATACTTATTCCAATGGTTGTGGTGCCTCTTAAAGTCCTCTTTAACTTGGATTTGAATGAGACATAACTTTGGATTGTTTTTCCCTAGCACCAATTATATAAAAAGTTGTCTATAATATAATTGTTAAAAGTAGCTAGCCTAGCTGTTAGACAACATTTTTAAGAAAAAAATCTCCTAGCTTTGAAAGTTAGAATGAGCAACCCTTGTCTTCATTTTATTTTTTTATTAAGTCATCAACAATCTCCTTGTCATTTTCAAAGAATTGAAAAGATAATGAATATTCAATAATTTTGAAAGTCAAAACACAAATAGTAGTATTTTTAAATTAAATTAAGACATAATGAATTATTCATAATCATAAATTTAAATACTATAGTAAATAAGTTTTGAACCATATATTTTAGTTAATAAATAATACAAGTATTTCATGCAAATAATTTTATAAGAATGAACATCTAATTAATTTGATTAACACATTTAAGCCCTTGTATTTTTATATTTTTCATAGATATTTTAAAGTCAAGTCTTTTAACTAATTGCAACGACTTACATTTTATATCCATCTAAGCACATTCTAAGTGCCCTAACCATAAAGAACTTTCCTAGGTCTATTTAAAGTTCAAAATTCATCATCCCTTTTATAGATTATGAGTAGTAAATATGGGGTGAAAATAATTAATTATAGTACTACAATTACACTAATGATGTACTTTGATTCATAGAAAAGATGACTTGATGTAGTATTAAGTATTCAATTGAGTTTTCATCATTGGTGATTAATTTGTATAGGCTTGAGACTCATTTTGCTTAATGTCTTGTTCATCAAATCTCTTATCAGTCCTTATATCAAAGGATTAATCATATTTTGGCTTGGTCTCACAGAGGCAAATATGATCACTCCATTTGTGATCAAATCTCTAGCATGTTTGTATTTACATCTAATGATCCTTGACTAACCATTATACTCTTGCTCATAAGTTTTTTCTAGAGGTGCAACACTTCATAGTATATAAAAATAAGTGCTACTCACTTTGTCTACAGAGTAATCTCATAAAGGAAGTTCTTCAATGATTTTACCTCTTTATTTGCTGAAACTAGTACTACAAACTTTGTAGACATGATGAAATCCATTATGCAAGTCAATTTTTTAGAGCCTTAAGAAATAGAAGCCCTACCAAGCATCAATATCAACTCACTAGTAAAAGCATGATCCTCTTCATTAGTAATCCAACTAACATCTATATCTTGCTAAAATATAAGGGTAAGATGTATAGCTTATGCCATAATCATTTATTTTCTTTAGGTTTTTTAAAATTTTATGTACTCCATGTTAATGCATATTACTGGGATTACTCATGTACTTACTCATTTAACCAACTACATAGCTTATGTCTAGTCTTGTATATATCATTAAGGACATCAAACATCCTATTACTTATCATTAAGGACATCAAACATCCTATTACTTATCATTACAGACATCAAACATCCTATTACTTATCATTAAGGACATCAAACATCCTATTACTTATCATTAAGGACTTCAAACATCCTATTACTTATCATTAAGGACATCAAACATCCTATTACTTATCATTAAGGACATCAATCATCCTATTACTTAAGTATATTCTAGTTGTGATACTATTCTTCAAACATTCTTAGTAAACTTAATGTTAGGGTTAAATTGGATAGATATTAGAATACACTTTGAATGATTGAACTTATTGAGAGCTTTCTTAAGGTCATGCTATTGAGTAAGCATTATTCTCTTTTGATAATACAATAATCTGATTCCAAGGATTACATTTGCCTCACCTGTGCTTTTCACAACAAAATTAGTTAATATAAACATTTTGTTAACTTTTACTTGTTCAAAGTTAGATCAAAAGATTAACATGTCATCTATGTACAATGGATTATGATACATTGGATTATGATACATTTTCCTTCATTGAATTTACTATAAACAAATTTTTCTGATTTATTAATCTTGAACCTTTTAGCAAGTACCATCTAATTTGATGCCATGTCTTCAGTGCTTATTTTAGTCCATACAAGTAATTAACAATTTGCACACATTTTTCTCTTAAATAAGTATAATAAATCGTTCAAGTTGATCCTATACACTTGTTTTTCTAATTCATCATTTAGAAATGCTATTTTAGTTTCCATCTAATGAATTATTAGGTAATGAATCAAAGAAAGTGCAATGAGTACCCTAATTGTGACACTTTTGGCTACCAATGACTATGCATTAAAATAATCAATACCTTGCTTTTGTGTCATTTTGATATCATCCTAACTTTTAATTTGTAAATGGATCCATTAACCTTCATTTTTCCTTTTGCAAATCCATTTACATTCATTTGGCTTTGAACTAGGGGAAGGTTATTGATTTCTAGGTTTGATTACCCATATTTAAGTCAATTTCATCATTCATAGCTTTCTTCTAAAAACATAGCATCTTGATATTTCATTACTTCATCAAATGTCTTAAGATTATCTTTAGTAAGCAATATGGAATTTAATTGCATGCTAATTCCTTTTTCACTTCAACTAGGAACATAATGAAATCATAACCAAAAATCTTTACTTCCCTTACATCATTTTTATTTTTATTTGTTTAAGCATCATTCTCATTGTTAAATACTTTTTTTCTATTTTGGAATGTTAGAAACTAAGATGAATTTATTTTCATCAAAAATAGCATTTATCACTTTAATGATTATTTTAATAGATATGAAGTTGTTAAGCTCTATGGCTATTAATTGATAAATCATATTGTTATTAGTATTTCCTAAAAAGATGGACTCAACTCCCCTTTCAACCAACTTTTGCACTTTTGATTATGGAAACCTAACAAGGTTAGGCTTGCTTTTATTTAAGGACTTATCTAGGTTTGATTTGTAACTTTTGGTTGGATCTATATTTAAAATATGGCATGCTATAAGTTATGCCTCACCCCAAAATCCCTAACTCAAGCCAAAATTGAATTACATGACATTGGTCATTTCTATTGACATGCAATTTTTGTATTCACAACACAAATTTTTTGTAGTGTGTAACGAATAGTATTTCATGAATGATTCTCATATACTTAAAAAATTAGTATCATAATATGCTACTCCCTTATTAGATAACAAGTATTTGATGGCAAATTCATTTTGTAATTTAATTTTAGTTTTATACAAATTGAATTTCTCATGAACTTTATTTTTAGTATGCTACAATTAAACATAGTAGCAATTTTAGCATTTATCAATGAATATCACAAATATGTCTTTCCTCTTAGTATTTGTACGTTGTGCAAATCACATGTATCACTATAAATTAATTTTAACATGTTTAAAGATCTTAAACTGCTTGGAAATATAATTTTAATTATTTTTGTTAGCATACAAGTTATACATTTGTTTTTAGATTTATCAAAGTATGGCAGCAAGTTCAATTTAACCATATCATGCAATCTTTAAAAGTTTATATGTCTTAACCTATTATGCCAAAAAAAGAATGCTTAGCAATATAAGCATAAACATTAACATTATTATCAGCAACAACATCAAGTTTGAACATGCCATTACAAAAATAACCATTTCCCATAAACACACTTCATTTAGATAGATAAAGTTGTCAGTCTTAAATACAAGTTTGAATCCAAGTTTGTTAAAAAGACAACCTAATATCATATTTTTCTTACCTTCATAAACATAAAATATATTAGTAAAATTGATAACTCTTATAGAAGTGAACTGCATTTCTACCTCAGTAATTCCTATGACAAAACCTATTGTGGAATTTCACATGTAGATAATAGTACCACCATTTACTAGTTTCATAGCTTTGAAGCAACTTTGGTTCTTACAAACATGTTGGGCAACATGAGAATTAATCTATTAAGTAATGTCATCTCAAATGAATTGATCTTTGTGATCATAGGAATCATTTTTATTTGTTACTCTAGAGGGGAACTGTTTCTTTTCCCATTTTTTTTTTCTTATTAAGATGACACTCATATTTGTTGTACCCTTGTGTGACAAAAATTACATTTGCCTTTTTTTTATTTACCTTTTCTTTTTCTTTTGTTATCATTAGATTAATTCCTTTTCTTGTTAGTGGACTTGCTTCATTATCCTTTCCCAATCACGTGCAACTTTAAAACATGAGAGTCATGCTTATTGTTTCCATCTTAAATGTAAAACTCTTTAACTACATAAAGATGGTTAGTAAGAATTTCAAGGGAAATATTTTTTTTTAATATTTTAGACTTCTCTTGAAAGTATTTCAAAAAAGAGGTAGTTTATCAATACTAGAATTCACAATTCCATTTTCATATATAGGCATTTTGTATTATTAAAGATGATTTAGAATCCTTTAAATTTCAACAAATTATTTTACTGTTGGCCCACCAATAGTCATCTTAAAATTGTTAAATTTTCATACCAAAAATTTCTTACTAATCCTCTTGTATATACTTTGTCTCCAATTTTTCCCATAGAATAGTTACCAAAGCCATCATTGATGACAACAAGTTGCTGCTACCATTAGCTACCACCTCCTCTTTCCTTCCTTTCTCTCCTCATCCTATTACATGTAAAACATTTAAAAGAAAGAGAGAAAACTACTAAAACATAAAAGAGTAAAAAAGGTCAGAATATTCACAAAAAAAAATAGATTGACTTAATTAAACCTTATTAATTTAAACTAGTTAACTCTCTTCCATGTCCCCTTATTCAAACTTGTAACCCATGAACTTAAGTTAGAATTAATACTCCAAGCCTTCTC
Source organism: Rhizophora mangle (assembly GCA_037832345.1). Classification (NCBI taxonomy): domain Eukaryota; kingdom Viridiplantae; phylum Streptophyta; class Magnoliopsida; order Malpighiales; family Rhizophoraceae; genus Rhizophora; species Rhizophora mangle. The sequence continues at coordinate 636,780 of JBAPLJ010001326.1, forward strand.
AAACTTGCAAACATGACTTAAACTAAGCACACTCCCCATATAAATCAAACACAAAATTTATCACCAAGCACCACATTATCAGTACCATTCATAGTATAAGTCAAGCTTATGTATGAATCAACAAAAATCTCTAGTGACAATGATATGTTTTTTCAAACTCTTATCAAAGCTAGCAAGAAATTATTATTTCAAATCTTTTCTTTCATTTTTTTGGGTCCATACATTAAAACTTTAAAAAAAAATGAAATCAAAATTTTTTTTGAGAAAACTAGAAGTAACAAAATAGTAAAAGTTAAGATTTTTTTAAAACAAAAAAAATGGAGATTAATACTTCCTCTTTTCATTAGAGTAGATCCAAACCCTAGGCCTTTTTTTTTCTCTCTTTTTTCCTTCAAAGACCATAAGAAGAAACATAATAGTTTTATTTCAAAAAAAAAAACCTACTTTCAAAAAAATATAACCCACTCCTTCCCTTTTTTGTTTTGTCAAAAATAATTAAGAAAAATAAAAAAAAATAATAAAATCAATAGAAAAGTAGGAATAAATAGGAGTACATGGCTTTTTTTACTTTAAAAGCCTTGTCCAAGATTAGATCTTGCCTTTAAGGTTTCAATTCGTGCCATAAGCTCTTGAGTTCAACACATAAATGCCTTTGTTCCCCCTAGAAACTGTAGAGAAAAATGAGTTAGGGCTGAGATTTTCTTTAGGCATTCTTAGGGTTAGATTATCTTGATGTTTTTTTTTGTAAGAAATGAAACGAGGTTAATATACATTTTATTTGTAATTTTGTATGATATGTTGAATTTAATCTAACCTTTCAAAAGTAACAATTCAATAAACTATGAATTTTTTTATAACAATTCTAGCTAAGCATTAAACCAAATTAATAGAAAACATTTATGTTGATAATATGGCACATTGATAAGAAAGGGAAGTTGAGGTGTATTAAAGACAACGATAACAAAGCACCACATCTCAATTGGGCCAAGCCTAAATCCAAATCTACTTGAAATCCAAACAATAATAACTCATTAACTTATTATATATAATAATTTGATGAAAAAAAATTAAGAAAACATTAAAACATGTAATTCTAAAATGGAAAACATTTAAATAATTTGATGACTTTGGACTTTTCAGCAAAAAGTTAAAACCTCCTCAAAATTCCAAGGGTTAGAATAATCAATATTTAATTGATTTATGATTAATAAACAACCATTATCCACATTTGAACCAATTGAGTTAACATTTACAATTATAATAGTATATAACAAGTGTGTCATACAATTGATAACCGTAAGATCTTCATTATTAAAAGGCCATGCCATGTAAAAGTAAACATATCTAAAGTAGAAAAATGAGGAAAGCAACTCAAGAAATGAAAAAGCATCCAAAATAGTGCCCTTTTATGAATATATCTATTTAAAATGATTACAAGCTAAAGCTACAACAATACATCATTCCAAATCCATCCCTTTATGCCATCTTGTAAAGCTTCAATTTTATTATGTTTTCTTTTGACCATAATGTTTGCTTGAAAGTATTAGGTATTTTAGTCACCATGTGAAATCCTCTAGGCTAACTATTTTTTGAACCAAAAGATCTCCTCTTAAGCAAAAACCAATTCCAATTCAATTTATAGATGACGCTCCAAGGTAATAAGACCCATTGACATGCAATTCTCCATAGCTAGTTAGCCACCCTAAGGTCATGCTAAAAGATGCTTCCTTCATGAAAAGACATTACCAAAAACGTTTTTTATTCCATTCCACCAAAATATAAGAAAGTTTTGAAAATGCAATAGGGAGAGCCACCTGTTAATTCCATAAGTCTTGTAAGAACATACGAAAATCCTTAAAAAGAAGTCATGTTGCCTAAAATTGAAACGGCCAATCCTATTTATGCATTTGTTGAATCCCATTCAACCATACCAGTAAAGCAAAATGCTTAAAGCTAATTCACAAAAAATGAAAAATCACCACCACATGCCAAGAAAGCCTTCACTACACATTACACGATGCTTTGTCTAACCTACAAAGTACAATTGTTTGAAATGTTTTACTTTTTGGCCAAGTTAAATGAGGTCCCAAGAAGCCTAAGTCTAATAAAGACAACTCATTGATTGATATAAAGAAAGGCCCTCACTTATATTCTCATAGGTGATTCACTCCCTTTTTTTCTCTAGATGCACTACTAAATAAAGGGACTATGACAATGATTATAAATTGTTGCATAAAACCCCTAAGACAACACCAATAACCACTATGTAAATATAATGTGGCCATAGTTGACTTTAAGTAGTAGTTCAAAATTGCTCTATTATCTTAAGAAAAGACAGTGATTACAAATATTTCAACTATAGTCTCAAATCACTACTTTTTTTTTTTCTAAAAATGGAATAAGGTAGTGCTCTGAAACCATTGCCTAATTTCTATTAAAAAAGAAAAAGATAAGGAAATAGTCTTTCATTGCTTTTTTTTTTTTCTGAAAATGGATTACCATTACCTAATCTTTTTTTTCCTAAAAAAAAGGGGCTAAGGTAATGGTTCTAAATTGCTTCATATTCCTTTTGAAAATAGAGGGATAAGGCAGTGGTTTCAAACTGTTGCCTTTTTTTTTTTTTTTCATGAAAATGGAATAAGGCAATGGTTAATCTTTTTTTTTTTCAAAAATAAAGGGCTAAGGCAACAATTCTAAACCACTATCTATTCTATTTAAAATTAAAGGTATAAGGCTACAATTCTAGACCATTACTTATTCTTTTTCTAAAAAAGGATTTTTTTTGAAATGGAAATAGGTAGCAATCTTTGTGTTAGAAAAAAAAAAAGGGGCTAAGGTAGTGATCTTGAATTGCTGCCTATTTTTTTGAATAAGGTAATGGTTTTAGACTTCTAACTAATCTTTATATCAAAAAAATGAAGTGATAAATTTATTTTCAATTCTCCTAATCAAATTCAATTCTCTCAAAAGTGTATAATTCATTTTGATGTACTTTTCTTCTTAGACAATTTTGGGCATGAGGGGTTTTTGTACTCCATTAGGTTAAAATTGATCAATATTTTGATTGAATTGTCTTTAAGACTGTCTAGGGTTTGCAAAAGTCATTTCTAATTTTGGTTTGTTTGTTTTTAGTTTCAATTAGCTTTTGAAATAAAGGATGGGATGACAAGGAAGGGACAACGGCAAGTTGGAATTTCATGTAGAGGGTTATATCTTACATTGTAAATGAGGTCATCATCAATAGCCTTGCCAACAAGCTTTGGCTACTTCTTTTTCTATAATCTTTTCATTCTTTACCTAGATTTGGTTGCTTTATTGTACTAAAGCTTTTCGTTGTTTCATCAGTTTATTGCTTTCTTTTATTTAGCTTCATTCTCTAACCTTTGAGGTTAACACATTCCTCATTAATTCATTCACTTGAAGTGAGTGGGACTCATATCTATTTAGTTTTATTTGAGTGCCAAATTTTATATTGTTGAATTTAAAATATGATGATGTGACATTTTTTCTTTTTTATGTTGCACAATTCCTTTTCAAATATGGGGATATTTACAAAGTGCCTACTAAACTTTAATAGCCCTTTTAGGTTGGTCATCTAAAGCTTCAATTTTTGGTTATTGAGACCAACCAATTCTTAATGATTTTTCCCCCTTAAGCAACACAATCTTAATAACTTTCAAATTTTGTTGTGCAATGCGGTGACAAGTGTTATTTTTTGTTGCCTTTAATTTTCATTAGTTTTTTGTTTTTTTAACATAAATCTTGAATTAATTTGGATTTTTTCCCTTCTCCATTATGTTGAGGCATAAGTCTAATCTTTATTTTCCTTTGTTTTCTTCTTTTTTCTTTTCTTTGTTATGTAGTTTCTATGATGAAACTACACCAGAATATTAAAACCATCCTTGGAAGAGCAAGGATAAATTTATGAAAGTTGTTATAATAGATAGACATCCAATATTAATTATTTCTTTGTTTTATTTCTAAGTCTTTAATGAATCATTAATGCATAAAATGCATGCAAATGGGAAAAAGAACATTGATGAAGAATATTACCTTTGAAGCTCACTATGTCCTTACCACTTTTTTCATTTTTGCTCTTCTTTTCTATTTTCTTTTCCCAATCTAATATTTGTGTTTTGAAGTTTTCACTATTGATTGGGAAATCATTTATGGTTTGGTTAGTTTGGTGCTTATTGTTTACTCTTTTCATCAATTTAGTTTTTGTTTAAAGTAATTAAAGTTATATCAAATACAAATCAAAGGATCTTTAACTATAGGCATCTCGGGGACATTATTGAAATGTAAAAATTCATGTGTTTCTTCTTATTCCAAAGGCACATCCACTCAAGTAAATATCAAAATCAATTTATGTTATCCTAGATGTTCATTTGTTTCTCTTTTTAAACAAAAGGAATTTAAATCTTATATTGATTTGATAGTTGCATTTTAGGAACTAATAATGTTGACCTCAATCTTCCCATTTCCTTTTTTGATTGTTTTGTTTCTTTTCATTCTGTAGTTTATCTATTCCATTTTTTCTTGGCATGATTGATTAGTTTTTACATACCTAGGCTTTGTTTTTCCTCTTATATTATGGTTTATACTGTTAATGGTTTCTTCATAATTATTTAATTACTTACCAAAATAATATTTTTTTAATGAAACTCTACTCATTGAAACCATCCTTGAATATAAAGAAAGATCAATAGATCATATATTTTTGCCCAAGAAAAATAAATTTCAAGTTAGTTGTTACACTAGCAGTGTTTACTTCCTTTTGTGCTTTTCGGCCTTTATGGGAATACAAGAAGATGAGATCATAGTACAACCAACACCCATTATTGTTCTTTAATTGATAGGTAGTTCAAGTTTTCTTACATTCCCATAACAAAGCTATCAATCTTCGACTATAGTTGTGGGTTATTGGCATGTTTATGGATCCTGATAATTGTGCTCTAGATGCAAGTTACAGAACAACTAATTGGTATATCTTCCACGCATATTGTCCATTTTAGAGTCTTTTTGATTATATATGGCAAGTTTGCTAGCATAGAGATGTATACTAATTTTCCTACAAAGGATGCTTTAGGAAAATTATTGGAGGTGTTTTTTAAGGTTGTTGCAACAAGCTTCCTAGTGTTCTTTTCAAGTTGAACACTTATAAAAAATTTGTGCAATCATTCATAGAAATAGGTCAATGGCTACGACAACATGCAGAATGGATTCTTAATACTACTTGCTTCTTAGTACAACCTCACTTTGTAAGACGTATGCTAGTTAGTGATACCCCTTGGCCCTTAAATGTTTAATTTTTTCTAATACTACCGCCATTACCATCTTATGTAATCATTTCAAGGCCTCATGCATCGAAGGCATAAATTTTTCTGGTTTTGGATTTATATAATGTGTATTCTCTCTCTCTCTCTCTCTCTCTCTCTCTACATTGGTTTTGTGAGGAGAAGTATATGGATTATTGCTAGTTTCCTTGTGAAGGCAAGAGACCATTACCTTGTGGAAGGCAAGAAGCAAATTGAGGATACAGACAAGAAGATAATGTAATTGCACTCTATTCTCCCAATTTGAAGGTTTTGTAGATAATAAATGAATTTCTGCATTTATAATGGATTGAATCTAGTCTAAAAAATCAACTTGAATTTGTGTTGCTATCTCCTCCTAGTTGTTACTTATTATGCTTAATTGAGCCCAATGTTTACATTTCATGCCAGAGATATACCTTCAAATTCAACTGCAACCATAAAAAATAGTAATATAAGATCAAAGACAAACCAAAAGATAAGCAAGTCTCCTTTTTAGAAGACAAATGCTGGACATATTATAATTTAGTCTCACATATATTTTATTAGTAACAAAAACTTTTTTCAATTAAATTTCAAATTGTTACTACGATAGTCATTGCTATGATTCCCACTTTAAAGATGGAATGCACCTAGAGATAGGTGAACGTGAGATTCCTACACTATTTCTTCGTTTGCCTATGCCAATAGACAAATTATGGGTGTTTCTCACATTTTATGTTCATGCAGCTTACCATTCCTTCAGTTTTATTTTCTGCATATATATCCCATACAATATCCTATACATTTTGTCCATGTAATACTCTCTTAAAGGAGATGAGTCCAACTTTGTCTATAATTTTTTGATTGTCCAAAAGAAAAATGAAAAAAAAAGGGTTAGTTAATGAGAATACCTACTGCGGGTGGTTCTTTACCATACCTCGCAATGCACTAAGGAATAACATCCAATAATACAATTTTGTACACAACTTAAGGCTTGCACTTCAGTTGCAGATTGTATGAGCATGACTGCAAATGCCAACGTTAACAGTCTCCCTATTACAATATTGCTAGCCATGTGTACCTAATGCTTGCTTTAGGTTCTTCTCACTATGTTATGTTATTTTTTTTTAACACCCTTTCATTTGCTATATATATGTTTAGGAAACTGTTGGCAAAACACTTTCGAAGGGTATTGAATGTTTCTAGTTTAATTAATGTATCACTTAGTGAAACAAAAAACAACTAAGGAGTTTACTCATATTGATTTTGAAAACTGATTATTAAAAATTATGAAATAATTAAATATAAAAATAAAAATTAAAGCCAAAAATAACTGGTTATATATTTTTTTTACTCATAAAAGATTCAAATCTAATTTAGTAAGATGGTGTGAAAACCCATAACATATGAACCCATATAATTTGGGGGAAAAGTTTGAGCAAAAAAATTTATATTCTTAATATATGATTAAGATATATACACACTTATATGTATATATATATAATATACCATTGAAGTGTGTATATATAATGTTATTGAACCTTTTAATATAAATTAAACTACTTGTACAATCTATCTATCTAATTTTTGGTGTTTGCAAATTTTAATTCTATATTCTTTTTCCCTCAACAATATTTGCTTTATTATTCTTCATTTTTTTTTATTGGTAAGGGGAGAGGAATGGATGATCCCAGGATTTGTCAAATGATATATGCTTCATATAAGTATCATATCTTAAATCTTTAGACATAAGATGTTCGGTCTCTTACCATCTTATATCTCATATGGCATCTTGTCAATAGATTTGTACATAAGTCTATTAAGAAGGTAAGTAGTAGTCTCAAGGGCATAAAGATAAAGGAATATCAACTTGGCTCATCAAGCATCAAACCACATTTAATAGGGTTATAATTTCCCCTCTTAGAAACATGATTATGTTGTGGTGTTTGAGTAGATGTCCATTGAGACAAAAACTCTTTCACTTTCAAGTAAACTCCAAATTCTTAGCTTAAGTATCTAGCTCCTTGATCTAATCATAGGATTTTAATACTTCTACTAGTTTGTTTCTCTACTTCATTTCTTAATTCTTTGAATTTTTCAAAAGATTCAAATTTGCTTTTCATTAAATACACATAGTCATATCTTGATTGATTATTTGTGAATGTAATGAAATAAAACAAACCACCTCTTTCATGTGTTACCTAGGACCACATACATCTATTTGAATGAATCCTACTAACTCATTACACATTCTCTTTTTCTTTTTAAAGAAGTCTTAGTTATCTTATCCAATAAAAAAGACTCACATATTTTATATGATTCATATTCAAATAGATCCAAGTAACAATTCTTATATAACTTAACTTTCTTGATCAAGCTCATATAAACACTTTATATAAATATTAGATCTACAATAAACATAATTTTTCTAAGAAAACAACCTTTATTATTAAATGTAAAAGTAAATTCATTTAAAGTTAAACTAGAAATGGAAATGATGTTTTTAGAAAGTATAGGAACATATAACAATTCTTTAGTTCTATTACTAGGCTAAAAGGAAAAAGTAAACTATAAGTTCTAATGGCTAATATAGCAACTCTTGCTTCATTTACAAATCATAGGCCTACCTCACCTCTCTACAACTATCTACTTCAGATGATTTCCTACATATTTCTACAAATATGAGAACCATATTCAATATCTATTATCAAATATTCAATATCCAAGTAATAAATCAAAAGTAGAAAGATTTATCTCAATCATAAACATACCTATACCAAAGGCTTCACCAAGCTTCTTCACCTTTAGTCCAGCAAGATAAATCTTGCAATTTTATTTTTAGTGGCCTTCTTTACTATAAAAATGGCAAGTGCTTTTGCTCTTGTCCTTTCCACATCACTACTCAATTAAAATGCCTTGGTTGCTAAAGCCTTTCCTTTTTCGTTCTTCTTCTTAGCCCTTTTGCTCTTCACATTGGAATAATCCACAAGAAGAAAATGAGTCTTCTCATTCTTTAGAGTTCACTTTGAAGTTTTAAGCATATTCAATAATTCAACTAATCTAACTTCCAACTTGTTCATATAGAAGTTCACAACAAACTATGAACGAACCTAAGGTAGAGACTACAAGATCAAGTCAACACTTAACTCTGAATTTATGGTAAAATACAATCAACCTAATTTCTCAATGTAGCTAATCTTCAGAATATTAGCATTCATTAAAGATCCTTCTACCATCTTATGTTAAAACAATTCCTTTAAGATCTCATATCTCTTACTCATAACTTCTATATTAAACAGCTTCTTGAGATGCAAAATTATTGTGTAGGCATTCATAATATTCTTTTGTCACCTTTGAAGTTTAAGAGACATACTAGCTAATGTCACACATGTAGCATAATCATCATCATCCTTATGCTAAATATATGCCTTCACTTCTTCCTCATCACCAAGAGTAGGAAGATCCTCATCAAGGACATAGAACTTTTTTTTCTTACTTGAGAAAAATTCTCAAGATTTTATACTAGTCTAAAAAATTTGGTCTAGTAAGGTTGTTCACTTCAACTATGCTTTGTATTTATGGACAAATTATTACTCATTTTCAACTAGCAACCTATATATATAAAGAGAGTTCATACAAACATACCAAAATCAGATTAGGTCTTTAATTTTAATTTTAGTTATACCCACTTTTTTATTTAAATCAATAAATCTTTATGTTGACTTGAAAGATCTTACTCTAAAATTTTCTAGTGGGTTAAGATCCCATTTAATTTATTTCACCTTGAGAATAAAAAATCATTAGCTAGATAACATCACTTATCAATTACATTGCATGTGACTCTTATATCAATTAAATGACAACTCATTGTCTAAACAAATCACGTATGCAGCACCTAACCATTGTCACTAAATTTATGTGATCTTGAGATAGCTCATCCAAATCACAAATATAGTTAATTAGGACCCATCAATTATAATATCAAACATATTTAGGTTGAGGAGGCTTTTAACTAACCTAACAAACCTTCTTTAAACAAAACTCTGATTTTATTCTATAATTACAAAAGCCAACTCACTATGTTCTTATCATGTACTTCATATTTGTGTTAAGGAATTTAGTTAATTATAGTTATCTCGTGCATTAGCATCACAATTGTAATATATATCGCATATATAGCATACAATACTAGAATCATATTCTAATATGCATGATTATATTCTATTATGTTATTTTCCTCAAACTATTGAGGATGTTAAATGGTCAAATCCTAAAGGATTTCAAATTAGTCTTCCAAAGGCCTTTTTATAATTAAATTAAAGGTAAAGAAAACTAAGGAAAATAGCAAGTAGAAAAGAATAAGGTCTTATGACACTTATATCTTTATTTTTTGTTTTTTTTTTTTTCCATTTTGGAAAGAAGGGATAATACATGGAAAGTTTAAGTTAGCTCTTAGCTCTATCTTGACCAACATGCTACTCTCAAGGGAGTGGAGCATACAACTCATTGCAATATTGCCCCAACTCAAGGAAGGGCATTTGGTGAAAAGCATTATTTTGAAGGAGGGAAAGTAGGGTTAACAAGCCATTTTAAGGTGGTAATTGTATTAGATTGCTTGATGGATGTTTTACATGACATAAGTAATTTTACTCAAAGTCCTATGCTAATAAAGGTTGCTTACTCTCTTTAGTAGCAAAGGAAAAGGGTAGGGGTTTTTCATAGTGATAGTGGGTGAGTCTCATGAGATCTATGTCAACTGTTAGAACCATGGCTAGCTATATGTAGGTATAGCCAAATTAAGATGAGTTAGGATGGACAAGCAAAGATTGCAACATAACTACCATAGAAAATAGGAAAAAACCCAACCCCTTTAGCTAACATTGAAAGATACATTTAAAGAGAGGATTGATTCGAAGTGTCTATGTACCAAGAGTTAATAAGAGAAGGGATTGGGGCCTAATAGACATAAGTCCTTAAATAGGAAAGATTTGACTTACAAATTATGATGTGCTAATGGTAGTGATATGCCAAACCCTCCTATCCTACTCCTACTTATATCTCAAGATGGGCATACTAAGATTAGATGGGATCCTTCAGACTTGCATTATAGATTCTATATAATAGAAATATCCTCTTGATTTGTCTCCCTCGGCACCTTCATTTGGATCACCATAGTTACAAATCAATATCCCATCTCAATCCTAAATTCTTTAATTATATAGCTTTTACATAATTATGAGAGAAACATCAAGTTACATTAAAGGAGAGTTTAGATAAGAAGAAAATTTATAACTCAAAAAAAAGAGAAAACATAGAAAGCAATCTCTATACTCCAAAAATTATATTCATTCATATAAATAAAAATAATCACATGGGTTTGCAAGCTTATAATCCTCTATCATGTTAACATATTCACATTATATGCACATAAGTAAATATATGTTTAATTTTAATTATTAATATGAAAGTTGAGTGTTTAATTAAGTTACCTATCCAAATAAAAATCCTAATGAAATTAAAAAATAGTTTTCTAATTCAACAAGTAATCTAATCAATTATAAATCCTCAATCCTAATCTAATTAACTTATATTTATAATCTAGAAAATAATTTATAAATTATATTCAAATTAAATTACATTTAATTCAATAACTTAATTGAATTAGGTGTTCCACTTCTAAATAATTTAGAATATTGAAAATGTAATTATTGTCCTAATTTGACATCTCTTTTACACATAGAAATGTTTCCTCATGCAATAAAAGCATGTTTACAACATGCATCAACCATGACTTTGGTAACCACCAACTTGTAGACATGAAAGCAACTATCAAAAGCAATAGCTACCACACTGCTGCAAAGCCATGCCTTGTCACCACTATGGGTATAATTACCAATGCATGTATGCCACTTAAGGTTTGTCCTTATGACCCAGTATGGCTTTCTTTAATGTCATCAATGCTACTGTGGTTAATTACCATCAATCCCTAGTAATGCCAAAATTAATTTCAGCCCCTTTTTTCCATTTGTTTACTTCTATGGATTTCTTAAAACCATGGCACATGAAAGAAAGAACTTTTCTCTTTTGCATGGTGAGTCACAATGTTGATTCTTTTTTTCCTTTTTTATGTATTTAACCAAAAAGAAAATCAGGGAATTAACTGTAAACTTGTAATAATACTAAATAAACATACAAATCAATAGAATTGTTAATCAATAACAAGTAAACATAAAATTAAATATTATTTAATTAGCAAATCAAACTCTAATAAACTATTGAGAATTAAACAAATGTTTCTTGAATAAATATGTAATGATATAGATATTTTAAAATTTTGAATCCCCAAATTACATCAGTTGGTTGTTAAATTTAATTACTATAAGTTTTTGCTAGAGTAGCAACACTTCATAGTATATAAGAATAAGTGCTACTCACTTTGACTACAAAGTAATCTCATAAAGCAAGTTCTTTAATGATTTTACCTCTTTATTCATTGAAACTAGTACTACCACAAACTTTGTAGTCATGATGAAATTTTTTATGCAATTCTATTTCTTGGAACCCTAAGAAATACAACCCCTGCCAAGCATCAAGATCTACTTACTAGTAAAAACATGATCTTCTACATTAGTAATCCAACTAACATCTACATCCTATTAAAATAAAAGGGTAAAAAGTATAGTTTATGTCATAATTATTTATTTTCTTTAGGTATTTTAAAATTCTATTTACTCCATGTTAATGCTTATTGCTTGGATTACTCATGTACTAACTCTTACATAGCCTATGTCTAATCTAGTATATATCGTTAAAGACATAAGACATCCTATTACTTAAGTATATTCTAGTTGTGATAATATTCTTCAAACATTCTTAGTAATCTTAATGTTAAGGTTAAATGGGATAGATATTAGAATACAATTTGAATGATTGAACTTATTAAGAACTTCCTCAATGTAATGCAATTAAGTAAGCATTATTCTCTTTTGATGATACAAGATTATGATTCCCTTACTCTTTTGCTCCTCCTTTTTTTTTATTTTTATTTGCTAAAGCATCATTTTCATTGTCAAGAACTTGTTTCTATTTTGGAATATTAAAAACTAAGATGAATTTACTTCCATCAAAAATAGCATTTATCAATTTAATGATTATTCTAGTAGATATTAAGTTGTTAAGCTCTATGACTATTAATTGATAGGTCTTATTGTTGTGAGCATATCATAAAAAGATGGACTTAACTCCCGTTTTAGCCAACTTTTTCAATTTTGATTGAGTAAACCTAACAATTGCTCTACAAAACCAAATTATTAAATAACAAGGTTAGGCTTTCTTTTATTCAAGAACTTATATGGGGTTGTTTTGTTACTTTTGGTTGGATTATATCTAAAACATGGCATGTTATAAGTTATGCCTCACCCCAAAATCCCTAACCCACGCCAAAATTTGATTACATGACATTGATCCTTTCTATTGACAAGCGATTTTTGTATTTACAACACCATTTTGTTGTAGAGTGTAAGGAATAGTAGTTTCATGAATAATTCTCATATACTTAAAAAATTTGTATAATAATATTATGTTCCCTTGTTAGATAGCAAGTATTTAATGACATTCATTTTGCAATTTAATTTTAGGTTTATACAAACTAAATCTCTCATAAACTTTATTTTTAGTATGCAGCAATTAAACATACTAGCAATTTGAGTATTAGTGTATTGTGCAAATCACACACATCACTATAAATTAATTTTAACATGTTTGAGGATCTTTAACTACTTGGAAATAGAATTCTAATTATTTTTGTTAGCATACAAGTTATGCATTTGTTTTTAGATTTATCAAAGTATGGCAGCAAGTTCAATATAACCATATTATGCAATCTTTTAAAGCTTATATGTCTTAACCTACTATGCCATAGAAAAGAATGCTTAGCAACATAAGCATAAAATATTAACATTATTATTAGCAACAACATCAAGTTTGAACATGCCATTACAAAACTAACCATTTCCCATAAACACACTTCATTTGGAAGGATAAAGTTGTTAGTCTTAAATACAAGTTTGAATCCAAGTTTGTTTAAAAGACTACCTAATATCATATTTTTCTTACCTTTTAGAACATAAAATATATTAATAAAATTGATAAATTTTTTTAGAAGTGAATTGAATTTCTACCTCCTTGATTCCTATGACAAAAACTATAATGGAATTTTACATGTACATAGTAGTACCACCATTTATTGGTTTCATAGCTTTGAAGTAACTTTTGTTCTCACAAACATGCTAGGCAACATCAGAATTAATCTATTAAGTAATGTCATCCTCAAATGAATTGATCTTTATGATCATAAGAATCATTTTTTCATTTGTTGCTTTAAAAGGGAATTGTTTCTTTTCCTATTTTGTTACTTGTTAAAATGACACTCATATTTGTTGTATTCTTTTTTGTTGCCCTTTTTTTATTTACTTCTTGATTTTCTTTTGTTATCATTAGATTGATTCTTTTTCTTGTTAGTGAACTTGCTTGATTGTCTTTTCTCAATCACATGCAATTTTAAAACATGAGAGTCAAGCTTATTATTTCCATCTTGTATGTAAAACTCTTTAACACACAAAGATGGTTAGCAAGAATTTAAAGGGATATATTCATTTTCTTATATTTTAGACTTCACTTGAAAATACTTCAAAAAAAAAAAGGCAATTTATCAATATTGCAATTTACAATTACAATTTCATCCATAGACATTTTGTATTATGAAAAATGATTCAAAATCATTTGAATATCAACAAAGTTATATACTACTGGCCTACCATCAATCATTTTAAAATTGTTAAATTTTGATACCAAAAATTTCTTATTTGTTACATCATCTCGTATATACTTTATCTCCAATTTTTGCCATAAACTAATGACCAAAGCCATCATTAAGGACAACAAGTGGCTGCTACCATTAGCTACTACCTCCTCTTTCCTTCCATTCCCTCCTTTTTCAAATCATCCTAATACATGTAAAACATTCAAAAAAAGAAAAAACAAAAAAAAAATTAATAAAGCATAAAAAGAGTTAAAAATCTCAAAAAATTTACAAAAAAAAAATGACTTAATCAAATCCTGTTAATTTAAACTAGTCAACTACATTCCAAACCGTCTTATCCAAACTCGTAACCTGTGAACTTGACTTGGAATTAATACTCAAAGCCTTCTCAAACAACTCAAACTAAACACATTCCCCACAAAAATTAAACATGAAATTTATCACCAAGCACCACATTATCAGTGCTATTCTTAGTATAGTGCAAGTCTATAAATGAATCAACAAAAATCTCTAGTAACAATGAGAAGTTTTTCAAATCCTCATCAAAGCTAGCAAGAGCCTATTCTTTCAAATTTTTTTCTTTCATTTTTTGCATTTAGGCATTAAAAATCCAAAAAAGAGTGAAATCAAATATTTTTTAAGCAAACTAAAAGTAACAAAATAGTAAAAGCTAAGAATTTTTTTAAAACAAAAAAGATGGAGATTAATGCCTCCTGTATTTGTTAGAGTAGATTCAAACCATAGGCCTATTTTTTTTCTTTCTTTTCCTTCAAAGACTAGAAGGAGAAAAGATAATAATTTTTTTAAAAAAAAAAAACTACTTTTAGAAAAATGAAACCCACTCCTTCCTTTTTTTAATTTTTTAAAAATAATTAAGAAAAATAAAATTAAATTAAATAAAAATCAATAAAAGGTCAAATAGGACTTCATGTCCTTTTTTGCTTTTAAAGCCTTGTCCAAGATTAGATCTTGCCTTTAAGACTTCAAATCAGACCATAAGCTCTTGAATTCAACACAAAAATGCCCTTGTCCCCCCCTAAAACCCGTAGAGAAAATTGAGTTAGGGTTGAGATTTTCTTTGGATATTCTTAGGGTTAGATTATCTTGATGTTTTCTTATGTGAAATGAAAAGTGGTTGATATATAATTTTATTTGTAATTTTGCATGATATGTTAAATCTAACTTGACCTTTCAAAAGTAACAATTCAATATACTAAAAAAATTTTTTATAACAATTCTAGCTAATAGTTAAACAAAATTAGCAAAAAACATTTATGTTGCTAATATGGCATGCTTATAAGATAGGGAAGTTGAGGTGTATCAAAGATAGCAATAACAAAGTGCCACATCTCAATTTTTCCTAGCCCAAACCCAAATCTACTTGAAATCCATATGGTAATAACCCATTAACCTATTATAAATAATAATTTGATGTAAAAAATCAAGAAAACATTAAAACATGTAGTTTTGAAAAGGAAATTTAATTAAACATAAAAGATAAGCTTAATTATATAAATATAAAATTTTAACTATAATGTATATAAACAAAATACACGACCCTAGTTAGTTTCTCTCTATATGAAAATACTTTTTGAAAATAAGAATAAAGACTCATTCACAGCAATAAAAAAGAGAAACGTTTGTGAGAGAAAATTCTTGAGTAAGATAGTGAGTGATTGAAAGAAAAAGAAAGTGAGAGAGACAATTGTTTTAAGGACCATATGGTCTATAAGAGTCAAAAGAGAGCAAAAATTAATAGGAGTTAATTACTTTCTTAAGACCTATATCAAAGACAGTAGTAGCCCACACTTTTCTTCAGCCTTTTTATTTGAGTTTTAGAATTTAGGGACTATAAAATCCAATTAATGGGTTGTTGGGATTAGGGACTTTTACTTAAAAATGCCAATTATTGGTTAATTTGTTATGACCCAAAGCCATATTAATTGTTATTATAATTTTCCTTTTCTAAGATTTTACTTTTTTATTCTATTCCCTTTCTTGATTTTCTTAGTTTGTAGCCTTCCTATTCTTTGCAATTCTAGATTTGTTTCCTTACACAATCATTTTATCTATGAATTTGTACAAAAGGAAAAAAAATCATTTATGGTTGAAGCAAGTTGACTAACTAATTTTTATAGTGGAATAGGATTGTGGGATAAACAATTTCTATTTACAATAAACTAGGCTATAACTTTGTCACTTCCAAATTGTTTATTAATGAAATGCAACTTGTTATCCTTGTATGCAACTTTTTGTTATTTGGATAGCATACATAGTTTATTAACCCTTAATATAATTACTCATTTGGGATATTGATTATTATAAAGTTTCATCTTAATGGGACCATGATGTTGCAACCTAAGATTACATATGAATGGGAAGAAGTCAAGGTCATTGAATACTTAGCGTAGATGCAATAATAAAAAGACATGGATACAATAACACAGTTGACTATATGCATAAGTTCCCTAACTAATCATTTGAGTTTATGAAGTATCTTAGCAAGACAAGTGACAAGCAATGTTTGATATGTTGAATCAGATGGTTGAGATAAGAGAGCATGTTATACATATCAATGTTCTACAAGAGGTTGATGAACCTTTATTTGCCATTGTGGAGGATATTCTACATGTAGGTGGTGTTGAGCTAGAAGAGCTTGAAAGTGGAACTGAGAACATGGGGAAAAGTATTGGGTAAGTGCAAAATGAAGTTAAGGGTGCAAATGGTCTTATTGATGGAATTGTGACACAATCTTTTATTTATAATATAATTGGTGAATAGCAGGGTCATCAATTAAGTCAAACTACTTGTCATGAACAACAACATGCTAAAGATACTAACATTATAGAAGAGCATGAACAACATTTTTATAATGCTAGTGTACTTGAACAACACATTGAGAGTACATATGCCAATAACAGGTCTCTTTCAACTTGATAGCAAATTAATTGCTTGTACTAAACCCTTGATTAGCAACTTTGTATTATAATTTTATATGTCTTTATATCATCCAAAAACATTAGTGTTTAGTACAACTAAGTCCAAGTAGCTGCTATACAAAGTATTGGACAAAAAAAGCCCCTTTAGGTAGATTAGATAGTATGCAGCACACTAATATACACGATAAAAGCATTGGGTAACAATGATGTAGAAACCTTAACTAAAACGTGTTGTTAAGTTACCAATTAGTAATGCTTTTGCAACAATTAAGGATTGTATTTTTCAAATAATAAAGGATTATAATTTTGAAATAGTTAGGAATTATGATGTATTAGCATATGCTTACTTTATTTTGTGATTGTGCAGCCATTAAACACCCATTGAGCTATGATTTTAGAGGGTGTTTATGAATTCAATATTATATGGTTAGACAATGCCAATTAAACCCAATTCTTTTGTTGATAACTGGTAAAAAATTGACATTTTTTAATACAAAAATTTTAGATTTTAATAATTACATAGATCAATTTAAATGTTATGCAAATTTAAAATTTTTTATTATAATTTTTGCAATAACGAAAAAAAGGTTATTTTAAATTTAGCAAAATGTAAAATAGTTTATATTTAAATAAAACCAATCAATTTAAGCAATTGCATTTTTTATTCTAATTGCTACTCAAATTTTAAATCTTTTTATGTTATTTGTGTGATTTAAATACAAGTTAGCTAATGTTCATGAGAAGTAAAAATTGACAATTTTAAATAAAAAACCCTAAATTTTTAAAGTTAATTGAAATTAAATGTTATTCAAATTTGTAATCTTTTATTGGATTTTTTTGCAATTTCAATAAAAAATTACTCTAAATTCACCAAAATAAAATAAAATAGATCATATTTTAATAAAAATTGACTAGTTTAAATAATTAATTTTTATTTTAATTATTATTCAAATTTAACTTCTTTTTACATGATTTACATAATTTAAGTGTTGGGTTACTTAACATTCATGAAAAAGTAAAAAATGACATTTGTTGGTAGTAAAATTGGTCGTCATAAAAGATTATTAATATTTTTAACAACGTATCCTAATGGTACTAACATTTAATCCAAATTGGATTCATCAATAAAATATGTTACTATTCTAAAAATGGTTTGAGTTTACATTTGGTTAGAATTTTAACCAGCATGAATCATGACTTGATTTATCCAGTTATTTGATCATGGTTATCCAATGTGATCACGAAATGACTAATAGTTACTTAGGACAAATTTAGTGACCCTTTTACCATTTGATCAATGGATGGTCCATGGTTATTCAACCATCATATGATTAACTACCATGGTCAATCAATGTTGATTTCATTACTATGGTCATTCCAAGGGATAATTTGTGACCATTTGCCATAATTTCACACATTTATGGTGAATCAATTGTTTTCTGTATGGGAATACCATATGAATCCAAGTAATCAATTATATTGGATAATCGTAAAGGTTATTCAAATTGTTTGGCAGTGTTGATTAGCATAAGTGAGTAAAAGAGTCAATTACTCATGCCTATAATTAACTACTACATTTGATATTCATTAGTATCATAATCAAATTGGACCAAGTAATGGAATAGTGTAATCATGATTTTGGTGGTGAATGCATAGATGAATATAACGTACTCATTGACAAATGATTTCATTGGAGAATAATCTAGTTACCATGTCACATACTCAATTATTCACCCAACTTGGTGCACCAACCTATAATTTACAAGAAATTTAACCAAGTTTGTATATTGTTACTCTTGTACATTCAAATGTTACATTGGTTACAAGAATGACAACGTAACCTATTATATGAATGTTACTTGATTACAAATGGACATTCACCAAATGTTACCATGTTATTGCATCAATGATGACTAATATGAATACCATAATAGGTTATATGATATTTTGGATTAGGGTTGAATCCAATATGGTAAGTTTGTAGTGGTGTTTAGTTTGTTAAATTTGTGAGTACTACAATAGATCTAACATGATTTTTATAATCTTTATGCAATAGTTATGAAATGCATACACAGTGATTTTTCCATATATAACAACAATATTGGGAGGAATAGGTAGTGATCGTTAGAGAAATGGGCAATGGTCATTGGAGAAATAGGTAGTAATGTTTGAGTAGGAAACATAATGATTTTTTGATAGTATATACAGTAGTTTTTAAGTAGAATGCACAGTAGATTTTTAGTAGAATACTTAGTATTTTTTAGTGCAATATGCAATGGTTTTTTGGTAGAATACGTTATAGTTTTTTAATAGAATACATAGTCATTTTTAAATAAAATGCACACTAGTTTTTTAATAGAATGCACAATAGTTTCTTTAGTGAAATACATAATGGTTTTTTTTTGTAGAATACACAATGATTTTTTTAATAGAATATGCAACAATTTTTTATTACAATAGGTAACATTTTTTTTAGTGGAATATGCTTTGATTTTTTTAGTAGAACACATAGCAATTTTTCAGCATAATACATAGTGGTTTCTAACATAATGAGTAATGGTTCCACTTAGCATAAGCCTCTTCTAATAACGTTTTTTTATCTTAAAATACTCAAAAAGGAAGTTGTCACTTCTCTAATAGTAGATGAGTCCTTTTTTCTCTAAGTGAATTTTTTCTTAATGGCTAATGGCTAATGGCTATCAAAGGATTAAGAGGAATTAAAAATTATATAAACATTAAAACATTATTGATAATTGTATTTCTAACATACTATTCATAAACTAAACCCATCATATTTCACAAAATCAATGAATGAATCACAATTTAGTATTGTAGACATAACAAAAGAGGATCCTCAAACCAACAACTCCCAATTAACCTATTAAAGACCAACATAAAAAAAGGAAATAAAAAACATATTAACCTATTTTGTCTAATTATTTGTATCTATCTAGTCCTAAAGTGTTTCATTGCCATTTACATTGTTGTTTAATTGGTCTAAAATTTTTTCAAAAGGTAGATCATTTGTGTGTAGGTCAACTATGGTACTAGGTATGTCTTCTCTTATCAAACTAGATTACTCAACACTATTAATGCCTCCCACATTTGAATTTGCTACATTTGGCTTCCCTTAGAATATATCTTGTACATTTACATTTTCTTCTTCATCCAACTCAAATAATTCTCTAGGAATCTTTTGCATTACATAATAAATGCCTTTCTTAATTGGATCCTTCATAAAGAAAACTTGGTGAACTTGAGATGCTAGTATGAAAGGATCACTTTAATAGAATAATTTGTTGGAGTTAACTTGAACAAGTCCATAGTCATCAATCTCCAACTCAAACCAATCACATTTAAACAAAACAACATTAAATCGACTCTAGTAATCAAATCAATAATTTTTACAACTGCCCCATAATAACTCACTTCTCCCTTCACTAGATTTTAGTCTTTTAAACTAGTAAAACTATTTGTTAATCCTATTAATGTACCACCACTATTTTGTGTCTTACACCTTACATCTCAATCTTTTGTGTGGAATCTGTAGCCATTAATAACATAACCACTATATCCCTTTTCCACAGTATTAGGACTAACAAATAACATTGAATATAAGGAGGAAACTCCTTAGTTGCAACTTGGGCTTGAAACCAGGTAGAAAAATCTTAACTATGATTTTGTGATTTGGCCCATCTCTTTCTTTGTCATCCACTCATTTGTTGCCTATGCTCATTGCAATATATCCAACAATGAGCAATAAAAAGAATGGTATTTTTTAAGGAGACAAGATTAAATAAAAATTTAAAGTTTGGTTTAGCTTACTTGATATATCTCTCAATTTCTTCATCTCTACAATTAAATAATGCATATTTGTGTTCTTATTCAAGAGAAACAAATGGCCTTACCTTTCCTTTTCCATTTACCCCCAATTGCATCACCATTTATTGGAAATAAAGGTGTTTTCTCCCTTATTATTGTATTAGATTGTTGATTATATCTCATAAAAGGAGTATTCACCCCATTATGGATATATCTTGAGCAAAACACCAAACACTCTTTAGCTAAATACCTTTTTGTGATGGAACCTTCAAGTTAACTTCTATTAGCACATACAATTTCAGTTTGCACAAGCATCTCTCAATATTAAACATCTCATAATAATGCACAAGCCCATAAAGCTAGATTTCATCAAGTAAGTGTATAGACGAGTGCACTATGATATCATAGAGACTTGGAGGAAAAATCATCTCTAGTTGAGACAATGTTTCACTAATTTTGCCCTATAAGTAACCCAATTCTTTTGACTTCACAATTTTACTACATATTGATTTAAAACAATCTCAATCTTGTCAAGGTCATAACTATATCCTTTGATATCATCTTCCTAACAACAATTAGAAGAAAGAAATGCATCAATAACTATGCATCATGACTCTTATACCTCACAATTTTCTTCTTTTTTTCATTCACACATCTAGAAATATTGGATGCACAACCTTAAGGAAGTTTGACACCTTTTATAATGGTAAAAAACATAGTTTTCTCCTTTGGTATCATTAAATAGCATGCTTTAGATAAATAAATGTGTTGATCATCATTAGATAGAATAGTTGAAGCTCTTTTCTTATCTCCAAGTCTTGTAAATCAAAACAAGCTTTTGCATGATCCTTTGTTTTACCAGGAATGTCAAGGATAGTCCTAAGAATGTTGTCACAAATGTTCTTTTCTATATGCATCACATTTAAATTATGACGACATTTATTACTCTCCCAATATGGCAAACAAAAAAATATGGACCATTTGATTATGTAAAAGATCAGTAAATAGACCATGATAAAAGAACAAATCAAAGTGAATGTATAATGGAAAGAGGGATGAATTTCTGCCACGCATTGTCACCATTACCACTGCTTGATCTTCTACTTGCCTTCAACCTCTAGTGATTGAACCAACCTAGAAACACTCCCCATTGTTGATCCAACAACTTTTGGCCTATTTTCAAAAAAGGTGATTCGTCCTCTAGCATTTCTATCATCATCAGACTAACACCATTGTTGTCAAAGCCCCCAGCAACCTCCATTTTTCATAGCTAAAGTCCTCTACATTCAAATTTTATTACTTGCATATATACTTTTCTATCAGCACATGCCTTCTTGCCTTGTCAATTTTGTCAATCAAAGGCACCACTTGAAACACTAGTTATCGATCATCCTATTTCTGGCTATCATGCACTCAAAATACATAGATCTACAAATATTCAAAGCTTAAGCCATTGTTGCTCCAAATCCCATGTGTTACATCTGCTCACTAGTGTCACAAGGTACCACTATTTTCCAACCCTCTGGCTATTGATCTACATATCACAGCCAAGGACACACTAGAATATTTTTGGCAAATCATTGGAAGAGCCAGCTCCTCTCTCCTGTCATTTGTATCCACATCATTGCCACCATCAACTGATTGGTTTTGCAATGTTGCTGCCCATCCACCACTTTGCCGACCAGCTGCTTATCCCAGCTATTTGATTACCTAAAACCAAGTTCTTGAGGATAGATTCAAAGGGATTATGACAAAATTTTTAGAGGTGGGGAAGGGTGATAGATGTAATGATACTGACAAGATATCTAAAGAAGGGTGTCATTTCAGCTTCATCAAGTTCAGTAATAGGTAAGACACAATTGATGCTGTTAGGAGGTTGAATGGGGAGCAACTTCATGGCCACCAGCTGGGGATCTGACTAATCAAATTCCCAACACCCAGCTTGAAGTGCTCATCTAACTGACTAACTTTGAGGGTTTGACAAAATGGATAGTGGGGCAAATGCTGATTGCATTGAAGTATTGTATGAAGACTATTGAAAGGGAGTGGTTGTACTGAAGTGCGGTGGGGGCGGTTGGTTAACCCAGTACCATCGATGCCCTTAAGGAGCAATTGATAACTCTAGGGGACCCTTCATTGAGGGTAATGGTTATGAAAGGCACCAAATGTTTGCTAATGTTTAACTCCATAGAGGAGATGATGACAACACTTGAGGATAAGGGTGTGAAGCTCCAAGGCTGTTCTAGAGGTCGATGCCTTGGTTGATCAATAGAGTAAGTGTAGATTAGTAGATTTGGGTCTTGTTGGAGGGATTGCCATTACATTCATGGTTTGATGAGCTCTTAGCTTGGTTGGGGGAGATAGATGGAGTGTATTTGGGGATGGATCCAGTGTTAAAACAAAAGGAGTGATTAAAATAGTGCCAATTTTGGCTATTGGTGACTTTTGAGGTGGTTCTTCTCTATTGGTAACTATTATGCTCAATGGGAGGAGATTTGTCCTCCATGTCAATGAGAGTTCAGGGATGGAGTTCAGTCAAATGAAGGCCAATATGGGGTCAGTGGTCCCACCAAGTTTGGCAAGTGCTACCTAATGTGCTGGAAATCTATATCTTTGAGTGGTCAATTTAGGGGTGAATTCTAATCTAGGTCTTGGCAATGTCCCTATGGAGGAAGTTACGGCGGGGTATGGTGGTGGAGGTGAGAGCTGATGGCTGGGAAAGACAAAGGTTAGGCCAAGGCTAGGAGTTAGCTTGGTCACCAACATCGGGCCACCTTCATAAGAGCATGCATAAGCCACAACACAAGCAGACCCATTAAAGATGAAGCCCATTTGCATGTTGGAGTTGATCATGTAAGGAAGGCTCGCTTTGGTCCATTCTTGTAGTCCAATTGTTGAGAGAATAATGGGTTAAATAAGATATCCATCTGCCACAATCTTGGCAACCTAGCAGCCAAGAATGGGACCAAGCATAAATGACATGAACTAGACCATTGAGGTCAGCCTACCTCATCCTATCTCTTTAGTTTAGAAATAATGGGCATCTCTAGAATGGGTAGAGGTGACAATGGTGGATCAGAAGGTTACATCAGTAGCAATAGAGGATATGGCTACATCACTAATGGGTGTGAATGAAGGCACTGACAAGGAAGGAGTTGGTGCCAATGGTGAAAGAGGTATACTATTACAAAAGGGTAATAGGGAAAGTGGCATGATGACTCCAATTAATGGGAATGGCAAGGAGACTGAGGTCTTCCTGCCTAGTGACTAGAACAAAGATGTTCACGCTCTATCAAGTGGATGGGAAGGTGATGCATATGTCATATCCCAAGTGAGGCAAAGGGGCAAGCTAGTAGGGAGGAAGGGACTGAGCAGTAAAGGGAGGGGGCTAGTGTGTCTAGATGTTGCAAAATGCAAGTCTTGCATAAGGAGTGGCCCATAAGGGAAGTTTTATTGGAGGAGAGGTAGTTATCCAACAATCACATTAGGTTTTACAATGACATTATTCAGTGAGAGTCACAACAGGTGTTAGAGCTAGGGTAAATGATGGTCCTATCACCAATTAGGACTAACAAGGTAGCTCTCCAACAAATAGCTTTGCTAGAAAGTGAGGATAGGCTTGGCTGACAATACAAGCTTGAAGGGGGTAGGTTAGGGTTTCATCTTTAACTATGATTATTTGTTCTATAAATGTAAGAGGGTTTGGGAGGTTTATGAAATGCAGGGTAGTTTAATGATGGGTGTGTTAGGTTAACCCACACATTTTGTTTGTGCAAGAGCCTAAAATTGTGCCAAGTGCCTGAATTGATTTTAAGACAAATATGGGGTGATTAGGGAATTCAAGTCATGGAAATGAAATCAAAAAGAGCCATAGGGGGTTGATTGTGTTTTGGTGTGATTCTTGTGTTTTAGTTGCAATCTAACATATTGGCAACTATGTGTATAGTATTGATAGGGGAGATAGTGCATCTAAGTGAAATAGTGGTGCTAGTTAACAATTATACCCCAAATAATCTTTCCAAACAATAGGGGCTTTGGGGTGATTTGTGAGGCCTAAAAAGCATGTTCATGGGTCGATGGTGCATAAGTGGTGATTTTAATACAGTGATGTTGGAGGGTCAAAGGATATTGGCTATACACAATAGTCAAACCATTTAATAGTTTAACAATTTTGCATATGATATGGGACTTGTTGATTTGCCTATGCAAGGGAGGTAGTTTACCAAGTATAATTTTCAAGAGAATCCATCAATGAGCTAGGTTGATAGATTTTTGTTTGAGGTTGATTGGTTGGCAACTATACTAAACTTAAAACAATGAGGGGTTCCTAATTGCTTTGGTAATCATTTGGGGTTTGCATTGGGATTGATGATAAATAATGGAGCCCTAAACCTTTTAATTATTTTAATCATTAGGGAGTCAACCACAAGTTAGGACAACAAATTCAAGAGTAAGGTCAACTCAATGAGGTAAGGGCACTTAAGCTATATGTTATGTGATAGAATGAGTTCAATTAAAAATTTTTTGAAAGCCTGGAGTATACAAGAAAAGGAATAATGTTTGAGGGGTTTAAAGGAGGTTGAGATAAAGGGGGGCAGTTAGCCTTAAAACAGGAGACATAATTGTTGTTTAAGGTGACAAGAGAAGTGATGATATGGGCAAGGGCCAATTATTGAATATGCCTTAAGAAAATTGAGCAAGAGTGGTTTTAGAAATTGCAATTTAAGTGGCTCATGGAGGGTGATTGGAACTTGGTATTTTTTCACATTATAGCTTCTAACAAAGGTCAAAAGAACATGATTGATAGAATTGAGATAGGGGGCACACATTTATTGATTCTAC